>JAUKPH010000023.1:3057500-4257500 GCA_030549335.1 Pontederia crassipes | reverse complement strand
CCCCAAGAGCGTTATCTTTGATTGTAACGGTTCAACTTCGGTTTGAAATAGAGTTAAAGTTCTGAAGTTCTATCACCTCTTAGGACACCCAAAGGTTGTAATAAGTACCTATAACTTATAGCTTTGAACCTAACTCTAAGACTCTAATCCCCAAGAGCGTTACCTTTGATTGTAACGGTTCAACTTCGGTTTGAAATAGAGTTAAAGTTCTAAAGATCTATCACCTCTTAGGACACCCAAAGGTTGTAATAAGTATCTATAACTTATTGCTTTGAACCTAACTCTAAGACTCTAATCCCCAAGAGCATTATCTTTGATTGTAACGGTTCAACTTCGGTTTGAAATAGAGTTAAAGTTATGAAGCTCTATCACCTCTTAGGACACCCAAAGGATGTCATAAGTATCTATAACTTATAGCTTTGAACCTAACTCTAAGACTCTAATCCCCAAGAACGTTATCTTTGATTGTAACGGTTCAACTTCGGTTTGAAGTAGAGTTAAAGTTCTAAAGATCTATCACCTCTTAGGACACCCAAAGGATGTCATAAGTATCTATAACTTATAGCTTTGAATCTAACTCTAAGACTCTAATCCCCAAGAGCGTTATCTTTGTTTGTAACGGTTCAACTTCGGTTTGAAATAGAGTTAAAGTTCTAAAGATCTATCACCTCTTAGGACACCCAAAGGTTGTAATAAGTATCTATAACTTATTGCTTTGAACCTCACTCTAAGACTCTAATCCCCAAGAGCGTTATCTTTGATTGTAACAGTTCAACTTCGGTTTGAAATAGAGTTAAAGTTCTAAAGATCTATCACCTCTTAGGACACCCAAAGGATGTCATAAGTATGTATAACTTATAGCTTTGAACCTAACTCTAAGACTCTAATCCCCAAGAGCGTTATCTTTGATTGTAACGGTTCAACTTCGGTTTGAAATAGAGTTAAAGTTCTAAAGATCTATCACCTCTTAGGACACCCAAAGGTTGTAATAAGTATCTATAACTTATAGCTTTGAACCTAACTCTAAGACTCTAATCCCCAAGAGCGTTATCTTTGATTGTAACGGTTCAACTTCGGTTTGAAATAGAGTTAAAGTTCTGAAGTTCTATCACCTCTTAGGACACCCAAAGGTTGTAATAAGTACCTATAACTTATAGCTTTGAACCTAACTCTAAGACTCTAATCCCCAAGAGCGTTATCTTTGTTTGTAACGGTTCAACTTCGGTTTGAAATAGAGTTAAAGTTCTAAAGATCTATCACCTCTTAGGACACCCAAAGGTTGTAATAAGTATCTATAACTTATAGCTTTGAACCTAACTCTAAGACTCTAATCCCCAAGAGCGTTATCTTTGATTGTAACGGTTCAACTTCGGTTTGAAATAGAGTTAAAGTTCTGAAGTTCTATCACCTCTTAGGACACCCAAAGGTTGTAATAAGTACCTATAACTTATAGCTTTGAACCTAACTCTAAGACTCTAATCCCCAAGAGCGTTACCTTTGATTGTAACGGTTCAACTTCGGTTTGAAATAGAGTTAAAGTTCTAAAGATCTATCACCTCTTAGGACACCCAACGGTTGTAATAAGTATCTATAACTTATTGCTTTGAACCTAACTCTAAGACTCTAATCCCCAAGAGCGTTATCTTTGATTGTAACGGTTCAACTTCGGTTTGAAATAGAGTTAAAGTTCTAAAGATCTATCACCTCTTAGGACACCAAAAGGTTGTAATAAGTATCTATAACTTATAGGTTTGAACCTAACTCTAAGACTCTAATCCCCAAGAGCGTTATCTTTGATTGTAACGGTTCAACTTCGGTTTGAAATAGAGTTAAAGTTATGAAGCTCTATCACCTCTTAGGACACCCAAAGTTTGTAATAAGTATCTATAACTTATAGCTTTGAACCTAACTCTAAGACTCTAATCCCCAAGAGAGTTATCTTTGATTGTAACGGTTCAACTTCGGTTTGAAATAGAGTTAAAGTTCTAAAGATCTATCACCTCTTAGGACACCCAAAGGATGTCATAAGTATCTATAACTTATAGCTTTGAAATTAACTCTAAGACTCTAATCCCCAAGAGCGTTATCTTTGATTGTAACGGTTCAACTTCAGTTTGAAATAGAGTTAAAGTTCTAAAGATCTATCACCTCTTAGGACACCCAAAGGTTGTAATAAGTATCTATAACTTATTGCTTTGAACCTCACTCTAAGACTCTAATCCCCAAGAGCGTTATCTTTGATTGTAACGGTTCAACTTCGGTTTGAAATAGAGTTAAAGTTCTAAAGATCTATCACCTCTTAGGACACCCAAAGGTTGTAATAAGTATCTATAACTTATAGCTTTGAACCTAACTCTAAGACTCTAATCCCCAAGAGCATTATCTTTGATTGTAACGGTTCAACTTCGGTTTGAAATAGAGTTAAAGTTATGAAGCTCTATCACCTCTTAGGACACCCAAAGTTTGTAATAAGTATCTATAACTTATAGCTTTGAACCTAACTCTAAGACTCTAATCCCCAAGAGCGTTATCTTTGATTGTAACGGTTCAACTTCGGTTTGAAATAGAGTTAAAGTTATAAAGATCTATCACGTCTTAGGACACCCAAAGGATGTCATAAGTATCTATAACTTATAGCTTTGAACCTAACTCTAAGACTCTAATCCCCAAGAGCGTTATCTTTGATTGTAACGGTTCAACTTCGGTTTGAAATAGAGTTAAAGTTCTAAAGATCTATCACCTCTTAGGACACCCAAAGGTTGTAATAAGTATCTATAACTTATTGCTTTGAACCTCACTCTAAGACTCTAATCCCCAAGAGCGTTATCTTTGATTGTAACGGTTCAACTTCGGTTTGAAATAGAGTTAAAGTTCTAAAGATCTATCACCTCTTAGGACACCCAAAGGATGTCATAAGTATGTATAACTTATAGCTTTGAACCTAACTCTAAGACTCTAATCCCCAAGGGCGTTGTCTTTGATTGTAACGGTTCAACTTCGGTTTGAAATAGAGTTAAAGTTCTAAAGATCTATCACCTCTTAGGACACCCAAAGGTTGTAATAAGTATCTATAACTTATAACTTTGAACCTAACTCTAAGACTCTAATCCCCAAGAGCGTTATCTTTTATTGTAACGGTTCAACTTCGGTTTGAAATAGAGTTAAAGTTCTGAAGTTCTATCACCTCTTAGGACACCCAAAGGTTGTAATAAGTACCTATAACTTATAGCTTTGAACCTAACTCTAAGACTCTAATCCCCAAGAGCGTTATCTTTGATTGTAACGGTTCAACTTCGGTTTGAAATAGAGTTAAAGTTATGAAGCTCTATCACCTCTTAGGACACCCAAAGGATGACATAAGTATCTATAACTTATTGCTTTGAACCTAACTCTAAGACTCTAATCCCCAAGAGCGTTATCTTTGATTGTAACGGTTCAACTTCGGTTTGAAATAGAGTTAAAGTTCTAAAGATCTATCACCTCTTAGGACACCCAAAGGTTGTAATAAGTATCTATAACTTATTGCTTTGAACCTAACTCTAAGACTCTAATCCCCAAGAGCGTTGTCTTTGATTGTAACGGTTCAACTTCGGTTTGAAATAGAGTTAAAGTTCTAAAGATCTATCACCTCTTAGGACACCCAAAGGTTGTAATAAGTATCTATAACTTATAGCTTTGAACCTAACTCTAAGACTCTAATCCCCAAGAGCATTATCTTTGATTGTAACGGTTCAACTTCGGTTTGAAATAGAGTTAAAGTTTGAAGCTCTATCACCTCTTAGGACACCCAAAGTTTGTAATAAGTATCTATAACTTATTGCTTTGAACCTAACTCTAAGACTCTAATCCCCAAGAGCGTTATCTTTGATTGTAACGGTTCAACTTCGGTTTGAAATAGAGTTAATGTTCTAAAGATCTATCACCTCTCAGGACACCCAAAGGATGTCATAAGTATCTATAACTTATAGCTTTGAACCAAACTCTAAGACTCTAATCCCCAAGGACGTTATCTTTGATTGTAACGGTTCAACTTCGGTTTGAAGTAGAGTTAAAGTTCTAAAGATCTATCACCTCTTAGGACACCCAGAGGATGTCATAAGTATCTATAACTTATAGCTTTGAACCTAACTCTAAGACTCTAATCCCCAAGAGCGTTATCTTTGATTGTAACGGTTCAACTTCGGTTTGAAATAGAGTTAAAGTTCTAAAGATCTATCACCTCTTAGGACACCCAAAGGTTGTAATAAGTATCTATAACTTATTGCTTTGAACCTCACTCTAAGACTCTAATCCCCAAGAGCGTTATCTTTGATTGTAACGGTTCAACTTCGGTTTGAAATAGAGTTAAAGTTCTAAAGATCTATCACCTCTTAGGACACCCAAAGGATGTCATAAGTATGTATAACTTATAGCTTTGAACCTAACTCTAAGACTCTAATCCCCAAGAGCGTTGTCTTTGATTGTAACGGTTCAACTTCGGTTTGAAATAGAGTTAAAGTTCTAAAGATCTATCACCTCTTAGGACACCCAAAGGTTGTAATAAGTATCTATAACTTATAGCTTTGAACCTAACTCTAAGACTCTAATCCCCAAGAGCATTATCTTTGATTCTAACGGTTCAACTTCGGTTTGAAATAGAGTTAAAGTTATGAAGCTCTATCGCCTCTTAGGACACCCAAAGTTTGTAATAAGTATCTATAACTTATAGCTTTGAACCTAACTCTAAGACTCTAATCCCCAAGAGCGTTATCTTTGATCGTAACGGTTCAACTTCGGTTTGAAATAGAGTTAAAGTTCTAAAGATCTATCACCTCTTAGGACACCCAAAGGATGTCATAAGTATCTATAACTTATAGCTTTGAACCTAACTCTAAGACTCTAATCCCCAAGAGCGTTATCTTTGATTGTAACGGTTCAACTTCGGTTTGAAATAGAGTTAAAGTTCTAAAGATCTATCACCTCTTAGGACACCCAAAGGTTGTAATAAGTATCTATAACTTATTGCTTTGAACCTAACTCTAAGACTCTAATCCCCAAGAGCATTATCTTTGATTGTAACGGTTCAACTTCGGTTTGAAATAGAGTTAAAGTTATGAAGCTCTATCACCTCTTAGGACACCCAAAGGATGTCATAAGTATCTATAACTTATAGCTTTGAACCTAACTCTAAGACTCTAATCCCCAAGAACGTTATCTTTGATTGTAACGGTTCAACTTCGGTTTGAAGTAGAGTTAAAGTTCTAAAGATCTATCACCTCTAAGGACACCCAAAGGATGCCATAAGTATCTATAACTTATTGCTTTGAAGCTAACTCTAAGACTCTAATCCCCAAGAGCGTTATCTTTGATTGTAACGGTTCAACATCGGTTTGAAATAGAGTTAAAGTTCTAAAGATCTATCACCTCTTAGGACACCCAAAGGTTGTAATAAGTATCTATAACTTATTGCTTTGAACCTCACTCTAAGACTCTAATCCCCAAGAGCGTTATCTTTGATTGTAACGGTTCAACTTCGGTTTGAAATAGAGTTAAAGTTCTAAAGATCTATCACCTCTTAGGACACCCAAAGGATGTCATAAGTATGTATAACTTATAGCTTTGAACCTAACTCTAAGACTCTAATCCCCAAGAGCGTTATCTTTGATTGTAACGGTTCAACTTCGGTTTGAAATAGAGTTAAAGTTCTAAAGATCTATCACCTCTTAGGACACCCAAAGGTTGTAATAAGTATCTATAACTTATAGCTTTGAACCTAACTCTAAGACTCTAATCCCCAAGAGCGTTATCTTTGATTGTAACGGTTCAACTTCGGTTTGAAATAGAGTTAAAGTTCTGAAGTTCTATCACCTCTTAGGACACCCAAAGGTTGTAATAAGTACCTATAACTTATAGCTTTGAACCTAACTCTAAGACTGTAATCCCCAAGAGCGTTATCTTTGATTGTAACGGTTCAACTTCGGTTTGAAATAGAGTTAAAGTTCTAAAGATCTATCACCTCTTAGGACACCCAAAGGTTGTAATAAGTATCTATAACTTATTACTTTGAACCTAACTCTAAGACTCTAATCCCCAAGAGCGTTATCTTTGATTGTAACGGTTCAACTTCGGTTTGAAATAGAGTTAAAGTTCTAAAGATCTATCACCTCTTAGGACACCCAAAGGTTGTAATAAGTATCTATAACTTATAGCTTTGAACCTAACTCTAAAACTCTAATCCCCAAGAGCATTATCTTTGATTGTAACGGTTCAACTTCGGTTTGGAATAGAGTTAAAGTTATGAAGCTCTATCACCTCTTAGGACACCCAAAGTTTGTAATAAGTATCTATAACTTATAGCTTTGAACCTAACTCTAAGACTCTAATCCCCAGAGCGTTATCTTTGATTGTAACGGTTCAACTTCGGTTTGAAATAGAGTTAAAGTTCTAAAGATCTATCACCTCTTAGGACACCCAAAGGTTGTAATAAGTACCTATAACTTATTGCTTTGAACCTAACTCTAAGACTCTAATCCCCAAGAGCGTTATCTTTGATTGTAACGGTTCAACTTCGGTTTGAAATAGAGTTAAAGTTCTAAAGATCTATCACCTCTTAGGACACCAAAAGGTTGTAATAAGTATCTATAACTTATAGCTTTGAACCTAACTCTAAGACTCTAATCCCCAAGAGCATTATCTTTGATTGTAACGGTTCAACTTCGGTTTGAAATAGAGTTAAAGTTCTAAAGATCTATCACCTCTTAGGACACCCAAAGGTTGTAATAAGTATCTATAACTTATAGCTTTGAACCTAACTCTAAGACTCTAATCCCCAAGAGCGTTATCTTTGATTGTAACGGTTCAACTTCGGTTTGAAATAGAGTTAAAGTTCTGAAGTTCTATCACCTCTTAGGACACCCAAAGGTTGTAATAAGTACCTATAACTTATAGCTTTGAACCTAACTCTAAGACTCTAATCCCCAAGAGCGTTATCTTTGTTTGTAACGGTTCAACTTCGGTTTGAAATAGAGTTAAAGTTCTAAAGATCTATCACCTCTTAGGACACCCAAAGGTTGTAATAAGTATCTATAACTTATAGCTTTGAACCTAACTCTAAGACTCTAATCCCCAAGAGCGTTATCTTTGATTGTAACGGTTCAACTTCGGTTTGAAATAGAGTTAAAGTTCTGAAGCTCTATCACCTCTTAGGACACCCAAAGTTTGTAATAAGTATCTATAACTTATTGCTTTGAACCTAACTCTAAGACTCTAATCCCCAAGAGCGTTATCTTTGATTGTAACGGTTCAACTTCGGTTTGAAATAGAGTTAATGTTCTAAAGATCTATCACCTCTTAGGACACCCAAAGGATGTCATAAGTATCTATAACTTATAGCTTTGAACCAATCTCTAAGACTCTAATCCCCAAGGACGTTATCTTTGATTGTAACGGTTCAACTTCGGTTTGAAATAGAGTTAAAGTTCTAAAGATCTATCACCTCTTAGGACACCCAAAGGTTGTAATAAGTATCTATAACTTATTGCTTTGAACCTAACTCTAAGACTCTAATCCCCAAGAGCGTTGTCTTTGATTGTAACGGTTCAACTTCGGTTTGAAATAGAGTTAAAGTTCTAAAGATCTATCACCTCTTAGGACACCCAAAGGTTGTAATAAGTATCTATAACTTATAGCTTTGAACCTAACTCTAAGACTCTAATCCCCAAGAGCATTATCTTTGATTGTAACGGTTCAACTTCGGTTTGAAATAGAGTTAAAGTTTGAAGCTCTATCACCTCTTAGGACACCCAAAGTTTGTAATAAGTATCTATAACTTATTGCTTTGAACCTAACTCTAAGACTCTAATCCCCAAGAGCGTTATCTTTGATTGTAACGGTTCAACTTCGGTTTGAAATAGAGTTAATGTTCTAAAGATCTATCACCTCTCAGGACACCCAAAGGATGTCATAAGTATCTATAACTTATAGCTTTGAACCAAACTCTAAGACTCTAATCCCCAAGGACGTTATCTTTGATTGTAACGGTTCAACTTCGCTTTGAAGTAGAGTTAAAGTTCTAAAGATCTATCACCTCTTAGGACACCCAGAGGATGTCATAAGTATCTATAACTTATAGCTTTGAACCTAACTCTAAGACTCTAATCCCCAAGAGCGTTATCTTTGATTGTAACGGTTCAACTTCGGTTTGAAATAGAGTTAAAGTTCTAAAGATCTATCACCTCTTAGGACACCCAAAGGTTGTAATAAGTATCTATAACTTATTGCTTTGAACCTCACTCTAAGACTCTAATCCCCAAGAGCGTTATCTTTGATTGTAACGGTTCAACTTCGGTTTGAAATAGAGTTAAAGTTCTAAAGATCTATCACCTCTTAGGACACCCAAAGGATGTCATAAGTATGTATAACTTATAGCTTTGAACCTAACTCTAAGACTCTAATCCCCAAGAGCGTTGTCTTTGATTGTAACGGTTCAACTTCGGTTTGAAATAGAGTTAAAGTTCTAAAGATCTATCACCTCTTAGGACACCCAAAGGTTGTAATAAGTATCTATAACTTATAGCTTTGAACCTAACTCTAAGACTCTAATCCCCAAGAGCATTATCTTTGATTCTAACGGTTCAACTTCGGTTTGAAATAGAGTTAAAGTTATGAAGCTCTATCGCCTCTTAGGACACCCAAAGTTTGTAATAAGTATCTATAACTTATAGCTTTGAACCTAACTCTAAGACTCTAATCCCCAAGAGCGTTATCTTTGATCGTAACGGTTCAACTTCGGTTTGAAATAGAGTTAAAGTTCTAAAGATCTATCACCTCTTAGGACACCCAAAGGATGTCATAAGTATCTATAACTTATAGCTTTGAACCTAACTCTAAGACTCTAATCCCCAAGAGCGTTATCTTTGATTGTAACGGTTCAACTTCGGTTTGAAATAGAGTTAAAGTTCTAAAGATCTATCACCTCTTAGGACACCCAAAGGTTGTAATAAGTATCTATAACTTATTGCTTTGAACCTAACTCTAAGACTCTAATCCCCAAGAGCATTATCTTTGATTGTAACGGTTCAACTTCGGTTTGAAATAGAGTTAAAGTTATGAAGCTCTATCACCTCTTAGGACACCCAAAGGATGTCATAAGTATCTATAACTTATAGCTTTGAACCTAACTCTAAGACTCTAATCCCCAAGAACGTTATCTTTGATTGTAACGGTTCAACTTCGGTTTGAAGTAGAGTTAAAGTTCTAAAGATCTATCACCTCTAAGGACACCCAAAGGATGCCATAAGTATCTATAACTTATTGCTTTGAAGCTAACTCTAAGACTCTAATCCCCAAGAGCGTTATCTTTGATTGTAACGGTTCAACATCGGTTTGAAATAGAGTTAAAGTTCTAAAGATCTATCACCTCTTAGGACACCCAAAGGTTGTAATAAGTATCTATAACTTATTGCTTTGAACCTCACTCTAAGACTCTAATCCCCAAGAGCGTTATCTTTGATTGTAACGGTTCAACTTCGGTTTGAAATAGAGTTAAAGTTCTAAAGATCTATCACCTCTTAGGACACCCAAAGGATGTCATAAGTATGTATAACTTATAGCTTTGAACCTAACTCTAAGACTCTAATCCCCAAGAGCGTTATCTTTGATTGTAACGGTTCAACTTCGGTTTGAAATAGAGTTAAAGTTCTAAAGATCTATCACCTCTTAGGACACCCAAAGGTTGTAATAAGTATCTATAACTTATAGCTTTGAACCTAACTCTAAGACTCTAATCCCCAAGAGCGTTATCTTTGATTGTAACGGTTCAACTTCGGTTTGAAATAGAGTTAAAGTTCTGAAGTTCTATCACCTCTTAGGACACCCAAAGGTTGTAATAAGTACCTATAACTTATAGCTTTGAACCTAACTCTAAGACTGTAATCCCCAAGAGCGTTATCTTTGATTGTAACGGTTCAACTTCGGTTTGAAATAGAGTTAAAGTTCTAAAGATCTATCACCTCTTAGGACACCCAAAGGTTGTAATAAGTATCTATAACTTATTACTTTGAACCTAACTCTAAGACTCTAATCCCCAAGAGCGTTATCTTTGATTGTAACGGTTCAACTTCGGTTTGAAATAGAGTTAAAGTTCTAAAGATCTATCACCTCTTAGGACACCCAAAGGTTGTAATAAGTATCTATAACTTATAGCTTTGAACCTAACTCTAAAACTCTAATCCCCAAGAGCATTATCTTTGATTGTAACGGTTCAACTTCGGTTTGGAATAGAGTTAAAGTTATGAAGCTCTATCACCTCTTAGGGCACCCAAAGTTTGTAATAAGTATCTATAACTTATAGCTTTGAACCTAACTCTAAGACTCTAATCCCCAGAGCGTTATCTTTGATTGTAACGGTTCAACATCGGTTTGAAATAGAGTTAAAGTTCTAAAGATCTATCACCTCTTAGGACACCCAAAGGTTGTAATAAGTATCTATAACTTATTGCTTTGAACCTCACTCTAAGACTCTAATCCCCAAGAGCGTTATCTTTGATTGTAACGGTTCAACTTCGGTTTGAAATAGAGTTAAAGTTCTAAAGATCTATCACCTCTTAGGACACCCAAAGGATGTCATAAGTATGTATAACTTATAGCTTTGAACCTAACTCTAAGACTCTAATCCCCAAGAGCGTTATCTTTGATTGTAACGGTTCAACTTCGGTTTGAAATAGAGTTAAAGTTCTAAAGATCTATCACCTCTTAGGACACCCAAAGGTTGTAATAAGTATCTATAACTTATAGCTTTGAACCTAACTCTAAGACTCTAATCCCCAAGAGCGTTATCTTTGATTGTAACGGTTCAACTTCGGTTTGAAATAGAGTTAAAGTTCTGAAGTTCTATCACCTCTTAGGACACCCAAAGGTTGTAATAAGTACCTATAACTTATAGCTTTGAACCTAACTCTAAGACTGTAATCCCCAAGAGCGTTATCTTTGATTGTAACGGTTCAACTTCGGTTTGAAATAGAGTTAAAGTTCTAAAGATCTATCACCTCTTAGGACACCCAAAGGTTGTAATAAGTATCTATAACTTATTACTTTGAACCTAACTCTAAGACTCTAATCCCCAAGAGCGTTATCTTTGATTGTAACGGTTCAACTTCGGTTTGAAATAGAGTTAAAGTTCTAAAGATCTATCACCTCTTAGGACACCCAAAGGTTGTAATAAGTATCTATAACTTATAGCTTTGAACCTAACTCTAAAACTCTAATCCCCAAGAGCATTATCTTTGATTGTAACGGTTCAACTTCGGTTTGGAATAGAGTTAAAGTTATGAAGCTCTATCACCTCTTAGGACACCCAAAGTTTGTAATAAGTATCTATAACTTATAGCTTTGAACCTAACTCTAAGACTCTAATCCCCAGAGCGTTATCTTTGATTGTAACGGTTCAACTTCGGTTTGAAATAGAGTTAAAGTTCTAAAGATCTATCACCTCTTAGGACACCCAAAGGTTGTAATAAGTACCTATAACTTATTGCTTTGAACCTAACTCTAAGACTCTAATCCCCAAGAGCGTTATCTTTGATTGTAACGGTTCAACTTCGGTTTGAAATAGAGTTAAAGTTCTAAAGATCTATCACCTCTTAGGACACCAAAAGGTTGTAATAAGTATCTATAACTTATAGCTTTGAACCTAACTCTAAGACTCTAATCCCCAAGAGCATTATCTTTGATTGTAACGGTTCAACTTCGGTTTGAAATAGAGTTAAAGTTCTAAAGATCTATCACCTCTTAGGACACCCAAAGGTTGTAATAAGTATCTATAACTTATAGCTTTGAACCTAACTCTAAGACTCTAATCCCCAAGAGCGTTATCTTTGATTGTAACGGTTCAACTTCGGTTTGAAATAGAGTTAAAGTTCTGAAGTTCTATCACCTCTTAGGACACCCAAAGGTTGTAATAAGTACCTATAACTTATAGCTTTGAACCTAACTCTAAGACTCTAATCCCCAAGAGCGTTATCTTTGTTTGTAACGGTTCAACTTCGGTTTGAAATAGAGTTAAAGTTCTAAAGATCTATCACCTCTTAGGACACCCAAAGGTTGTAATAAGTATCTATAACTTATAGCTTTGAACCTAACTCTAAGACTCTAATCCCCAAGAGCGTTATCTTTGATTGTAACGGTTCAACTTCGGTTTGAAATAGAGTTAAAGTTCTGAAGCTCTATCACCTCTTAGGACACCCAAAGTTTGTAATAAGTATCTATAACTTATTGCTTTGAACCTAACTCTAAGACTCTAATCCCCAAGAGCGTTATCTTTGATTGTAACGGTTCAACTTCGGTTTGAAATAGAGTTAATGTTCTAAAGATCTATCACCTCTTAGGACACCCAAAGGATGTCATAAGTATCTATAACTTATAGCTTTGAACCAATCTCTAAGACTCTAATCCCCAAGGACGTTATCTTTGATTGTAACGGTTCAACTTCGGTTTGAAGTAGAGTTAAAGTTCTAAAGATCTATCACCTCTTAGGACACCCAAAGGATGTCATAAGTATCTATAACTTATAGCTTTGAACCTAACTCTAAGACTCTAATCCCCAAGAGCGTTATCTTTGATTGTAACGGTTCAACTTCGGTTTGAAATAGAGTTAAAGTTCTAAAGATCTATCACCTCTTAGGACACCCAAAGGTTGTAATAAGTATCTATAACTTATTGCTTTGAACCTCACTCTAAGACTCTAATCCCCAAGAGCGTTATCTTTGATTGTAACGGTTCAACTTCGGTTTGAAATAGAGTTAAAGTTCTAAAGATCTATCACCTCTTAGGACACCCAAAGGATGTCATAAGTATGTATAACTTATAGCTTTGAACCTAACTCTAAGACTCTAATCCCCAAGAGCGTTGTCTTTGATTGTAACGGTTCAACTTCGGTTTGAAATAGAGTTAAAGTTCTAAAGATCTATCACCTCTTAGGACACCCAAAGGTTGTAATAAGTATCTATAACTTATAACTTTGAACCTAACTCTAAGACTCTAATCCCCAAGAGCGTTATCTTTTATTGTAACGGTTCAACTTCGGTTTGAAATAGAGTTAAAGTTCTGAAGTTCTATCACCTCTTAGGACACCCAAAGGTTGTAATAAGTACCTATAACTTATAGCTTTGAACCTAACTCTAAGACTCTAATCCCCAAGAGCGTTATCTTTGATTGTAACGGTTCAACTTTGGTTTGAAATAGAGTTAAAGTTATGAAGCTCTATCACCTCTTAGGACACCCAAAGGATGACATAAGTATCTATAACTTATTGCTTTGAACCTAACTCTAAGACTCTAATCCCCAAGAGCGTTATCTTTGATTGTAACGGTTCAACTTCGGTTTGAAATAGAGTTAAAGTTCTAAAGATCTATCACCTCTTAGGACACCCAAAGGATGTCATAAGTATCTATAACTTATAGCTTTGAACCTAACTCTAAGACTCTAATCCCCAAGAGCGTTATCTTTGATTGTAACGGTTCAACTTCGGTTTGAAATAGAGTTAAAGTTCTAAAGATCTATCACCTCTTAGGACACCCAAAGGTTGTAATAAGTATCTATAACTTATTGCTTTGAACCTAACTCTAAGACTCTAATCCCCAAGAGCATTATCTTTGATTGTAACGGTTCAACTTCGGTTTGAAATAGAGTTAAAGTTATGAAGCTCTATCACCTCTTAGGACACCCAAAGGATGTCATAAGTATCTATAACTTATAGCTTTGAACCTAACTCTAAGACTCTAATCCCCAAGAACGTTATCTTCGATTGTAACGGTTCAACTTCGGTTTGAAGTAGAGTTAAAGTTCTAAAGATCTATCACCTCTTAGGACCCCCAAAGGATGTCATAAGTATCTATAACTTATTGCTTTGAAGCTAACTCTAAGACTCTAATCCCCAAGAGCGTTATCTTTGATTGTAACGGTTCAACTTTGGTTTGAAATAGAGTTAAAGTTCTAAAGATCTATCACCTCTTAGGACACCCAAAGGTTGTAATAAGTATCTATAACTTATTGCTTTGAACCTCACTCTAAGACTCTAATCCCCAAGAGCGTTATCTTTGATTGTAACGGTTCAACTTCGGTTTGAAATAGAGTTAAAGTTCTAAAGATCTATCACCTCTTAGGACACCCAAAGGATGTCATAAGTATGTATAACTTATAGCTTTGAACCTAACTCTAAGACTCTAATCCCCAAGAGCGTTATCTTTGATTGTAACGGTTCAACTTCGGTTTGAAATAGAGTTAAAGTTCTAAAGATCTATCACCTCTTAGGACACCCAAAGGTTGTAATAAGTATCTATAACTTATAGCTTTGAACCTAACTCTAAGACTCTAATCCCCAAGAGCGTTATCTTTGATTGTAACGGTTCAACTTCGGTTTGAAATAGAGTTAAAGTTCTGAAGTTCTATCACCTCTTAGGACACCCAAAGGTTGTAATAAGTACCTATAACTTATAGCTTTGAACCTAACTCTAAGACTCTAATCCCCAAGAGCGTTATCTTTGATTGTAACGGTTCAACTTCGGTTTGAAATAGAGTTAAAGTTCTAAAGATCTATCACCTCTTAGGACACCCAAAGGTTGTAATAAGTATCTATAACTTATTGCTTTGAACCTAACTATAAGACTCTAATCCCCAAGAGCGTTATCTTTGATTGTAACGGTTCAACTTCGGTTTGAAATAGAGTTAAAGTTCTAAAGATCTATCACCTCTTAGGACACCCAAAGGTTGTAATAAGTATCTATAACTTATAGCTTTGAACCTAACTCTAAGACTCTAATCCCCAAGAGCATTATCTTTGATTGTAACGGTTCAACTTCGGTTTGAAATAGAGTTAAAGTTCTAAAGATCTATCACCTCTTAGGACACCCAAAGGATGTCATAAGTATCTATAACTTATAGCTTTGAACCTAACTCTAAGACTCTAATCCCCAAGAGCGTTATCTTTGATTGTAACGGTTCAACTTCGGTTTGAAATAGAGTTAAAGTTCTAAAGATCTATCACCTCTTAGGACACCCAAAGGATGTCATAAGTATCTATAACTTATAGCTTTGAACCTAACTCTAAGACTCTAATCCCCAAGAGCGTTATCTTTGATTGTAACGGTTCAACTTCGGTTTGAAATAGAGTTAAAGTTCTAAAGATCTATCACCTCTTAGAACACCCAAAGGTCGTAATAAGTATCTATAACTTATTGCTTTGAACCTCACTCTAAGACTCTAATCCCCAAGAGCGTTATCTTTGATTGTAACGGTTCAACTTCGGTTTGAAATAGAGTTAAAGTTCTAAAGATCTATCACCTCTTAGGACACCCAAAGGATGTCATAAGTATGTATAACTTATAGCTTTGAACCTAACTCTAAGACTCTAATCCCCAAGAGCGTTATCTTTGATTGTAACGGTTCAACTTCGGTTTGAAATAGAGTTAAAGTTCTGAAGATCTATCACCTCTTAGGACACCCAAAGGTTGTAATAAGTATCTATAACTTATAGCTTTGAACCTAACTCTAAGACTCTAATCCCCAAGAGCGTTATCTTTGATTGTAACGGTTCAACTTCGGTTTGAAATAGAGTTAAAGTTCTGAAGCTCTATCACCTCTTAGGACACCCAAAGTTTGTAATAAGTATCTATAACTTATAGCTTTGAACCTAACTCTAAGACTCTAATCCCCAAGAGCGTTATCTTTGATTGTAACGGTTCAACTTCGGTTTGAAATAGAGTTAAAGTTCTAAAGATCTATCACCTCTTAGGACACCCAAAGGATGTCATAAGTATCTATAACTTATAGCTTTGAACCTAACTCTAAGACTCTAATCCCCAAGAGCGTTATCTTTGATTGTAACGGTTCAACTTCGGTTTGAAATAGAGTTAAAGTTCTAAAGATCTATCACCTCTTAGGACACCCAAAGGATGTCATAAGTATCTATAACTTATAAATTTGAACCTAACTCTAAGACTCTAATCCCCAAGAGCGTTATCTTTGATTGTAACGGTTCAACTTCGGTTTGAAATAGAGTTAAAGTTCTAAAGATCTATCACCTCTTAGGACACCCAAAGGTTGTAATAAGTATCTATAACTTATTGCTTTGAACCTAGCTCTAAGACTCTAATCCCCAAGAGCATTATCTTTGATTGTAACGGTTCAACTTCGGTCTGAAATAGAGTTAAAGTTATGAAGCTCTCTCACCTCTTAGGACACCCAAAGGATGTCATAAGTATCTATAACTTATAGCTTTGAACCTAACTCTAAGACTCTAATCCCCAAGAACGTTATCTTTGATTGTAACGGTTCAACTTCGGTTTGAAGTAGAGTTAAAGTTCTAAAGATCTATCACCTCTTAGGACACCCAAAGGATGTCATAAGTATCTATAACTTATTGCTTTGAAGCTAACTCTAAGACTCTAATCCCCAAGAGCGTTATCTTTGATTGTAACGGTTCAACTTTGGTTTGAAATAGAGTTAAAGTTCTAGAGATCTATCACCTCTTAGGACACCCAAAGGTTGTAATAAGTATCTATAACTTATTGCTTTGAACCTCACTCTAAGACTCTAATCCCCAAGAGCGTTATCTTTGATTGTAACGGTTCAACTTCGGTTTGAAATAGAGTTAAAGTTCTAAAGATCTATCACCTCTTAGGACACCCAAAGGATGTCATAAGTATGTATAACTTATAGCTTTGAACCTAACTCTAAGACTCTAATCCCCAAGAGCGTTATCTTTGATTGTAACGGTTCAACTTCGGTTTGAAATAGAGTTAAAGTTCTAAAGATCTATCACCTCTTAGGACACCCAAAGGTTGTAATAAGTATCTATAACTTATAGCTTTGAACCTAAATCTAAGACTCTAATCCCCAAGAGCGTTATCTTTGATTGTAACGGTTCAACTTCGGTTTGAAATAGAGTTAAAGTTCTGAAGTTCTATCACCTCTTAAGACACCCAAAGGTTGTAATAAGTACCTATAACTTATAGCTTTGAACCTAACTCTAAGACTCTAATCCCCAAGAGCGTTATCTTTGATTGTAACGGTTCAACTTCGGTTTGAAATAGAGTTAAAGTTCTAAAGATCTATCACCTCTTAGGACACCCAAAGGTTGTAATAAGTATCTATAACTTATTGCTTTGAACCTAACTCTAAGACTCTAATCCCCAAGAGCGTTATCTTTGATTGTAACGGTTCAACTTCGGTTTGAAATAGAGTTAAAGTTCTAAAGATCTATCGCCTCTTAGGACACCCAAAGGTTGTAATAAGTATCTATAACTTATAGCTTTGAACCTAACTCTAAGACTCTAATCCCCAAGAGCATTATCTTTGATTGTAACGGTTCAACTTCGGTTTGAAATAGAGTTAAAGTTCTAAAGATCTATCACCTCTTAGGACACCCAAAGGATGTCATAAGTATATATAACTTATAGCTTTGAACCTAACTCTAAGACTCTAATCCCCAAGAGCGTTATCTTTGATTGTAACGGTTCAACTTCGGTTTGAAATAGAGTTAAAGTTCTAAAGATCTATCACCTCTTAGGACACCCAAAGGATGTCATAAGTATCTATAACTTATAGCTTTGAAGCTAACTCTAAGACTCTAATCCCCAAGAGCGTTATCTTTGATTGTAACGGTTCAACTTTGGTTTGAAATAGAGTTAAAGTTCTAGAGATCTATCACCTCTTAGGACACCCAAAGGTTGTAATAAGTATCTATAACTTATTGCTTTGAACCTCACTCTAAGACTCTAATCCCCAAGAGCGTTATCTTTGATTGTAACGGTTCAACTTCGGTTTGAAATAGAGTTAAAGTTCTAAAGATCTATCACCTCTTAGGACACCCAAAGGATGTCATAAGTATGTATAACTTATAGCTTTGAACCTAACTCTAAGACTCTAATCCCCAAGAGCGTTATCTTTGATTGTAACGGTTCAACTTCGGTTTGAAATAGAGTTAAAGTTCTAAAGATCTATCACCTCTTAGGACACCCAAAGGTTGTAATAAGTATCTATAACTTATAGCTTTGAACCTAAATCTAAGACTCTAATCCCCAAGAGCGTTATCTTTGATTGTAACGGTTCAACTTCGGTTTGAAATAGAGTTAAAGTTCTGAAGTTCTATCACCTCTTAAGACACCCAAAGGTTGTAATAAGTACCTATAACTTATAGCTTTGAACCTAACTCTAAGACTCTAATCCCCAAGAGCGTTATCTTTGATTGTAACGGTTCAACTTCGGTTTGAAATAGAGTTAAAGTTCTAAAGATCTATCACCTCTTAGGACACCCAAAGGTTGTAATAAGTATCTATAACTTATTGCTTTGAACCTAACTCTAAGACTCTAATCCCCAAGAGCGTTATCTTTGATTGTAACGGTTCAACTTCGGTTTGAAATAGAGTTAAAGTTCTAAAGATCTATCGCCTCTTAGGACACCCAAAGGTTGTAATAAGTATCTATAACTTATAGCTTTGAACCTAACTCTAAGACTCTAATCCCCAAGAGCATTATCTTTGATTGTAACGGTTCAACTTCGGTTTGAAATAGAGTTAAAGTTCTAAAGATCTATCACCTCTTAGGACACCCAAAGGATGTCATAAGTATCTATAACTTATAGCTTTGAACCTAACTCTAAGACTCTAATCCCCAAGAGCGTTATCTTTGATTGTAACGGTTCAACTTCGGTTTGAAATAGAGTTAAAGTTCTAAAGATCTATCACCTCTTAGGACACCCAAAGGATGTCATAAGTATCTATAACTTATAGCTTTGAACCTAACTCTAAGACTCTAATCCCCAAGAGCGTTATCTTTGATTGTAACGGTTCAACTTCGGTTTGAAATAGAGTTAAAGTTCTAAAGATCTATCACCTCTTAGAACACCCAAAGGTCGTAATAAGTATCTATAACTTATTGCTTTGAACCTCACTCTAAGACTCTAATCCCCAAGAGCGTTATCTTTGATTGTAACGGTTCAACTTCGGTTTGAAATAGAGTTAAAGTTCTAAAGATCTATCACCTCTTAGGACACCCAAAGGATGTCATAAGTATGTATAACTTATAGCTTTGAACCTAACTCTAAGACTCTAATCCCCAAGAGCGTTATCTTTGATTGTAACGGTTCAACTTCGGTTTGAAATAGAGTTAAAGTTCTGAAGATCTATCACCTCTTAGGACACCCAAAGGTTGTAATAAGTATCTATAACTTATAGCTTTGAACCTAACTCTAAGACTCTAATCCCCAAGAGCGTTATCTTTGATTGTAACGGTTCAACTTCGGTTTGAAATAGAGTTAAAGTTCTGAAGTTCTATCACCTCTTAGGACACCCAAAGGTTGTAATAAGTACCTATAACTTATAGCTTTGAACCTAACTCTAAGACTCTAATCCCCAAGAGCGTTATCTTTGATTGTAACGGTTCAACTTCGGTTTGAAATAGAGTTAAAGTTCTAAAGATCTATCACCTCTTAGGACACCCAAAGGTTGTAATAAGTATCTATAACTTATTGCTTTGAACCTAACTCTAAGACTCTAATCCCCAAGAGCGTTATCTTTGATTGTAACGGTTCAACTTCAGTTTGAAATAGAGTTAAAGTTCTAAAGATCTATCACCTCTTAGGACACCCAAAGGATGTCATAAGTATGTATAACTTATAGCTTTGAACCTAACTCTAAGACTCTAATCCCCAAGAGCGTTATCTTTGATTGTAACGGTTCAACTGCGGTTTGAAATAGAGTTAAAGTTCTGAAGTTCTATCACCTCTTAGGACACCCAAAGGTTGTAATAAGTACCTATAACTTATAGCTTTGAACCTAACTCTAAGACTCTAATCCCCAAGAGCGTTATCTTTGATTGTAACGGTTCAACTTCGGTTTGAAATAGAGTTAAAGTTATAAAGATCTATCACCTCTTAGGACACCCAAAGGTTGTAATAAGTATCTATAACTTATAGCTTTGAACCTAACTCTAAGACTCTAATCCCCAAGAGCGTTATCTTTGATTGTAACGGTTCAACTGCGGTTTGAAATAGAGTTAAAGTTCTGAAGTTCTATCACCTCTTAGGACACCCAAAGGTTGTAATAAGTACCTATAACTTATAGCTTTGAACCTAACTCTAAGACTCTAATCCCCAAGAGCGTTATCTTTGATTGTAACGGTTCAACTTCGGTTTGAAATAGTGTTAAAGTTCTAAAGATCTATCACCTCTTAGGACACCCAAAGGTTGTAATAAGTATCTATAACTTATAGCTTTGAACCTAACTCTAAGACTCTAATCCCCAAGAGCATTATCTTTGATTGTAACGGTTCAACTTCGGTTTGAAATAGAGTTAAAGTTATGAAGCTCTATCGCCTCTTAGGACACCCAAAGTTTGTAATAAGTATCTATAACTTATAGCTTTGAACCTAACTCTAAGACTCTAATCCCCAAGAGCGTTATCTTTGATCGTAACGGTTCAACTTCGGTTTGAAATAGAGTTAAAGTTCTAAAGATCTATCACCTCTTAGGACACCCAAAGGATGTCATAAGTATCTATAACTTATAGCTTTGAACCTAACTCTAAGACTCTAATCCCGAAGAGCGTTATCTTTGATTGTAACGGTTCAACTTCGGTTTGAAATAGAGTTAAAGTTCTAAAGATCTATCACCTCTTAGGACACCCAAAGGATGTCATAAGTATCTATAACTTATAAATTTGAACCTAACTCTAAGACTCTAATCCCCAAGAGCGTTATCTTTGATTGTAACGGTTCAACTTCGGTTTGAAATAGAGTTAAAGTTCTAAAGATCTATCACCTCTTAGGACACCCAAAGGTTGTAATAAGTATCTATAACTTATTGCTTTGAACCTAGCTCTAAGACTCTAATCCCCAAGAGCATTATCTTTGATTGTAACGGTTCAACTTCGGTTTGAAATAGAGTTAAAGTTATGAAGCTCTATCACCTCTTAGGACACCCAAAGGATGTCATAAGTATCTATAACTTATAGCTTTGAACCTAACTCTAAGACTCTAATCCCCAAGAACGTTATCTTTGATTGTAACGGTTCAACTTCGGTTTGAAGTAGAGTTAAAGTTCTAAAGATCTATCACCTCTTAGGACACCCAAAGGATGTCATAAGTATCTATAACTTATTGCTTTGAAGCTAACTCTAAGACTCTAATCCCCAAGAGCGTTATCTTTGATTGTAACGGTTCAACTTTGGTTTGAAATAGAGTTAAAGTTCTAAAGATCTATCACCTCTTAGGACACCCAAAGGTTGTAATAAGTATCTATAACTTATTGCTTTGAACCTCACTCTAAGACTCTAATCCCCAAGAGCGTTATCTTTGATTGTAACGGTTCAACTTCGGTTTGAAATAGAGTTAAAGTTCTAAAGATCTATCACCTCTTAGGACACCCAAAGGATGTCATAAGTATGTATAACTTATAGCTTTGAACCTAACTCTAAGACTCTAATCCCCAAGAGCGTTATCTTTGATTGTAACGGTTCAACTTCGGTTTGAAATAGAGTTAAAGTTCTGAAGCTCTATCACCTCTTAGGACACCCAAAGTTTGTAATAAGTATCTATAACTTATTGCTTTGAACCTAACTCTAAGACTCTAATCCCCAAGAGCATTATCTTTGATTGTAACGGTTCAACTTCGGTTTGAAATAGAGTTAATGTTCTAAAGATCTATCACCTCTTAGGACACCCAAAGGATGTCATAAGTATCTATAACTTATAGCTTTGAACCAAACTCTAAGACTCTAATCCCCAAGGACGTTATCTTTGATTGTAACGGTTCAACTTCGGTTTGAAGTAGAGTTAAAGTTCTAAAGATCTATCACCTCTTAGGACACCCAAAGGATGTCATAAGTATCTATAACTTATAGCTTTGAACCTAACTCTAAGACTCTAATCCCCAAGAGCGTTATCTTTGATTGTAACGGTTCAACTTCGGTTTGAAATAGAGTTAAAGATCTAAAGATCTATCACCTCTTAGGACACCCAAAGGTTGTAATAAGTATCTATAACTTATTGCTTTGAACCTCACTCTAAGACTCTAATCCCCAAGAGCGTTATCTTTGATT
Organism: Pontederia crassipes; assembly: GCA_030549335.1. Classification (NCBI taxonomy): domain Eukaryota; kingdom Viridiplantae; phylum Streptophyta; class Magnoliopsida; order Commelinales; family Pontederiaceae; genus Pontederia; species Pontederia crassipes. The sequence goes on along the minus strand of JAUKPH010000023.1, from coordinate 4,235,430 downwards.
GTAACGGTTCAACTTCGGTTTGAAATAGAGTTAAAGTTCTAAAGATCTATCACCTCTTAGGACACCCAAAGGATGTCATAAGTATGTATAACTTATAGCTTTGAACCTAACTCTAAGACTCTAATCCCCAAGAGCGTTGTCTTTGATTGTAACGGTTCAACTTCGGTTTGAAATAGAGTTAAAGTTCTAAAGATCTATCACCTCTTAGGACACCCAAAGGTTGTAATAAGTATCTATAACTTATAACTTTGAACCTAACTCTAAGACTCTAATCCCCAAGAGCGTTATCTTTTATTGTAACGGTTCAACTTCGGTTTGAAATAGAGTTAAAGTTCTGAAGTTCTATCACCTCTTAGGACACCCAAAGGTTGTAATAAGTACCTATAACTTATAGCTTTGAACCTAACTCTAAGACTCTAATCCCCAAGAGCGTTATCTTTGATTGTAACGGTTCAACTTCGGTTTGAAATAGAGTTAAAGTTCTAAAGATCTATCACCTCTTAGGACACCCAAAGGATGTCATAAGTATCTATAACTTATAGCTTTGAACCTAACTCTAAGACTCTAATCCCCAAGAGCGTTATCTTTGATTGTAACGGTTCAACTTCGGTTTGAAATAGAGTTAAAGTTCTAAAGATCTATCACCTCTTAGGACACCCAAAGGTTGTAATAAGTATCTATAACTTATAGCTTTGAACCTAACTCTAAGACTCTAATCCCCAAGAGCGTTATCTTTGATTGTAACGGTTCAACTTCGGTTTGAAATAGAGTTAAAGTTCTAAAGATCTATCACCTCTTAGGACACCCAAAGGTTGTAATAAGTATCTATAACTTATTGCTTTGAACCTAACTCTAAGACTCTAATCCCCAAGAGCATTATCTTTGATTGTAACGGTTCAACTTCGGTTTGAAATAGAGTTAAAGTTATGAAGCTCTATCACCTCTTAGGACACCCAAAGGATGTCATAAGTATCTATAACTTATAGCTTTGAACCTAACTCTAAGACTCTAATCCCCAAGAACGTTATCTTTGATTGTAACGGTTCAACTTCGGTTTGAAGTAGAGTTAAAGTTCTAAAGATCTATCACCTCTAAGGACACCCAAAGGATGCCATAAGTATCTATAACTTATTGCTTTGAAGCTAACTCTAAGACTCTAATCCCCAAGAGCGTTATCTTTGATTGTAACGGTTCAACATCGGTTTGAAATAGAGTTAAAGTTCTAAAGATCTATCACCTCTTAGGACACCCAAAGGTTGTAATAAGTATCTATAACTTATTGCTTTGAACCTCACTCTAAGACTCTAATCCCCAAGAGCGTTATCTTTGATTGTAACGGTTCAACTTCGGTTTGAAATAGAGTTAAAGTTCTAAAGATCTATCACCTCTTAGGACACCCAAAGGATGTCATAAGTATGTATAACTTATAGCTTTGAACCTAACTCTAAGACTCTAATCCCCAAGAGCGTTATCTTTGATTGTAACGGTTCAACTTCGGTTTGAAATAGAGTTAAAGTTCTAAAGATCTATCACCTCTTAGGACACCCAAAGGTTGTAATAAGTATCTATAACTTATAGCTTTGAACCTAACTCTAAGACTCTAATCCCCAAGAGCGTTATCTTTGATTGTAACGGTTCAACTTCGGTTTGAAATAGAGTTAAAGTTCTGAAGTTCTATCACCTCTTAGGACACCCAAAGGTTGTAATAAGTACCTATAACTTATAGCTTTGAACCTAACTCTAAGACTGTAATCCCCAAGAGCGTTATCTTTGATTGTAACGGTTCAACTTCGGTTTGAAATAGAGTTAAAGTTCTAAAGATCTATCACCTCTTAGGACACCCAAAGGTTGTAATAAGTATCTATAACTTATTACTTTGAACCTAACTCTAAGACTCTAATCCCCAAGAGCGTTATCTTTGATTGTAACGGTTCAACTTCGGTTTGAAATAGAGTTAAAGTTCTAAAGATCTATCACCTCTTAGGACACCCAAAGGTTGTAATAAGTATCTATAACTTATAGCTTTGAACCTAACTCTAAAACTCTAATCCCCAAGAGCATTATCATTGATTGTAACGGTTCAACTTCGGTTTGGAATAGAGTTAAAGTTATGAAGCTCTATCACCTCTTAGGACACCCAAAGTTTGTAATAAGTATCTATAACTTATAGCTTTGAACCTAACTCTAAGACTCTAATCCCCAGAGCGTTATCTTTGATTGTAACGGTTCAACTTCGGTTTGAAATAGAGTTAAAGTTCTAAAGATCTATCACCTCTTAGGACACCCAAAGGTTGTAATAAGTACCTATAACTTATTGCTTTGAACCTAACTCTAAGACTCTAATCCCCAAGAGCGTTATCTTTGATTGTAACGGTTCAACTTCGGTTTGAAATAGAGTTAAAGTTCTAAAGATCTATCACCTCTTAGGACACCAAAAGGTTGTAATAAGTATCTATAACTTATAGCTTTGAACCTAACTCTAAGACTCTAATCCCCAAGAGCATTATCTTTGATTGTAACGGTTCAACTTCGGTTTGAAATAGAGTTAAAGTTCTAAAGATCTATCACCTCTTAGGACACCCAAAGGTTGTAATAAGTATCTATAACTTATAGCTTTGAACCTAACTCTAAGACTCTAATCCCCAAGAGCGTTATCTTTGATTGTAACGGTTCAACTTCGGTTTGAAATAGAGTTAAAGTTCTGAAGTTCTATCACCTCTTAGGACACCCAAAGGTTGTAATAAGTACCTATAACTTATAGCTTTGAACCTAACTCTAAGACTCTAATCCCCAAGAGCGTTATCTTTGTTTGTAACGGTTCAACTTCGGTTTGAAATAGAGTTAAAGTTCTAAAGATCTATCACCTCTTAGGACACCCAAAGGTTGTAATAAGTATCTATAACTTATAGCTTTGAACCTAACTCTAAGACTCTAATCCCCAAGAGCGTTATCTTTGATTGTAACGGTTCAACTTCGGTTTGAAATAGAGTTAAAGTTCTGAAGCTCTATCACCTCTTAGGACACCTAAAGTTTGTAATAAGTATCTATAACTTATTGCTTTGAACCTAACTCTAAGACTCTAATCCCCAAGAGCGTTATCTTTGATTGTAACGGTTCAACTTCGGTTTGAAATAGAGTTAATGTTCTAAAGATCTATCACCTCTTAGGACACCCAAAGGATGTCATAAGTATCTATAACTTATAGCTTTGAACCAATCTCTAAGACTCTAATCCCCAAGGACGTTATCTTTGATTGTAACGGTTCAACTTCGGTTTGAAGTAGAGTTAAAGTTCTAAAGATCTATCACCTCTTAGGACACCCAAAGGATGTCATAAGTATCTATAACTTATAGCTTTGAACCTAACTCTAAGACTCTAATCCCCAAGAGCGTTATCTTTGATTGTAACGGTTCAACTTCGGTTTGAAATAGAGTTAAAGTTCTAAAGATCTATCACCTCTTAGGACACCCAAAGGTTGTAATAAGTATCTATAACTTATTGCTTTGAACCTCACTCTAAGACTCTAATCCCCAAGAGCGTTATCTTTGATTGTAACGGTTCAACTTCGGTTTGAAATAGAGTTAAAGTTCTAAAGATCTATCACCTCTTAGGACACCCAAAGGATGTCATAAGTATGTATAACTTATAGCTTTGAACCTAACTCTAAGACTCTAATCCCCAAGAGCGTTGTCTTTGATTGTAACGGTTCAACTTCGGTTTGAAATAGAGTTAAAGTTCTAAAGATCTATCACCTCTTAGGACACCCAAAGGTTGTAATAAGTATCTATAACTTATAACTTTGAACCTAACTCTAAGACTCTAATCCCCAAGAGCGTTATCTTTTATTGTAACGGTTCAACTTCGGTTTGAAATAGAGTTAAAGTTCTGAAGTTCTATCACCTCTTAGGACACCCAAAGGTTGTAATAAGTACCTATAACTTATAGCTTTGAACCTAACTCTAAGACTCTAATCCCCAAGAGCGTTATCTTTGATTGTAACGGTTCAACTTCGGTTTGAAATAGAGTTAAAGTTATGTAGCTCTATCACCTCTTAGGACACCCAAAGGATGACATAAGTATCTATAACTTATTGCTTTGAACCTAACTCTAAGACTCTAATCCCCAAGAGCGTTATCTTTGATTGTAACGGTTCAACTTCGGTTTGAAATAGAGTTAAAGTTCTAAAGATCTATCACCTCTTAGGACACCCAAAGGATGTCATAAGTATCTATAACTTATAGCTTTGAACCTAACTCTAAGACTCTAATCCCCAAGAGCGTTATCTTTGATTGTAACGGTTCAACTTCGGTTTGAAATAGAGTTAAAGTTCTAAAGATCTATCACCTCTTAGGACACCCAAAGGTTGTAATAAGTATCTATAACTTATTGCTTTGAACCTAACTCTAAGACTCTAATCCCCAAGAGCATTATCTTTGATTGTAACGGTTCAACTTCGGTTTGAAATAGAGTTAAAGTTATGAAGCTCTATCACCTCTTAGGACACCCAAAGGATGTCATAAGTATCTATAACTTATAGCTTTGAACCTAACTCTAAGACTCTAATCCCCAAGAACGTTATCTTCGATTGTAACGGTTCAACTTCGGTTTGAAGTAGAGTTAAAGTTCTAAAGATCTATCACCTCTTAGGACCCCCAAAGGATGTCATAAGTATCTATAACTTATTGCTTTGAAGCTAACTCTAAGACTCTAATCCCCAAGAGCGTTATCTTTGATTGTAACGGTTCAACTTTGGTTTGAAATAGAGTTAAAGTTCTAAAGATCTATCACCTCTTAGGACACCCAAAGGTTGTAATAAGTATCTATAACTTATTGCTTTGAACCTCACTCTAAGACTCTAATCCCCAAGAGCGTTATCTTTGATTGTAACGGTTCAACTTCGGTTTGAAATAGAGTTAAAGTTCTAAAGATCTATCACCTCTTAGGACACCCAAAGGATGTCATAAGTATGTATAACTTATAGCTTTGAACCTAACTCTAAGACTCTAATCCCCAAGAGCGTTATCTTTGATTGTAACGGTTCAACTTCGGTTTGAAATAGAGTTAAAGTTCTAAAGATCTATCACCTCTTAGGACACCCAAAGGTTGTAATAAGTATCTATAACTTATAGCTTTGAACCTAACTCTAAGACTCTAATCCCCAAGAGCGTTATCTTTGATTGTAACGGTTCAACTTCGGTTTGAAATAGAGTTAAAGTTCTGAAGTTCTATCACCTCTTAGGACACCCAAAGGTTGTAATAAGTACCTATAACTTATAGCTTTGAACCTAACTCTAAGACTCTAATCCCCAAGAGCGTTATCTTTGATTGTAACGGTTCAACTTCGGTTTGAAATAGAGTTAAAGTTCTAAAGATCTATCACCTCTTAGGACACCCAAAGGTTGTAATAAGTATCTATAACTTATTGCTTTGAACCTAACTCTAAGACTCTAATCCCCAAGAGCGTTATCTTTGATTGTAACGGTTCAACTTCGGTTTGAAATAGAGTTAAAGTTCTAAAGATCTATCACCTCTTAGGACACCCAAAGGTTGTAATAAGTATCTATAACTTATAGCTTTGAACCTAACTCTAAGACTCTAATCCCCAAGAGCATTATCTTTGATTGTAACGGTTCAACTTCGGTTTGAAATAGAGTTAAAGTTCTAAAGATCTATCACCTCTTAGGACACCCAAAGGATGTCATAAGTATCTATAACTTATAGCTTTGAACCTAACTCTAAGACTCTAATCCCCAAGAGCGTTATCTTTGATTGTAACGGTTCAACTTCGGTTTGAAATAGAGTTAAAGTTCTAAAGATCTATCACCTCTTAGGACACCCAAAGGATGTCATAAGTATCTATAACTTATAGCTTTGAACCTAACTCTAAGACTCTAATCCCCAAGAGCGTTATCTTTGATTGTAACGGTTCAACTTCGGTTTGAAATAGAGTTAAAGTTCTAAAGATCTATCACCTCTTAGAACACCCAAAGGTCGTAATAAGTATCTATAACTTATTGCTTTGAACCTCACTCTAAGACTCTAATCCCCAAGAGCGTTATCTTTGATTGTAACGGTTCAACTTCGGTTTGAAATAGAGTTAAAGTTCTAAAGATCTATCACCTCTTAGGACACCCAAAGGATGTCATAAGTATGTATAACTTATAGCTTTGAACCTAACTCTAAGACTCTAATCCCCAAGAGCGTTATCTTTGATTGTAACGGTTCAACTTCGGTTTGAAATAGAGTTAAAGTTCTGAAGATCTATCACCTCTTAGGACACCCAAAGGTTGTAATAAGTATCTATAACTTATAGCTTTGAACCTAACTCTAAGACTCTAATCCCCAAGAGCGTTATCTTTGATTGTAACGGTTCAACTTCGGTTTGAAATAGAGTTAAAGTTCTGAAGCTCTATCACCTCTTAGGACACCCAAAGTTTGTAATAAGTATCTATAACTTATAGCTTTGAACCTAACTCTAAGACTCTAATCCCCAAGAGCGTTATCTTTGATTGTAACGGTTCAACTTCGGTTTGAAATAGAGTTAAAGTTCTAAAGATCTATCACCTCTTAGGACACCCAAAGGATGTCATAAGTATCTATAACTTATAGCTTTGAACCTAACTCTAAGACTCTAATCCCCAAGAGCGTTATCTTTGATTGTAACGGTTCAACTTCGGTTTGAAATAGAGTTAAAGTTCTAAAGATCTATCACCTCTTAGGACACCCAAAGGATGTCATAAGTATCTATAACTTATAAATTTGAACCTAACTCTAAGACTCTAATCCCCAAGAGCGTTATCTTTGATTGTAACGGTTCAACTTCGGTTTGAAATAGAGTTAAAGTTCTAAAGATCTATCACCTCTTAGGACACCCAAAGGTTGTAATAAGTATCTATAACTTATTGCTTTGAACCTAGCTCTAAGACTCTAATCCCCAAGAGCATTATCTTTGATTGTAACGGTTCAACTTCGGTCTGAAATAGAGTTAAAGTTATGAAGCTCTCTCACCTCTTAGGACACCCAAAGGATGTCATAAGTATCTATAACTTATAGCTTTGAACCTAACTCTAAGACTCTAATCCCCAAGAACGTTATCTTTGATTGTAACGGTTCAACTTCGGTTTGAAGTAGAGTTAAAGTTCTAAAGATCTATCACCTCTTAGGACACCCAAAGGATGTCATAAGTATCTATAACTTATTGCTTTGAAGCTAACTCTAAGACTCTAATCCCCAAGAGCGTTATCTTTGATTGTAACGGTTCAACTTTGGTTTGAAATAGAGTTAAAGTTCTAAAGATCTATCACCTCTTAGGACACCCAAAGGTTGTAATAAGTATCTATAACTTATTGCTTTGAACCTCACTCTAAGACTCTAATCCCCAAGAGCGTTATCTTTGATTGTAACGGTTCAACTTCGGTTTGAAATAGAGTTAAAGTTCTAAAGATCTATCACCTCTTAGGACACCCAAAGGATGTCATAAGTTTGTATAACTTATAGCTTTGAACCTAACTCTAAGACTCTAATCCCCAAGAGCGTTATCTTTGATTGTAACGGTTCAACTTCGGTTTGAAATAGAGTTAAAGTTCTAAAGATCTATCACCTCTTAGGACACCCAAAGGTTGTAATAAGTATCTATAACTTATAGCTTTGAACCTAAATCTAAGACTCTAATCCCCAAGAGCGTTATCTTTGATTGTAACGGTTCAACTTCGGTTTGAAATAGAGTTAAAGTTCTGAAGTTCTATCACCTCTTAAGACACCCAAAGGTTGTAATAAGTACCTATAACTTATAGCTTTGAACCTAACTCTAAGACTCTAATCCCCAAGAGCGTTATCTTTGATTGTAACGGTTCAACTTCGGTTTGAAATAGAGTTAAAGTTCTAAAGATCTATCACCTCTTAGGACACCCAAAGGTTGTAATAAGTATCTATAACTTATTGCTTTGAACCTAACTCTAAGACTCTAATCCCCAAGAGCATTATCTTTGATTGTAACGGTTCAACTTCGGTTTGAAATAGAGTTAAAGTTCTAAAGATCTATCGCCTCTTAGGACACCCAAAGGTTGTAATAAGTATCTATAACTTATAGCTTTGAACCTAACTCTAAGACTCTAATCCCCAAGAGCATTATCTTTGATTGTAACGGTTCAACTTCGGTTTGAAATAGAGTTAAAGTTCTAAAGATCTATCACCTCTTAGGACACCCAAAGGATGTCATAAGTATCTATAACTTATAGCTTTGAACCTAACTCTAAGACTCTAATCCCCAAGAGCGTTATCTTTGATTGTAACGGTTCAACTTCGGTTTGAAATAGAGTTAAAGTTCTAAAGATCTATCACCTCTTAGGACACCCAAAGGATGTCATAAGTATCTATAGCTTATAGCTTTGAACCTAACTCTAAGACTCTAATCCCCAAGAGCGTTATCTTTGATTGTAACGGTTCAACTTCGGTTTGAAATAGAGTTAAAGTTCTAAAGATCTATCACCTCTTAGAACACCCAAAGGTCGTAATAAGTATCTATAACTTATTGCTTTGAACCTCACTCTAAGACTCTAATCCCCAAGAGCGTTATCTTTGATTGTAACGGTTCAACTTCGGTTTGAAATAGAGTTAAAGTTCTAAAGATCTATCACCTCTTAGGACACCCAAAGGATGTCATAAGTATGTATAACTTATAGCTTTGAACCTAACTCTAAGACTCTAATCCCCAAGAGCGTTATCTTTGATTGTAACGGTTCAACTTCGGTTTGAAATAGAGTTAAAGTTCTGAAGATCTATCACCTCTTAGGACACCCAAAGGTTGTAATAAGTATCTATAACTTATAGCTTTGAACCTAACTCTAAGACTCTAATCCCCAAGAGCGTTATCTTTGATTGTAACGGTTCAACTTCGGTTTGAAATAGAGTTAAAGTTCTGAAGTTCTATCACCTCTTAGGACACCCAAATGTTGTAATAAGTACCTATAACTTATAGCTTTGAACCTAACTCTAAGACTCTAATCCCCAAGAGCGTTATCTTTGATTGTAACGGTTCAACTTCGGTTTGAAATAGAGTTAAAGTTCTAAAGATCTATCACCTCTTAGGACACCCAAAGGTTGTAATAAGTATCTATAACTTATTGCTTTGAACCTAACTCTAAGACTCTAATCCCCAAGAGCGTTATCTTTGATTGTAACGGTTCAACTTCAGTTTGAAATAGAGTTAAAGTTCTAAAGATCTATCACCTCTTAGGACACCCAAAGGATGTCATAAGTATGTATAACTTATAGCTTTGAACCTAACTCTAAGACTCTAATCCCCAAGAGCGTTATCTTTGATTGTAACGGTTCAACTGCGGTTTGAAATAGAGTTAAAGTTCTGAAGTTCTATCACCTCTTAGGACACCCAAAGGTTGTAATAAGTACCTATAACTTATAGCTTTGAACCTAACTCTAAGACTCTAATCCCCAAGAGCGTTATCTTTGATTGTAACGGTTCAACTTCGGTTTGAAATAGAGTTAAAGTTATAAAGATCTATCACCTCTTAGGACACCCAAAGGTTGTAATAAGTATCTATAACTTATAGCTTTGAACCTAACTCTAAGACTCTAATCCCCAAGAGCGTTATCTTTGATTGTAACGGTTCAACTGCGGTTTGAAATAGAGTTAAAGTTCTGAAGTTCTATCACCTCTTAGGACACCCAAAGGTTGTAATAAGTACCTATAACTTATAGCTTTGAACCTAACTCTAAGACTCTAATCCCCAAGAGCGTTATCTTTGATTGTAACGGTTCAACTTCGGTTTGAAATAGTGTTAAAGTTCTAAAGATCTATCACCTCTTAGGACACCCAAAGGTTGTAATAAGTATCTATAACTTATAGCTTTGAACCTAACTCTAAGACTCTAATCCCCAAGAGCATTATCTTTGATTGTAACGGTTCAACTTCGGTTTGAAATAGAGTTAAAGTTATGAAGCTCTATCGCCTCTTAGGACACCCAAAGTTTGTAATAAGTATCTATAACTTATAGCTTTGAACCTAACTCTAAGACTCTAATCCCCAAGAGCGTTATCTTTGATCGTAACGGTTCAACTTCGGTTTGAAATAGAGTTAAAGTTCTAAAGATCTATCACCTCTTAGGACACCCAAAGGATGTCATAAGTATCTATAACTTATAGCTTTGAACCTAACTCTAAGACTCTAATCCCCAAGAGCGTTATCTTTGATTGTAACGGTTCAACTTCGGTTTGAAATAGAGTTAAAGTTCTAAAGATCTATCACCTCTTAGGACACCCAAAGGATGTCATAAGTATCTATAACTTATAAATTTGAACCTAACTCTAAGACTCTAATCCCCAAGAGCGTTATCTTTGATTGTAACGGTTCAACTTCGGTTTGAAATAGAGTTAAAGTTCTAAAGATCTATCACCTCTTAGGACACCCAAAGGTTGTAATAAGTATCTATAACTTATTGCTTTGAACCTAGCTCTAAGACTCTAATCCCCAAGAGCATTATCTTTGATTGTAACGGTTCAACTTCGGTTTGAAATAGAGTTAAAGTTATGAAGCTCTATCACCTCTTAGGACACCCAAAGGATGTCATAAGTATCTATAACTTATAGCTTTGAACCTAACTCTAAGACTCTAATCCCCAAGAACGTTATCTTTGATTGTAACGGTTCAACTTCGGTTTGAAGTAGAGTTAAAGTTCTAAAGATCTATCACCTCTTAGGACACCCAAAGGATGTCATAAGTATCTATAACTTATTGCTTTGAAGCTAACTCTAAGACTCTAATCCCCAAGAGCGTTATCTTTGATTGTAACGGTTCAACTTTGGTTTGAAATAGAGTTAAAGTTCTAAAGATCTATCACCTCTTAGGACACCCAAAGGTTGTAATAAGTATCTATAACTTATTGCTTTGAACCTCACTCTAAGACTCTAATCCCCAAGAGCGTTATCTTTGATTGTAACGGTTCAACTTCGGTTTGAAATAGAGTTAAAGTTCTAAAGATCTATCACCTCTTAGGACACCCAAAGGATGTCATAAGTATGTATAACTTATAGCTTTGAACCTAACTCTAAGACTCTAATCCCCAAGAGCGTTATCTTTGATTGTAACGGTTCAACTTCGGTTTGAAATAGAGTTAAAGTTCTGAAGCTCTATCACCTCTTAGGACACCCAAAGTTTGTAATAAGTATCTATAACTTATTGCTTTGAACCTAACTCTAAGACTCTAATCCCCAAGAGCATTATCTTTGATTGTAACGGTTCAACTTCGGTTTGAAATAGAGTTAATGTTCTAAAGATCTATCACCTCTTAGGACACCCAAAGGATGTCATAAGTATCTATAACTTATAGCTTTGAACCAAACTCTAAGACTCTAATCCCCAAGGACGTTATCTTTGATTGTAACGGTTCAACTTCGGTTTGAAGTAGAGTTAAAGTTCTAAAGATCTATCACCTCTTAGGACACCCAAAGGATGTCATAAGTATCTATAACTTATAGCTTTGAACCTAACTCTAAGACTCTAATCCCCAAGAGCGTTATCTTTGATTGTAACGGTTCAACTTCGGTTTGAAATAGAGTTAAAGATCTAAAGATCTATCACCTCTTAGGACACCCAAAGGTTGTAATAAGTATCTATAACTTATTGCTTTGAACCTCACTCTAAGACTCTAATCCCCAAGAGCGTTATCTTTGATTGTAACGGTTCAACTTCGGTTTGAAATAGAGTTAAAGTTCTAAAGATCTATCACCTCTTAGGACACCCAAAGGATGTCATAAGTATGTATAACTTATAGCTTTGAACCTAACTCTAAGACTCTAATCCCCAAGAGCGTTGTCTTTGATTGTAACGGTTCAACTTCGGTTTGAAATAGAGTTAAAGTTCTAAAGATCTATCACCTCTTAGGACACCCAAAGGTTGTAATAAGTATCTATAACTTATAACTTTGAACCTAACTCTAAGACTCTAATCCCCAAGAGCGTTATCTTTTATTGTAACGGTTCAACTTCGGTTTGAAATAGAGTTAAAGTTCTGAAGTTCTATCACCTCTTAGGACACCCAAAGGTTGTAATAAGTACCTATAACTTATAGCTTTGAACCTAACTCTAAGACTCTAATCCCCAAGAGCGTTATCTTTGATTGTAACGGTTCAACTTCGGTTTGAAATAGAGTTAAAGTTCTAAAGATCTATCACCTCTTAGGACACCCAAAGGATGTCATAAGTATCTATAACTTATAGCTTTGAACCTAACTCTAAGACTCTAATCCCCAAGAGCGTTATCTTTGATTGTAACGGTTCAACTTCGGTTTGAAATAGAGTTAAAGTTCTAAAGATCTATCACCTCTTAGGACACCCAAAGGTTGTAATAAGTATCTATAACTTATAGCTTTGAACCTAACTCTAAGACTCTAATCCCCAAGAGCGTTATCTTTGATCGTAACGGTTCAACTTCGGTTTGAAATAGAGTTAAAGTTCTAAAGATCTATCACCTCTTAGGACACCCAAAGGTTGTAATAAGTATCTATAACTTATAGCTTTGAACCTAACTCTAAGACTCTAATCCCCAAGAGCATTATCTTTGATTGTAACGGTTCAACTTCGGTTTGAAATAGAGTTAAAGTTATGAAGCTCTATCACCTCTTAGGACACCCAAAGGATGTCATAAGTATCTATAACTTATAGCTTTGAACCTAACTCTAAGACTCTAATCCCCAAGAACGTTATCTTTGATTGTAACGGTTCAACTTCGGTTTGAAGTAGAGTTAAAGTTCTAAAGATCTATCACCTCTTAGGACACCCAAAGGATGTCATAAGTATCTATAACTTATTGCTTTGAAGCTAACTCTAAGACTCTAATCCCCAAGAGCGTTATCTTTGATTGTAACGGTTCAACTTTGGTTTGAAATAGAGTTAAAGTTCTAAAGATCTATCACCTCTTAGGACACCCAAAGGATGTCATAATTATGTATAACTTATAGCTTTGAACCTAACTCTAAGACTCTAATCCCCAAGAGCGTTATCTTTGATTGTAACGGTTCAACTTCGGTTTGAAATAGAGTTAAAGTTCAAAAGATCTATCACCTCTTAGGACACCCAAAGGATGTCATAATTATGTATAACTTATAGCTTTGAACCTAACTCTAAGACTCTAATTCCCAAGAGCGTTATCTTTGATTGTAACGGTTCAACTTCGGTTTGAAATAGAGTTAAAGTTCTAAAGATCTATCACCTCTTAGGACACCCAAAGGTTGTAATAAGTATCTATAACTTATAGCTTTGAAGCTAACTCTAAGACTCTAATCCCCAAGAACGTTATCTTTGATTGTAACGGTTCAACTTCGGTTTGAAATAGAGTTAAAGTTCTAAAGATCTATCACCTCTTAGGACACCCAAAGGTTGTAATAAGTATCTATAACTTATTGCTTTGAACCTCACTCTAAGACTCTAATCCCCAAGAGCGTTATCTTTGATTGTAACGGTTCAACTTCGGTTTGAAATAGAGTTAAAGTTCTAAAGATCTATCACGTCTTAGGACACCCAAAGGATGTCATAAGTATGTATAACTTATAGCTTTGAACCTAACTCTAAGACTCTAATCCCCAAGAGCGTTATCTTTGATTGTAACGGTTCAACTTCGGTTTGAAATAGAGTTAAAGTTCTGAAGTTCTATCACCTCTTAGGACACCCAAAGGTTGTAATAAGTACCTATAACTTATAGCTTTGAACCTAACTCTAAGACTCTAATCCCCAAGAGCGTTATCTTTGATTGTAACGGTTCAACTTCGGTTTGAAATAGAGTTAAAGTTCTAAAGATCTATCACCTCTTAGGACACCCAAAGGTTGTAATAAGTATCTATAACTTATAGCTTTGAACCTAACTCTAAGACTCTAATCCCCAAGAGCGTTATCTTTGATCGTAACGGTTCAACTTCGGTTTGAAATAGAGTTAAAGTTCTAAAGATCTATCACCTCTTAGGACACCCAAAGGTTGTAATAAGTATCTATAACTTATAGCTTTGAACCTAACTCTAAGACTCTAATCCCCAAGAGCATTATCTTTGATTGTAACGGTTCAACTTCGGTTTGAAATAGAGTTAAAGTTATGAAGCTCTATCACCTCTTAGGACACCCAAAGGATGTCATAAGTATCTATAACTTATAGCTTTGAAGCTAACTCTAAGACTCTAATCCCCAAGAACGTTATCTTTGATTGTAACGGTTCAACTTCGGTTTGAAATAGAGTTAAAGTTCTAAAGATCTATCACCTCTTAGGACACCCAAAGGTTGTAATAAGTATCTATAACTTATTGCTTTGAACCTCACTCTAAGACTCTAATCCCCAAGAGCGTTATCTTTGATTGTAACGGTTCAACTTCGGTTTGAAATAGAGTTAAAGTTCTAAAGATCTATCACGTCTTAGGACACCCAAAGGATGTCATAAGTATGTATAACTTATAGCTTTGAACCTAACTCTAAGACTCTAATCCCCAAGAGCGTTATCTTTGATTGTAACGGTTCAACTTCGGTTTGAAATAGAGTTAAAGTTCTGAAGTTATATCACCTCTTAGGACACCCAAAGGTTGTAATAAGTACCTATAACTTATAGCTTTGAACCTAACTCTAAGACTCTAATCCCCAAGAGCGTTATCTTTGATTGTAACGGTTCAACTTCGGTTTGAAATAGAGTTAAAGTTCTAAAGATCTATCACCTCTTAGGACACCCAAAGGTTGTAATAAGTATCTATAACTTATAGCTTTGAACCTAACTCTAAGACTCTAATCCCCAAGAGCGTTATCTTTGATTGTAACGGTTCAACTTCGGTTTGAAATAGAGTTAAAGTTCTGAAGTTCTATCACCTCTTAGGACACCCAAAGGTTGTAATAAGTACCTATAACTTATAGCTTTGAACCTAACTCTAAGACTCTAATCCCCAAGAGCGTTATCTTTGATTGTAACGGTTCAACTTCGGTTTGAAATAGAGTTAAAGTTCTAAAGATCTATCACCTCTTAGGACACCCAAAGGTTGTAATAAGTATCTATAACTTATAGCTTTGAACCTAACTCTAAGACTCTAATCCCCAAGAGCGTTATCTTTGATCGTAACGGTTCAACTTCGGTTTGAAATAGAGTTAAAGTTCTAAAGATCTATCACCTCTTAGGACACCCAAAGGTTGTAATAAGTATCTATAACTTATAGCTTTGAACCTAACTCTAAGACTCTAATCCCCAAGAGCATTATCTTTGATTGTAACGGTTCAACTTCGGTTTGAAATAGAGTTAAAGTTATGAAGCTCTATCACCTCTTAGGACACCCAAAGGATGTCATAAGTATCTATAACTTATAGCTTTGAAGCTAACTCTAAGACTCTAATCCCCAAGAACGTTATCTTTGATTGTAACGGTTCAACTTCGGTTTGAAATAGAGTTAAAGTTCTAAAGATCTATCACCTCTTAGGACACCCAAAGGTTGTAATAAGTATCTATAACTTATTGCTTTGAACCTCACTCTAAGACTCTAATCCCCAAGAGCGTTATCTTTGATTGTAACGGTTCAACTTCGGTTTGAAATAGAGTTAAAGTTCTAAAGATCTATCACGTCTTAGGACACCCAAAGGATGTCATAAGTATGTATAACTTATAGCTTTGAACCTAACTCTAAGACTCTAATCCCCAAGAGCGTTATCTTTGATTGTAACGGTTCAACTTCGGTTTGAAATAGAGTTAAAGTTCTGAAGTTATATCACCTCTTAGGACACCCAAAGGTTGTAATAAGTACCTATAACTTATAGCTTTGAACCTAACTCTAAGACTCTAATCCCCAAGAGCGTTATCTTTGATTGTAACGGTTCAACTTCGGTTTGAAATAGAGTTAAAGTTCTAAAGATCTATCACCTCTTAGGACACCCAAAGGTTGTAATAAGTATCTATAACTTATAGCTTTGAACCTAACTCTAAGACTCTAATCCCCAAGAGCGTTATCTTTGATCGTAACGGTTCAACTTCGGTTTGAAATAGAGTTAAAGTTCTAAAGATCTATCACCTCTTAGGACACCCAAAGGATGTCATAAGTATCTATAACTTATAGCTTTGAACCTAACTCTAAGACTCTAATCCCCAAGAGCGTTATCTTTGATTGTAACGGTTCAACTTCGGTTTGAAATAGAGTTAAAGTTCTAAAGATCTATCACCTCTTAGGACACCCAAAGGTTGTAATAAGTATCTATAACTTATTGCTTTGAACCTAACTCTAAGACTCTAATCCCCAAGAGCGTTATCTTTGATTGTAACGGTTCAACTTCGGTTTGAAATAGAGTTAAAGTTCTAAAGATCTATCACCTCTTAGGACACCCAAAGGTTGTAATAAGTATCTATAACTTATAGCTTTGAACCTAACTCTAAGACTCTAATCCCCAAGAGCGTTATCTTTGATTGTAACGGTTCAACTTCGGTTTGAAATAGAGTTAAAGTTCTAAAGATCTATCACCTCTTAGGACACCCAAAGGTTGTAATAAGTATCTATAACTTATAGATTTGAACCTAACTCTAAGACTCTAATCCCCAAGAGCATTATCTTTGATTGTAACGGTTCAACTTCGGTTTGAAATAGAGTTAAAGTTATGAAGCTCTATCACCTCTTAGGACACCCAAAGGATGTCATAAGTATCTATAACTTATAGCTTTGAACCTAACTCTAAGACTCTAATCCCCAAGAACGTTATCTTTGATTGTAACGGTTCAACTTCGGTTTGAAGTAGAGTTAAAGTTCTAAAGATCTATCACCTCTTAGTACACCCAAAGGATGTCATAAGTATCTATAACTTATAGCTTTGAAGCTAACTCTAAGACTCTAATCCCCAAGAGCGTTATCTTTGATTGTAACGGTTCAACTTCGGTTTGAAATAGAGTTAAAGTTCTGAAGATCTATCACCTCTTAGGACACCCAATGGTTGTAATAAGTATCTATAACTTATTGCTTTGAACCTCACTCTAAGACTCTAATCCCCAAGAGCGTTATCTTTGATTGTAACGGTTCAACTTCGGCTTGAAATAGAGTTAAAGTTCTAAAGATCTATCACCTCTTAGGACACCCAAAGGTTGTAATAAGTATGTATAACTTATAGCTTTGAACCTCACTCTAAGACTCTTATCCCCAAGAGCGTTATCTTTGATTGTAACGGCTCAACTTCGGTTTGAAATAGAGTTAAAGTTCTAAAGATCTATCACCTCTTAGGACACCCAAAGGATGTCATAAGTATGTATAACTTATAGCTTTGAACCTAACTCTAAGACTCTAATCCCCAAGAGCGTTATCTTTGATTGTAACGGTTCAACTTCGGTTTGAAATAGAGTTAAAGTTCTAAAGATCTATCACCTCTTAGGACACACAAAGGTTGTAATAAGTATCTATAACTTATAGCTTTGAACCTAACTCTAAGACTCTAATCCCCAAGAGCGTTATCTTTGATTGTAACGGTTCAACTTCGGTTTGAAATAGAGTTAAAGTTCTGAAGTTCTATCACCTCTTAGGACACCCAAAGGTTGTAATAAGTACCTATAACTTATAGCTTTGAACCTAACTCTAAGACTCTAATCCCCAAGAGCGTTATCTTTGATTGTAACGGTTCAACTTCGGTTTGAAATAGAGTTAAAGTTCTAAAGATCTATCACCTCTTAGGACACCCAAAGGTTGTAATAAGTATCTATAACTTATTGCTTTGAACCTAACTCTAAGACTCTAATCCCCAAGAGCGTTATCTTTGATTGTAACGGTTCAACTTCGGTTTGAAATAGAGTTAAAGTTCTAAAGATCTATCACCTCTTAGGACACCCAAAGGTTGTAATAAGTATCTATAACTTATAGCTTTGAACCTAACTCTAAGACTCTAATCCCCAAGAGCATTATCTTTGATTGTAACGGTTCAACTTCGGTTTGAAATAGAGTTAAAGTTCTAAAGATCTATCACCTCTTAGTACACCCAAAGGATGTCATAAGTATCTATAACTTATAGCTTTGAAGCTAACTCTAAGACTCTAATCCCCAAGAGCGTTATCTTTGATTGTAACGGTTCAACTTCGGTTTGAAATAGAGTTAAAGTTCTGAAGATCTATCACCTCTTAGGACACCCAATGGTTGTAATAAGTATCTATAACTTATTGCTTTGAACCTCACTCTAAGACTCTAATCCCCAAGAGCGTTATCTTTGATTGTAACGGTTCAACTTCGGCTTGAAATAGAGTTAAAGTTCTAAAGATCTATCACCTCTTAGGACACCCAAAGGTTGTAATAAGTATCTATAACTTATAGCTTTGAACCTCACTCTAAGACTCTTATCCCCAAGAGCGTTATCTTTGATTGTAACGGTTCAACTTCGGTTTGAAATAGAGTTAAAGTTCTAAAGATCTATCACCTCTTAGGACACCCAAAGGATGTCATAAGTATGTATCACTTATAGCTTTGAACCTAAGTCTAAGACTCTAATCCCCAAGAGCGTTATCTTTGATTGTAACGGTTCAACTTCGGTTTGAAATAGAGTTAAAGTTCTAAAGATCTATCACCTCTTAGGACACCCAAAGGTTGTAATAAGTATCTATAACTTATAGCTTTGAACCTAACTCTAAGACTCTAATCCCCAAGAGCATTATCTTTGATTGTAACGGTTCAACTTCGGTTTGAAATAGAGTTAAAGTTCTAAAGATCTATCACCTCTTAGTACACCCAAAGGATGTCATAAGTATCTATAACTTATAGCTTTGAAGCTAACTCTAAGACTCTAATCCCCAAGAGCGTTATCTTTGATTGTAACGGTTCAACTTCGGTTTGAAATAGAGTTAAAGTTCTGAAGATCTATCACCTCTTAGGACACCCAATGGTTGTAATAAGTATCTATAACTTATAGCTTTGAACCTAACTCTAAGACTCTAATCCCCAAGAGCGTTATCTTTGATTGTAACGGTTCAACTTCGGTTTGAAATAGAGTTAAAGTTCTAAAGATCTATCACCTCTTAGGACACCCAAAGGTTGTAATAAGTATCTATAACTTATTGCTTTGAACCTAACTCTAAGACTCTAATCCCCAAGAGCGTTATCTTTGATTGTAACGGTTCAACTTCGGTTTGAAATAGAGTTAAAGTTCTAAAGATCTATCACCTCTTAGGACACCCAAAGGTTGTAATAAGTATCTATAACTTATAGCTTTGAACCTAACTCTAAGACTCTAATCCCCAAGAGCATTATCTTTGATTGTAACGGTTCAACTTCGGTTTGAAATAGAGTTAAAGTTATGAAGCTCTATCACCTCTTAGGACACCCAAAGGATGTCATAAGTATCTATAACTTATAGCTTTGAACCTAACTCTAAGACTCTAATCCCCAAGAGCGTTATCTTTGATTGTAACGGTTCAACTTCGGTTTGAAATAGAGTTAAAGTTCAAAAGATCTATCACCTCTTAGGACACCCGAAGGATGTCATAATTATGTATAACTTATAGCTTTGAACCTAACTCTAAGACTCTAATTCCCAAGAGCGTTATCTTTGATTGTAACGGTTCAACTTCGGTTTGAAATAGAGTTAAAGTTCTAAAGATCTATCACCTCTTAGGACACCCAAAGGTTGTAATAAGTATCTATAACTTATAGCTTTGAACCTAACTCTAAGACTCTAATCCCCAAGAGCGTTATCTTTGATTGTAACGGTTCAACTTCGGTTTGAAATAGAGTTAAAGTTCTAAAGATCTATCACCTCTTAGGACACCCAAAGGTTGTAATAAGTATCTATAACTTATTGCTTTGAACCTAACTCTAAGACTCTAATCCCCAAGAGCGTTATCTTTGATTGTAACGGTTCAACTTCGGTTTGAAATAGAGTTAAAGTTCTAAAGATCTATCACCTCTTAGGACACCCAAAGGTTGTAATAAGTATCTATAACTTATTGCTTTGAACCTAACTCTAAGACTCTAATCCCCAAGAGCGTTATCTTTGATTGTAACGGTTCAACTTCGGTTTGAAATAGAGTTAAAGTTCTAAAGATCTTTCACCTCTTAGGACACCCAAAGGTTGTAATAAGTATCTATAACTTATAGCTTTGAACCTAACTCTAAGACTCTAATCCCCAAGAGCGTTATCTTTGATTGTAACGGTTCAACTTCGGTTTGAAATAGAGTTAAAGTTCTAAAGATCTATCACCTCTTAGGACACCCAAAGGTTGTAATAAGTATCTATAACTTATAGATTTGAACCTAACTCTAAGACTCTAATCCCCAAGAGCATTATCTTTGATTGTAACGGTTCAACTTCGGTTTGAAATAGAGTTAAAGTTATGAAGCTCTATCACCTCTTAGGACACCCAAAGGATGTCATAAGTATCTATAACTTATAGCTTTGAACCTAACTCTAAGACTCTAATCCCCAAGAACGTTATCTTTGATTGTAACGGTTCAACTTCGGTTTGAAGTAGAGTTAAAGTTCTAAAGATCTATCACCTCTTAGTACACCCAAAGGATGTCATAAGTATCTATAACTTATAGCTTTGAAGCTAACTCTAAGACTCTAATCCCCAAGAGCGTTATCTTTGATTGTAACGGTTCAACTTCGGTTTGAAATAGAGTTAAAGTTCTGAAGATCTATCACCTCTTAGGACACCCAATGGTTGTAATAAGTATCTATAACTTATTGCTTTGAACCTCACTCTAAGACTCTAATCCCCAAGAGCGTTATCTTTGATTGTAACGGTTCAACTTCGGCTTGAAATAGAGTTAAAGTTCTAAAGATCTATCACCTCTTAGGACACCCAAAGGTTGTAATAAGTATGTATAACTTATAGCTTTGAACCTCACTCTAAGACTCTTATCCCCAAGAGCGTTATCTTTGATTGTAACGGCTCAACTTCGGTTTGAAATAGAGTTAAAGTTCTAAAGATCTATCACCTCTTAGGACACCCAAAGGATGTCATAAGTATGTATAACTTATAGCTTTGAACCTAACTCTAAGACTCTAATCCCCAAGAGCGTTATCTTTGATTGTAACGGTTCAACTTCGGTTTGAAATAGAGTTAAAGTTCTAAAGATCTATCACCTCTTAGGACACACAAAGGTTGTAATAAGTATCTATAACTTATAGCTTTGAACCTAACTCTAAGACTCTAATCCCCAAGAGCGTTATCTTTGATTGTAACGGTTCAACTTCGGTTTGAAATAGAGTTAAAGTTCTGAAGTTCTATCACCTCTTAGGACACCCAAAGGTTGTAATAAGTACCTATAACTTATAGCTTTGAACCTAACTCTAAGACTCTAATCCCCAAGAGCGTTATCTTTGATTGTAACGGTTCAACTTCGGTTTGAAATAGAGTTAAAGTTCTAAAGATCTATCACCTCTTAGGACACCCAAAGGTTGTAATAAGTATCTATAACTTATTGCTTTGAACCTAACTCTAAGACTCTAATCCCCAAGAGCGTTATCTTTGATTGTAACGGTTCAACTTCGGTTTGAAATAGAGTTAAAGTTCTAAAGATCTATCACCTCTTAGGACACCCAAAGGTTGTAATAAGTATCTATAACTTATAGCTTTGAACCTAACTCTAAGACTCTAATCCCCAAGAGCATTATCTTTGATTGTAACGGTTCAACTTCGGTTTGAAATAGAGTTAAAGTTATGAAGCTCTATCACCTCTTAGGACACCCAAAGGATGTCATAAGTATCTATAACTTATAGCTTTGAACCTAACTCTAAGACTCTAATCCCCAAGAGCGTTATCTTTGATTGTAACGGTTCAACTTCGGTTTGAAATAGAGTTAAAGTTCAAAAGATCTATCACCTCTTAGGACACCCAAAGGATGTCATAATTATGTATAACTTATAGCTTTGAACCTAACTCTAAGACTCTAATTCCCAAGAGCGTTATCTTTGATTGTAACGGTTCAACTTCGGTTTGAAATAGAGTTAAAGTTCTAAAGATCTATCACCTCTTAGGACACCCAAAGGTTGTAATAAGTATCTATAACTTATAGCTTTGAACCTAACTCTAAGACTCTAATCCCCAAGAGCGTTATCTTTGATTGTAACGGTTCAACTTCGGTTTGAAATAGAGTTAAAGTTCTAAAGATCTATCACCTCTTAGGACACCCAAAGGTTGTAATAAGTATCTATAACTTATTGCTTTGAACCTAACTCTAAGACTCTAATCCCCAAGAGCGTTATCTTTGATTGTAACGGTTCAACTTCGGTTTGAAATAGAGTTAAAGTTCTAAAGATCTATCACCTCTTAGGACACCCAACGGTTGTAATAAGTATCTATAACTTATAGCTTTGAACCTAACTCTAAGACTCTAATCCCCAAGAGCATAATCTTTGATTGTAACGGTTCAACTTCGGTTTGAAATAGAGTTAAAGTTATGAAGCTCTATCACCTCTTAGGACACCCAAAGAATGTCATAAGTATCTATAACTTATAGCTTTGAACCTAACTCTAAGACTCTAATCCCCAAGAACGGTATCTTTGATTGTAACGGTTCAACTTCGGTTTGAAATAGAGTTAAAGTTATGAAGCTCTATCACCTCTTAGGACACCCAAAGGATGTCATAAGTATCTATAACTTATAGCTTTGAACCTAACTCTAAGACTCTAATCCCCAAGAGCGTTATCTTTGATTGTAACGGTTCAACTTCGGTTTGAAATAGAGTTAAAGTTCAAAAGATCTATCACCTCTTAGGACACCCAAAGGATGTCATAATTATGTATAACTTATAGCTTTGAACCTAACTCTAAGACTCTAATTCCCAAGAGCGTTATCTTTGATTGTAACGGTTCAACTTCGGTTTGAAATAGAGTTAAAGTTCTAAAGATCTATCACCTCTTAGGACACCCAAAGGATGTCATAAGTATGTATAACTTATAGCTTTGAACCTAACTCTAAGACTCTAATCCCCAAGAGCGTTATCTTTGATTGTAACGGTTCAACTTCGGTTTGAAATAGAGTTAAAGTTCTAAAGATCTATCACCTCTTAGGACACCCAAAGGTTGTAATAAGTATCTATAACTTATAGCTTTGAACCTAACTCTAAGACTCTAATCCCCAAGAGCGTTATCTTTGATTGTAACGGTTCAACTTCGGTTTGAAATAGAGTTAAAGTTCTGAAGTTCTATCACCTCTTAGGACACCCAAAGGTTGTAATAAGTACCTATAACTTATAGCTTTGAACCTCACTCTAAGACTCTAATCCCCAAGAGCGTTATCTTTGATTGTAACGGTTCAACTTCGGTTTGAAATAGAGTTAAAGTTCTAAAGATCTATCACCTCTTAGGACACCCAAAGGATGTCATAAGTATGTATAACTTATAGCTTTGAACCTAACTCTAAGACTCTAATCCCCAAGAGCGTTATCTTTGATTGTAACGGTTCAACTTCGGTTTGAAATAGAGTTAAAGTTCTAAAGATCTATCACCTCTTAGGACACCCAAAGGTTGTAATAAGTATCTATAACTTATAGCTTTGAACCTAACTCTAAGACTCTAATCCCCAAGAGCGTTATCTTTGATTGTAACGGTTCAACTTCGGTTTGAAATAGAGTTAAAGTTCTGAAGTTCTATCACCTCTTAGGACACCCAAAGGTTGTAATAAGTACCTATAACTTATAGCTTTGAACCTAACTCTAAGACTCTAATCCCCAAGAGCGTTATCTTTGATTGTAACGGTTCAACTTCGGTTTGAAATAGAGTTAAAGTTCTAAAGATCTATCACCTCTTAGGACACCCAAAGGTTGTAATAAGTATCTATAACTTATTGCTTTGAACCTAACTCTAAGACTCTAATCCCCAAGAGCGTTATCTTTGATTGTAACGGTTCAACTTCGGTTTGAAATAGAGTTAAAGTTCTAAAGATCTATCACCTCTTAGGACACCCAAAGGTTGTAATAAGTATCTATAACTTATAGCTTTGAACCTAACTCTAAGACTCTAATCCCCAAGAGCATTATCTTTGATTGTAACGGTTCAACTTCGGTTTGAAATAGAGTTAAAGTTATGAAGCTCTATCGCCTCTTAGGACACCCAAAGTTTGTAATAAGTATCTATAACTTATAGCTTTGAACCTAACTCTAAGACTCTAATCCCCAAGAGCGTTATCTTTGATTGTAACGGTTCAACTTCGGTTTGAAATAGAGTTAAAGTTCTAAAGATCTATCACCTCTTAGGACACCCAAAGGATGTCATAAGTATCTATAACTTATAGCTTTGAACCTAACTCTAAGACTCTAATCCCCAAGAGCGTTATCTTTGATTGTAACGGTTCAACTTCGGTTTGAAATAGAGTTAAAGTTCTAAAGATCTATCACCTCTTAGGACACCCAAAGGATGTCATAAGTATCTATAACTTATAAATTTGAACCTAACTCTAAGACTCTAATCCCCAAGAGCGTTATCTTTGATTGTACGGTTCAACTTCGGTTTGAAATAGAGTTAAAGTTCTGAAGTTCTATCACCTCTTAGGACACCCAAAGGTTGTAATAAGTATCTATAACTTATTGCTTTGAACCTAACTCTAAGACTCTAATCCCCAAGAGCATTATCTTTGATTGTAACGGTTCAACTTCGGTTTGAAATAGAGTTAAAGTTATGAAGCTCTATCACCTCTTAGGACACCCAAAGGATGTCATAAGTATCTATAACTTATAGCTTTGAACCTAACTCTAAGACTCTAATCCCCAAGAACGTTATCTTTGATTGTAACGGTTCAACTTCGGTTTGAAGTAGAGTTAAAGTTCTAAAGATCTATCACCTCTTAGGACACCCAAAGGATGTCATAAGTATCTATAACTTATTGCTTTGAAGCTAACTCTAAGACTCTAATCCCCAAGAGCGTTATCTTTGATTGTAACGGTTCAACTTTGGTTTGAAATAGAGTTAAAGTTCTAAAGATCTATCACCTCTTAGGACACCCAAAGGTTGTAATAAGTATCTATAACTTATTGCTTTGAACCTCACTCTAAGACTCTAATCCCCAAGAGCGTTATCTTTGATTGTAACGGTTCAACTTCGGTTTGAAATAGAGTTAAAGTTCTAAAGATCTATCACCTCTTAGGACACCCAAAGGATGTCATAAGTATGTATAACTTATAGCTTTGAACCTAACTCTAAGACTCTAATCCCCAAGAGCGTTATCTTTGATTGTAACGGTTCAACTTCGGTTTGAAATAGAGTTAAAGTTCTAAAGATCTATCACCTCTTAGGACACCCAAAGGTTGTAATAAGTATCTATAACTTATAGCTTTGAACCTAACTCTAAGACTCTAATCCCCAAGAGCGTTATCTTTGATTGTAACGGTTCAACTTCGGTTTGAAATAGAGTTAAAGTTCTAAAGATCTATCACACCTTAGGACACCCAAAGGATGTCATAAGTATCTATAACTTATAGCTTTGAACCTAACTCTAAGACTCTAATCCCCAAGAGCGTTATCTTTGATTGTAACGGTTCAACTTCGGTTTGAAATAGAGTTAAAGTTCTAAAGATCTATCACCTCTTAGAACACCCAAAGGTCGTAATAAGTATCTATAACTTATTGCTTTGAACCTCACTCTAAGACTCTAATCCCCAAGAGCGTTATCTTTGATTGTAACGGTTCAACTTCGGTTTGAAATAGAGTTAAAGTTCTAAAGATCTATCACCTCTTAGGACACCCAAAGGATGTCATAAGTATGTATAACTTATAGCTTTGAACCTAACTCTAAGACTCTAATCCCCAAGAGCGTTATCTTTGATTGTAACGGTTCAACTTCGGTTTGAAATAGAGTTAAAGTTCTGAAGATCTATCACCTCTTAGGACACCCAAAGGTTGTAATAAGTATCTATAACTTATAGCTTTGAACCTAACTCTATGACTCTAATCCCCAAGAGCGTTATCTTTGATTGTAACGGTTCAACTTCGGTTTGAAATAGAGTTAAAGTTCTGAAGTTCTATCACCTCTTAGGACACCCAAAGGTTGTAATAAGTACCTATAACTTATAGCTTTGAACCTAACTCTAAGACTCTAATCCCCAAGAGCGTTATCTTTGATTGTAACGGTTCAACTTCGGTTTGAAATAGAGTTAAAGTTCTAAAGATCTATCACACATTAGGACACCCAAAGGATGTCATAAGTATCTATAACTTATAGCTTTGAACCTAACTCTAAGACTCTAATCCCCAAGAGCGTTATCTTTGATTGTAACGGTTCAACTTCGGTTTGAAATAGAGTTAAAGTTCTAAAGATCTATCACCTCTTAGAACACCCAAAGGTCGTAATAAGTATCTATAACTTATTGCTTTGAACCTCACTCTAAGACTCTAATCCCCAAGAGCGTTATCTTTGATTGTAACGGTTCAACTTCGGTTTGAAATAGAGTTAAAGTTCTAAAGATCTATCACCTCTTAGGACACCCAAAGGATGTCATAAGTATGTATAACTTATAGCTTTGAACCTAACTCTAAGACTCTAATCCCCAAGAGCGTTATCTTTGATTGTAACGGTTCAACTTCGGTTTGAAATAGAGTTAAAGTTCTGAAGATCTATCACCTCTTAGGACACCCAAAGGTTGTAATAAGTATCTATAACTTATAGCTTTGAACCTAACTCTATGACTCTAATCCCCAAGAGCGTTATCTTTGATTGTAACGGTTCAACTTCGGTTTGAAATAGAGTTAAAGTTCTGAAGTTCTATCACCTCTTAGGACACCCAAAGGTTGTAATAAGTACCTATAACTTATAGCTTTGAACCTAACTCTAAGACTCTAATCCCCAAGAGCGTTATCTTTGATTGTAACGGTTCAACTTCGGTTTGAAATAGAGTTAAAGTTCTAAAGATCTATCACCTCTTAGGACACCCAAAGGTTGTAATAAGTATCTATAACTTATTGCTTTGAACCTAACTCTAAGACTCTAATCCCCAAGAGCGTTATCTTTGATTGTAACGGTTCAACTTCAGTTTGAAATAGAGTTAAAGTTCTAAAGATCTATCACCTCTTAGGACACCCAAAGGATGTCATAAGTATGTATAACTTATAGCTTTGAACCTAACTCTAAGACTCTAATCCCCAAGAGCGTTATCTTTGATTGTAACGGTTCAACTTCGGTTTGAAATAGAGTTAAGGTTCTAAAGATCTATCACCTCTTAGGACACCCAAAGGATGTCATAAGTATGTATAACTTATAGCTTTGAACCTAACTCTAAGACTCTAATCCCCAAGAGCGTTATCTTTGATTGTAACGGTTCAACTTCGGTTTGAAATAGAGTTAAAGTTCTAAAGATCTATCACCTCTTAGGACACCCAAAGGTTGTAATAAGTATCTATAACTTATAGCTTTGAACCTAACTCTAAGACTCTAATCCGCAACAGCGTTATCTTTGATTGTAACGGTTCAACTGCGGTTTGAAATAGAGTTAAAGTTCTGAAGTTCTATCACCTCTTAGGACACCCAAAGGTTGTAATAAGTACCTATAACTTATAGCTTTGAACCTAACTCTAAGACTCTAATCCCCAAGATCGTTATCTTTGATTGTAACGGTTCAACTTCGGTTTGAAATAGAGTTAAAGTTCTAAAGATCTATCACCTCTTAGGACACCCAAAGGATGTCATAAGTATGTATAACTTATAGCTTTGAACCTAACTCTAAGACTCTAATCCCCAAGAGCGTTATCTTTGATTGTAACGGTTCAACTTCGGTTTGAAATAGAGTTAAAGTTCTAAAGATCTATCACCTCTTAGGACACCCAAAGGTTGTAATAAGTATCTATAACTTATTGCTTTGAACCTAACTCTAAGACTCTAATCCCCAAGAGCATTATCTTTGATTGTAACGGTTCAACTTCGGTTTGAAATAGAGTTAAAGTTATGAAGCTCTATCACCTCTTAGGACACCCAAAGGATGTCATAAGTATCTATAACTTATAGCTTTGAACCTAACTCTAAGACTCTAATCCCCAAGAACGTTATCTTTGATTGTAACGGTTCAACTTCAGTTTGAAGTAGAGTTAAAGTTCTAAAGATATATCACCTCTTAGGACACCCAAAGGATGTCATAAGTATCTATAACTTATAGCTTTGAATCTAACTCTAAGACTCTAATCCCCAAGAGCGTTATCTTTGATTGTAACGGTTCAACTTCGGTTTGAAATAGACTTAAAGTTCTAAAGATCTATCACCTCTTAGGACACCCAAAGGTTGTAATAAGTATCTATAACTTATTGCTTTGAACCTCACTCTAAGACTCTAATCCCCAAGAGCGTTATCTTTGATTGTAACAGTTCAACTTCGGTTTGAAATAGAGTTAAAGTTCTAAAGATCTATCACCTCTTAGGACACCCAAAGGATGTCATAAGTATGTATAACTTATAGCTTTGAACCTAACTCTAAGACTCTAATCCCCAAGAGCGTTATCTTTGATTGTAACGGTTCAACTTCGGTTTGAAATAGAGTTAAAGTTCTAAAGATCTATCACCTCTTAGGACACCCAAAGGATGTCATAAGTATGTATAACTTATAGCTTTGAACCTAACTCTAAGACTCTAATCCCCAAGAGCGTTATCTTTGATTGTAACGGTTCAACTTCGGTTTGAAATAGAGTTAAAGTTCTGAAGATCTATCACCTCTTAGGACACCCAAAGGTTGTAATAAGTATCTATAACTTATAGCTTTGAACCTAACTCTAAGACTCTAATCCCCAAGAGCGTTATCTTTGATTGTAACGGTTCAACTTCGGTTTGAAATAGAGTTAAAGTTCTGAAGTTCTATCACCTCTTAGGACACCCAAAGGTTGTAATAAGTACCTATAACTTATAGCTTTGAACCTAACTCTAAGACTCTAATCCCCAAGAGCGTTATCTTTGATTGTAACGGTTCAACTTCGGTTTGAAATAGAGTTAAAGTTCTAAAGATCTATCACCTCTTAGGACACCCAAAGGTTGTAATAAGTATCTATAACTTATTGCTTTGAACCTAACTCTAAGACTCTAATCCCCAAGAGCGTTATCTTTGATTGTAACGGTTCAACTTCAGTTTGAAATAGAGTTAAAGTTCTAAAGATCTATCACCTCTTAGGACACCCAAAGGATGTCATAAGTATGTATAACTTATAGCTTTGAACCTAACTCTAAGACTCTAATCCCCAAGAGCGTTATCTTTGATTGTAATGGTTCAACTTCGGTTTGAAATAGAGTTAAAGTTCTAAAGATCTGATATGAACCAGGAAACGCATACATTGCAGCCGGCAATAGAAGATTGTTCTAGCAAAGTTGGATGATCAAGATAATGGTGTGGATCTCAAGCATAAGGAAATTGAAGATAATCAAGAATGTTTGGAATTTATAATTGATCCGTTACAAGATCGAGTTAGATCAGATCCAACTTCTCAACGGGTTATAAATTGGGCCGCATGAAGAGTCAGCATAACTTGGGCCAAATAAATCATGGTTTAACCATATTTATTTGGAATTTTCGGAATTAATTAAATATGGAATATGCTGATGAGGATTGTAACAGAAATTGAGTTTGTTATTTTGTTAAATTAGCTAGGTTACTTGTGGGCTAAGTTAGGGTATTTTCTTTCAGCCCAAATTCTATTTCTAGGGCCTATAAATACTGTTACTCATTGTTATGTTAGACATCTTTGAATCTATGAAAATTATGGCTTAATTGCTTTGCTGTGAGGGAACTCCTGCAACCCGTTCTTCGGAAACTTCCGCTGTTAATTACAAGGTTGGCTATCTTGTGGTTAAATCCATCTATTTATAATATCGATTGCTTGGTTCATTGTAATCTTGAGGTTGATATTCCGCTGCCTTGAAAATTCGTTTGATCTCGTTTCTTTGATTATCATATATTGTTCCGGTCACTCAAGGCATTGTTCTTGAGCATCGTATCAGTTGGTATCAGAGCCGCGTTTTCGATTCGATTTTCTAGTTATCTTCCATTATCTTGTTTCCCCTTGTTTCAGTTTTTAGAAAACAAAAACACCAAAATTCTGCAAAAAAAAAATCTAGTTTGTTTGTTCTTCAACCCTAGCCGTCATCCTTGGATTCTTCAAAATCTGTTGCAGTTTGAAAAAAAAAAATTCTGGTTTGGTTCTTCAAATCCTAACCGTCTTCCTTAATTGTTTTCTTTTGTTCTTCAAACCCTAGCCGTCATCTATTCTTCAAATCTGGTCAAATCTGGTGCAGATTTGAAAAAAAAAATCCAAAAATAAATCTGTTTATTTGTTGTTGAAACTCTAGCCGTCATCCTTATTTATTATCAAGTTTTGTTGCTGTTTCAAAAAAAAATCCGAAAATTGAAAAAAAAAAGATCGAGAAGGAAAGTGCAAGAAAGGAGAAGGGAAGGTAGAAAAAAAATTCTGAATAAAAAAATTCCGAAAATAGAAAAAAGACTGAAAAGGAAAGTGCAAGAAAGGAGGAAAGCGAAGAACAGAAAAAAAAAATTTTTGAAAAAAAAATCCGAAAAAAAAAAGAAATAGGAGAGAAGAAAAAAAAAGGAAGGATTATTTCTGGAGAAAAGTGCAAAGAAAATTGAGAATAAAACAATTTGACTCAAGGAAGGGTGATATTTGATTTCATTCCAATTCTAAATTTTTTGATACCTATCCTTATTTGACAACATTTTCCTGATTTCTATTCCAAATCAATTCATTACACATCTATCCTTATTTGGCAATCTTTTTTTCTGATCTCTATTCTAAAATCAACTTCAAGTATTCTTTTGATCTTGCAATCATATTGATAAATCAGATTGATTCAATCACACATTGCCTTTGTATTGACTTGCATTAGTTCTCCTAGAACTTGTTGGAGGGTTCAAGAGAGGAAAAAGGATGAGTGGTAAGTACAATTGAGGGAAAAAGCCAAATAGAGTTGATAAAATACGAGTGTCACCACTGACTGTCACCACATGAGGTAGTGAGATTATTTTTTACTAACTTTTGTGGTAGCAATTTCCTACAATGCCAACAGGAAAGGACAAAGAGCTTAATTCTAGAAAAGAAGCAATTGATCAGAGAACAATGATGGAAGTCATGACGCAACATTTCCAACATCTTGAAAATATGATTACTGAACTTCATGATGAGGTAGATGTTCAAATTGCACAACTACAACAAGTTATACCACCAAATCAAAGAAGAAATTGTCAAAGACAGCGTGCTCCTGATGAACATGATGAAGAGATGAAACAAAAAGATGATGGAAGTTGGAGAAAGCATAAGCGTGTTCTGATTGGAGGAAGAAGTCATGATCAAGAAAATGTTTTCTATGCGCGTTGTTGTGTTATGGATAGAACTTGTGGATTGATTATTGATAGTGAAAGCTGCGTCAACCTTGCTAGCCATTACATGGTGGAGAAGTTGGGGCTACCAACCTTAAAGCACCCAAAACCATACAAACTTCAGTGGATAAACGATGGAGAAGAAGTCAAAGTGACTAAACAGGTGCTTGTGCCATTTAAAATTGGAAGATTTACGAATGAAGTATTATGTGATGTTGTGTCAATGCATGTTTGTCATATCCTTTTGGGGCAACCATGGCAATATGATCGATGTGTGACACATGATGGTGCTACCAACCGTTATAAATGTCGCAAAGATGGGAGGAAATACACTTTAGCACCATTGCCACCTCAAGAAGTATACGAAGAGCAGATGCAACTTAAAGAGCGTGTAGCAGCCTACAACATTGAGAGGAAAAAATCGGTTACACAACAACACTTGAAGAAAGAAGAAGCTGATTGTTCAGCAACTCCAAACAGTTCTGAGAGTTGTGAGAAAGGCAAAGATGAAAAATATGAGTGCCACAACTTGAGTGATGAAAATGAGAGCCACAATAATTTTGAGTGCTTAGAAAGGCCACTTTCTGAAATCATTGAAATGCAACATTTAGATGCTGAGTATTATGAGAGTTGTGAGAATGAGAGAAGATTAGATCTTGAGTGTTTAGAGAGGCCACCTCCAGAGAGATATGAGCAAAAGGACTTGAGTGTTGAGGCAAAAGAAAGAGAGTTCAGTAATGTTTCTCCTAATACTAACCATCTTTTGTCTTTTGATTCTGATTTCTCCATGCAGATATGTTGGAGTGGAATACATGAAGTTATATTTCCTATCATTCAAGGATCTAAAAGAGACTCTAGTGAGTATATGACAAGATGTTTGAAAGGTCCATCTCCTTGCTTTGAAACTTTATATTTGTTTGATGTGACTAGTTTGCAAGGTTTAGTTGAGAGAGGTGTTCAATGCCATCCGTCCTTTTCATTTTCATATTTGTTGGGTGCTGGCTCATTTTATTTATGTGTTACAATGAATTTCTGGAATGAATATTTTCTAATATTGAGCATCTTTGATTGGCTTATTTTGATATTTAGATTTTCTGATAAGAGTATAATCTTATTCATCTCCTTGAACCAACCATTGTGTCTTAGTAAAAACATTTCTTCAAAAAATTATTGCAGCTTGTCATATGATTTTTACATCACAAATGAGACATTTGCATCCATTGGAACTTTGCGTGTTTCCCACAAAAGATCTGTGATTATTTTCTTAGGAGGTATTTTGATTTATAGTAATAATTTACATGATCATTTGAGTGGAGTACATGAAGTTATAAATTCTCTCTTGCAAGGATTTGAAAGAGGTATTGAGTTTATGACAACTAGTTTGAAAAGACCAGTTCTTACTTTTCAAAGTTTATATTTGCTGGATGTGTCTGAGGTTTTAATTGAGAGAAGAATTGAGTGGCATGCAATCATTAGATCTGAATTTTCCATTCCACTTTCTTATTCATTGAGTGCTGAAACACTTTATTTGAGCCATATGGTGAAATTTTGGAATGAATATTTTATAGTCCTGAGTACTTTTGATTGGTTGATTTTGATTTCAAGATTTTCTGAGCCTACCTTATTCATTTCTTTAAATTTATCTTTGTGCTTTCTTAAGATCATTTTTGCAGATGATGGTTGCAATCTTTCATATAATTTTCACATCATGATTCGAAAATTCATTGCATTTGCATTAGTAAGACTTTGCAATTTTTATCAAAGATTTGAGAGTAACTTCTTTGGAGATATCTTGATTAATAGCAGTCATTTGCAAAGTAATTTTGATGATATTTTGGTTTGTTGCAAGGACTTGCATGATTCCCTTTATAAGCCAAGTTGTTTGATGCATTACAGATATATTTCACTTGCAGATTTTAAGGATCCATTTTTTTTTGAGGGAAAAGATGTCCTTATTTTGGAACTACTTAACAATTTCCTTGTTAGAACTCTAGTCCCATGGCATACATTCCACATTTCATTTGATAGGATCCTTATGCGCAAGGGAAGGTCTCCAAAGTTTCGCACTTTGTTTCTTAAAATAGCATCGTCTCATGGGCATAAGATATTTCATCCAGGTGAGTATGAGAGACATTACTTTTTATAATACTTATGTCTTCTTTCTCTGCACTTGCAGGCTCTTAACTTGATGGTATGGATGAAAAATTGTGCTTGCAATTATCATTGAGATGCATCATGTAGTCATCAGACACATGAAAGGGAAGTATCAATATCCTCATTATACGTGTCCTAAATTATTTAACAAATTCACATATGTGATAGGTTATATTTTCCTTATTGTGCATGTAGATTCCAGAACGAATCCTTTTGAAGATGAGGGAAATGATATGAATCTGGATATACTCTCCTTATTGTGAATGCAGATTCGAGGACGAATCCTTTTGAAGAGGAGGGGAATGATATGAACCAGGAAACGCATACATTGCAGCCAGCAATAGAAGATTGTTCTAACAAAGTTGGATGATCAAGATAATGGTGTGGATCTCAGGCATAAGGAAATTGAAGATAATCAAGAATGTTTGGAATTTATAATTGATCCGTTACAAGATCGAGTTAGATCAGATCCAACTTCTCAACGGGTTATAAATTGGGCCGCATGAAGAGTCAGCATAACTTGGGCCAAATAAATCATGGTTTAACCATATTTATTTGGAATTTTCGGAATTAATTAAATATGGAATATGCTGATGAGGATTGTAACAGAAATTGAGTTTGTTATTTTGTTAAATTAGTTAGGTTACTTGTGGGCCAAGTTAGGGTATTTTCTTTCAGCCCAAATTCTGTTTCTAGGGTCTATAAATACTGTTACTCATTGTTATGTTAGAAATCTTTGAATCTTTGAATCTATGAAAATTATGGCTTAATTGCTTTGCTGTGAGGGAACTCCTGCAACCCGTTCTTCGGGAACTTCCGCTGTTAATTACAAGGTTGGCTATCTTGTGATTAAATCCATCTATTTATAATATCGATTGCTTGGTTCATTGTAATCTTGAGGTTGATATTCCGCTGCCTTGAAAATTCGTTTGATCTCGTTTCTTTGATTATCATATATTGTTCCGGTCACTCAAGGCATTGTTCTTGAGCATCGTATCACTTTGGGTGTCCTAAGAGGTGATAGAACTTTAGAACTTTAACTCTATTTCAAACCGAAGTTGAACCGTTACATTCAAAGATAACGCTCTTGGGGATTAGAGTCTTAGAGTAAGGTTCAAAGCTATAAGTGATAGATCCTTCTTACAACCTTTGGATGTCCTAAGAGGTGATAGATGTTTAGAACTTTAACTCTATTTCAAACCGAAGTTGAACCGTTACAATCAAAGATAACGCTCTTGGGGATTAGAGTCTTAGAGTAAGGTTCAAAATTATATGTTATAGATACTTATTACAACCTTTGGGTGTCCTAAGAGGTGATAGATCTTTAGAACTTTAACTCTATTTCAAACTGAAGTTGAACAGTTAAAATCAAGATAACGCTCTTGGGGATTAGAGTCTTAGAGTAAGGTTCAAAATTATAAGTTATAGATACTTATTACAAACTTTGGGTGTCCTAAGAGGTGATAGATCTTTAGAACTTTAACTCTATTTCAAACCGAAGTTGAACAGTTACAATCAAAGATAACGCTCTTGGGGATTAGAGTCTTAGAGTTAGGTTCAAAGCTATAAGTTATAGATACTTATTACAACCTTTGGGTGTCCTAAGAGGTGATAGATCTTTAGAACTCTAACTCTATTGCAATCCAAAGTTGAACCGTTACAATCAATGATAAAGCTCCTGGGGATTAGAGTCTTAGAGTTAGGTTCAAAGCTATAAGTTATAGATACTTATTACAACCTTTTGGTGTCCTAAGAGGTGATAGATCTTTTGAACTTTAACTCTATTTCAAACCGAAGTTGAACCGTTACAAGCAAAGATAACGCTCTTGGGCATTAGAGTCTTAGAGTAAGGTTCAAAGCTATAAGTTATAGATACTTATTACAACCTTTAGGTGTCCTAAGAGGTGATAGAACTTTAGAACTTTAACTCTATTTCAAACCGAAGTTGAACCGTTACATTCAAAGATAACGCTCTTGGGGATTAGAGTTTTAGAGTAAGGTTCAAAGCTATAAGTTATAGATCCTTATTACAACCTTTGGATGTCCTAAGAGGTGATAGATGTTTAGAACTTTAACTCTATTTCAAACCGAAGTTGAACAGTTAAAATCAAAGATAACGCTCTTGGGGATTAGAGTCTTAGAGTAAGGTTCAAAATTATAAGTTATAGATACTTATTACATCCTTAGGGTGTCCTAAGAGGTGATAGATCTTTAGAACTTTAACTCTATTTCAAACCGAAGTTGAACCGTTACAATCAAAGATAACGCTCTTGGTGATTAGAGTCTTAGAGTTAGGTTCAAAGCTATAAGTTATAGATACTTATTACAACCTTTGGGTGCCCTAAGAGGTGATAGATCTTTAGAACTTTAACTCTATTTCAAACCGAAGTTGAACCGTTACACTCAAAGATAACGATCTTGGGGAATAGATTCTTAGAGTAAGGTTCAAAGTTATAAGTTATAGATACTTATTACAACCTTTGGGTGCCCTTAGAGGTGATAGATCTTTAGAACTTTAACTCTACTTCAAACCGAAGTTGAACCGTTACAATCAAAGATAACGCACTTGGGGATTAGAGTCTTAGAGTAATGTTCAAAGCTATAAGTTATAGATACTTATTACAACCTTTGGGTGCCCTAAGAGGTGATAGATCTTTAGAACTCTAACTCCATTGCAATCCGACGTTGAACCGTTACAATCAAGAATAAAGCTTTTGGGGATTAAATTCTTAGAGTTAGGTTCAAAGCTATAAATTATAGAAACTTATTACAACCTTTGGGTGTACTAAGAGGTGATAGATCTTTAGAACTTGAACTCTATTTTAAACCGAAGTGGAACCGTTACAATCAAAGATAACGCTCTTGGGGATTAGAGTCTTAGAGTTAGGTTCAAAGCTATAAGTTATAGATACTTATTACAACCTATGGGTGTCCTAAGAGGTGATAGATCTTTAGAACTTTAACTCTATTTCAAACCGAAGTTGAACCGTTACAATCAAAGATAACGCTCTTGGGGATTAGAGTCTTAGAGTTAGGTTCAAAGCTATAAGTTATAGATACTTATTACAACCTTTGGGTGTCCTAAGAGGTGATAGATCTTTAGAACTTTAACTCTATTTAAAACCGAAGTAGAACCGTTACAATCAAAGATAACGCTCTTGGGGATTAGAGTCTTAGAGTTAGGTTCAAAGCTATAAGTTATAGATACTTATTCCAACCTTTGGGTGCCCTAAGTGGTGATAGATCTTTAGAACTTTAACACTATTTCAAACCGAAGTTGAACCGTTACAATCAAAGATAACGATCTTGGGGATTGCAGTCTTAGAGTAAGGTTCAAAGCTATAAGTTATAGATAGTTATTACAACCTTTGGGTGCCCTAAGAGGTGATAGATCTTTAGAACTTTAATTCTACTTCAAACCGAAGTTGAACCGTTACAATCAAAGATAACGCTCTTGGGGATTAGTCTTATAGTAATGTTCAAAGCTATAAGTTATAGATACTTATTACAACCTTTGGGTGCCCTAGGAGGTGATAGATCTTTAGAACTCTAAGTCTATTGCAATCCGAAGTTGAACCGTTACAATCAATGATAAAGCTCTTGGGGATTAGAGTCTTAGAGTTAGGTTCAAAGCTATAAGTTATAGATACTTATTACAACCATTGGGTGTACTAAGAGGTGATAGATCTTTAGAACTTTAACTCTATTTCAAACCGAAGTTGAACCGTTACAATCAAAGATAACGCTGTTGGGGATTAGAGTCTTAGAGTTAGGTTCAAAGCTATAAGTTATAGATACTTATTACAACCTTTGGGTGTCCTAAGAGGTGATAGATCTTTAGAACTCTAACTCTATTGCAATCCGAAGTTGAACCGTTGCAATCAATGATAAAGCTCTTGGGGATTAGAGTCTTAGAGTAAGTTTCAAAGCGATAAGTTATAGATACTAATTACAACCTTTGAGTGTCCTAAGAAGTGATAGATCTTTAGAACTTTAACTCTATTTCAAATCGAAGTTGAACCGTTACAATCAAAGATAAAGCTCTTGGGGATTAGAGTCTTAGAGTTAGGTTCAAAGTTATAAGTTATAGATACTTATTACAACCTTTGGGTGTCCTAATAGGTGATAGATCTTTAGAACTTTAACTCTATTTCAAACCGAAGTTGAACCGTTACAATCAAAGATAACGCTCTTGGGGATTAGAGTCTTAGAGTTAGGTTCAAAGCTATAAGTTATAGATACTTATTACAGCCTTTGGGTGTCCTAAGAGGCGATAGAACTTTAGAACTTTAACTCTATTTCAAACCGAAGTTGAACCGTTACATTCAAAGATAACGCTCTTGGGGATTAGAGTCATAGAGTAAGGTTCAAAGCTATAAGTTATAGATCCTTATTACAACCTTTGGATGTCCTAAGAGGTGATAGATGTTTAGAACTTTAACTCTATTTCAAACTGAAGTTGAACCGTTACAATCAAAGATAACGCTCTTGGGGATTAGAGTCCTAGAGTAAGGTTCAAAATTATAAGTTATAGACACTTATTACATCCTTTGGGTGCCCTAAGAGGTGATAGATCTTTAGAACTTTAACTCTATTTCAAACCGAAGTTGAACCGTTACAATCAAAGATAACGCTCTTGGGGATTAGAGTCTTAGAGTTAGGTTCAAAGCTATAAGTTATATATATTTATTACAACCTTTGGGTGTCCTAAGAGGTGATAGATCTTTAGAACTCTAACTCTATTGCAATCCGAAGTTGAACCGTTACAATCAATGATAAAGCTCCTGAGGATTAGAGTCTTAGAGTTAGGTTCAAAGCTATAAGTTATAGATACTTATTACAACCTTTTGGTGTCCTAAGAGGTGATAGATCTTTTGAACTTTAACTCTATTTCAAACCGAAGTTGAACCGTTACAAGCAAAGACAACGCTCTTGGGGATTAGAGTCTTAGAGTAAGGTTCAAAGCTATAAGTAAAAGATACTTATTACAACCTTTGGGTGTCCTAAGAGGTGATAGATCTTTTGAACTTTAACTCTATTTCAAACCGATGTTGAACCGTTACAAGCAAAGATAACGCTCTTGGGGATTAGAGTCTTAGAGTAAGGTTCAAAGCTATAAGTCATAGATACTTATTACAACCTTTGGGTGTCCTAAGAGGTGATAGAACTTTAGAACTTTAACTCTATTTCAAACCGAAGTTGAACCGTTACATTCAAAGATAACGCTCTTGGGGATTAGAGACTTAGAGTAAGGTTCAAATATATAAGTTATAGATCCTTATTACAACCTTTGGATGTCCTAAGAGGTGATAGATGTTTAGAACTTTAACACTATTTGAAACCGAAGTTGAACCGTTACAATCAAAGATAACGCTCTTGGGGATTAGAGTCTTAGAGTAAGGTTCAAAATTATAAGTTATAGATACTTATTACAACCTTTGGGTGTCCTAAGAGGTGATAGATCTTTAGAACTTTAACTCTATTTCAAACCGAAGTTGAACAGTTAAAATCAAAGATAACGCTCTTGGGGATTAGAGTCTTAGAGTAAGGTTCAAAATTATAAGTTATAGATACTTATTACATCCTTAGGGTGTCCTAAGAGGTGATAGATCTTTAGAACTTTAACTCTATTTCAAACCGAAGTTGAGTAGTTACAATCAAAGATAACGCTCTTGGGGATTAGAGTCTTAGAGTTAGGTTCAAAGCTATAAGTTATAGATACTTATTACAACCTTTGGGTGTCCTAAGAGGTGATAGATCTTTAGAACTCTAACTCTATTGCAATCCAAAGTTGAACCGTTACAATCAATGATAAAGCTCCTGGGGATTAGAGTCTTAGAGTTAGGTTCAAAGCTATAAGTTATAGATACTTATTACAACCTGTTGGTGTCCTAAGAGGTGATAGATCTTTTGAACTTAACTCTATTTCAAACCGAAGTTGAACCGTTACAAGCAAAGATAACGCTCTTGGGGATTAGAGTCTTAGAGTAAGGTTCAAAGCTATAAGTTATAGATACTTATTACAACCTTTGGGTGTCCTAAGAGGTGATAGAACTTTAACTCTATTTCAAACCGAAGTTGAACCGTTACATTCAAAGATAACGCTCTTGGGGATTAGAGTCTTAGAGTAAGGTTCAAAGCTATAAGTTATAGATCCTTATTACAACCTTTGGATGTCCTAAGAGGTGATAGATGTTTGGAACTTTAACTCTATTTCAAACCGAAGTTGAACCGTTACAATCAAAGATAACGCTCTTGGTGATTAGAGTCTTAGAGTTAGGTTCAAAGCTATAAGTTATAGATACTTATTACAACCTTTGGGTGCCCTAAGAGGTGATAGATCTTCAGAACTTTAACTCTATTTCAAACCGAAGTTGAACCGTTACAATCAAAGATAACGATATTGCGGAATAGATTGTTAGAGTAAGGTTCAAAGTTATAAGTTATAGATACTTATTACAACCTTTGGGTGCCCTTAGAGGTGATAGATCTTTAGAACTTTAACTCTACTTCAAACCGAAGTTGAACCGTTACAATCAAAGATAACGCACTTGGGGATTAGAGTCTTAGAGTAATGTTAAAAGCTATAAGTTATAGATACTTATTACAACCTTTGGGTGCCCTAAGAGGTGATAGATCTTTAGAACTCTAACTCTATTGCAAACCGAAGTTGAACCGTTACAATCAAAGATAACGCTCTTGGGGATTAGAGTCTTAGAGTTAGGTTCAAAGCTATAAGTTATAGATACTTATTACAACCTTT
Organism: Pontederia crassipes; assembly: GCA_030549335.1. NCBI lineage: Eukaryota > Viridiplantae > Streptophyta > Magnoliopsida > Commelinales > Pontederiaceae > Pontederia > Pontederia crassipes. Next base: position 4,195,233 of record JAUKPH010000023.1, on the reverse strand, counting down.
GGGTGTCCTAAGAGGTGATAGATCTTTAGAACTCTAACTCTATTGCAATCCGAAGTTGAACCGTTACAATCAATGATAAAGCTCCTGGGGATTAGAGTCTTAGAGTTAGGTTCAAAGCTATAAGTTATAGATACTTATTACAACCTTTTGGTGTCCTAAGAGGTGATTGATCTTTTGAACTTTAACTCTATTTCAAACCGAAGTTGAACCGTTACAAGCAAAGATAACGCTCTTGGGGATTAGAGTCTTAGAGTAAGGTTCAAAGCTATAAGTCATAGATACTTATTACAACCTTTGGGTGTCCTAAGAGGTGATAGAACTTTAGAACTTTAACTCTATTTCAAACCGAAGTTGAACCGTTACATTCAAAGATAACGCTCTTGGGGATTAGAGACTTAGAGTAAGGTTCAAAGCTATAAGTTATAGATCCTTATTACAACCTTTGGATGTCCTAAGAGGTGATAGATGTTTAGAACTTTAACACTATTTCAAACCGAAGTTGAACCGTTACAATCAAAGATAACGCTCTTGGGGATTAGAGTCTTAGAGTAAGGTTCAAAATTATAAGTTATAGATACTTATTACAACCTTTGGGTGTCCTAAGAGGTGATAGATCTTTAGAACTTTAACTCTATTTCAAACCGAAGTTGAACAGTTAAAATCAAAGATAACGCTCTTGGGGATTAGAGTCTTAGAGTTAGGTTCAAAGCTATAAGTTATAGATACTTATTACAACCTTTGGGTGTCCTAAGAGGTGATAGATCTTTAGAACTCTAACTCTATTGCAATCCAAAGTTGAACCGTTACAATCAATGATAAAGCTCCTGGGGATTAGAGTCTTAGAGTTAGGTTCAAAGCTATAAGTTATAGATACTTATTACAACCTGTTGGTGTCCTAAGAGGTGATAGATATTTTGAACTTAACTCTATTTCAAACCGAAGTTGAACCGTTACAAGCAAAGATAACGCTCTTGGGGATTAGAGTCTTAGAGTAAGGTTCAAAGCTATAAGTTATAGATACTTATTACAACCTTTGGGTGTCCTAAGAGGTGATAGAACTTTAACTCTATTTCAAACCGAAGTTGAACCGTTACATTCAAAGATAACGCTCTTGGGGATTAGAGTCTTAGAGTAAGGTTCAAAGCTATAAGTTATAGATCCTTATTACAACCTTTGGATGTCCTAAGAGGTGATAGATGTTTGGAACTTTAACTCTATTTCAAACCGAAGTTGAACCGTTACAATCAAAGATAACGCTCTTGGTGATTAGAGTCTTAGAGTTAGGTTCAAAGCTATAAGTTATAGATACTTATTACAACCTTTGGGTGCCCTAAGAGGTGATAGATCTTTAGAACTTTAACTCTATTTCAAACCGAAGTTGAACCGTTACAATCAAGGATAACGATATTGCGGAATAGATTGTTAGAGTAAGGTTCAAAGTTATAAGTTATAGATACTTATTACAACCTTTGGGTGCCCTTAGAGGTGATAGTTCTTTAGAACTTTAACTCTACTTCAAACCGAAGTTGAACCGTTACAATCAAAGATAACGCACTTGGGGATTAGAGTCTTAGAGTAATGTTAAAAGCTATAAGTTATAGATACTTATTACAACCTTTGGGTGCCCTAAGAGGTGATAGATCTTTAGAACTCTAACTCTATTGCATACCGAAGTTGAACCGTTACAATCAAAGATAACGCCCTTGGGGATTAGAGTCTTAGAGTTAGGTTCAAAGCTATAAGTTATAGATACTTATTACAACCTTTGGGTGTCCTAAGAGGTGATAGATCTTTAGAACTTTAACTCTATTTCAAATCGAAGTTGAACCGTTACAATCAAAGATAACGCTCTTGGGGATTAGAGTCTTAGAGTTAGGTTCAAAGCTATAAGTTATAGATACTTATTACAACCTTTGGGTGTCCTAAGAGGTGATAGATCTTTAGAACTCTAACTCTATTGCAATCCGAAGTTGAACCGTTACAATCAATGATAAAGCTCTTGGGGATTAGAGTCTTAGAGTTAGGTTCAAAGCTATAAGTTATAGATACTTATTACATCCTTTGGGTGTCCTAAGAGGTGATAGATCTTTAGAACTTTAACTCTATAACAAACCGAAGTTGAACCGTTACAATCAAAGATAACGATCTTGGGGATTAGAGTCTTAGAGTAAGGTTCAAAGCTATAAGTTATAGATACTTATTACAACCTTTGGGTGCCCTAAGAGGTGATAGATCTTTAGAACTTTAACTCTACTTCAAACCGAAGTTGAACCGTTAAAATCAAAGATAACGCTCTTGGGGATTAGAGTCTTAGAGTTAGGTTCAAAGCTATAAGTTATAGATACTTATTACAGCCTTTGGGTGTCCTAAGAGGCGATAGAACTTTAGAACTTTAACTCTATTTCAAACCGAAGTTGAACCGTTACATTCAAAGATAACGCTCTTGGGGATTAGAGTCATAGAGTAAGGTTCAAAGCTATAAGTTATAAATCCTTATTACAACCTTTGGATGTCCTAAGAGGTGATAGATGTTTAGAACTTTAACTCTATTTCAAACTGAAGTTGAACCGTTACAATCAAAGATAACGCTCTTGGGGATTAGAGTCCTAGAGTAAGGTTCAAAATTATAAGTTATAGATACTTATTACAACCTTTGGGTGCCCTAAGAGGTGATAGATCTTTAGAACTTTAACTCTATTTCAAACCGAAGTTGAACCGTTACAATCAAAGATAACGCTCTTGGGGATTAGAGTCTTAGAGTTAGGTTCAAAGCTATAAGTTATAGATATTTATTACAACCTTTGGGTGTCCTAAGAGGTGATAGATCTTTAGAACTCTAACTCTATTGCAATCCGAAGTTGAACCGTTACAATCAATGATAAAGCTCCTGGGGATTAGAGTCTTAGAGTTAGGTTCAAAGCTATAAGTTATAGATACTTATTACAACCTTTTGGTGTCCTAAGAGGTGATAGATCTTTTGAACTTTAACTCTATTTCAAACCGAAGTTGAACCGTTACAAGCAAAGATAACGCTCTTGGGGATTAGAGTCTTAGAGTAAGGTTCAAAGCTATAAGTCATAGATACTTATTACAACCTTTGGGTGTCCTAAGAGGTGATAGAACTTTAGAACTTTAACTCTATTTCAACCCGAAGTTGAACCGTTACATTCAAAGATAACGCTCTTGGGGATTAGATACTTAGAGTAAGGTTCAAAGCTATAAGTTATAGATCCTTATTACAACCTTTGGATGTCCTAAGAGGTGATAGATGTTTAGAACTTTAACACTATTTCAAACCGAAGTTGAACCGTTACAATCAAAGATAACGCTCTTGGGGATTAGAGTCTTAGAGTAAGGTTCAAAATTATAAGTTATAGATACTTATTACAACCTTTGGGTGTCCTAAGAGGTGATAGATCTTTAGAACTTTAACTCTATTTCAAACCGAAGTTGAACAGTTAAAATCAAAGATAACGCTCTTGGGGATTAGAGTCTTAGAGTAAGGTTCAAAATTATAAGTTATAGATACTTATTACATCCTTAGGGTGTCCTAAGAGGTGATAGATCTTTAGAACTTTAACTCTATTTCAAACCGAAGTTGAGCAGTTACAATCAAAGATAACGCTCTTGGGGATTAGAGTCTTAGAGTTAGGTTCAAAGCTATAAGTTATAGATACTTATTACAACCTTTGGGTGTCCTAAGAGGTGATAGATCTTTAGAACACTAACTCTATTGCAATCCAAAGTTGAACCGTTACAATCAATGATAAAGCTCCTGGGGATTAGAGTCTTAGAGTTAGGTTCAAAGCTATAAGTTATAGATACTTATTACAACCTGTTGGTGTCCTAAGAGGTGATAGATCTTTTGAACTTAACTCTATTTCAAACCGAAGTTGAACCGTTACAAGCAAAGATAACGCTCTTGGGGATTAGAGTCTTAGAGTAAGGTTCAAAGCTATAAGTTATAGATACTTATTACAACCTTTGGGTGTCCTAAGAGGTGATAGAACTTTAACTCTATTTCAAACCGAAGTTGAACCGTTACATTCAAAGATAACGCTCTTGGGGATTAGAGTCTTAGAGTAAGGTTCAAAGCTATAAGTTATAGATCCTTATTACAACCTTTGGATGTCCTAAGAGGTGATAGATGTTTGGAACTTTAACTCTATTTCAAACCGAAGTTGAACCGTTACAATCAAAGATAACGCTCTTGGTGATTAGAGTCTTAGAGTTAGGTTCAAAGCTATAAGTTATAGATACTTATTACAACCTTTGGGTGCCCTAAGAGGTGATAGATCTTTAGAACTTTAACTCTATTTCAAACCGAAGTTGAACCGTTACAATCAAAGATAACGATATTGCGGAATAGATTGTTAGAGTAAGGTTCAAAGTTATAAGTTATAGATACTTATTACAACCTTTGGGTGCCCTTAGAGGTGATAGATCTTTAGAACTTTAACTCTACTTCAAACCGAAGTTGAACCGTTACAATCAAAGATAACGCACTTGGGGATTAGAGTCTTAGAGTAATGTTAAAAGCTATAAGTTATAGATACTTATTACAACCTTTGGGTGCCCTAAGAGGTGATAGATCTTTAGAACTTTAACTCTATTTCAAACCGAAGTTGAACCGTTACAATCAAAGATAACGCTCTTGGGGATTAGAGTCTTAGAGTAAGGTTCAAAGCTATAAGTTATAGATCCTTATTACAACCTTTGGATGTCCTAAGAGGTGATAGATGTTTGGAACTTTAACTCTATTTCAAACCGAAGTTGAACCGTTACAATCAAAGATAACGCTCTTGGTGATTAGAGTCTTAGAGTTAGGTTCAAAGCTATAAGTTATAGATACTTATTACAACCTTTGGGTGCCCTAAGAGGTGATAGATCTTTAGAACTTTAACTCTATTTCAAACCGAAGTTGAACCGTTACAATCAAAGATAACGATATTGCGGAATAGATTGTTAGAGTAAGGTTCAAAGTTATAAGTTATAGATACTTATTACAACCTTTGGGTGCCCTTAGAGGTGATAGATCTTTAGAACTTTAACTCTACTTCAAACCGAAGTTGAACCGTTACAATCAAAGATAACGCACTTCGGGATTTGAGTCTTAGAGTAATGTTAAAAGCTATAAGTTATAGATACTTATTACAACCTTTGGGTGCCCTAAGAGGTGATAGATCTTTAGAACTCTAACTCTATTGCAAACCGAAGTTGAACCGTTACAATCAAAGATAACGCTCTTGGGGATTAGAGTCTTAGAGTTAGGTTCAAAGCTATAAGTTATAGATACTTATTACAACCTTTGGGTGTCCTAAGAGGTGATAGATCTTTAGAACTTTAACTCTATTTCAAATCGAAGTTGAACCGTTACAATCAAAGATAACGCTCTTGGGGATTAGAGTCTTAGAGTTAGGTTCAAAGCTATAAGTTATAGATACTTATTACAACCTTTGGGTGTCCTAAGAGGTGATAGATCTTTAGAACTCTAACTCTATTGCAATCCGAAGTTGAACCGTTACAATCAATGATAAAGCTCTTGGGGATTAGAGTCTTAGAGTTAGGTTCAAAGCTATAAGTTATAGATACTTATTACATCCTTTGGGTGTCCTAAGAGGTGATAGATCTTTAGAACTTTAACTCTATTTCAAACCGAAGTTGAACCGTTACAATCAAAGATAACGATCTTGGGGATTAGAGTCTTAGAGTAAGGTTCAAAGCTATAAGTTATAGATACTTATTACAACCTTTGGGTGCCCTAAGAGGTGATAGATCTTTAGAACTTTAACTCTACTTCAAACCGAAGTTGAACCGTTAAAATCAAAGATAACGCTCTTGGGGATTAGAGTCTAAGAGTTAGGTTCAAAGCTATAAGTTATAGATACTTATTACAGCCTTTGGGTGTCCTAAGAGGCGATAGAACTTTAGAACTTTAACTCTATTTCAAACTGAAGTTGAACCGTTACATTCAAAGATAACGCTCTTGGGGATTAGAGTCATAGAGTAAGGTTCAAAGCTATAAGTTATAAATCCTTATTACAACCTTTGGATGTCCTAAGAGGTGATAGATGTTTAGAACTTTAACTCTATTTCAAACTGAAGTTGAACCGTTACAATCAAAGATAACGCTCTTGGGGATTAGAGTCCTAGAGTAAGGTTCAAAATTATAAGTTATAGATACTTATTACAACCTTTGGGTGCCCTAAGAGGTGATAGATCTTTAGAACTTTAACTCTATTTCAAACCGAAGTTGAACCGTTACAATCAAAGATAACGCTCTTGGGGATTAGAGTCTTAGAGTTAGGTTCAAAGCTATAAGTTATAGATATTTATTACAACCTTTGGGTGTCCTAAGAGGTGATAGATCTTTAGAACTCTAACTCTATTGCAATCCGAAGTTGAACCGTTACAATCAATGATAAAGCTCCAGGGGATTAGAGTCTTAGAGTTAGGTTCAAAGCTATAAGTTATAGATACTTATTACAACCTTTTGGAGTCCTAAGAGGTGATAGATCTTTTGAACTTTAACTCTATTTCAAACCGAAGTTGAACCGTTACAAGCAAAGATAACGATCTTGGGGATTAGAGTCTTAGAGTAAGGTTCAAAGCTATAAGTCATAGATACTTATTACAACCTTTGGGTGTCCTAAGAGGTGATAGAACTTTAACTCTATTTCAAACCGAAGTTGAACCGTTACATTCAAAGATAACGCTCTTGGGGATTAGATACTTAGAGTAAGGTTCAAAGCTATAAGTTATAGATCCTTATTACAACCTTTGGATGTCCTAAGAGGTGATAGATGTTTAGAACTTTAACACTATTTCAAACCGAAGTTGAACCGTTACAATCAAAGATAACGCTCTTGGGGATTAGAGTCTTAGAGTAAGGTTCAAAATTATAAGTTATAGATACTTATTACAACCTTTGGGTGTCCTAAGAGGTGATAGATCTTTAGAACTTTAAGTCTATTTCAAACCGAAGTTGAACAGTTAAAATCAAAGATAACGCTCTTGGGGATTAGAGTCTTAGAGTAAGGTTCAAAATTATAAGTTATAGATACTTATTACATCCTTAGGGTGTCCTAAGAGGTGATAGATCTTTAGAACTTTAACTCTATTTCAAACCGAAGTTGAGCAGTTACAATCAAAGATAACGCTCTTGGGGATTAGAGTCTTAGAGTTAGGTTCAAAGCTATAAGTTATAGATACTTATTACAACCTTTGGGTGTACTAAGAGGTGATAGATCTTTAGAACTCTAACTCTATTGCAATCCAAAGTTGAACCGTTACAATCAATGATAAAGCTCCTGGGGATTAGAGTCTTAGAGTTAGGTTCAAAGCTTTAAGTTATAGATACTTATTACAACCTGTTGGTGTCCTAAGAGGTGATAGATCTTTTGAACTTAACTCTATTTCAAACCGAAGTTGAACCGTTACAAGCAAAGATAACGCTCTTGGGGATTAGAGTCTTAGAGTAAGGTTCAAAGCTATAAGTTATAGATACTTATTACAAACTTTGGGTGTCCTAAGAGGTGATAGAACTTTAACTCTATTTCAAACCGAAGTTGAACCGTTACATTCAAAGATAACGCTCTTGGGGATTAGAGTCTTAGAGTAAGGTTCAAAGCTATAAGTTATAGATCCTTATTACAACCTTTGGATGTCCTAAGAGGTGATAGATGTTTGGAACTTTAACTCTATTTCAAACCGAAGTTGAACCGTTACAATCAAAGATAACGCTCTTGGTGATTAGAGTCTTAGAGTTAGGTTCAAAGCTATAAGTTATAGATACTTATTACAACCTTTGGGTGCCCTAAGAGGTGATAGATCTTTAGAACTTTAACTCTATTTCAAACCGAAGTTGAACCGTTACAATCAAAGATAACGATATTGCGGAATAGATTGTTAGAGTAAGGTTCAAAGTTATAAGTTATAGATACTTATTACAACCTTTGGGTGCCCTTAGAGGTGATAGATCTTTAGAACTTTAACTCTACTTCAAACCGAAGTTGAACCGTTACAATCAAAGATAACGCACTTGGGGATTAGAGTCTTAGAGTAATGTTAAAAGCTATAAGTTATAGATACTTATTACAACCTTTGGGTGCCCTAAGAGGTGATAGATCTTTAGAACTCTAACTCTATTGCAAACCGAAGTTGAACCGTTACAATCAAAGATAACGCTCTTGGTGATTAGAGTCTTAGAGTTAGGTTCAAAGCTATAAGTTATAGATACTTATTACAACCTTTGGGTGCCCTAAGAGGTGATAGATCTTTAGAACTTTAACTCTATTTCAAACCGAAGTTGAACCGTTACAATCAAAGATAACGATATTGCGGAATAGATTGTTAGAGTAAGGTTCAAAGTTATAAGTTATAGATACTTATTACAACCTTTGGGTGCCCTTAGAGGTGATAGATCTTTAGAACTTTAACTCTACTTCAAACCGAAGTTGAACCGTTACAATCAAAGATAACGCACTTGGGGATTTGAGTCTTAGAGTAATGTTAAAAGCTATAAGTTATAGATACTTATTACAACCTTTGGGTGCCCTAAGAGGTGATAGATCTTTAGAACTCTAACTCTATTGCAAACCGAAGTTGAACCGTTACAATCAAAGATAACGCTCTTGGGGATTAGAGTCTTAGAGTTAGGTTCAAAGCTATAAGTTATAGATACTTATTACAACCTTTGGGTGTCCTAAGAGGTGATAGATCTTTAGAACTTTAACTCTATTTCAAATCGAAGTTGAACCGTTACAATCAAAGATAACGCTCTTGGGGATTAGAGTCTTAGAGTTAGGTTCAAAGCTATAAGTTATAGATACTTATTACAACCTTTGGGTGTCCTAAGAGGTGATAGATCTTTAGAACTCTAACTCTATTGCAATCCGAAGTTGAACCGTTACAATCAATGATAAAGCTCTTGGGGATTAGAGTCTTAGAGTTAGGTTCAAAGCTATAAGTTATAGATACTTATTACATCCTTTGGGTGTCCTAAGAGGTGATAGATCTTTAGAACTTTAACTCTATTTCAAACCGAAGTTGAACCGTTACAATCAAAGATAACGATCTTGGGGATTAGAGTCTTAGAGTAAGGTTCAAAGCTATAAGTTATAGATACTTATTACAACCTTTGGGTGCCCTAAGAGGTGATAGATCTTTAGAACTTTAACTCTACTTCAAACCGAAGTTGAACCGTTAAAATCAAAGATAACGCTCTTGGGGATTAGAGTCTAAGAGTTAGGTTCAAAGCTATAAGTTATAGATACTTATTACAGCCTTTGGGTGTCCTAAGAGGCGATAGAACTTTAGAACTTTAACTCTATTTCAAACCGAAGTTGAACCGTTACATTCAAAGATAACGCTCTTGGGGATTAGAGTCATAGAGTAAGGTTCAAAGCTATAAGTTATAAATCCTTATTACAACCTTTGGATGTCCTAAGAGGTGATAGATGTTTAGAACTTTAACTCTATTTCAAACTGAAGTTGAACCGTTACAATCAAAGATAACGCTCTTGGGGATTAGAGTCCTAGAGTAAGGTTCAAAATTATAAGTTATAGATTCTTATTACAACCTTTGGGTGCCCTAAGAGGTGATAGATCTTTAGAACTTTAACTCTATTTCAAACCGAAGTTGAACCGTTACAATCAAAGATAACGCTGTTGGGGATTAGAGTCTTAGAGTTAGGTTCAAAGCTATAAGTTATAGATACTTATTACAACCTTTGGGTGTCCTAAGAGGTGATAGATCTTTAGAACTCTAACTCTATTGCAATCCGAAGTTGAACCGTTGCAATCAATGATAAAGCTCTTGGGGATTAGAGTCATAGAGTAAGTTTCAAAGCGATAAGTTATAGATACTAATTACAACCTTTGAGTGTCCTAAGAAGTGATAGATCTTTAGAACTTTAACTCTATTTCAAACCGAAGTTGAACCGTTACAATCAAAGATAAAGCTCTTGGGGATTAGAGTCTTAGAGTTAGGTTCAAAGTTATAAGTTATAGATACTTATTACAACCTTTGGGTGTCCTAATAGGTGATAGATCTTTAGAACTTTAACTCTATTTCAAACCGAAGTTGAACCGTTACAATCAAAGATAACGCTCTTGGGGATTAGAGTCTTAGAGTTAGGTTCAAAGCTATAAGTTATAGATACTTATTACAGCCTTTGGGTGTCCTAAGAGGCGATAGAACTTTAGAACTTTAACTCTATTTCAAACTGAAGTTGAACCGTTACATTCAAAGATAACGCTCTTGGGGATTAGAGTCATAGAGTAAGGTTCAAAGCTATAAGTTATAAATCCTTATTACAACCTTTGGATGTCCTAAGAGGTGATAGATGTTTAGAACTTTAACTCTATTTCAAACTGAAGTTGAACCGTTACAATCAAAGATAACGCTCTTGGGGATTAGAGTCCTAGAGTAAGGTTCAAAATTATAAGTTATAGATACTTATTACAACCTTTGGGTGCCCTAAGAGGTGATAGATCTTTAGAACTTTAACTCTATTTCAAACCGAAGTTGAACCGTTACAATCAAAGATAACGCTCTTGGGGATTAGAGTCTTAGAGTTAGGTTCAAAGCTATAAGTTATAGATATTTATTACAACCTTTGGGTGTCCTAAGAGGTGATAGATCTTTAGAACTCTAACTCTATTGCAATCCGAAGTTGAACCGTTACAATCAATGATAAAGCTCCAGGGGATTAGAGTCTTAGAGTTAGGTTCAAAGCTATAAGTTATAGATACTTATTACAACCTTTTGGTGTCCTAAGAGGTGATAGATCTTTTGAACTTTAACTCTATTTCAAACCGAAGTTGAACCGTTACAAGCAAAGATAACGATCTTGGGGATTAGAGTCTTAGAGTAAGGTTCAAAGCTATAAGTCATAGATACTTATTACAACCTTTGGGTGTCCTAAGAGGTGATAGAACTTTAACTCTATTTCAAACCGAAGTTGAACCGTTACATTCAAAGATAACGCTCTTGGGGATTAGATACTTAGAGTAAGGTTCAAAGCTATAAGTTATAGATCCTTATTACAACCTTTGGATGTCCTAAGAGGTGATAGATGTTTAGAACTTTAACACTATTTCAAACCGAAGTTGAACCGTTACAATCAAAGATAACGCTCTTGGGGATTAGAGTCTTAGAGTAAGGTTCAAAATTATAAGTTATAGATACTTATTACAACCTTTGGGTGTCCTAAGAGGTGATAGATCTTTAGAACTTTAACTCTATTTCAAACCGAAGTTGAACAGTTAAAATCAAAGATAACGCTCTTGGGGATTAGAGTCTTAGAGTAAGGTTCAAAATTATAAGTTATAGATACTTATTACATCCTTAGGGTGTCCTAAGAGGTGATAGATCTTTAGAACTTTAACTCTATTTCAAACCGAAGTTGAGCAGTTACAATCAAAGATAACGCTCTTGGGGATTAGAGTCTTAGAGTTAGGTTCAAAGCTATAAGTTATAGATACTTATTACAACCTTTGGGTGTCCTAAGAGGTGATAGATCTTTAGAACTCTAACTCTATTGCAATCCAAAGTTGAACCGTTACAATCAATGATAAAGCTCCTGGGGATTAGAGTCTTAGAGTTAGGTTCAAAGCTATAAGTTATAGATACTTATTACAACCTGTTGGTGTCCTAAGAGGTGATAGATCTTTTGAACTTAACTCTATTTCAAACCGAAGTTGAACCGTTACAAGCAAAGATAACGCTCTTGGGGATTAGAGTCTTAGAGTAAGGTTCAAAGCTATAAGTTATAGATACTTATTACAAACTTTGGGTGTCCTAAGAGGTGATAGAACTTTAACTCTATTTCAAACCGAAGTTGAACCGTTACATTCAAAGATAACGCTCTTGGGGATTAGAGTCTTAGAGTAAGGTTCAAAGCTATAAGTTATAGATCCTTATTACAACCTTTGGATGTCCTAAGAGGTGATAGATGTTTGGAACTTTAACTCTATTTCAAACCGAAGTTGAACCGTTACAATCAAAGATAACGCTCTTGGTGATTAGAGTCTTAGAGTTAGGTTCAAAGCTATAAGTTATAGATACTTATTACAACCTTTGGGTGCCCTAAGAGGTGATAGATCTTTAGAACTTTAACTCTATTTCAAACCGAAGTTGAACCGTTACAATCAAAGATAACGATATTGCGGAATAGATTGTTAGAGTAAGGTTCAAAGTTATAAGTTATAGATACTTATTACAACCTTTGGGTGCCCTTAGAGGTGATAGATCTTTAGAACTTTAACTCTACTTCAAACCGAAGTTGAACCGTTACAATCAAAGATAACGCACTTGGGGATTAGAGTCTTAGAGTAATGTTAAAAGCTATAAGTTATAGATACTTATTACAACCTTTGGGTGCCCTAAGAGGTGATAGATCTTTAGAACTCTAACTCTATTGCAAACCGAAGTTGAACCGTTACAATCAAAGATAACGCTCTTGGTGATTAGAGTCTTAGAGTTAGGTTCAAAGCTATAAGTTATAGATACTTATTACAACCTTTGGGTGCCCTAAGAGGTGATAGATCTTTAGAACTTTAACTCTATTTCAAACCGAAGTTGAACCGTTACAATCAAAGATAACGATATTGCGGAATAGATTGTTAGAGTAAGGTTCAAAGTTATAAGTTATAGATACTTATTACAACCTTTGGGTGCCCTTAGAGGTGATAGATCTTTAGAACTTTAACTCTACTTCAAACCGAAGTTGAACCGTTACAATCAAAGATAACGCACTTGGGGATTTGAGTCTTAGAGTAATGTTAAAAGCTATAAGTTATAGATACTTATTACAACCTTTGGGTGCCCTAAGAGGTGATAGATCTTTAGAACTCTAACTCTATTGCAAACCGAAGTTGAACCGTTACAATCAAAGATAACGCTCTTGGGGATTAGAGTCTTAGAGTTAGGTTCAAAGCTATAAGTTATAGATACTTATTACAACCTTTGGGTGTCCTAAGAGGTGATAGATCTTTAGAACTTTAACTCTATTTCAAATCGAAGTTGAACCGTTACAATCAAAGATAACGCTCTTGGGGATTAGAGTCTTAGAGTTAGGTTCAAAGCTATAAGTTATAGATACTTATTACAACCTTTGGGTGTCCTAAGAGGTGATAGATCTTTAGAACTCTAACTCTATTGCAATCCGAAGTTGAACCGTTACAATCAATGATAAAGCTCTTGGGGATTAGAGTCTTAGAGTTAGGTTCAAAGCTATAAGTTATAGATACTTATTACATCCTTTGGGTGTCCTAAGAGGTGATAGATCTTTAGAACTTTAACTCTATTTCAAACCGAAGTTGAACCGTTACAATCAAAGATAACGATCTTGGGGATTAGAGTCTTAGAGTAAGGTTCAAAGCTATAAGTTATAGATACTTATTACAACCTTTGGGTGCCCTAAGAGGTGATAGATCTTTAGAACTTTAACTCTACTTCAAACCGAAGTTGAACCGTTAAAATCAAAGATAACGCTCTTGGGGATTAGAGTCTAAGAGTTAGGTTCAAAGCTATAAGTTATAGATACTTATTACAGCCTTTGGGTGTCCTAAGAGGCGATAGATCTTTAGAACTTTAACTCTATTTCAAACCGAAGTTGAACCGTTACATTCAAAGATAACGCTCTTGGGGATTAGAGTCATAGAGTAAGGTTCAAAGCTATAAGTTATAAATCCTTATTACAACCTTTGGATGTCCTAAGAGGTGATAGATGTTTAGAACTTTAACTCTATTTCAAACTGAAGTTGAACCGTTACAATCAAAGATAACGCTCTTGGGGATTAGAGTCCTAGAGTAAGGTTCAAAATTATAAGTTATAGATTCTTATTACAACCTTTGGGTGCCCTAAGAGGTGATAGATCTTTAGAACTTTAACTCTATTTCAAACCGAAGTTGAACCGTTACAATCAAAGATAACGCTCTTGGGGATTAGAGTCTTAGAGTTAGGTTCAAAGCTATAAGTTATAGATATTTATTACAACCTTTGGGTGTCCTAAGAGGTGATAGATCTTTTGAACTTTAACTCTATTTCAAACCGAAGTTGAACCGTTACAAGCAAAGATAACGATCTTGGGGATTAGAGTCTTAGAGTAAGGTTCAAAGCTATAAGTCATAGATACTTATTACAACCTTTGGGTGTCCTAAGAGGTGATAGAACTTTAGAACTTTAACTCTATTTCAAACCGAAGTTGAACCGTTACATTCAAAGATAACGCTCTTGGGGATTAGATACTTAGAGTAAGGTTCAAAGCTATAAGTTATAGATCCTTATTACAACCTTTGGATGTCCTAAGAGGTGATAGATGTTTAGAACTTTAACACTATTTCAAACCGAAGTTGAACCGTTACAATCAAAGATAACGCTCTTGGGGATTAGAGTCTTAGAGTAAGGTTCAAAATTATAAGTTATAGATACTTATTACAACCTTTGGGTGTCCTAAGAGGTGATAGATCTTTAGAACTTTAACTCTATTTCAAACCGAAGTTGAACAGTTAAAATCAAAGATAACGCTCTTGGGGATTAGAGTCTTAGAGTAAGGTTCAAAATTATAAGTTATAGATACTTATTACATCCTTAGGGTGTCCTAAGAGGTGATAGATCTTTAGAACTTTAACTCTATTTCAAACCGAAGTTGAGCAGTTACAATCAAAGATAACGCTCTTGGGGATTAGAGTCTTAGAGTTAGGTTCAAAGCTATAAGTTATAGATACTTATTACAACCTTTGGGTGTCCTAAGAGGTAATAGATCTTTAGAACTCTAACTCTATTGCAATCCAAAGTTGAACCGTTACAATCAATGATAAAGCTCCTGGGGATTAGAGTCTTAGAGTTAGGTTCAAAGCTATAAGTTATAGATACTTATTACAACCTGTTGGTGTCCTAAGAGGTGATAGATCTTTTGAACTTAACTCTATTTCAAACCGAAGTTGAACCGTTACAAGCAAAGATAACGCTCTTGGGGATTAGAGTCTTAGAGTAAGGTTCAAAGCTATAAGTTATAGATACATATTACAACCTTTGGGTATCCTAAGAGGTGATAGAACTTTAACTCTATTTCAAACCGAAGTTGAACCGTTACATTCAAAGATAACGCTCTTGGGGATTAGAGTCTTAGAGTAAGGTTCAAAGCTATAAGTTATAGATCCTTATTACAACCTTTGGATGTCCTAAGAGGTGATAGATGTTTGGAACTTTAACTCTATTTCAAACCGAAGTTGAACCGTTACAATCAAAGATAACGCTCTTGGAGATTAGAGTCTTAGAGTTAGGTTCAAAGCTATAAGTTATAGATACTTATTACAACCTTTGGGTGCCCTAAGAGGTGATAGATCTTTAGAACTTTAACTCTATTTCAAACCGAAGTTGAACCGTTACAATCAAAGATAACGATATTGCGGAATAGATTGTTAGAGTAAGGTTCAAAGTTATAAGTTATAGATACTTATTACAACCTTTGGGTGCCCTTAGAGGTGATAGATCTTTAGAACTTTAACTCTACTTCAAACCGAAGTTGAACCGTTACAATCAAAGATAACGCACTTGGGGATTAGAGTCTTAGAGTAATGTTAAAAGCTATAAGTTATAGATACTTATTACAACCTTTGGGTGCCCTAAGAGGTGATAGATCTTTAGAACTCTAACTCTATTGCAAACCAAAGTTGAACCGTTACAATCAAAGATAACGCTCTTGGTTGATTAGAGTCTTAGAGTTAGGTTCAAAGCTATAAGTTATAGATACTTATTACAACCTTTGGGTGTCCTAAGAGGTGATAGATCTTTAGAACTTAAACTCTATTTCAAATCGAAGTTGAACCGTTACAATCAAAGATAACGCTCTTGGGGATTAGAGTCTTAGAGTTAGGTTCAAAGCTATAAGTTATAGATACTTATTACAACCTTTGGGTGTCCTAAGAGGTGATAGATCATTAGAACTCTAACTCTATTGCAATCCGAAGTTGAACCGTTACAATCAATGATAAAGCTCTTGGGGATTAGAGTCTTAGAGTTAGGTTCAAAGCTATAAGTTATAGATACTTATTACATCCTTTGGGTGTCCTAAGAGGTGATAGATCTTTAGAACTTTAACTCTATTTCAAACCGAAGTTGACCGTTACAATCAAAGATAACGATCTTGGGGATTAGAGTCTTAGAGTAAGGTTCAAAGCTATAAGTTATACATACTTATTACAACCTTTGGGTGCCCTAAGAGGTGATAGATCTTTAGAACTTTAACTCTACTTCAAACCGAAGTTGAACCGTTGAAATCAAAGATAACGCTCTTGGGGATTAGAGTCTTAGAGTTAGGTTCAAAGCTATAAGTTATAGATACTTATTACAGCCTTTGGGTGTCCTAAGAGGCGATAGAACTTTAGAACTTTAACTCTATTTCAAACCGAAGTTGAACCGTTACATTCAAAGATAACGCTCTTGGGGATTAGAGTCATAGAGTAAGGTTCAAAGCTATAAGTTATAAATCCTTATTACAACCTTTGGATGTCCTAAGAGGTGATAGATGTTTAGAACTTTAACTCTATTTCAAACTGAAGTTGAACCGTTACAATCAAAGATAACGCTCTTGGGGATTAGAGTCCTAGAGTAAGGTTCAAAATTATAAGTTATAGATACTTATTACAACCTTTGGGTGCCCTAAGAGGTGATAGATCTTTAGAACTTTAACTCTATTTCAAACCGAAGTTGAACCGTTACAATCAAAGATAACGCTCTTGGGGATTAGAGTCTTAGAGTTAGGTTCAAAGCTATAAGTTATAGATATTTATTACAACCTTTGGGTGTCCTAAGAGGTGATAGATCTTTAGAACTCTAACTCTATTACAATCCGAAGTTGAACCGTTACAATCAATGATAAAGCTCCTGGGGATTAGAGTCTTAGAGTTAGGTTCAAAGCTATAAGTTATAGATACTTATTACAACCTTTTGGTGTCCTAAGAGGTGATAGATCTTTTGAACTTTAACTCTATTTCAAACCGAAGTTGAACCGTTACAAGCAAAGATAACGCTCTTGGGGATTAGAGTCTTAGAGTAAGGTTCAAAGCTATAAGTCATAGATACTTATTACAACCTTTGGGTGTCCTAAGAGGTGATAGAACTTTAGAACTTTAACTCTATTTCAAACCGAAGTTGAACCGTTACATTCAAAGATAACGCTCTTGGGGATTAGAGACTTAGAGTAAGGTTCAAAGCTATAAGTTATAGATCCTTATTACAACCTTTGGATGTCCTAAGAGGTGATAGATGTTTAGAACTTTAAAACTATTTCAAACCGAAGTTGAACCGTTACAATCAAAGATAACGCTCTTGGGGATTAGAGTCTTAGAGTAAGGTTCAAAATTATAAGTTATAGATACTTATTACAACCTTTGGGTGTCCTAAGAGGTGATAGATCTTTAGAACTTTAACTCTATTTCAAACCGAAGTTGAACAGTTAAAATCAAAGATAACGCTCTTGGGGATTAGAGTCTTAGAGTAAGGTTCAAAATTATAAGTTATAGATACTTATTACATCCTTAGGGTGTCCTAAGAGGTGATAGATCTTTAGAACTTTAACTCTATTTCAAACCGAAGTTGAGCAGTTACAATCAAAGATAACGCTCTTGGGGATTAGAGTCTTAGAGTTAGGTTCAAAGCTATAAGTTATAGATACTTATTACAACCTTTGGGTGTCCTAAGAGGTGATAGATCTTTAGAACTCTAACTCTATTGCAATCCAAAGTTGAACCGTTACAATCAATGATAAAGCTCCTGGGGATTAGAGTCTTAGAGTTAGGTTCAAAGCTATAAGTTATAGATACTTATTACAACCTGTTGGTGTCCTAAGAGGTGATAGATCTTTTGAACTTAACTCTATTTCAAACCGAAGTTTTACCGTTACAAGCAAAGATAACGCTCTTGGGGATTAGAGTCTTAGAGTAAGGTTCAAAGCTATAAGTTATAGATACTTATTACAACCTTTGGGTGTCCTAAGAGGTGATAGAACTTTAACTCTATTTCAAACCGAAGTTGAACCGTTACATTCAAAGATAACGCTCTTGGGGATTAGAGTCTTAGAGTAAGGTTCAAAGCTATAAGTTATAGATCCTTATTACAACCTTTGGATGTCCTAAGAGGTGATAGATGTTTGGAACTTTAACTCTATTTCAAACCGAAGTTGAACCGTTACAATCAAAGATAACGCTCTTGGTGATTAGAGTCTTAGAGTTAGGTTCAAAGCTATAAGTTATAGATACTTATTACAACCTTTGGGTGCCCTAAGAGGTGATAGATCTTTAGAACTTTAACTCTATTTCAAACCGAAGTTGAACCGTTACAATCAAAGATAACGATATTGCGGAATAGATTGTTAGAGTAAGGTTCAAAGTTATAAGTTATAGATACTTATTACAACCTTTGGGTGCCCTTAGAGGTGATAGATCTTTAGAACTTTAACTCTACTTCAAACCGAAGTTGAACCGTTACAATCAAAGATAACGCACTTGGGGATTAGAGTCTTAGAGTAATGTTAAAAGCTATAAGTTATAGATACTTATTACAACCTTTGGGTGCCCTAAGAGGTGATAGATCTTTAGAACTCTAACTCTATTGCAAACCGAAGTTGAACCGTTACAATCAAAGATAACGCTCTTGGGGATTAGAGTCTTAGAGTTAGGTTCAAAGCTATAAGTTATAGATACTTATTACAACCTTTGGGTGTCCTAAGAGGTGATAGATCTTTAGAACTTAAACTCTATTTCAAATCGAAGTTGAACCGTTACAATCAAAGATAACGCTCTTGGGGATTAGAGTCTTAGAGTTAGGTTCAAAGCTATAAGTTATAGATACTTATTACAACCTTTGGGTGTCCTAAGAGGTGATAGATCTTTAGAACTCTAACTCTATTGCAATCCGAAGTTGAACCGTTACAATCAATGATAAAGCTCTTGGGGATTAGAGTCTTAGAGTTAGGTTCAAAGCTATAAGTTATAGATACTTATTACATCCTTTGGGTGTCCTAAGAGGTGATAGAACTTTAGAACTTTAACTCTATTTCAAACCGAAGTTGAACCGTTACATTCAAAGATAACGCTCTTGGGGATTAGAGACTTAGAGTAAGGTTCAAAGCTATAAGTTATAGATCCTTATTACAACCTTTGGATGTCCTAAGAGGTGATAGATGTTTAGAACTTTAACACTATTTCAAACCGAAGTTGAACCGTTACAATCAAAGATAACGCTCTTGGGGATTAGAGTCTTAGAGTAAGGTTCAAAATTATAAGTTATAGATACTTATTACAACCTTTGGGTGTCCTAAGAGGTGATAGATCTTTAGAACTTTAACTCTATTTCAAACCGAAGTTGAACAGTTAAAATCAAAGATAACGCTCTTGGGGATTAGAGTCTTAGAGTAAGGTTCAAAATTATAAGTTATAGATACTTATTACATCCTTAGGGTGTCCTAAGAGGTGATAGATCTTTAGAACTTTAACTCTATTTCAAACCGAAGTTGAGCAGTTACAATCAAAGATAACGCTCTTGGGGATTAGAGTCTTAGAGTTAGGTTCAAAGCTATAAGTTATAGATACTTATTGCAACCTTTGGGTGTCCTAAGAGGTGATAGATCTTTAGAACTCTAACTCTATTGCAATCCAAAGTTGAACCGTTACAATCAATGATAAAGCTCCTGGGGATTAGAGTCTTAGAGTTAGGTTCAAAGCTATAAGTTATAGATACTTATTACAACCTGTTGGTGTCCTAAGAGGTGATAGATCTTTTGAACTTAACTCTATTTCAAACCGAAGTTGAACCGTTACAAGCAAAGATAACGCTCTTGGGGATTAGAGTCTTAGAGTAAGGTTCAAAGCTATAAGTTATAGATACTTATTACAACCTTTGGGTGTCCTAAGAGGTGATAGTACTTTAACTCTATTTCAAACCGAAGTTGAACCGTTACATTCAAAGATAACGCTCTTGGGGATTAGAGTCTTAGAGTAAGGTTCAAAGCTATAAGTTATAGATCCTTATTACAACCTTTGGATGTCCTAAGAGGTGATAGATGTTTGGAACTTTAACTCTATTTCAAACCGAAGTTGAACCGTTACAATCAAAGATAACGCTCTTGGTGATTAGAGTCTTAGAGTTAGGTTCAAAGCTATAAGTTATAGATACTTATTACAACCTTTGGGTGCCCTAAGAGGTGATAGATCTTTAGAACTTTAACTCTATTTCAAACCGAAGTTGAACCGTTACAATCAAAGATAACGATATTGCGGAATAGATTGTTAGAGTAAGGTTCAAAGTTATAAGTTATAGATACTTATTACAACCTTTGGGTGCCCTTAGAGGTGATAGATCTTTAGAACTTTAACTCTACTTCAAACCGAAGTTGAACCGTTACAATCAAAGATAACGCACTTGGGGATTAGAGTCTTAGAGTAATGTTAAAAGCTATAAGTTATAGATACTTATTACAACCTTTGGGTGCCCTAAGAGGTGATAGATCTTTAGAACTCTAACTCTATTGCAAACCGAAGTTGAACCGTTACAATCAAAGATAACGCTCTTGGGGATTAGAGTCTTAGAGTTAGGTTCAAAGCTATAAGTTATAGATACTTATTACAACCTTTGGGTGTCCTAAGAGGTGATAGATCTTTAGAACTTTAACTCTATTTCAAATCGAAGTTGAACCGTTACAATCAAAGATAACGCTCTTGGGGATTAGAGTCTTAGAGTTAGGTTCAAAGCTATAAGTTATAGATACTTATTACAACCTTTGGGTGTCCTAAGAGGTGATAGATCTTTAGAACTCTAACTCTAAGACTCTAATCCCCAAGAGCGTTATCTTTGATTGTAACGGTTCAACTTCGATTTGAAATAGAGTTAAAGTTCCAAAGATCTTTCACCTCTTAGGACACCCAAAGGTTGTAATAAGTATCTATAACTTATAGCTTTGAACCTTACTCTAAGACTCTAATCCCCAAGAGCTTTATCATTGATTGTAACGATTCAACTTTGGATTGAAATAGAGTTAAAGTTCTAAAGATCTAGCACCTCTTAGGACACCCAAAGGTTGTAATAAGTATCTATAACTTATAGCTTTGAACCCAACTCTAAGACTCTAATCCCCAAGAGCGTTATCTTTGATTGTAACGGTTCAACTTCGGATTGAAATAGAGTTAAAGTTCTAAAGATCTATCACCACTTAGGACACCCAAAGGTTGTAATAAGTATCTATATCTTATAGCTTTGAACCTTACTCTAAGACTCTAATCCCCAAGAGCATTATCTTTGATTGTAACGGTTCAACTTCGGTTTGAAATAGAGTCAAAGTTCTAAAGATCTGTCACCTCTTAGGACACCCAAAGGTCGTAACAAGTATCTATAACTTATAGCTTTGAACCCAACTCTAAGACTCTAATCCCCAAGAGCGTTATCTTTGATTGTAACGGTTCAACTTCGATTTGAAATAGAGTTAAAGTTCTAAAGATCTATCACCTTTTAGGGCACCGAAAGGCTGTAATAAGTATCTATAACTTATAGCTTTGCACCTTACTCTAAGACTCTAATCCCCAAGAGCGTTATCTTTGATTGTAACGGTTCAACTTCGTATTGAAATAGAGTTAAAATTCTAAAGATCTATCACCTCTTAGGGCACCCAAAGGTTGTAATAAGTATTTATAACTTATAGCTTTGCACCTTACTCTAAGACTCTAATCCCCAAGAGCGTTATCTTTGATTGTAACGGTTCAACTTCGGTTTGAAATAGAGTTAAAGTTCTAAAGATCTATCAACTCTTAGGACACCCAAATGTTGTAATAAGTATCTATAACTTATAGCTTTGAACCTAACTCTAAGACTCTAATCCCCAAGAGCATTATCTTTGATTGTAACGGTTCAACTTCGGTTTGAAATAGAGTCAAAGTTCTAAAGATCTGTCACCTCTTAGGACACCCAAAGGTTGTAACAAGTATCTATAACTTATAGCTTTGAACCCAACTCTAAGACTCTAATCCCCAAGAGCGTTATCTTTGATTGTAACGGTTCAACTTCGATTTGAAATAGAGTTAAAGTTCTAAAGATCTATCACCTCTTAGGGCACCCAAAAGTTGTAATAAGTATCTATAACTTATAGCTTTGAACCCAACTCTAAGACTCTAATCCCCAAGAGCGTTATCTTTGATTGTAACGGTTCAACTTCGAATTGAAATAGAGTTAAAATTCTAAAGATCTATCACCTCTTAGGGCACCCAAAGGTTGTAATAAGTATCTATAACTTATAGCTTTGAACCCAAGTCTAAGACTCTAATCCCCAAGAGCGTTATCTTTGATTGTAACGGTTCAACTTCGGATTGAAATAGAGTTAAAGTTCTAAAGATCTATCACCTCTTAGGACACCCAAAGGTTGTAATAAGTAGCTATAACTTATAGCTTTGAACCTTACTCTAAGACTCTAATCCCCAAGAGCTTTATCATTGATTGTAATGGTTCAACTTTGGATTGAAATAGAGTTAAAGTTCTAAAGATCTAGCACCTCTTAGGACACCCAAAGGTTGTAATAAGTATCTATAACTTATAACTTTGAACCCAACTCTAAGACTCTAATCCCCAAGAGCGTTATCTTTGATTGTAACGGTTCAACTTCGGTTTGAAATAGAGTTAAAGTTCTAAAGATCTATCACCTCTTAGGACACTCAAAGGTTGTAATAAGTATCTATAACTTATAGCTTTGAACCCAACTCTAAGACTCTAATCCCCAAGAGCGTTATCTTTGATTGTAACGGTTCAACTTCGAATTGAAATAGAGTTAAAATTCTAAAGATCTATCACCTCTTAGGGCACCCAAAGGTTGTAATAAGTATCTATAACTTATAGCTTTGAACCCAAGTCTAAGACTCTAATCCCCAAGAGCGTTATCTTTGATTGTAACGGTTCAACTTCGGTTTGAAATAGAGTTAAAGTTCTAAAGATCTATCACCTCTTAGGACACCCAAAGGTTGTAATAAGTATCTATAACTTATAACTTTGAACCTAACTCTAAGGCTCTAATCCCCAAGAGCGTTATCTTTGATTGTAACGGTTCAACTTCGATTTGAAATAGAGTTAAAGTTCCAAAGATCTTTCACCTCTTAGGACACCCAAAGGTTGTAATAAGTATCTATAACTTATAGCTTTGAACCTTACTCTAAGACTCTAATCCCCAAGAGCTTTATCATTGATTGTAACGATTCAACTTTGGATTGAAATAGAGTTAAAGTTCTAAAGATCTAGCACCTCTTAGGACACCCAAAGGTTGAAATAAGTATCTATAACTTATAGCTTTGAACCCAACTCTAAGACTCTAATCCCCAAGAGCGTTATCTTTGATTGTAACGGTTCAACTTCGGATTGAAATAGAGTTAAAGTTCTAAAGATCTATCACCACTTAGGACACCCAAAGGTTGTAATAAGTATCTATAACTTATAGCTTTGAACCTTACTCTAAGACTCTAATCCCCAAGAGCATTATCTTTGATTGTAACGGTTCAACTTCGGTTTGAAATAGAGTCAAAGTTCTAAAGATCTGTCACCTCTTAGGACACCCAAAGGTCGTAACAAGTATCTATAACTTATAGCTTTGAACCCAACTCTAAGACTCTAATCCCCAAGAGCGTTATCTTTGATTGTAACGGTTCAACTTCGATTTGAAATAGAGTTAAAGTTCTAAAGATCTATCACCTCTTAGGACACCCAAAGGTTGTAACAAGTATCTATAACTTATAGCTTTGCACCTTACTCTAAGACTCTAATCCCCAAGAGCGTTATCTTTGATTGTAACGGTTCAACTTCGTATTGAAATAGAGTTAAAATTCTAAAGATCTATCACCTCTTAGGGCACCCAAAGGTTGTAATAAGTATTTATAACTTATAGCTTTGCACCTTACTCTAAGACTCTAATCCCCAAGAGCGTTATCTTTGATTGTAACGGTTCAACTTCGGTTTGAAATAGAGTTAAAGTTCTAAAGATCTATCAACTCTTAGGACACCCAAATGTTGTAATAAGTATCTATAACTTATAGCTTGAACCTAACTCTTAGACTCTAATCCCCAAGAGCATTATCTTTGATTGTAACGGTTCAACTTCGGTTTGAAATAGAGTCAAAGTTCTAAAGATCTGTCACCTCTTAGGACACCCAAAGGTTGTAACAAGTATCTATAACTTATAGGTTTGAACCCAACTCTAAGACTCTAATCCCCAAGAGCGTTATCTTTGATTGTAACGGTTCAACTTCGATTTGAAATAGAGTTAAAGTTCTAAAGATCTATCACCTCTTAGGACACCCAAAAGTTGTAATAAGTATCTATAACTTATAGCTTTGAACCCAACTCTAAGACTCTAATCCCCAAGAGCGTTATCTTTGATTGTAACGGTTCAACTTCGAATTGAAATAGAGTTAAAATTCTAAAGATCTATCACCTCTTAGGGCACCCAAAGGTTGTAATAAGTATCTATAACTTATAGCTTTGAACCCAAGTCTAAGACTCTAATCCCCAAGAGCGTTATCTTTGATTGTAACGGTTCAACTTCGGATTGAAATAGAGTTAAAGTTCTAAAGATCTATCACCTCTTAGGACACCCAAAGGTTGTAATAAGTAGCTATAACTTATAGCTTTGAACCTTACTCTAAGACTCTAATCCCCAAGAGCTTTATCATTGATTGTAATGGTTCAACTTTGGATTGAAATAGAGTTAAAGTTCTAAAGATCTAGCACCTCTTAGGACACCCAAAGGTTGTAATAAGTATCTATAACTTATAACTTTGAACCCAACTCTAAGACTCTAATCCCCAAGAGCGTTATCTTTGATTGTAACGGTTCAACTTCGGTTTGAAATAGAGTTAAAGTTCTAAAGATCTATCACCTCTTAGGACACCCAAAGGTTGTAATAAGTATTTATAACTTATAGCTTTGAACCCAACTCTAAGACTCTAATCCCCAAGAGCGTTATCTTTGATTGTAACGGTTCAACTTCGAATTGAAATAGAGTTAAAATTCTAAAGATCTATCACCTCTTAGGGCACCCAAAGGTTGTAATAAGTATCTATAACTTATAGCTTTGAACCCAAGTCTAAGACTCTAATCCCCAAGAGCGTTATCTTTGATTGTAACGGTTCAACTTCGGTTTGAAATAGAGTTAAAGTTATAAAGATCTATCACCTCTTAGGACACCCAAAGGTTGTAATAAGTAGATATAACTTATAGCTTTGAACCCAACTCTAAGACTCTAATCCCCAAGAGCGTTATCTTTGATTGTAACGGTTCAACTTCGGATTGAAATAGAGTTAAAGTTCTAAAGATCAATCACCTCTTAGGACACCCAAAAGTTGTAATAAGTATCTATAACTTATAGCTTTGAACCTTACCCTATGACTCTAATCCCCAAGAGCTTTATCATTGATTGTAACGGTTCAACTTCGGATTGAAATAGAGTTAAAGTTCTAAAGATCTATCACCTCTTAGGACACCCAAAGGTTGTAATAAGTATCTATAACTTAAAGCTTTGAACCTTACTCTAAGACTCTAATCTCCAAGAACTTTATCATTGATTGTAACGGTTCAACTTTGGATTGAAATAGAGTTAAAGTTCTAAAGATCTAGCACCTCTTAGGACACCCAAAGGTTTTAATAAGTATCTATAACTTATATCTTTGAACATCACTCTAAGACTCTAATCCCCAAGAGCTTTATCATTGATTGTAACGGTTCAACTTTGGATTGAAATAGAGTTAAAGTTTTAAAGATCTAGCACCTCTTAGGACACCCAAAGGTTGTAATAAGTATCTATAACTTATAGCTTTGAACCCAACTCTAAGACTCTAATCCCCAAGAGCGTTATCTTTGATTGTAACGGTTCAACTTCAGTTTGAAATAGAGTTAAAGTTCTAAAGATCTATCACCTCTTAGGACGCCCAAAGGTTGTAATAAGTATCTATAACTTATAGCTTTGAACCTTACTCTAAGACTCTAATCCCCAAGAGCTTTATCATTGATTGTAACGGTTCAACTTTGCATTGAAATAGAGTTAAAGTTTTAAAGATCTAGCACCTCTTAGGACACCCAAAGGTTGTAATAAGTATCTATAACTTATAGCTTTGAACCCAACTCTAAGACTCTAATCCCCAAGAGCGTTATCTTTGATTGTAACGGTTCAACTTCAGTTTGAAATAGAGTTAAAGTTCTAAAGATCTATCACCTCTTAGGACACCCAAAGGTTGTAATAAGTATCTATAACTTATAGCTTTGAACCTAACTCTAAGACTTTAATCCCCAAGAGCTTTATCTTTGATTGTAACGGTTCAACTTCGGATTGAAATAGAGTTAAAATTCTAAAGATCTATCTCCTCTTAGGACACCCAAAGGTTGTAATAAGTATCTATAACTTATAGCTTTGAACCCAACTCTAAGACTAATCCCCAAGAGCATTATCTTTGATTGTAACGGTTCAACTTCGGTTTGAAATAGAGTTAAAGTTCTAAAGATCTATCTCCTCTTAGGACACCCAAAGGTTGTAATAAGTATCTATAACTTATAGCTTTGAACCCAACACTAAGACTCTAATCCCCAAGAGCGTTATCTTTGATTGTAACGGTTCAACTTCGGATTGAAATAGAGTTAAAATTCTAAAGATCTATCACCTCTTAGGGCACCCAAAGGTTGTAATAAGTATCTATAACTTATAGCTTTGAACCCAACTCTAAGACTCTAATCCCCAAGAGCGTTATCTTTGATTATAACGGTTCAACTTCGGTTTGAAATAGAGTTAAAGTTCTAAAGATCTATCACCTCTTAGGACACCCAAAGGTTGTAATAAGTATCTATAACTTATAGCTTTGAACCTAACTCTAAGACTCTAATCCTCAAGAGCGTTATCTTTGATTGTAACTGTTCAACTTCGATTTGAAATAGAGTTAAAGTTCTAAAGATCTTTCACCTCTTAGGACACCCAAAGGTTGTAATAAGTATCTATAACTTATAGCTTTGAACCTTACTCTAAGACTCTAATCCCCAAGAGCTTTATCATTGATTGTAACGATTCAACTTTGGATTGAAATAGAGTTAAAGTTCTAAAGATCTAGCACCTCTTAGGACACCCAAAGGTTGTAATAAGTATCTATAACTTATAGCTTTGAACCCAACTCTAAGACTCTAATCCCCAAGAGCGTTATCTTTGATTGTAACGGTTCAACTTCAGTTTGAAATAGAGTTAAAGTTCTAAAGATCTATCACCTCTTAGGATGCCCAAAGGTTGTAATAAGTATCTATAACTTATAGCTTTGAACCTTACTCTAAGACTCTAATCCCCAAGAGCTTTATCATTGATTGTAACGGTTCAACTTTGGATTGAAATAGAGTTAAAGTTTTAAAGATCTAGCACCTCTTAGGACACCCAAAGGTTGTAATAAGTATCTATAACTTATAGCTTTGAACCCAACTCTAAGACTCTAATCCCCAAGAGCGTTATCTTTGATTGTAACGGTTCAACTTCAGTTTGAAATAGAGTTAAAGTTCTAAAGATCTATCTCCTCTTAGGACACCCAAAGGTTGTAATAAGTATCTATAACTTATAGCTTTGAACCCAACTCTAAGACTCTAATCCCCAAGAGCGTTATCTTCGATTGTAACGGTTCAACTTCGGATTGAAATAGAGTTAAAATTCTAAAGATCTATCACCTCTTAGGGCACCCAAAGGTTGTAATAAGTATCTATAACTTATAGCTTTGAACCCAACTCTAAGACTCTAATCCCCAAGAGCGTTATCTTTGATTATAACGGTTCAACTTCGGTTTGAAATAGAGTTAAAGTTCTAAAGATCTATCACCTCTTAGGACACCCAAAGGTTGTAATAAGTATCTATAACTTATAGCTTTGAACCTAACTCTAAGACTCTAATCCTCAAGAGCATTATCTTTGATTGTAACGGTTCAACTTCGATTTGAAATAGAGTCAAAGTTCTAAAGATCTGTCACCTCTTAGGACACCCAAAGGTTGTAACAAGTATCTATAACTTATAGCTTTGAACCCAACTCTAAGACTCTAATCCCCAAGAGCGTTATCTTTGATTGTAACGGTTCAACTTCGATTTGAAATAGAGTTAAAGTTCTAAAGATCTATCACCTCTTAGGACACCCAAAAGTTGTAATAAGTATCTATAACTTATAGCTTTGAACCCAACTCTAAGACTCTAATCCCCAAGAGCGTTATCTTTGATTGTAACGGTTCAACTTCGAATTGAAATAGAGTTAAAATTCTAAAGATCTATCACCTCTTAGGGCACCCAAAGGTTGTAATAAGTATCTATAACTTATAGCTTTGAACCCAAGTCTAAGACTCTAATCCCCAAGAGCGTTATCTTTGATTGTAACGGTTCAACTTCGGATTGAAATAGAGTTAAAGTTCTAAAGATCTATCACCTCTTAGGACACCCAAAGCTTGTAATAAGTAGCTATAACTTATAGCTTTGAACCTTACTCTAAGACTTTAATCCCCAAGAGCTTTATCTTTGATTGTAACGGTTCAACTTCGGATTGAAATAGAGTTAAAATTCTAAAGATCTATCTCCTCTTAGGACACCCAAAGGTTGTAATAAGTATCTATAACTTATAGCTTTGAACCCAACTCTAAGACTCTAATCCCCAAGAGCATTATCTTTGATTGTAATGGTTCAACTTCGGTTTGAAATAGAGTTAAAGTTCTAAAGATCTATCTCCTCTTAGGACACCCAAAGGTTGTAATAAGTATCTATAACTTATAGCTTTGAACCCAACTCTAAGACTCTAATCCCCAAGAGCATTATCTTTGATTGTAACGGTTCAACTTCGGTTTGAAATAGAGTTAAAGTTCTAAAGATCTATCTCCTCTTAGGACACCCAAAGGTTGTAATAAGTATCTATAACTTATAGCTTTGAACCCAACTCTAAGACTCTAATCCCCAAGAGCGTTATCTTCGATTGTAACGGTTCAACTTCGGATTGAAATAGAGTTAAAATTCTAAAGATCTATCACCTCTTAGGGCACCCAAAGGTTGTAATAAGTATCTATAACTTATAGCTTTGAACCCAACTCTAAGACTCTAATCCCCAAGAGCGTTATCTTTGATTATAACGGTTCAACTTCGGTTTGAAATAGAGTTAAAGTTCTAAAGATCTATCACCTCTTAGGACACCCAAAGGTTGTAATAAGTATCTATAACTTATAGCTTTGAACCTAACTCTAAGACTCTAATCCTCAAGAGCATTATCTTTGATTGTAACGGTTCAACTTCGATTTGAAATAGAGTCAAAGTTCTAAAGATCTGTCACCTCTTAGGACACCCAAAGGTTGTAACAAGTATCTATAACTTATAGCTTTGAACCCAACTCTAAGACTCTAATCCCCAAGAGCGTTATCTTTGATTGTAACGGTTCAACTTCGATTTGAAATAGAGTTAAAGTTCTAAAGATCTATCACCTCTTAGGACACCCAAAAGTTGTAATAAGTATCTATAACTTATAGCTTTGAACCCAACTCTAAGACTCTAATCCCCAAGAGCGTTATCTTTGATTGTAACGGTTCAACTTCGAATTGAAATAGAGTTAAAATTCTAAAGATCTATCACCTCTTAGGGCACCCAAAGGTTGTAATAAGTATCTATAACTTATAGCTTTGAACCCAAGTCTAAGACTCTAATCCCCAAGAGCGTTATCTTTGATTGTAACGGTTCAACTTCGGATTGAAATAGAGTTAAAGTTCTAAAGATCTATCACCTCTTAGGACACCCAAAGCTTGTAATAAGTAGCTATAACTTATAGCTTTGAACCTTACTCTAAGACTTTAATCCCCAAGAGCTTTATCTTTGATTGTAACGGTTCAACTTCGGATTGAAATAGAGTTAAAATTCTAAAGATCTATCTCCTCTTAGGACACCCAAATGTTGTAATAAGTATCTATAACTTATAGCTTTGAACCCAACTCTAAGACTCTAATCCCCAAGAGCATTATCTTTGATTGTAATGGTTCAACTTCGGTTTGAAATAGAGTTAAAGTTCTAAAGATCTATCTCCTCTTAGGACACCCAAAGGTTGTAATAAGTATCTATAACTTATAGCTTTGAACCCAACTCTAAGACTCTAATCCCCAAGAGCGTTATCTTTGATTATAACGGTTCAACTTCGGATTGAAATAGAGTTAAAATTCTAAAGATCTATCACCTCTTAGGGCACCCAAAGGTTGTAATAAGTATCTATAACTTATAGCTTTGAACCCAACTCTAAGACTCTAATCCCCAAGAGCGTTATCTTGGATTATAACGGTTCAACTTCGGTTTGAAATAGAGTTAAAGTTCTAAAGATCTATCACCTCTTAGGACACCCAAAGGTTGTAATAAGTATCTATAACTTATAGCTTTGAACCTAACTCTAAGACTCTAATCCCCAAGAGCGTTATCTTAGATTGTAACGGTTCAACTTCGATTTGAAATAGAGTTAAAGTTCTAAAGATCTTTCACCTGTTAGGACACCCAAAGGTTGTAATAAGTATCTATAACTTATAGCTTTGAACCTTACTCTAAGACTCTAATCCCCAAGAGCTTTATCATTGATTGTAACGATTCAACTTTGGATTGAAATAGAGTTAAAGTTCTAAAGATCTAGCACCTCTTAGGACACCCAAAGGTTGTAATAAGTATCTATAACTTATAGCTTTGAACCCAACTCTAAGACTCTAATCCCCAAGAGCGTTATCTTTGATTGTAACGGTTCAACTTCGGATTGAAATAGAGTTAAAGTTCTAAAGATCTATCACCACTTAGGACACCCAAAGGTTGTAATAAGTATCTATAACTTATAGCTTTGAACCTTACTCTAAGACTCTAATCCCCAAGAGCATTATCTTTGATTGTAACGGTTCAACTTCGGTTTGAAATAGAGTCAAAGTTCTAAAGATCATTCACCTCTTAGGACACCCAAAGGTCGTAACAAGTATCTATAACTTATAGCTTTGAACCCAACTCTAAGACTCTAATCCCCAAGAGCGTTATCTTTGATTGTAACGGTTCAACTTCGATTTGAAATAGAGTTAAAGTTCTAAAGATCTATCACCTCTTAGGGCACCGAAAGGTTGTAATAAGTATCTATAACTTATAGCTTTGCACCTTACTCTAAGACTCTAATCCCCAAGAGCGTTATCTTTGATTGTAACGGTTCAACTTCGTATTGAAATAGAGTTAAAATTCTAAAGATCTATCACCTCTTAGGGCACCCAAAGGTTGTAATAAGTATTTATAACTTATAGCTTTGCACCTTACTCTAAGACTCTAATCCCCAAGAGCGTTATCTTTGATTGTAACGGTTCAACTTCGGTTTGAAATAGAGTTAAAGTTCTAAAGATCTATCACCTCTTAGGACACCCAAAGGTTGTAACAAGTATCTATAACTTATAGCTTTGAACCCAACTCTAAGACTCTAATCCCCAAGAGCGTTATCTTTGATTGTAACGGTTCAACTTCGATTTGAAATAGAGTTAAAGTTCTAAAGATCTATCACCTCTTAGGACACCCAAAAGTTGTAATAAGTGTCTATAACTTATAGCTTTGAACCCAACTCTAAGACTCTAATCCCCAAGAGCATTATCTTTGATTGTAACGGTTCAACTTCGAATTGAAATAGAGTTAAAATTCTAAAGATCTATCACCTCTTAGGGCACCCAAAGGTTGTAATAAGTATCTATAACTTATAGCTTTGAACCCAACTCTAAGACTCTAATCCCCAAGAGCGTTATCTTTGATTGTAACGGTTCAACTTCGGATTGAAATAGAGTTAAAGTTCTAAAGATCTATCACCTCTTAGGACACCCAAAGGTTGTAATAAGTAGCTATAACTTATTGCTTTGAACCTTACTCTAAGACTCTAATCCCCAAGAGCTTTATCATTGATTGTAATGGTTCAACTTTGGATTGAAATAGAGTTAAAGTTCTAAAGATCTATCACCTCTTAGGGCACCCAAAGGTTGTAATAAGTATCTATAACTTATAGCTTTGAACCCAAGTCTAAGACTCTAATCCCCAAGAGCGTTATCTTTGATTGTAACGGTTCAACTTCGGATTGAAATAGAGTTAAAGTTCTAAAGATCTATCACCTCTTAGGACACCCAAAGCTTGTAATAAGTAGCTATAACTTATAGCTTTGAACCTTACTCTAAGACTTTAATCCCCAAGAGCTTTATCTTTGATTGTAACGGTTCAACTTCGGATTGAAATAGAGTTAAAATTCTAAAGATCTATCTCCTCTTAGGACACCCAAAGGTTGTAATAAGTATCTATAACTTATAGCTTTGAACCCAACTCTAAGACTCTAATCCCCAAGAGCATTATCTTTGATTGTAATGGTTCAACTTCGGTTTGAAATAGAGTTAAAGTTCTAAAGATCTATCTCCTCTTAGGACACCCAAAGGTTGTAATAAGTATCTATAACTTATAGCTTTGAACCCAACTCTAAGACTCTAATCCCCAAGAGCATTATCTTTGATTGTAACGGTTCAACTTCGGTTTGAAATAGAGTTAAAGTTCTAAAGATCTATCTCCTCTTAGGACACCCAAAGGTTGTAATAAGTATCTATAACTTATAGCTTTGAACCCAACTCTAAGACTCTAATCCCCAAGAGCGTTATCTTCGATTGTAACGGTTCAACTTCGGATTGAAATAGAGTTAAAATTCTAAAGATCTATCACCTCTTAGGGCACCCAAAGGTTGTAATAAGTATCTATAACTTATAGCTTTGAACCCAACTCTAAGACTCTAATCCCCAAGAGCGTTATCTTTGATTATAACGGTTCAACTTCGGTTTGAAATAGAGTTAAAGTTCTAAAGATCTATCACCTCTTAGGACACCCAAAGGTTGTAATAAGTATCTATAACTTATAGCTTTGAACCTAACTCTAAGACTCTAATCCTCAAGAGCATTATCTTTGATTGTAACGGTTCAACTTCGATTTGAAATAGAGTCAAAGTTCTAAAGATCTGTCACCTCTTAGGACACCCAAAGGTTGTAACAAGTATCTATAACTTATAGCTTTGAACCCAACTCTAAGACTCTAATCCCCAAGAGCGTTATCTTTGATTGTAACGGTTCAACTTCGATTTGAAATAGAGTTAAAGTTCTAAAGATCTATCACCTCTTAGGACACCCAAAAGTTGTAATAAGTATCTATAACTTATAGCTTTGAACCCAACTCTAAGACTCTAATCCCCAAGAGCGTTATCTTTGATTGTAACGGTTCAACTTCGAATTGAAATAGAGTTAAAATTCTAAAGATCTATCACCTCTTAGGGCACCCAAAGGTTGTAATAAGTATCTATAACTTATAGCTTTGAACCCAAGTCTAAGACTCTAATCCCCAAGAGCGTTATCTTTGATTGTAACGGTTCAACTTCGGATTGAAATAGAGTTAAAGTTCTAAAGATCTATCACCTCTTAGGACACCCAAAGCTTGTAATAAGTAGCTATAACTTATAGCTTTGAACCTTACTCTAAGACTTTAATCCCCAAGAGCTTTATCTTTGATTGTAACGGTTCAACTTCGGATTGAAATAGAGTTAAAATTCTAAAGATCTATCTCCTCTTAGGACACCCAAATGTTGTAATAAGTATCTATAACTTATAGCTTTGAACCCAACTCTAAGACTCTAATCCCCAAGAGCATTATCTTTGATTGTAATGGTTCAACTTCGGTTTGAAATAGAGTTAAAGTTCTAAAGATCTATCTCCTCTTAGGACACCCAAAGGTTGTAATAAGTATCTATAACTTATAGCTTTGAACCCAACTCTAAGACTCTAATCCCCAAGAGCGTTATCTTTGATTATAACGGTTCAACTTCGGATTGAAATAGAGTTAAAATTCTAAAGATCTATCACCTCTTAGGGCACCCAAAGGTTGTAATAAGTATCTATAACTTATAGCTTTGAACCCAACTCTAAGACTCTAATCCCCAAGAGCGTTATCTTGGATTATAACGGTTCAACTTCGGTTTGAAATAGAGTTAAAGTTCTAAAGATCTATCACCTCTTAGGACACCCAAAGGTTGTAATAAGTATCTATAACTTATAGCTTTGAACCTAACTCTAAGACTCTAATCCCCAAGAGCGTTATCTTAGATTGTAACGGTTCAACTTCGATTTGAAATAGAGTTAAAGTTCTAAAGATCTTTCACCTGTTAGGACACCCAAAGGTTGTAATAAGTATCTATAACTTATAGCTTTGAACCTTACTCTAAGACTCTAATCCCCAAGAGCTTTATCATTGATTGTAACGATTCAACTTTGGATTGAAATAGAGTTAAAGTTCTAAAGATCTAGCACCTCTTAGGACACCCAAAGGTTGTAATAAGTATCTATAACTTATAGCTTTGAACCCAACTCTAAGACTCTAATCCCCAAGAGCGTTATCTTTGATTGTAACGGTTCAACTTCGGATTGAAATAGAGTTAAAGTTCTAAAGATCTATCACCACTTAGGACACCCAAAGGTTGTAATAAGTATCTATAACTTATAGCTTTGAACCTTACTCTAAGACTCTAATCCCCAAGAGCATTATCTTTGATTGTAACGGTTCAACTTCGGTTTGAAATAGAGTCAAAGTTCTAAAGATCATTCACCTCTTAGGACACCCAAAGGTCGTAACAAGTATCTATAACTTATAGCTTTGAACCCAACTCTAAGACTCTAATCCCCAAGAGCGTTATCTTTGATTGTAACGGTTCAACTTCGATTTGAAATAGAGTTAAAGTTCTAAAGATCTATCACCTCTTAGGGCACCGAAAGGTTGTAATAAGTATCTATAACTTATAGCTTTGCACCTTACTCTAAGACTCTAATCCCCAAGAGCGTTATCTTTGATTGTAACGGTTCAACTTCGTATTGAAATAGAGTTAAAATTCTAAAGATCTATCACCTCTTAGGGCACCCAAAGGTTGTAATAAGTATTTATAACTTATAGCTTTGCACCTTACTCTAAGACTCTAATCCCCAAGAGCGTTATCTTTGATTGTAACGGTTCAACTTCGGTTTGAAATAGAGTTAAAGTTCTAAAGATCTATCACCTCTTAGGACACCCAAAGGTTGTAACAAGTATCTATAACTTATAGCTTTGAACCCAACTCTAAGACTCTAATCCCCAAGAGCGTTATCTTTGATTGTAACGGTTCAACTTCGATTTGAAATAGAGTTAAAGTTCTAAAGATCTATCACCTCTTAGGACACCCAAAAGTTGTAATAAGTGTCTATAACTTATAGCTTTGAACCCAACTCTAAGACTCTAATCCCCAAGAGCATTATCTTTGATTGTAACGGTTCAACTTCGAATTGAAATAGAGTTAAAATTCTAAAGATCTATCACCTCTTAGGGCACCCAAAGGTTGTAATAAGTATCTATAACTTATAGCTTTGAACCCAACTCTAAGACTCTAATCCCCAAGAGCGTTATCTTTGATTGTAACGGTTCAACTTCGGATTGAAATAGAGTTAAAGTTCTAAAGATCTATCACCTCTTAGGACACCCAAAGGTTGTAATAAGTAGCTATAACTTATTGCTTTGAACCTTACTCTAAGACTCTAATCCCCAAGAGCTTTATCATTGATTGTAATGGTTCAACTTTGGATTGAAATAGAGTTAAAGTTCTAAAGATCTAGCACCTCTTAGGACACCCAAAGGTTGTAATAAGTATCTATAACTTATAACTTTGAACCCAACTCTAAGACTCTAATCCCCAAGAGCGTTATCTTTGATTGTAACGGTTCAACTTCGGTTTGAAATAGAGTTAAAGTTCTAAAGATCTATCACCTCTTAGGACACCCAAAGGTTGTAATAAGTATCTATAACTTATAGCTTTGAACCTTACTCTAAGACTCTAATCTCCAAGAACTTTATCATTGATTGTAACGGTTCAACTTTGGATTGAAATAGAGTTAAAGTTCTAAAGATCTAGCACCTCTTAGGACACCCAAAGGTTTTAATAAGTATCTATAACTTATATCTTTGAACATCACTCTAAGACTCTAATCTCCAAGAGCTTTATCATTGATTGTAACGGTTCAACTTTGGATTGAAATAGAGTTAAAGTTTTAAAGATCTAGCACCTCTTAGGACACCCAAAGGTTGTAATAAGTATCTATAACTTATAGCTTTGAACCCAACTCTAAGACTCTAATCCCCAAGAGCGTTATCTTTGATTGTAACGGTTCAACTTCAGTTTGAAATAGAGTTAAAGTTCTAAAGATCTATCACCTCTTAGGACGCCCAAAGGTTGTAATAAGTATCTATAACTTATAGCTTTGAACCCAACTCTAAGACTCTAATCCCCAAGAGCGTTATCTTTGATTGTAACGGTTCAACTTCGGATTGAAATAGAGTTAAAATTCTAAAGATCTATCTCCTCTTAGGACACCCAAAGGTTGTAATAAGTATCTATAACTTATAGCTTTGAACCCAACTCTAAGACTCTAATCCCCAAGAGCATTATCTTTGATTGTAACGGTTCAACTTCGGTTTGAAATAGAGTTAAAGTTCTAAAGATCTATCTCCTCTTAGGACACCCAAAGGTTGTAATAAGTATCTATAACTTATAGCTTTGAACCCAACTCTAAGACTCTAATCCCCAAGAGCGTTATCTTTGATTGTAACGGTTCAACTTCGGTTTGAAATAGAGTTAAAGTTCTAAAGATCTATCACCTCTTAGGACACCCAAAGGTTGTAATAAGTATCTATAACTTATAGCTTTGAACCTAACTCTAAGACTCTAATCCCCAAGAGCATTATCTTTGATTGTAACGGTTCAACTTCGGTTTGAAATAGAGTCAAAGTTCTAAAGATCTGTCACCTCTTAGGACACCCAAAGGTTGTAACAAGTATCTATAACTTATAGCTTTGAACCCAACTCTAAGACTCTAATCCCCAAGAGCGTTATCTTTGATTGTAACGGTTCAACTTCGATTTGAAATAGAGTTAAAGTTCTAAAGATCTATCACCTCTTAGGACACCCAAAAGTTGTAATAAGTATCTATAACTTATAGCTTTGAACCCACCTCTAAGACTCTAATCCCCAAGAGCGTTATCTTTGATTGTAACGGTTCAACTTCGAATTGAAATAGAGTTAAAATTCTAAAGATCTATCACCCCTTAGGGCAACCAAAGGTTGTAATAAGTATCTATAACTTATAGCTTTGAACCCAAGTCTAAGACTCTAATCCCCAAGAGCGTTATCTTTGATTGTAACGGTTCAACTTCGGATTGAAATAGAGTTAAAGTTCTAAAGATCTATCACCTCTTAGGACACCCAAAGGTTGTAATAACTAGCTATAACTTATAGCTTTGAACCTTACTCTAAGACTTTAATCCCCAAGAGCTTTATCTTTGATTGTAACGGTTCAACTTCGGATTGAAATAGAGTTAAAATTCTAAAGATCTATCTCCTCTTAGGACACCCAAAGGTTGTAATAAGTATCTATAACTTATAGCTTTGAACCCAACTCTAAGACTCTAATCCCCAAGAGCATTATCTTTGATTGTAACGGTTCAACTTCGGTTTGAAATAGAGTTAAAGTTCTAAAGATCTATCTCCTCTTAGGACACCCAAAGGTTGTAATAAGTATCTATATCTTATAGCTTTGAACCCAACTCTAAGACTCTAATCCCCAAGAGCGTTATCTTTGATTATAACGGTTCAACTTCGGATTGAAATAGAGTTAAAATTCTAAAGATCTATCACCTCTTAGGGCACCCAAAGGTTGTAATAAGTATCTATAACTTATAGCTTTGAACCCAACTCTAAGACTCTAATCCCCAAGAGCGTTATCTTTGATTGTAACGGTTCAACTTCGGATTGAAATAGAGTTAAAGTTCTAAAGATCTATCACCACTTAGGACACCCAAAGGTTGTAATAAGTATCTATAACTTATAGCTTTGAACCTTACTCTAAGACTCTAATCCCCAAGAGCATTATCTTTGATTGTAACGGTTCAACTTCGGTTTGAAATAGAGTCAAAGTTCTAAAGATCTGTCACCTCTTAGGACACCCAAAGGTCGTAACAAGTATCTATAACTTATAGCTTTGAACCCAACTCTAAGACTCTAATCCCCAAGAGCGTTATCTTTGATTGTAACGGTTCAACTTCGATTTGAAATAGAGTTAAAGTTCTAAAGATCTATCACCTCTTAGGGCACCGAAAGGTTGTAATAAGTATCTATAACTTATAGCTTTGCACCTTACTCTAAGACTCTAATCCCCAAGAGCGTTATCTTTGATTGTAACGGTTCAACTTCGTATTGAAATAGAGTTAAAATTCTAAAGATCTATCACCTCTTAGGGCACCCAAAGGTTGTAATAAGTATTTATAACTTATAGCTTTGCACCTTACTCTAAGACTCTAATCCCCAAGAGCGTTATCTTTGATTGTAACGGTTCAACTTCGGTTTGAAATAGAGTTAAAGTTCTAAAGATCTATCACCTCTTAGGACACCCAAAGGTTGTAACAAGTATCTATAACTTATAGCTTTGAACCCAAATCTAAGACTCTAATCCCCAAGAGCGTTATCTTTGATTGTAACGGTTCAACTTCGATTTGAAATAGAGTTAAAGTTCTAAAGATCTATCACCTCTTAGGACACCCAAAAGTTGTAATAAGTATCTATAACTTATAGCTTTGAACCCAACTCTAAGACTCTAATCCCCAAGAGCATTATCTTTGATTGTAACGGTTCAACTTCGAATTGAAATAGAGTTAAAATTCTAAAGATCTATCACCTCTTAGGGCACCCAAAGGTTGTAATAAGTATCTATAACTTATAGCTTTGAACCCAAGTCTAAGACTCTAATCCCCAAGAGCGTTATCTTTGATTGTAACGGTTCAACTTCGGATTGAAATAGAGTTAAAGTTCTAAAGATCTATCACCTCTTAGGACACCCAAAGGTTGTAATAAGTAGCTATAACTTATAGCTTTGAACCTTACTCTAAGACTCTAATCCCCATGAGCTTTATCAATGATTGTAATGGTTCAACTTTGGATTGAAATAGAGTTAAAGTTCTAAAGATCTAGCACCTCTTAGGACACCCAAAGGTTGTAATAAGTATCTATAACTTATAACTTTGAACCCAACTCTAAGACTCTAATCCCCAAGAGCGTTATCTTTGATTGTAACGGTTCAACTTCGGTTTGAAATAGAGTTAAAGTTCTAAAGATCTATCACATCTTAGGACACCCAAAGGTTGTAATAAGTATCTATAACTTATAGCTTTGAACCTTACTCTAAGACTCTAATCTCCAAGAACTTTATCATTGATTGTAACGGTTCAACTTTGGATTGAAATAGAGTTAAAGTTCTAAAGATCTAGCACCTCTTAGGACACCCAAAGGTTTTAATAAGTATCTATAACTTATATCTTTGAACATCACTCTAAGACTCTAATCCCCAAGAGCTTTATCATTGATTGTAACGGTTCAACTTTGGATTGAAATAGAGTTAAAGTTTTAAAGATCTAGCACCTCTTAGGACACCCAAATGTTGTAATAAGTATCTATAACTTATAGCTTTGAACCAACTCTAAGACTCTAATCCCCAAGAGCGTTATCTTTGATTGTAACGGTTCAACTTCAGTTTGAAATAGAGTTAAAGTTCTAAAGATCTATCACCTCTTAGGACGCCCAAAGGTTGTAATAAGTATCTATAACTTATAGCTTTGAACCTTACTCTAAGACTCTAATCCCCAAAAGCTTTATCATTGATTGTAACGGTTCAACTTTGGATTGAAATAGAGTTAAAGTTTTAAAGATCTAGCACCTCTTAGGACACCCAAAGGTTGTAATAAGTATCTATAACTTATAGCTTTGAACCCAACTCTAAGACTCTAATCCCCAAGAGCGTTATCTTTGATTGTAACGGTTCAACTTCAGTTTGAAATAGAGTTAAAGTTCTAAAGATCTATCACCTCTTAGGACACCCAAAGGTTGTAATAAGTATCTATAACTTATAGCTTTGAACCTAACTCTAAGACTTTAATCCCCAAGAGCTTTATCTTTGATTGTAACGGTTCAACTTCGGATTGAAATAGAGTTAAAATTCTAAAGATCTATCTCCTCTTAGGACACCCAAAGGTTGTAATAAGTATCTATAACTTATAGCTTTGAACCCAACTCTAAGACTCTAATCCCCAAGAGCATTATCTTTGATTGTAACGGTTCAACTTCGGTTTGAAATAGAGTTAAAGTTCTAAAGATCTTACTCCTCTTAGGACACCCAAAGGTTGTAATAAGTATCTATAACTTATAGCTTTGAACCCAACTCTAAGACTCTAATCCCCAAGAGCGTTATCTTTGATTGTAACGGTTCAACTTCGGATTGAAATAGAGTTAAAATTCTAAAGATCTATCACCTCTTAGGGCACCCAAAGGTTGTAATAAGTATCTATAACTTATAGCTTTGAACCCAACTCTAAGACTCTAATCCCCAAGAGCGTTATCTTTGATTATAACGGTTCAACTTCGGTTTGAAATAGAGTTAAAGTTCTAAAGATCTATCACCTCTTAGGAAACCCAAAGGTTG
Organism: Pontederia crassipes; assembly: GCA_030549335.1. NCBI lineage: Eukaryota > Viridiplantae > Streptophyta > Magnoliopsida > Commelinales > Pontederiaceae > Pontederia > Pontederia crassipes. Next base: position 4,154,614 of record JAUKPH010000023.1, on the reverse strand, counting down.
TAATAAGTATCTATAACTTATAGCTTTGAACCTAACTCTAAGACTCTAATCCTCAAGAGCGTTATCTTTGATTGTAACGGTTCAACTTCGATTTGAAATAGAGTTAAAGTTCTAAAGATCTTTCACCTCTTAGGACACCCAAAGGTTGTAATAAGTATCTATAACTTATAGCTTTGAACCTTACTCTAAGACTCTAATCCCCAAGAGCTTTATCATTGATTGTAACGATTCAACTTTGGATTGAAATAGAGTTAAAGTTCTAAAGATCTAGCACCTCTTAGGACACCCAAAGGTTGTAATAAGTATCTATAACTTATAGCTTTGAACCCAACTCTAAGACTCTAATCCCCAAGAGCGTTATCTTTGATTGTAACGGTTCAACTTCAGTTTGAAATAGAGTTAAAGTTCTAAAGATCTATCACCTCTTAGGATGCCCAAAGGTTGTAATAAGTATCTATAACTTATAGCTTTGAACCTTACTCTAAGACTCTAATCCCCAAGAGCTTTATCATTGATTGTAACGGTTCAACTTTGGATTGAAATAGAGTTAAAGTTTTAAAGATCTAGCACCTCTTAGGACACCCAAAGGTTGTAATAAGTATCTATAACTTATAGCTTTGAACCCAACTCTAAGACTCTAATCCCCAAGAGCGTTATCTTTGATTGTAACGGTTCAACTTCAGTTTGAAATAGAGTTAAAGTTCTAAAGATCTATCACCTCTTAGGGCACCGAAAGGTTGTAATAAGTATCTATAACTTATAGCTTTGCACCTTACTCTAAGACTCTAATCCCCAAGAGCGTTATCTTTGATTGTAACGGTTCAACTTCGTATTGAAATAGAGTTAAAATTCTAAAGATCTATCACCTCTTAGGGCACCCAAAGGTTGTAATAAGTATTTATAACTTATAGCTTTGCACCTTACTCTAAGACTCTAATCCCCAAGAGCGTTATCTTTGATTGTAACGGTTCAACTTCGGTTTGAAATAGAGTTAAAGTTCTAAAGATCTATCACCTCTTAGGACACCCAAAGGTTGTAATAAGTATCTATAACTTATAGCTTTGAACCTAACTCTAAGACTCTAATCCCCAAGAGCATTATCTTTGATTGTAACGGTTCAACTTCGGTTTGAAATACAGTCAAAGTTCTAAAGATCTGTCACCTCTTAGGACACCCAAAGGTTGTAACAAGTATCTATAACTTATAGCTTTGAACCCAACTCTAAGACTCTAATCCCCAAGAGCGTTATCTTTGATTGTAACGGTTCAACTTCGATTTGAAATAGAGTTAAAGTTCTAAAGATCTATCACCTCTTAGGACACCCAAAAGTTGTAATAAGTATCTATAACTTATAGCTTTGAACCCAACTCTAAGACTCTAATCCCCAAGAGCGTTATCTTTGATTGTAACGGTTCAACTTCGAATTGAAATAGAGTTAAAATTCTAAAGATCTATCACCTCTTAGGGCACCCAAAGGTTGTAATAAGTATCTATAACTTATAGCTTTGAACCCAAGTCTAAGACTCTAATCCCCAAGAGCGTTATCTTTGATTGTAACGGTTCAACTTCGGATTGAAATAGAGTTAAAGTTCTAAAGATCTATCACCTCTTAGGACACCCAAAGGTTGTAATAAGTAGCTATAACTTATAGCTTTGAACCTTACTCTAAGACTTTAATCCCCAAGAGCTTTATCTTTGATTGTAACGGTTCAACTTCGGATTGAAATAGAGTTAAAATTCTAAAGATCTATCTCCTCTTAGGACACCCAAAGGTTGTAATAAGTATCTATAACTTATAGCTTTGAACCCAACTCTAAGACTCTAATCCCCAAGAGCATTATCTTTGATTGTAACGGTTCAACTTCGGTTTGAAATAGAGTTAAAGTTCTAAAGATCTATCTCCTCTTAGGACACCCAAAGGTTGTAATAAGTATCTATAACTTATAGCTTTGAACCCAACTCTAAGACTCTAATCCCCAAGAGCGTTATCTTTGATTATAACGGTTCAACTTCGGATTGAAATAGAGTTAAAATTCTAAAGATCTATCACCTCTTAGGGCACCCAAAGGTTGTAATAAGTATCTATAACTTATAGCTTTGAACCCAACTCTAAGACTCTAATCCCCAAGAGCGTTATCTTTGATTATAACGGTTCAACTTCGGTTTGAAATAGAGTTAAAGTTCTAAAGATCTATCACCTCTTAGGACACCCAAAGGTTGTAATAAGTATCTATAACTTATAGCTTTGAACCTAACTCTAAGACTCTAATCCCCAAGAGCGTTATCTTTGATTGTAACGGTTCAACTTCGATTTGAAATAGAGTTAAAGTTCTAAAGATCTTTCACCTGTTAGGACACCCAAAGGTTGTAATAAGTATCTATAACTTATAGCTTTGAACCTTACTCTAAGACTCTAATCCCCAAGAGCTTTATCATTGATTGTAACGATTCAACTTTGGATTGAAATAGAGTTAAAGTTCTAAAGATCTAGCACCTCTTAGGACACCCAAAGGTTGTAATAAGTATCTATAACTTATAGCTTTGAACCCAACTCTAGGACTCTAATCCCCAAGAGCGTTATCTTTGATTGTAACGGTTCAACTTCGGATTGAAATAGAGTTAAAGTTCTAAAGATCTATCACCACTTAGGACACCCAAAGGTTGTAATAAGTATCTATAACTTATAGCTTTGAACCTTACTCTAAGACTCTAATCCCCAAGAGCATTATCTTTGATTGTAACGGTTCAACTTCGGTTTGAAATAGAGTTAAAGTTCTAAAGATCTATCACCTCTTAGGACACCCAAAGGTTGTAACAAGTATCTATAACTTATAGCTTTGAACCCAACTCTAAGACTCTAATCCCCAAGAGCGTTATCTTTGATTGTAACGGTTCAACTTCGATTTGAAATAGAGTTAAAGTTCTAAAGATCTATCACCTCTTAGAACACCCAAAAGTTGTAATAAGTATCTATAACTTATAGCTTTGAACCCAACTCTAAGACTCTAATCCCCAAGAGCATTATCTTTGATTGTAACGGTTCAACTTCGAATTGAAATAGAGTTAAAATTCTAAAGATCTATCACCTCTTAGGGCACCCAAAGGTTGTAATAAGTATCTATAACTTATAGCTTTGAACCCAAGTCTAAGACTCTAATCCCCAAGAGCGTTATCTTTGATTGTAACGGTTCAACTTCGGATTGAAATAGAGTTAAAGTTCTAAAGATCTATCACCTCTTAGGACACCCAAAGGTTGTAATAAGTAGCTATAACTTATAGCTTTGAACCTTACTCTAAGACTCTAATCCCCAAGAGCTTTATCATTGATTGTAATGGTTCAACTTTGGATTGAAATAGAGTTAAAGTTCTAAAGATCTAGCACCTCTTAGGACACCCAAAGGTTGTAATAAGTATCTATAACTTATAACTTTGAACCCAACTCTAAGACTCTAATCCCCAAGAGCGTTATCTTTGATTGTAACGGTTCAACTTCGGTTTGAAATAGAGTTAAAGTTCTAAAGATCTATCACCTCTTAGGACACCCAAAGGTTGTAATAAGTATCTATAACTTATAGCTTTGAACCCAACTCTAAGACTCTAATCCCCAAGAGCGTTATCTTTGATTGTAACGGTTCAACTTCGAATTGAAATGGAGTTAAAATTCTAAAGATCTATCACCTCTTAGGGCACCCAAAGGTTGTAATAAGTATCTATAACTTATAGCTTTGAACCCAAGTCTAAGACTCTAATCCCCAAGAGCGTTATCTTTGATTGTAACGGTTCAACTTCGGTTTGAAATAGAGTTAAAGTTATAAAGATCTATCACCTCCTAGGACACCCAAAGGCTGTAATAAGTAGATATAACTTATAGCTTTGAACCCAACTCTAAGACTCTAATCCCCAAGAGCGTTATCTTTGATTGTAACGGTTCAACTTCGGATTGAAATAGAGTTAAAGTTCTAAAGATCAATCACCTCTTAGGACACCCAAAAGTTGTAATAAGTATCTATAACTTATAGCTTTGAACCTTACCCTATGACTCTAATCCCCAAGAGCTTTATCATTGATTGTAACGGTTCAACTTCGGATTGAAATAGAGTTAAAGTTTTAAAGATCTATCACCTCTTAGGACACCCAAAGGTTGTAATAAGTATCTATAACTTATAGCTTTGAACCTTACTCTAAGACTCTAATCCCCAAGAACTTTATCATTGATTGTAACGGTTCAACTTTGGATTGAAATAGAGTTAAAGTTCTAAAGATCTAGCACCTCTTAGGACACCCAAAGGTTGTAATAAGTATCTATAACTTATATCTTTGAACATCACTCTAAGACTCTAATCCCCAAGAGCTTTATCATTGATTGTAACGGTTCAACTTTGGATTGAAATAGAGTTAAAGTTTTAAAGATCTAGCACCTCTTAGGACACCCAAAGGTTGTAATAAGTATCTATAACTTATAGCTTTGAACCCAACTCTAAGACTCTAATCCCCAAGAGCGTTATCTTTGATTGTAACGGTTCAACTTCAGTTTGAAATAGAGTTAAAGTTCTAAAGATCTATCACCTCTTAGGATGCCCAAAGGTTGTAATAAGTATCTATAACTTATAGCTTTGAACCTTACTCTAAGACTCTAAGCCCCAAGAGCTTTATCATTGATTGTAACGGTTCAACTTCGGATTGAAATAGAGTTAAAGTTCTAAAGATTTATCACCTCTTAGGACACCCAAAGGTTGTAATAAGTATCTATAACGTATAGCTTTGAACCTCACTCTAAGACTCTAATCCCCAAGAGCGTTATCTTTGATTGTAACGGTTCAACTTCGGTTTGAAATAGAGTCAAAATTCAAAAGATCTATCACCTCTTAGGACACCCAAAGGTTGTAATAAGTATCTATAACTTATAGCTTTGCACCTTACTCTAAGACTCTAATCCCCAAGAGCGTTATATTTGATTGTAACGGTTCAACTTCGGATTGAAATAGAGTTAAAATTCTAAAGATCTATCACCTCTTAGGGCACCCAAATGTTGTAATAAGTATCTATAACTTATAGCTTTGAACCCAACTCTAAGACTCTAATCCCCAAGAGCGTTATCTTTGATTGTAACGGTTCAACTTCGGTTTGAAATAGAGTTAAAGTTCTAAAGATCTATCGCCTCTTAGGACACCCAAAGGTTGTAATAAGTATCTATAACTTATAGCTTTGAACCTTACTCTAAGACTCTAATCCCCAAGAGCTTTATCATTGATTGTAACGGTTCAACTTCGAATTGAAATAGAGTTAAAATTCTAAAGATCTATCACCTCTTAGGGCACCCAAAGGTTGTAATAAGTATCTATAACTTATAGCTTTGAACCCAACTCTAAGACTCTAATCCCCAAGAGCATTATCTTTGATTGTAACGGTTCAACTTCGGATTGAAATAGAGTTAAAGTTCTAAAGATCTATCACTTCTTAGGACACCCAAAAGTTGTAATAAGTATCTATAACTTATAGCTTTGAACCTTACTCTAAGGCTCTAAGCCCCAAGAGCTTTATCATTGATTGTAACGGTTCAACTTCGGATTGAAATAGAGTTAAAGTTCTAAAGATCTATCGCCTCTTAGGACACCCTAAGGTTGTAATAAGTATCTATAACTTATAGCTTTGAACCTCACTCTAAGACTCTAATCCCCAAGAGCGTTATCTTTGATTGTAACGGTTCAACCTCGGTTTGAAATAGAGTCAAAGTTCTAAAGATCTATCACCTCTTAGGACACCCAAAGGTTGTAATAGGTATCTATAAGTTATAGCTTTGAACCTTACTCTAAGACTCTAATCCCCAAGAGCTTTATCATTGATTGTAACGGTTCAACTTTGGATTGAAATAGAGTTAAAGTTCAAAAGATCTAACACCTCTTAGGACACCCAAAGGTTGTAACATGTATCTATAACTTATAGCTTTGAACCCAACTCTTAGACTCTAATCCCCAAGAGCATTATCTTTGATTGTAACGGTTCAACTTCGGTTTCAAATAGAGTCAAAGTTCTAAAGATCTATCACCTCTTAGGACACCCAAAGGTTGTAACAAGTATCTATAACTTATAGCTTTGAACCCAACTCTAAGACTCTAATCCCCAAGAGCGTTATCTTTGATTGTAACGGTTCAACTTCGATTTGAAATAGAGTTAAAGTTCTAAAGATCTATCACCTCTTAGAGCACCCAAAGGTTGTAATAAGTATCTATAAGTTATAGCTTTGAACCTTACTCTAAGACTCTAATCCCCAAGAGCGTTATCTTTGATTGTAACGGTTCAGCTTCGGTTTGAAATAGAGTTAAAGTTATAAAGATCTATCACCTCTTAAGACACCCAAAGGTTGTAATAGGTATTTATAAGTTATAGCTTTGAACCTTACTCTAAGACTCTAATCCCCAAGAGCTTTATCATTGATTGTAACGGTTCAACTTTGGATTGAAATAGAGTTAAAGTTCTAAAGATCTATCACCTCTTAGGACACCCAAAGGTTGTAATAAGTATCTATAATTTATAGCTTTGAACCCAACTCTAAGACTCTAATTCCCAAGAGCGTTATCTTTGATTGTAACGCTTCAACTTCGGATTGAAATAGAGTTAAAGTTCTAAAGATCTATCGCCTCTTAGGACACCGAAAGGTTGTAATAAGTATCTATAACTTATAGCTTTGAACCTTACTCTAAGACTCTAATCCCCAAGAGCTTTATCATTGATTGTAACGGTTCAACTTCGAATTGAAATAGAGTTAAAATTCTAAAGATCTATCACCTCTTAGGGCACCCAAAGGTTGTAATAAGTATCTATAACTTATAGCTTTGAACCCAACTCTAAGACTCTAATCCCCAAGAGCATTATCTTTGATTGTAACGGTTCAACTTCGGATTGAAATAGAGTTAAAGTTCTAAAGATCTATCACTTCTTAGGACACCCAAAAGTTGTAATAAGTATCTATAACTTATAGCTTTGAACCTTACTCTAAGGCTCTAAGCCCCAAGAGCTTTATCATTGATTGTAACGGTTCAACTTCGGATTGAAATAGAGTTAAAGTTCTAAAGATCTATCACCTCTTAGGACACCCTAAGGTTGTAATAAGTATCTATAACTTATAGCTTTGAACCTCACTCTAAGACTCTAATCCCCAAGAGCGTTATCTTTGATTGTAACGGTTCAACCTCGGTTTGAAATAGAGTCAAAGTTCTAAAGATCTATCACCTCTTAGGACACCCAAAGGTTGTAATAAGTATCTATAACTTATAGCTTTGAACCCAACTCTAAGACTCTAATCCCCAAAAGCGTTATCTTTGATTGTAACGGTTCAACTTCGGTTTGAAATAGAGTTAAAGTTCTAAAGATCTATCACCTCTTAGGACACCCAAAGGTTGTAATAAGTATCTATAACTTATAGCTTTGAACCTAACTCTAAGACTCTAATCCCCAAGAGCGTTATCTTTGATTGTAACGGTTCAACTTCGGTTTGAAATAGAGTTAAAGTTCTGAAGTTCTATCACCTCTTAGGACACCCAAAGGTTGTAATAAGTACCTATAACTTATAGCTTTGAACCTAACTCTAAGACTCTAATCCCCAAGAGCGTTATCTTTGATTGTAACGGTTCAACTTCGGTTTGAAATAGAGTTAAAGTTCTAAAGATCTATCACCTCTTAGGACACCCAAAGGTTGTAACAAGTATCTATAACTTATAGCTTTGAACCCAACTCTAAGACTCTAATCCCCAAGAGCGTTATCTTTGATTGTAACGGTTCAACTTCGATTTGAAATAGAGTTAAAGTTCTAAAGATCTATCACCTCTTAGGGCACCCAAAGGTTGTAATAAGTATCTATAAGTTATAGCTTTGAACCTTACTCTAAGACTCTAATCCCCAAGAGCTTTATCATTGATTGTAACGGTTCAACTTTGGATTGAAATAGAGTTAAAGTTCTAAAGATCTATCACCTCTTAGGACACCCAAAGGTTGTAATAAGTATCTATAAGTTATAGCTTTGAACCCAACTCTAAGACTCTAATTCCCAAGAGCGTTATCTTTGATTGTAACGCTTCAACTTCGGATTAAAATAGAGTTAAAGTTCTAAAGATCTATCGCCTCTTAGGACACCCAAAGGTTGTAATAAGTATCTATAACTTATAGCTTTGAACCTTACTCTAAGACTCTAATCCCCAAGAGCTTTATCATTGATTGTAACGGTTCAACTTCGAATTGAAATAGAGTTAAAATTCTAAAGATCTATCACCTCTTAGGGCACCCAAAGGTTGTAATAAGTATCTATAACTTATAGCTTTGAACCCAACTCTAAGACTCTAATCCCCAAGAGCATTATCTTTGATTGTAACGGTTCAACTTCGGATTGAAATAGAGTTAAAGTTCTAAAGATCTATCACTTCTTAGGACACCCAAAAGTTGTAATAAGTATCTATAACTTATAGCTTTGAACCCAACTCTAAGACTCTAATCCCCAAGAGCGTTATCTTTGATTGTAACGGTTCAACTTCGGTTTGAAATAGAGTTAAAGTTCTAAAGATCTATCACCTCTTAGGACACCCAAAGGTTGTAATAGGTATCTATAAGTTATAGCTTTGAACCTTACTCTAAGACTCTAATCCCCAAGAGCTTTATCATTGATTGTAACGGTTCAACCTCGGATTCAAATAGAGTTAAAATTCTTAAGATCTATCACCTCTTAGGACACCCAAAGGTTGTAATAAGTATCTATAACTTATAGCTTTGAACCCAACTCTAAGACACTAATCCCCAAGAGCGTTATCTTTGATTGTAACGGTTCAACTTCGGTTTGAAATAGAGTTAAAGTTCTAAAGATCTATCACCTCTTAGGACACCCAAAAGTTGTAATAAGTATCTATAACTTATAGCTTTGAACCTTACTCTAAGACTCTAATCCCCAAGAGCTTTATCATTGATTGTAACGGTTCAACTTCGGATTCAAATAGAGTTAAAATTCTAAAGATCTATCACCTCTTAGGACACCCAAAGGTTGTAATAAGTATCTATAACTTATAGCTTTGAACCTTACTCTAAGGCTCTAAGCGCCAAGAGCTTTATCATTGATTGTAACGGTTCAACTTCAGATTGAAATAGAGTTAAAGTTCTAAAGATCTACACCTCTTAGGACACCCTAAGGTTGTAATAAGTATCTATAACTTATAGCTTTGAACCTCACTCTAAGACTCTAATCCCCAAGAGCGTTATCTTTGATTGTAACGGTTCAACCTCGGTTTGAAATAGAGTCAAAGTTCTAAAGATCTATCACCTCTTAGGACACCCAAAGGTTGTAATAAGTATCTATAACTTATAGCTTTGAACCCAACTCTAAGACTCTAATCCCCAAGACCGTTATCTTTGATTGTAATGGTTCAACTTCGGTTTGAAATAGAGTTAAAGTTCTAAAGATCTATCACCTCTTAGGACACCCAAAGGTTGTAATAGGTATCTATAAGTTATAGCTTTCAACCTTACTCTAAGACTCTAATCCCCAAGAGCTTTATCATTGATTGTAACGGTTCAACTTCGGATTCAAATAGAGTTAAAATTCTAAAGATCTATCACCTCTTAGGACACCCAAAGGTTGTAATAAGTATCTATAACTTATAGCTTTGAACCCAACTCTAAGACTCTAATCCCCAAGAGCATTATCTTTGATTGTAACGGTTCAACTTCGGTTTGAAATAGAGTCAAAGTTCTAAAGATCTGTCACCTCTTAGGACACCCAAAGGTTGTAACAAGTATCTATAACTTATAGCTTTGAACCCAACTCTAAGACTGTAATCCCCAAGAGCGTTATCTTTGATTGTAACGGTTCAACTTCGATTTGAAATAGAGTTAAAGTTCTAAAGTTCTATCACCTCTTAGGGCACCCAAAGGTTGTAATAAGTATCTATAACTTATAGCTTTGCACCTTACTCTAAGACTCTAATCCCCAAGAGCGTTAACTTTGATTTTAATGGTTCAACTTTGGTTTGAAATAGAGTTAAAGTTCTAAAGGTCTATCTCCTCTTAGGGTACCCAAAGGTTGTAATAAGTATCTATAACTTATAGCTTTGAACCCAACTCTAAGACTCTAATCCCCAAGAGCGTTATCTTTGATTGTAACGGTTCAACTTCGGTTTGAAATAGAGTTAAAGTTCTAAAGATCTATCACCTCTTAGGACACCCAAAAGTTGTAATAAGTATCTATAACTTATAGCTTTGAACCTTACTCTAAGACTCTAATCCCCAAGAGCTTTATCATTGATTGTAACGGTTCAACTTCGGATTGAAATAGAGTTAAAGTTCTAAAGATCTATCACCTCTTAGGACACCCAAAGGTTGTAATAAGTATCTATAACTTATAGCTTTGAACCCAACTCTAAGACTCTAATCCCCAAGAGCGTTATCTTTGATTGTAACGGTTCAACTTCGATTTGAAATAGAGTTAAAGTTCTAAAGATCTATCACCTCTTAGGGCACCCAAAGGTTGTAATAAGTATCTATAAGTTATAGCTTTGAACCTTACTCTAAGACTCTAATCCCCAAGAGCGTTATCTTTGATTGTAACGGTTCAGCTTCGGTTTGAAATAGAGTTAAAGTTATAAAGATCTATCACCTCTTAAGACACCCAAAGGTTGTAATAGGTATTTATAAGTTATAGCTTTGAACCTTACTCTAAGACTCTAATCCCCAAGAGCTTTATCATTGATTGTAACGGTTCAACTTTGGATTGAAATAGAGTTAAAGTTCTAAAGATCTATCACCTCTTAGGACACCCAAAGGTTGTAATAAGTATCTATAAGTTATAGCTTTGAACCCAACTCTAAGACTCTAATTCCCAAGAGCGTTATCTTTGATTGTAACGGTTCAACTTCGGATTGAAATAGAGTTAAAGTTCTAAAGATCTATCACCTCTTAGGACACCCAAAGGTTGTAATAGGTATCTATAAGTTATAGCTTTGAACCTTACTCTAAGACTCTAATCCCCAAGAGCTTTATCATTGATTGTAACGGTTCAACTTTGGATTGAAATAGTGTTAAAGTTCAAAAGATCTAGCACCTCTTAGGACACCCAAAGGTTGTAATATGTATCTATAACTTATAGCTTTGAACCCAACTCTTAGACTCTAATCCCCAAGAGCGTTATCTTTGATTGTAACGGTTCAACTTCGATTTGAAATAGAGTTAAAGTTCTAAAGATCTATCACCTCTTAGGGCACCCAAAGGTTGTAATAAGTATCTATAAGTTATAGCTTTGAACCCAACTCTAAGACTCTAATCCCCAAGAGCATTATCTTTGATTGTAACGGTTCAACTTCGGATTGAAATAGAGTTAAAGTTCTAAAGATCTATCACTTCTTAGGACACCCAAAAGTTGTAATAAGTATCTATAACTTATAGCTTTGAACCTTACTCTAAGGCTCTAAGCCCCAAGAGCTTTATCATTGATTGTAACGGTTCAACTTCGGATTGAAATAGAGTTAAAGTTCTAAAGATCTATCACCTCTTAGGACACCCTAAGGTTGTAATAAGTATCTATAACTTATAGCTTTGAACCTTACTCTAAGACTCTAATCCCCAAGAGCGTTATCTTTGATTGTAACGGTTCAACCTCGGTTTGAAATAGAGTCAAAGTTCTAAAGATCTATCACCTCTTAGGACACCCAAAGGTTGTAATAAGTATCTATAACTTATAGCTTTGAACCCAACTCTAAGACTCTAATCCCCAAAAGCGTTATCTTTGATTGTAACGGTTCAACTTCGGTTTGAAATAGAGTTAAAGTTCTAAAGATCTATCACCTCTTAGGACACCCAAAGGTTGTAATAGGTATCTATAAGTTATAGCTTTGAACCTTACTCTAAGACTCTAATCCCCAAGAGCTTTATCATTGATTGTAACGGTTCAACTTTGGATTGAAATAGAGTTAAAGTTCAAAAGATCTAGCACCTCTTAGGACACCCAAAGGTTGTAATATGTATCCATAACTTATAGCTTTGAACCCAACTCTTAGACTCTAATCCCCAAGAGCATTATCTTTGATTGTAACGGTTCAACTTCGGTTTCAAATAGAGTCAAAGTTCTAAAGATCTATCACCTCTTAGGACACCCAAAGGTTGTAACAAGTATCTATAACTTATAGCTTTGAACCCAACTCTAAGACTCTAATCCCCAAGAGCGTTATCTTTGATTGTAACGGTTCAACTTCGATTTGAAATAGAGTTAAAGTTCTAAAGATCTATCACCTCTTAGGGCACCCAAAGGTTGTAATAAGTATCTATAAGTTATAGCTTTGAACCTTACTCTAAGACTCTAATCCCCAAGAGCGTTATCTTTGATTGTAACGGTTCAGCTTCGGTTTGAAATAGAGTTAAAGTTATAAAGATCTATCACCTCTTAAGACACCCAAAGGTTGTAATAGGTATTTATAAGTTATAGCTTTGAACCTTACTCTAAGACTCTAATCCCCAAGAGCTTTATCATTGATTGTAACGGTTCAACTTTGGATTGAAATAGAGTTAAAGTTCTAAAGATCTATCACCTCTTAGGACACCCAAAGGTTGTAATAAGTATCTATAAGTTATAGCTTTGAACCCAACTCTAAGACTCTAATTCCCAAGAGCGTTATCTTTGATTGTAACGCTTCAACTTCGGATTGAAATAGAGTTAAAGTTCTAAAGATCTATCGCCTCTTAGGACACCCAAAGGTTGTAATAAGTATCTATAACTTATAGCTTTGAACCTTACTCTAAGACTCTAATCCCCAAGAGCTTTATCATTGATTGTAACGGTTCAACTTCGAATTGAAATAGAGTTAAAATTCTAAAGATCTATCACCTCTTAGGGCACCCAAAGGTTGTAATAAGTATCTATAACTTATAGCTTTGAACCCAACTCTAAGACTCTAATCCCCAAGAGCATTATCTTTGATTGTAACGGTTCAACTTCGGATTGAAATAGAGTTAAAGTTCTAAAGATCTATCACTTCTTAGGACACCCAAAAGTTGTAATAAGTATCTATAACTTATAGCTTTGAACCCAACTCTAAGACTCTAATCCCCAAGAGCGTTATCTTTGATTGTAACGGTTCAACTTCGGTTTGAAATAGAGTTAAAGTTCTAAAGATCTATCACCTCTTAGGACACCCAAAGGTTGTAATAGGTATCTATAAGTTATAGCTTTGAACCTTACTCTAAGACTCTAATCCCCAAGAGCTTTATCATTGATTGTAACGGTTCAACTTCGGATTCAAATAGAGTTAAAATTCTTAAGATCTATCACCTCTTAGGACACCCAAAGGTTGTAATAAGTATCTATAACTTATAGCTTTGAACCCAACTCTAAGACTCTAATCCCCAAGAGCGTTATCTTTGATTGTAACGGTTCAACTTCGGTTTGAAATAGAGTTAAAGTTCTAAAGATCTATCACCTCTTAGGACACCCAAAAGTTGTAATAAGTATCTATAACTTATAGCTTTGAACCTTACTCTAAGACTCTAATCCCCAAGAGCTTTATCATTGATTGTAACGGTTCAACTTCGGATTCAAATAGAGTTAAAATTCTAAAGATCTATCACCTCTTAGGACACCCAAAGGTTGTAATAAGTATCTATAACTTATAGCTTTGAACCTTACTCTAAGGCTCTAAGCCCCAAGAGCTTTATCATTGATTGTAACGGTTCAACTTCAGATTGAAATAGAGTTAAAGTTCTAAAGATCTACACCTCTTAGGACACCCTAAGGTTGTAATAAGTATCTATAACTTATAGCTTTGAACCTCACTCTAAGACTCTAATCCCCAAGAGCGTTATCTTTGATTGTAACGGTTCAACCTCGGTTTGAAATAGAGTCAAAGTTCTAAAGATCTATCACCTCTTAGGACACCCAAAGGTTGTAATAAGTATCTATAACTTATAGCTTTGAACCCAACTCTAAGACTCTAATCCCCAAGACCGTTATCTTTGATTGTAACGGTTCAACTTCGGTTTGAAATAGAGTTAAAGTTCTAAAGATCTATCACCTCTTAGGACACCCAAAGGTTGTAATAGGTATCTATAAGTTATAGCTTTCAACCTTACTCTAAGACTCTAATCCCCAAGAGCTTTATCATTGATTGTAACGGTTCAACTTCGGATTCAAATAGAGTTAAAATTCTAAAGATCTATCACCTCTTAGGACACCCAAAGGTTGTAATAAGTATCTATAACTTATAGCTTTGAACCCAACTCTAAGACTCTAATCCCCAAGAGCATTATCTTTGATTGTAACGGTTCAACTTCGGTTTGAAATAGAGTCAAAGTTCTAAACATCTGTCACCTCTTAGGACACCCAAAGGTTGTAACAAGTATCTATAACTTATAGCTTTGAACCCAACTCTAAGACTCTAATCCCCAAGAGCGTTATCTTTGATTGTAACGGTTCAACTTCGATTTGAAATAGAGTTAAAGTTCTAAAGTTCTATCACCTCTTAGGGCACCCAAAGGTTGTAATAAGTATCTATAACTTATAGCTTTGCACCTTACTCTAAGACTCTAATCCCCAAGAGCGTTAACTTTGATTTTAATGGTTCAACTTTGGTTTGAAATAGAGTTAAAGTTCTAAAGGTCTATCTCCTCTTAGGGTACCCAAAGGTTGTAATAAGTATCTATAACTTATAGCTTTGAACCCAACTCTAAGACTCTAATCCCCAAGAGCGTTATCTTTGATTGTAACGGTTCAACTTCGGTTTGAAATAGAGTTAAAGTTCTAAAGATCTATCACCTCTTAGGACACCCAAAAGTTGTAATAGGTATCTATAAGTTATAGCTTTGAACCTTACTCTAAGACTCTAATCCCCAAGAGCTTTATCATTGATTGTAACGGTTCAACTTTGGATTGAAATAGTGTTAAAGTTCAAAAGATCTAGCACCTCTTAGGACACCCAAAGGTTGTAATATGTATCTATAACTTATAGCTTTGAACCCAACTCTTAGACTCTAATCCCCAAGAGCATTATCTTTGATTGTAACGGTTCAACTTCGGTTTCAAATAGAGTCAAAGTTCTAAAGATCTATCACCTCTTAGGACACCCAAAGGTTGTAACAAGTATCTATAACTTATAGCTTTGAACCCAACTCTAAGACTCTAATCCCCAAGAGCGTTATCTTTGATTGTAACGGTTCAACTTCGATTTGAAATAGAGTTAAAGTTCTAAAGATCTATCACCTCTTAGGGCACCCAAAGGTTGTAATAAGTATCTATAAGTTATAGCTTTGAACCTTACTCTAAGACTCTAATCCCCAAGAGCGTTATCTTTGATTGTAACGGTTCAGCTTCGGTTTGAAATAGAGTTAAAGTTCTAAAGATCTATCACCTCTTAGGACACCCAAAGGTTGTAATAGGTATCTATAAGTTATAGCTTTGAACCTTACTCTAAGACTCTAATCCCCAAGAGCTTTATCATTGATTGTAACGGTTCAACTTTGGATTGAAATAGTGTTAAAGTTCAAAAGATCTAGCACCTCTTAGGACACCCAAAGGTTGTAACAAGTATCTATAACTTATAGCTTTGAACCCAACTCTAAGACTCTAATCCCCAAGAGCATTATCTTTGATTGTAACGGTTCAACTTCGGTTTGAAATAGAGTCAAAGTTCTAAAGATCTGTCACCTCTTAGGACACCCAAAGGTTGTAACAAGTATCTATAACTTATAGCTTTGAACCCAACTCTAAGACTCTAATCCCCAAGAGCATTATCTTTGATTGTAACGGTTCAACTTCGGATTGAAATAGAATTAAAGTTCTAAAGATCTATCACTTCTTAGGACACCCAAAAGTTGTAATAAGTATCTATAACTTATAGCTTTGAACCTTACTCTAAGGCTCTAAGCCCCAAGAGCTTTATCATTGATTGTAACGGTTCAACTTCGGATTGAAATAGAGTCAAAGTTCTAAAGATCTATCACCTCTTAGGACACCCAAAGGTTGTAATAAGTATCTATAACTTATAGCTTTGAACCCAACTCTAAGACTCTAATCCCCAAGACCGTTATCTTTGATTGTAACGGTTCAACTTCGGTTTGAAATAGAGTTAAAGTTCTAAAGATCTATCACCTCTTAGGACACCCAAAGGTTGTAATAGGTATCTATAAGTTATAGCTTTCAACCTTACTCTAAGACTCTAATCCCCAAGAGCTTTATCATTGATTGTAACGGTTCAACTTCGGATTCAAATAGAGTTAAAATTCTAAAGATCTATCACCTCTTAGGACACCCAAAGGTTGTAATAAGTATCTATAACTTATAGCTTTGAACCCAACTCTAAGACTCTAATCCCCAAGAGCATTATCTTTGATTGTAACCGTTCAACTTGGGTTTGAAATAGAGTCAAAGTTCTAAAGATCTGTCACCTCTTAGGACACCCAAAGGTTGTAACAAGTATCTATAACTTATAGCTTTGAACCCAACTCTAAGACTCTAATCCCCAAGAGCGTTATCTTTGATTGTAACGGTTCAACTTCGATTTGAAATAGAGTTAAAGTTCTAAAGTTCTATCACCTCTTAGGGCACCCAAAGGTTGTAATAAGTATCTATAACTTATAGCTTTGAACCTTACTCTAAGACTCTAATCCCCAAGAGCGTTATCTTTGATTGTAACGGTTCAACTTCGGTTTGAAATAGAGTTAAAGTTCTAAAGATCTATCACCTCTTAGGACACCCAAAGGTTGTAATAGGTATCTATAAGTTATAGCTTTCAACCTTACTCTAAGACTCTAATCCCCAAGAGCTTTATCATTGATTGTAACGGTTCAACTTCGGATTCAAATAGAGTTAAAATTCTAAAGATCTATCACCTCTTAGGACACCCAAAGGTTGTAATAAGTATCTATAACTTATAGCTTTGAACCCAACTCTAAGACTCTAATCCCCAAGAGCATTATCTTTGATTGTAACGGTTCAACTTCGGTTTGAAATAGAGTCAAAGTTCTAAACATCTGTCACCTCTTAGGACACCCAAAGGTTGTAACAAGTATCTATAACTTATAGCTTTGAACCCAACTCTAAGACTCTAATCCCCAAGAGCGTTATCTTTGATTGTAACGGTTCAACTTCGATTTGAAATAGAGTTAAAGTTCTAAAGTTCTATCACCTCTTAGGGCACCCAAAGGTTGTAATAAGTATCTATAACTTATAGCTTTGCACCTTACTCTAAGACTCTAATCCCCAAGAGCGTTAACTTTGATTTTAATGGTTCAACTTTGGTTTGAAATAGAGTTAAAGTTCTAAAGGTCTATCTCCTCTTAGGGTACCCAAAGGTTGTAATAAGTATCTATAACTTATAGCCTTGAACCCAACTCTAAGACTCTAATCCCCAAGAGCGTTATCTTTGATTGTAACGGTTCAACTTCGGTTTGAAATAGAGTTAACGTTCTAAAGATCTATCACCTCTTAGGACACCCAAAAGTTGTAATAAGTATCTATAACTTATAGCTTTGAACCTTACTCTAAGACTCTAATCCCCAAGAGCTTTATCATTGATTGTAACGGTTCAACTTCGGATTGAAATAGAGTTAAAGTTCTAAAGATCTATCACCTCTTAGGACACCCAAAGGTTGTAATAAGTATCTATAACTTATAGCTTTGAACCCAACTCTAAGACTCTAATCCCCAAGAGCGTTATCTTTGATTGTAACGGTTCAACTTCGATTTGAAATAGAGTTAAAGTTCTAAAGATCTATCACCTCTTAGGGCACCCAAAGGTTGTAATAAGTATCTATAAGTTATAGCTTTGAACCTTACTCTAAGACTCTAATCCCCAAGAGCGTTATCTTTGATTGTAACGGTTCAGCTTCGGTTTGAAATAGAGTTAAAGTTATAAAGATCTATCACCTCTTAAGACACCCAAAGGTTGTAATAGGTATTTATAAGTTATAGCTTTGAACCTTACTCTAAGACTCTAATCCCCAAGAGCTTTATCATTGATTGTAACGGTTCAACTTTGGATTGAAATAGAGTTAAAGTTCTAAAGATCTATCACCTCTTAGGACACCCAAAGGTTGTAATAAGTATCTATAAGTTATAGCTTTGAACCCAACTCTAAGACTCTAATTCCCAAGAGCGTTATCTTTGATTGTAACGGTTCAACTTCGGATTGAAATAGAGTTAAAGTTCTAAAGATCTATCACCTCTTAGGACACCCAAAGGTTGTAATAAGTATCTATAACTTATAGCTTTGAACCTTACTCTAAGACTCTAATCCCCAAGAGCTTTATCATTGATTGTAACGGTTCAACTTCGAATTGAAATAGAGTTAAAATTCTAAAGATCTATCACCTCTTAGGGCACCCAAAGGTTGTAATAAGTATCTATAACTTATAGCTTTGAACCCAACTCTAAGACTCTAATCCCCAAGAGCATTATCTTTGATTGTAACGGTTCAACTTCGGATTGAAATAGAGTTAAAGTTCTAAAGATCTATCACTTCTTAGGACACCCAAAAGTTGTAATAAGTATCTATAACTTATAGCTTTGAACCTTACTCTAAGGCTCTAAGCCCCAAGAGCTTTATCATTGATTGTAACGGTTCAACTTCGGATTGAAATAGAGTTAAAGTTCTAAAGATCTATCACCTCTTAGGACACCCTAAGGTTGTAATAAGTATCTATAACTTATAGCTTTGAACCTCACTCTAAGACTCTGATCCCCAAGAGCGTTATCTTTGATTGTAACGGTTCAACCTCGGTTTGAAATAGAGTCAAAGTTCTAAAGATCTATCACCTCTTAGGACACCCAAAGGTTGTAATAAGTGTCTATAACTTATAGCTTTGAACCCAACTCTAAGACTCTAATCCCCAAGAGCATTATCTTTGATTGTAACGGTTCAACTTCGGTTTGAAATAGAGTCAAAGTTCTAAAGATCTGTCACCTCTTAGGACACCCAAAGGTTGTAACAAGTATCTATAACTTATAGCTTTGAACCCAACTCTAAGACTCTAATCCCCAAGAGCGTTATCTTTGATTGTAACGGTTCAACTTCGGTTTGAAATAGAGTTAAAGTTCTAAAGATCTATCACCTCTTAGGACACCCAAAGGTTGTAATAGGTATCTATAAGTTATAGCTTTGAACCTTACTCTAAGACTCTAATCCCCAAGAGCTTTATCATTGATTGTAACGGTTCAACTTCGGATTCAAATAGATTTAAAATTCTTAAGATCTATCACCTCTTAGGACACCCAAAGGTTGTAATAAGTATCTATAACTTATAGCTTTGAACCCAACTCTAAGACTCTAATCCCCAAGAGCATTATCTTTGATTGTAACGGTTCAACTTCGGTTTGAAATAGAGTCAAAGTTCTAAAGATCTGTCACCTCTTAGGACACCCAAAGGTTGTAACAAGTATCTATAACTTATAGCTTTGAACCCAACTCTAAGACTCTAATCCCCAAGAGCGTTATCTTTGATTGTAACGGTTCAACTTCGGATTGAAATAGAGTTAGAGTTCTAAAGATCTATCACTTCTTAGGACACCCAAAAGTTGTAATAAGTATCTATAACTTATAGCTTTGAACCTTACTCTAAGGCTCTAAGCCCCAAGAGCTTTATCATTGATTGTAACGGTTCAACTTCAGATTGAAATAGAGTTAAAGTTCTAAAGATCTACACCTCTTAGGACACCCTATGGTTGTAATAAGTATCTATAACTTATAGCTTTGAACCTCACTCTAAGACTCTAATCCCCAAGAGCGTTATCTTTGATTGTAACGGTTCAACCTCGGTTTGAAATAGAGTCAAAGTTCTAAAGATCTATCACCTCTTAGGACACCCAAAGGTTGTAATAAGTATCTATAACTTATAGCTTTGAACCCAACTCTAAGACTCTAATCCCCAAGACCGTTATCTTTGATTGTAACGGTTCAACTTCGGTTTGAAATAGAGTTAAAGTTCTAAAGATCTATCACCTCTTAGGACACCCAAAGGTTGTAATAGGTATCTATAAGTTATAGCTTTCAACCTTACTCTAAGACTCTAATCCCCAAGAGCTTTATCATTGATTGTAACGGTTCAACTTCGGATTCAAATAGAGTTAAAATTCTAAAGATCTATCACCTCTTAGGACACCCAAAGGTTGTAATAAGTATCTATAACTTATAGCTTTGAACCCAACTCTAAGACTCTAATCCCCAAGAGCATTATCTTTGATTGTAACGGTTCAACTTCGGTTTGAAATAGAGTCAAAGTTCTAAAGATCTGTCACCTCTTAGGACACCCAAAGGTTGTAACAAGTATCTATAACTTATAGCTTTGAACCCAAGTCTAAGACTCTAATCCCCAAGAGCGTTATCTTTGATTGTAACGGTTCAACTTCGATTTGAAATAGAGTTAAAGTTCTAAAGTTCTATCACCTCTTAGGGCACCCAAAGGTTGTAATAAGTATCTATAACTTATAGCTTTGCACCTTACTCTAAGACTCTAATCCCCAAGAGCGTTAACTTTGATTTTAATGGTTCAACTTTGGTTTGAAATAGAGTTAAAGTTCTAAAGGTCTATCTCCTCTTAGGGTACCCAAAGGTTGTAATAAGTATCTATAACTTATAGCTTTGAACCCAACTCTAAGACTCTAATCCCCAAGAGCGTTATCTTTGATTGTAACGGTTCAACTTCGGTTTGAAATAGAGTTAAAGTTCTAAAGATCTATCACCTCTTAGGACACCCAAAAGTTTTAATAAGTATCTATAACTTATAGCTTTGAACCTTACTCTAAGACTCTAATCCCCAAGAGCTTTATCATTGATTGTAACGGTTCAACTTCGGATTGAAATAGAGTTAAAGTTCTAAAGATCTATCACCTCTTAGGACACCCAAAGGTTGTAATAAGTTTCTATAACTTATAGCTTTGAACCCAACTCTAAGACTCTAATCCCCAAGAGCGTTATCTTTAATTGTAACGGTTCAACTTCGATTTGAAATAGAGTTAAAGTTCTAAAGATCTATCACCTCTTAGGGCACCCAAAGGTTGTAATAAGTATCTATAAGTTATAGCTTTGAACCTTACTCTAAGACTCTAATCCCCAAGAGCGTTATCTTTGATTGTAACGGTTCAGCTTCGGTTTGAAATAGAGTTAAAGTTCTAAAGATCTATCACCTCTTAGGACACCCAAAGGTTGTAATAGGTATCTATAAGTTATAGCTTTGAACCTTACTCTAAGACTCTAATCCCCAAGAGCTTTATCATTGATTGTAACGGTTCAACTTTGGATTGAAATAGTGTTAAAGTTCAAAAGATCTAGCACCTCTTAGGACACCCAAAGGTTGTAATATGTATCTATAACTTATAGCTTTGAACCCAACTCTTAGACTCTAATCCCCAAGAGCATTATCTTTGATTGTAACGGTTCAACTTCGGTTTCAAATAGAGTCAAAGTTCTAAAGATCTATCACCTCTTAGGACACCCAAAGGTTGTAACAAGTATCTATAACTTATAGCTTTGAACCCAACTCTAAGACTCTAATCCCCAAGAGCGTTATCTTTGATTGTAACGGTTCAACTTCGATTTGAAATAGAGTTAAAGTTCTAAAGATCTATCACCTCTTAGGGCACCCAAAGGTTGTAATAAGTATCTATAAGTTATAGCTTTGAACCTTACTCTAAGACTCTAATCCCCAAGAGCGTTATCTTTGATTGTAACGGTTCAGCTTTGGTTTGAAATAGAGTTAAAGTTCTAAAGATCTATCACCTCTTAGGACACCCAAAGGTTGTAATAGGTATCTATAAGTTATAGCTTTGAACCTTACTCTAAGACTCTAATCCCCAAGAGCTTTATCATTGATTGTAACGGTTCAACTTTGGATTGAAATAGTGTTAAAGTTCAAAAGATCTAGCACCTCTTAGGACACCCAAAGGTTGTAACAAGTATCTATAACTTATAGCTTTGAACCCAACTCTAAGACTCTAATCCCCAAGAGCATTATCTTTGATTGTAACGGTTCAACTTCGGTTTGAAATAGAGTCAAAGTTCTAAAGATCTGTCACCTCTTAGGACACCCAAAGGTTGTAACAAGTATCTATAACTTATAGCTTTGAACCCAACTCTAAGACTCTAATCCCCAAGAGCATTATCTTTGATTGTAACGGTTCAACTTCGGATTGAAATAGAATTAAAGTTCTAAAGATCTATCACTTCTTAGGACACCCAAAAGTTGTAATAAGTATCTATAACTTATAGCTTTGAACCTTACTCTAAGGCTCTAAGCCCCAAGAGCTTTATCATTGATTGTAACGGTTCAACTTCGGATTGAAATAAAGTCAAAGTTCTAAAGATCTATCACCTCTTAGGACACCCAAAGGTTGTAATAAGTATCTATAACTTATAGCTTTGAACCCAACTCTAAGACTCTAATCCCCAAGACCGTTATCTTTGATTGTAACGGTTCAACTTCGGTTTGAAATAGAGTTAAAGTTCTAAAGATCTATCACCTCTTAGGACACCCAAAGGTTGTAATAGGTATCTATAAGTTATAGCTTTCAACCTTACTCTAAGACTCTAATCCCCAAGAGCTTTATCATTGATTGTAACGGTTCAACTTCGGATTCAAATAGAGTTAAAATTCTAAAGATCTATCACCTCTTAGGACACCCAAAGGTTGTAATAAGTATCTATAACTTATAGCTTTGAACCCAACTCTAAGACTCTAATCCCCAAGAGCATTATCTTTGATTGTAACCGTTCAACTTGGGTTTGAAATAGAGTCAAAGTTCTAAAGATCTGTCACCTCTTAGGACACCCAAAGGTTGTAACAAGTATCTATAACTTATAGCTTTGAACCCAACTCTAAGACTCTAATCCCCAAGAGCGTTATCTTTGATTGTAACGGTTCAACTTCGATTTGAAATAGAGTTAAAGTTCTAAAGTTCTATCACCTCTTAGGGCACCCAAAGGTTGTAATAAGTATCTATAACTTATAGCTTTGAACCTTACTCTAAGACTCTAATCCCCAAGAGCGTTATCTTTGATTGTAACGGTTCAACTTCGGTTTGAAATAGAGTTAAAGTTCTAAAGATCTATCACCTCTTAGGACACCCAAAGGTTGTAATAGGTATCTATAAGTTATAGCTTTCAACCTTACTCTAAGACTCTAATCCCCAAGAGCTTTATCATTGATTGTAACGGTTCAACTACGGATTCAAATAGAGTTAAAATTCTAAAGATCTATCACCTCTTAGGACACCCAAAGGTTGTAATAAGTATCTATAACTTATAGCTTTGAACCCAACTCTAAGACTCTAATCCCCAAGAGCATTATCTTTGATTGTAACGGTTCAACTTCGGTTTGAAATAGAGTCAAAGTTCTAAACATCTGTCACCTCTTAGGACACCCAAAGGTTGTAACAAGTATCTATAACTTATAGCTTTGAACCCAACTCTAAGACTCTAATCCCCAAGAGCGTTATCTTTGATTGTAACGGTTCAACTTGGATTTGAAATAGAGTTAAAGTTCTAAAGTTCTATCACCTCTTAGGGCACCCAAAGGTTGTAATAAGTATCTATAACTTATAGCTTTGCACCTTACTCTAAGACTCTAATCCCCAAGAGCGTTAACTTTGATTTTAATGGTTCAACTTTGGTTTGAAATAGAGTTAAAGTTCTAAAGGTCTATCTCCTCTTAGGGTACCCAAAGGTTGTAATAAGTATCTATAACTTATAGCCTTGAACCCAACTCTAAGACTCTAATCCCCAAGAGCGTTATCTTTGATTGTAACGGTTCAACTTCGGTTTGAAATAGAGTTAAAGTTCTAAAGATCTATCACCTCTTAGGACACCCAAAAGTTGTAATAAGTATCTATAACTTATAGCTTTGAACCTTACTCTAAGACTCTAATCCCCAAGAGCTTTATCATTGATTGTAACGGTTCAACTTCGGATTGAAATAGAGTTAAAGTTCTAAAGATCTATCACCTCTTAGGACACCCAAAGGTTGTAATAAGTATCTATAACTTATAGCTTTGAACCCAACTCTAAGACTCTAATCCCCAAGAGCGTTATCTTTGATTGTAACGGTTCAACTTCGATTTGAAATAGAGTTAAAGTTCTAAAGATCTATCACCTCTTAGGGCACCCAAAGGTTGTAATAAGTATCTATAAGTTATAGCTTTGAACCTTACTCTAAGACTCTAATCCCCAAGAGCGTTATCTTTGATTGTAACGGTTCAGCTTCGGTTTGAAATAGAGTTAAAGTTATAAAGATCTATCACCTCTTAAGACACCCAAAGGTTGTAATAGGTATTTATAAGTTATAGCTTTGAACCTTACTCTAAGACTCTAATCCCCAAGAGCTTTATCATTGATTGTAACGGTTCAACTTTGGATTGAAATAGAGTTAAAGTTCTAAAGATCTATCACCTCTTAGGACACCCAAAGGTTGTAATAAGTATCTATAAGTTATAGCTTTGAACCCAACTCTAAGACTCTAATTCCCAAGAGCGTTATCTTTGATTGTAACGGTTCAACTTCGGATTGAAATAGAGTTAAAGTTCTAAAGATCTATCACCTCTTAGGACACCCAAAGGTTGTAATAAGTATCTATAACTTATAGCTTTGAACCTTACTCTAAGACTCTAATCCCCAAGAGCTTTATCATTGATTGTAACGGTTCAACTTCGAATTGAAATAGAGTTAAAATTCTAAAGATCTATCACCTCTTAGGGCACCCAAAGGTTGTAATAAGTATCTATAACTTATAGCTTTGAACCCAACTCTAAGACTCTAATCCCCAAGAGCATTATCTTTGATTGTAACGGTTCAACTTCGGATTGAAATAGAGTTAAAGTTCTAAAGATCTATCACTTCTTAGGACACCCAAAAGTTGTAATAAGTATCTATAACTTATAGCTTTGAACCTTACTCTAAGGCTCTAAGCCCCAAGAGCTTTATCATTGATTGTAACGGTTCAACTTCGGATTGAAATAGAGTTAAAGTTCTAAAGATCTATCACCTCTTAGGACACCCTAAGGTTGTAATAAGTATCTATAACTTATAGCTTTGAACCTCACTCTAAGACTCTGATCCCCAAGAGCGTTATCTTTGATTGTAACGGTTCAACCTCGGTTTGAAATAGAGTCAAAGTTCTAAAGATCTATCACCTCTTAGGACACCCAAAGGTTGTAATAAGTGTCTATAACTTATAGCTTTGAACCCAACTCTAAGACTCTAATCCCCAAGAGCATTATCTTTGATTGTAACGGTTCAACTTCGGTTTGAAATAGAGTCAAAGTTCTAAAGATCTGTCACCTCTTAGGACACCCAAAGGTTGTAACAAGTATCTATAACTTATAGCTTTGAACCCAACTCTAAGACTCTAATCCCCAAGAGCGTTATCTTTGATTGTAACGGTTCAACTTCGGTTTGAAATAGAGTTAAAGTTCTAAAGATCTATCACCTCTTAGGACACCCAAAGGTTGTAATAGGTATCTATAAGTTATAGCTTTGAACCTTACTCTAAGACTCTAATCCCCAAGAGCTTTATCATTGATTGTAACGGTTCAACTTCGGATTCAAATAGATTTAAAATTCTTAAGATCTATCACCTCTTAGGACACCCAAAGGTTGTAATAAGTATCTATAACTTATAGCTTTGAACCCAACTCTAAGACTCTAATC
Organism: Pontederia crassipes; assembly: GCA_030549335.1. Taxonomy (NCBI): domain Eukaryota; kingdom Viridiplantae; phylum Streptophyta; class Magnoliopsida; order Commelinales; family Pontederiaceae; genus Pontederia; species Pontederia crassipes. Next base: position 4,128,962 of record JAUKPH010000023.1, on the reverse strand, counting down.
CCCAAGAGCATTATCTTTGATTGTAACGGTTCAACTTCGGTTTGAAATAGAGTCAAAGTTCTAAAGATCTGTCACCTCTTAGGACACCCAAAGGTTGTAACAAGTATCTATAACTTATAGCTTTGAACCCAACTCTAAGACTCTAATCCCCAAGAGCGTTATCTTTGATTGTAACGGTTCAACTTCGGATTGAAATAGAGTTAGAGTTCTAAAGATCTATCACTTCTTAGGACACCCAAAAGTTGTAATAAGTATCTATAACTTATAGCTTTGAACCTTACTCTAAGGCTCTAAGCCCCAAGAGCTTTATCATTGATTGTAACGGTTCAACTTCAGATTGAAATAGAGTTAAAGTTCTAAAGATCTACACCTCTTAGGACACCCTATGGTTGTAATAAGTATCTATAACTTATAGCTTTGAACCTCACTCTAAGACTCTAATCCCCAAGAGCGTTATCTTTGATTGTAACGGTTCAACCTCGGTTTGAAATAGAGTCAAAGTTCTAAAGATCTATCACCTCTTAGGACACCCAAAGGTTGTAATAAGTATCTATAACTTATAGCTTTGAACCCAACTCTAAGACTCTAATCCCCAAGACCGTTATCTTTGATTGTAACGGTTCAACTTCGGTTTGAAATAGAGTTAAAGTTCTAAAGATCTATCACCTCTTAGGACACCCAAAGGTTGTAATAGGTATCTATAAGTTATAGCTTTCAACCTTACTCTAAGACTCTAATCCCCAAGAGCTTTATCATTGATTGTAACGGTTCAACTTCGGATTCAAATAGAGTTAAAATTCTAAAGATCTATCACCTCTTAGGACACCCAAAGGTTGTAATAAGTATCTATAACTTATAGCTTTGAACCCAACTCTAAGACTCTAATCCCCAAGAGCATTATCTTTGATTGTAACGGTTCAACTTCGGTTTGAAATAGAGTCAAAGTTCTAAAGATCTGTCACCTCTTAGGACACCCAAAGGTTGTAACAAGTATCTATAACTTATAGCTTTGAACCCAAGTCTAAGACTCTAATCCCCAAGAGCGTTATCTTTGATTGTAACGGTTCAACTTCGATTTGAAATAGAGTTAAAGTTCTAAAGTTCTATCACCTCTTAGGGCACCCAAAGGTTGTAATAAGTATCTATAACTTATAGCTTTGCACCTTACTCTAAGACTCTAATCCCCAAGAGCGTTAACTTTGATTTTAATGGTTCAACTTTGGTTTGAAATAGAGTTAAAGTTCTAAAGGTCTATCTCCTCTTAGGGTACCCAAAGGTTGTAATAAGTATCTATAACTTATAGCTTTGAACCCAACTCTAAGACTCTAATCCCCAAGAGCGTTATCTTTGATTGTAACGGTTCAACTTCGGTTTGAAATAGAGTTAAAGTTCTAAAGATCTATCACCTCTTAGGACACCCAAAAGTTTTAATAAGTATCTATAACTTATAGCTTTGAACCTTACTCTAAGACTCTAATCCCCAAGAGCTTTATCATTGATTGTAACGGTTCAACTTCGGATTGAAATAGAGTTAAAGTTCTAAAGATCTATCACCTCTTAGGACACCCAAAGGTTGTAATAAGTTTCTATAACTTATAGCTTTGAACCCAACTCTAAGACTCTAATCCCCAAGAGCGTTATCTTTAATTGTAACGGTTCAACTTCGATTTGAAATAGAGTTAAAGTTCTAAAGATCTATCACCTCTTAGGGCACCCAAAGGTTGTAATAAGTATCTATAAGTTATAGCTTTGAACCTTACTCTAAGACTCTAATCCCCAAGAGCGTTATCTTTGATTGTAACGGTTCAGCTTCGGTTTGAAATAGAGTTAAAGTTATAAAGATCTATCACCTCTTAAGACACCCAAAGGTTGTAATAGGTATTTATAAGTTATAGCTTTGAACCTTACTCTAAGACTCTAATCCTCAAGAGCTTTATCATTGATTGTAACGGTTCAACTTTGGATTGAAATAGAGTTAAAGTTCTAAAGATCTATCACCTCTTAGGACACCCAAAGGTTGTAATAAGTATCTATAAGTTATAGCTTTGAACCCAACTCTAAGACTCTAATTCCCAAGAGCGTTATCTTTGATTGTAACGGTTCAACTTCGGATTGAAATAGAGTTAAAGTTCTAAAGATCTATCACCTCTTAGGACACCCAAAGGTTGTAATAAGTATCTATAACTTATAGCTTTGAACCTTACTCTAAGACTCTAATCCCCAAGAGCTTTATCATTGATTGTAACGGTTCAACTTCGAATTGAAATAGAGTTAAAATTCTAAAGATCTATCACCTCTTAGGGCACCCAAAGGTTGTAATAAGTATCTATTACTTATAGCATTGAACCCAACTCTAAGACTCTAATCCCCAAGAGCATTATCTTTGATTGTAACGGTTCAACTTCGGATTGAAATAGAGTTAAAGTTCTAAAGATCTATCACTTCTTAGGACACCCAAAAGTTGTAATAAGTATCTATAACTTATAGCTTTGAACCTTACTCTAAGGCTCTAAGCCCCAAGAGCTTTATCATTGATTGTAACGGTTCAACTTCGGATTGAAATAGAGTTAAAGTTCTAAAGATCTATCACCTCTTAGGACACCCTAAGGTTGTAATAAGTATCTATAACTTATAGCTTTGAACCTCACTCTAAGACTCTGATCCCCAAGAGCGTTATCTTTGATTGTAACGGTTCAACCTCGGTTTGAAATAGAGTCAAAGTTCTAAAGATCTATCACCTCTTAGGACACCCAAAGGTTGTAATAAGTATCTATAACTTATAGCTTTGAACCCAACTCTAAGACTCTAATCCCCAAGACCGTTATCTTTGATTGTAACGGTTCAACTTCGGTTTGAAATAGAGTTAAAGTTCTAAAGATCTATCACCTCTTAGGACACCCAAAGGTTGTAATAGGTATCTATAAGTTATAGCTTTGAACCTTACTCTAAGACTCTAATCCCCAAGAGCTTTATCATTGATTGTAACGGTTCAACTTCGGATTCAAATAGAGTTAAAATTCTAAATATCTATCACCTCTTAGGACACCCAAAGGTTGTAATAAGTATCTATAACTTATAGCTTTGAACCCAACTCTAAGACTCTAATCCCCAAGAGCATTATCTTTGATTGTAACGGTTCAACTTCGGTTTGAAATAGAGTCAAAGTTCTAAAGATCTGTCACCTCTTAGGACACCCAAAGGTTGTAACAAGTATCTATAACTTATAGCTTTGAACCCAACTCTAAGACTCTAATCCCCAAGAGCGTTATCTTTGATTGTAACGGTTCAACTTCGGATTGAAATAGAGTTAAAGTTCTAAAGATCTATCACTTCTTAGGACACCCAAAAGTTGTAATAAGTATCTATAACTTATAGCTTTGAACCATACTCTAAGGCTCTAAGCCCCAAGAGCTTTATCATTGATTGTAACGGTTCAACTTCGGATTGAAATTGAGTTAAAGTTCTAAAGATCTACACCTCTTAGGACACCCTAAGGTTGTAATAAGTATCTATAACTTATAGCTTTGAACCTCACTCTAAGACTCTAATCCCCAAGAGCGTTATCTTTGATTGTAACGGTTCAACCTCGGTTTGAAATAGAGTCAAAGTTCTAAAGATCTATCACCTCTTAGGACACCCAAAGGTTGTAATAAGTATCTATAACTTATAGCTTTGAACCCAACTCTAAGACTCTAATCCCCAAGACCGTTATCTTTGATTGTAACGGTTCAACTTCGGTTTGAAATAGAGTTAAAGTTCTAAAGATCTATCACCTCTTAGGACACCCAAAGGTTGTAATAGGTATCTATAAGTTATAGCTTTGAACCTTACTCTAAGACTCTAATCCCCAAGAGCTTTATCATTGATTGTAACGGTTCAACTTCGAATTGAAATAGAGTTAAAGTTCTAAAGATCTATCACCTCTTAGGGCACCCAAAGGTTGTAATAAGTATCTATTACTTATAGCATTGAACCCAACTCTAAGACTCTAATCCCCAAGAGCATTATCTTTGATTGTAACGGTTCAACTTCGGATTGAAATAGAGTTAAAGTTCTAAAGATCTATCACTTCTTAGGACACCCAAAAGTTGTAATAAGTATCTATAACTTATAGCTTTGAACCTTACTCTAAGGCTCTAAGCCCCAAGAGCTTTATCATTGATTGTAACGGTTCAACTTCGGATTGAAATAGAGTTAAAGTTCTAAAGATCTATCACCTCTTAGGACACCCTAAGGTTGTAATAAGTATCTATAACTTATAGCTTTGAACCTCACTCTAAGACTCTGATCCCCAAGAGCGTTATCTTTGATTGTAACGGTTCAACCTCGGTTTGAAATAGAGTCAAAGTTCTAAAGATCTATCACCTCTTAGGACACCCAAAGGTTGTAATAAGTATCTATAACTTATAGCTTTGAACCCAACTCTAAGACTCTAATCCCCAAGACCGTTATCTTTGATTGTAACGGTTCAACTTCGGTTTGAAATAGAGTTAAAGTTCTAAAGATCTATCACCTCTTAGGACACCCAAAGGTTGTAATAAGTATCTATAACTTATAGCTTTGAACCCAACTCTAAGACTCTAATCCCCAAGAGCATTATCTTTGATTGTAACGGTTCAACTTCGGTTTGAAATAGAGTCAAAGTTCTAAAGATCTGTCACCTCTTAGGACACCCAAAGGTTGTAACAAGTATCTATAACTTATAGCTTTGAACCCAACTCTAAGACTCTAATCCCCAAGAGCGTTATCTTTGATTGTAACGGTTCAACTTCGATTTGAAATAGAGTTAAAAGTTCTAAAGTTCTATCACCTCTTAGGGCACCCAAAGGTTGTAATAAGTATCTATAACTTATAGCTTTGCACCTTACTCTAAGACTCTAATCCCCAAGAGCTTTATCATTGATTGTAACGGTTCAACTTCGGATTGAAATAGAGTTAAAGTTCTAAAGATCTATCACCTCTTAGGACACCCAAAGGTTGTAATAAGTATCTATAACTTATAGCTTTGAACCTTATTCTAAGACTCTAATCCCAAGAGCTTTATCATTGATTGTAACGGTTCAACTTTGGATTGAAATAGAGTTAAAGTTCTAAAGATCTAGCACCTCTTAGGACACCCAAAGGTTGTAATAAGTATCTATAACTTATAACTTTGAACCCAACTCTAAGACTCTAATCCCCAAGAGCGTTATCTTTGATTGTAACGGTTCAACTTCGGTTTGAAATAGAGTTAAAGTTCTAAAGATCTATCACCTCTTAGGACACCCAAAGGTTGTAATAAGTATCTATAACTTATAGCTTTGAACCCAAGTCTAAGACTCTAATCCCCAAGAGCGTTATCTTTGATTGTAACGGTTCAACTTCGGTTTGAAATAGAGTTAAAGTTATAAAGATCTATCACCTCTTAGGACACCCAAAGGTTGTAATAAGTAGATATAACTTATAGCTTTGAACCCAACTCTAAGACTCTAATCCCCAAGAGCGTTATCTTTGATTGTAACGGTTCAACTTCGGATTGAAATAGAGTTAAAGTTCTAAAGATCAATCACCTCTTAGGACACCCAAAAGTTGTAATAAGTATCTATAACTTATAGCTTTGAACCTTACCCTATGACTCTAATCCCCAAGAGCTTTATCATTGATTGTAACGGTTCAACTTCGGATTGAAATAGAGTTAAAGTTTTAAAGATCTATCACCTCTTAGGACACCCAAAGGTTGTAATAAGTATCTATAACTTATAGCTTTGAACCTTACTCTAAGACTCTAATCCCCAAGAACTTTATCATTGATTGTAACGGTTCAACTTTGGATTGAAATAGAGTTAAAGTTCTAAAGATCTAGCACCTCTTAGGACACCCAAAGGTTGTAATAAGTATCTATAACTTATATCTTTGAACATCACTCTAAGACTCTAATCCCCAAGAGCTTTATCATTGATTGTAACGGTTCAACTTTGGATTGAAATAGAGTTAAAGTTTTAAAGATCTAGCACCTCTTAGGACACCCAAAGGTTGTAATAAGTATCTATAACTTATAGCTTTGAACCCAACTCTAAGACTCTAATCCCCAAGAGCGTTATCTTTGATTGTAACGGTTCAACTTCGGTTTGAAATAGAGTTAAAGTTCTAAAGATCTATCACCTCTTAGGACACCCAAAGGTAGTAATAAGTATCTATAACTTATAGCTTTGAACCCAACTCTAAGACTCTAATCCCCAAGAGCGTTATCTTTGATTGTAACGGTTCAACTTCGGATTGAAATAGAGTTAAAGTTCTAAAGATGTATCACCTCTTAGGACACCCAAAAGTTGTAATAAGTATCTATAACTTATAGCTTTGAACCTTACTCTAAGACTCTAATCCCCAAGAGCTTTATCATTGATTGTAACGGTTCAACTTCGGATTGAAATAGAGTTAAAGTTCTAAAGATCTATCACCTCTTAGGACACCCAAAGGTTGTAATAAGTATCTATAACTTATAGCTTTGAACCTCACTCTAAGACTCTAATCCCCAAGAGCGTTATAATTGATTGTAACGGTTCAACTTCGGCTTGAAATAAAGTCAAAGTTCCAAAGATCTATCACCTCTTAGGACACCCAAAGGTTGTAATAAGTATCTATAACTTATAGCTTTGAACCCAACTCTAAGACTCTAATCCCCAAGAGCGTTATCTTTGATTGTAATTGTTCAACTTCAGATTGAAATAGAGTTAAAGTTCTAAAGATCTATCACCTCTTAGGACACCCAAAAGTTGTAATAAGTATCTATAACTTATAGCTTTGAACTTTACTCTAAGACTCTAAGCCCCAAGAGCTTTATCATTGATTATAACGGTTCAACTTCGGATTGAAATAGAGTTAAAGTGCTAAAGATATATCACCTCTTAGGACACCCAAAGGTTGTAATAAGTATCTATAACTTATAGCTTTGAACCTTATTCTAAGACTCTAATCCCCAAGAGCTTTATCATTGATTGTAACGGTTCAACTTTGGATTGAAATAGAGTTAAAGTTCTAAAGATCTAGCACCTCTTTGGACACCCAAAGATTGTAATAAGTATCTATAACTTATAACTTTGAACCCAACTTTAAGACTCTAATCCCCAAGAGCGTTATCTTTGATTGAAACGGTTCAACTTCGGTTTGAAATAGAGTTAAAGTTATAAAGATCTATCACCTCTTAGGACACCCAAATGTTGGAATAAGTATCTATAACTTATAGCTTTGAACCCAACTCTAAGACTCTAATCCCCAAGAGCGTTATCTTTGATTATAACGGTTCAACTTCGGATTGAAATAGAGTTACGGTTCTAAAGATCTATCACCTCTTAGGACACCCAAAGGTTGTAATAAGTATCTATAACTTATATCTTTGAACCTCATTCTAAGATTCTAATCCCCAAGAGCGTTATCTTTGATTGTAACAGTTCAACTTCGATTTGAAATAGAGTTAAAGTTCTAAAGATCTATCACCTCTTAGGACACTCAAAGGTTGTAATAAGTATCTATAACTTATAGCTTTGAACCTTATTCTAAGACTCTAATCCCCAAGAGCTTTATCATTGATTGTAACGGTTCAACTTTGGATTGAAATAGAGTTAAAGTTCTAAAGATCTAGCACCTCTTAGGACACCCAAAGGTTGTAATAAGTATCTATAACTTATAACTTTGAACCCAACTCTAAGACTCTAATCCCCAAGAGCGTTATCTTTGATTGTAACGGTTCAACTTCGGTTTGAAATAGAGTTAAAGTTCTAAAGATCTATCACCTCTTAGGACACCCAAAGGTTGTAATAAGTATCTATAACTTATAGCTTTGAACCCAACTCTAAGACTCTAATCCCCAAGAGCGTTATCTTTGATTTTAACGGTTCAACTTCGAATTGAAATAGAGTTAAAATTCTAAAGATCTATCACCTCTTAGGGCACCCAAAGGTTGTAATAAGTATCTATAACTTATAGCTTTGAACCCAACTCTATGACTCTAATCCCCAAGAGCGTTATCTTTGATTGAAACGGTTCAACTTCGGTTTGAAATAGAGTTAAAGTTATAAAGATCTATCACCTCTTAGGACACCCAAAGGTTGTAATAAGTATCTATAACTTAATAGCTTTGAACCCAACTCTAAGACTTTAATCCCCAAGAGCGTTATCTTTGATTATAACGGTTCAACTTCGGATTGAAATAGAGTTAAAGTTCTAAAGATCTATCACCTCTTAGGACACCCAAAAGTTGTAATAAGTATCTATAACTTATAGCTTTGAACCTTACTCTAAGACTCTAATCCCCAAGAGCTTTATCATTGATTGTAACGGTTCAACTTCGGATTGAAATAGACTTAAAGTTCTAAAGATCTATCACCTCTTAGGACACCCAAAGGTTGTAATAAGTATCTATAACTTATAGCTTTGAACCTTACTCTAAGACTCTAATCACCAAGAACTTTTATCATTGATTGTAACGGTTCAACTTTGGATTGAAATAGAGTTAAAGTTCTAAAGATCTAGCACCTCTTAGGACACCCAAAGGTTGTAATAAGTATCTATAACTTATAACTTTGAACCCAACTCTAAGACTCTAATCCCCAAGAGCGTTATCTTTGATTGTAACGGTTCAACTTCGGATTGAAATAGAGTTAAAGTTCTAAAGATCTATCACCTCTTAGGACGCCCAAATGTTGTAATAAGTATCTATAACTTATAGCTTTGAACCTTACCCTATGACTCTAATCCCCAAGAGCTTTATCATTGATTGTAACGGTTCAACTTCGGATTGAAATAGAGTTAAAGTTCTAAAGATCTATCACCTCTTAGGACACCCAAAGGTTGTAATAAGTATCTATAACTTATATCTTTGAACCTCACTCTAAGATTCTAATCCCCAAGAGCGTTATCTTTTATTGTAACGGTTCAACTTCGATTTGAAATAGAGTTAAAGTTCTAAAGATCTATCACCTCTTAGGGCACCCAAGGGTTGTAATAAGTATCTATAACTTATAGCTTTGCACCTTACTCTAAGACTCTAATCCCCAAGAACGTTATCTTTGATTGTAACGGTTCAACTTCGGTTTGAAATAGAGCTAAAGTTCTAAAGATCTATCTCCTCTTAGGACACCCAAAGGTTGTAATAAGTATCTATAACTTATAGCTCTGAACCCAACTCTAAGACTCTAATCCCCAAGAGCGTTATCTTTGATTGTAACGGTTCAACTTCGGATTCAAATAGAGTTAAAATTCTAAAGATCTATCACCTCTTAGGGCACCCAAAGGTTGTAATAAGTATCTATAACTTATAGCTTTGAACCCAACTCTAAGACTCTAATCCCCAAGAGCGTTATCTTTGATTGTAAATGTTCTACTTCGGTTCGAAATAGAGTTAAAGTTCTAAAGATCTATCACCTCTTAGGACACCCAAAGGTTGTAATAAGTATCTATAACTTATAGCTTTGAACCCAACTCTAAGACTCTAAGCCCCAAGAGCTTTATCATTGATTGTAACGGTTCAACTTCGGATTGAAATAGAATTAAAGTTCTAAAGATCTATCACCTCTTAGGACACCCAAATGTTGTAATAAGTATCTATAACTTATAGCTTTGAACCTTATTCTAAGACTCTAATCCCCAAGAGCTTTATCATTGATTGTAACGGTTCAACTTTGGATTGAAATAGAGTTAAAGTTCTAAAGATCTAGCACCTCTTAGGACACCCAAAGGTTGTAATAAGTATCTATAACTTATAACTTTGAACCCAACTCTAAGACTCTAATCTCCAAGAGCGTTATCTTTGATTGAAACGGTTCAACTTCGGTTTGAAATAGAGTTAAAGTTATAAAGATCTATCACCTCTTAGGACATCCAAAGGTTGTAATAAGTATCATAACTTATAGCTTTGAACCCAACTCTAAGACTCTAATCCCCAAGAGCGTTATCTTTGATTATAACGGTTCAACTTCGGATTGAAATAGAGTTACGGTTCTAAAGATCTATCACCTCTTAGGACACCCAAAGGTTGTAATAAGTATCTATAACTTATATCTTTGAACCTCACTCTAAGATTCTAATCCCCAAGAGCGTTATCTTTGATTGTAACGGTTCAACTTCGATTTGAAATAGAGTTAAAGTTCTAAAGATCTATCACCTCTTAGGACACCCAAAGGTTGTAATAAGTATCTATAACTTATAACTTTGAACCCAACTCTAAGACTCTAATCCCCAAGAGCGTTATCTTTGATTGTAACGGTTCAACTTCGGTTTGAAATAGAGTTAAAGTTCTAAAGATCTATCACCTCTTAGGACACCCAAAGGTTGTAACAAGTATCTATAACTTATAGCTTTGAACCCAACTCTAAGACTCTAATCCCCAAGAGCGTTATCTTTGATTTTAACGGTTCAACTTCGAATTGAAATAGAGTTTAAATTCTAAAGATCTATCACCTCTTAGGACACCCAAAGGTTGTAATAAGTATCTATAACTTATAACTTTGATCCCAACTCTAAGACTCTAATCCCCAAGAGCGTTATCTTTGATTGAAACGGTTCAACTTCGGTTTGAAATAGAGTTAAAGTTATAAAGATCTATCACCTCTTAGGACACCCAAAGGTTGTAATAAGTATCTATAACTTATAGCTTTGAACCCAACTCTAAGACTTTAATCCCCAAGAGCGTTATCTTTGATTATAACGGTTCAACTTCGGATTGAAATAGAGTTAAAGTTCTAAAGATCTATCACCTCTTAGGACACCCAAAAGTTGTAATAAGTATCTATAACTTATAGCTTTGAACCTAACTCTAAGACTCAAATCCCCAAGAGCTTTATCATTGATTGTAACGGTTCAACTTCGGATTGAAATAGACTTAAAGTTCTAAAGATCTATCACCTCTTAGGACACCCAAAGGTTGTAATAAGTATCTATAACTTATAGCTTTGAACCTTACTCTAAGACTCTAATCCCCAAGAACTTTTATCATTGATTGTAACGGTTCAACTTTGGATTGAAATAGAGTTAAATTTCTAAAGATCTAGCACCTCTTAGGACACCCAAAGGTTGTAATAAGTATCTATAACTTATAACTTTGAACCCAACTCTAAGACTCTAATCCCCAAGAGCGTTATCTTTGATTGTAACGGTTCAACTTCGGTTTGAAATAGAGTTAAAGTTCTAAAGATCTATCACCTCTTAGGACACCCAAAGGTTGTAATAAGTATCTATAACTTATAGCTTTGAACCTTACTCTAAGACTCTAATCCCCAAGAGTGTTATCTTTGATTGTAACGGTTCATCTTCGGTTTGAAATAGAGTTAAAGTTCTAAGGATCTATCACCTCTTAGGGCACCCAAGGGTTGTAATAAGTATCTATAACTTATAGCTTTGCACCTTACTCTAAGACTCTAATCCCCAAGAACGTTATCTTTGATTGTAACGGTTCAACTTCGGTTTGAAATATAGTTAAAGTTCTAAAGATCTATCTCCTCTTAGGACACCCAAAGGTTGTAATAAGTATCTATAACTTATAGCTTTGAACCCAACTCTAAGACTCTAATCCCCAAGAGCGTTATCTTTGATTTTAACGGTTCAACTTCGAATTGAAATAGAGTTTAAATTCTAAAGATCTATCACCTCTTAGGGCACCCAAAGGTTGTAATAAGTATCTATAACTTATAGCTTTGAACCCAACTCTAAGACTCTAATCCCCAAGAGCGTTATCTTTGATTGAAACGGTTCAACTTCGGTTTGAAATAGAGTTAAAGTTATAAAGATCTATCACCTCTTAGGACACCCAAAGGTTGTAATAAGTATCTATAACTTATAGCTTTGAACCCAACTCTAAGACTTTAATCCCCAAGAGCGTTATCTTTGATTATAACGGTTCAACTTCGGATTGAAATAGAGTTAAAGTTCTAAAGATCTATCACCTCTTAGGACACCCAAAAGTTGTAATAAGTATCTATAACTTATAGCTTTGAACCTTACTCTAAGACTCTAATCCCCAAGAGCTTTATCATTGATTGTAACGGTTCAACTTCGGATTGAAATAGACTTAAAGTTCTAAAGATCTATCACCTCTTAGGACACCCAAAGGTTGTAATAAGTATCTATAACTTATAGCTTTAAACCTTACTCTAAGACTCTAATCCCCAAGAACTTTTATCATTGATTGTAACGGTTCAACTTTGGATTGAAATAGAGTTAAAGTTCTAAAGATCTAGCACCTCTTAGGACACCCAAAGGTTGTAATAAGTATCTATAACTTATAACTTTGAACCCAACTCTAAGACTCTAATCCCCAACAGCGTTATCTTTGATTTTAACGGTTCAACTTCGGTTTGAAATAGAGTTAAAGTTCTAAAGATCTATCACCTCTTAGGACACCCAAAGGTTGTAATAAGTATCTATAACTTATATCTTTGAACCTCACTCTAAGATTCTAATCCCCAAGAGCGTTATCTTTGATTGTAACGGTTCAACTTCGATTTGAAATAGAGTTAAAGTTCAAAAGATCTATCACCTCTTAGGGCACCCAAGGGTTGTAATAAGTATCTATAACTTATAGCTTTGCACCTTACTCTAAGACTCTAATCCCCAAGAACGTTATCTTTGGTTGTAACGGTTCAACTTCGGTTTGAAATAGAGTTAAAGTTCTAAAGATCTATCTCCTCTTAGGACACCCAAAGGTTGTAATAAGTATCTATAACTTATAGCTTTGAACCCAACTCTAAGACTCTAATCCCCAAGAGCGTTATCTTTGATTGTAACGGTTCAACTTCGGATTCAAATAGAGTTAAAATTCTAAATATCTATCACCTCTTAGGGCACCCAAAGGTTGTAATAAGTAACTATAACTTATAGCTTTGAACCCAACTCTAAGACTCTAATCCCCAAGAGCGTTATCTTTGATTGTAACGGTTCAACTTCGGTTTGAAATAGAGTTAAAGTTCTAAAGATCTATCACCTCTTAGGACACCCAAAGGTTGTAATAAGTATCTATAACTTATAGCTTTGAACCCAACTCTAAGACTCTAATCCCCAAGAGCGTTATCTTTGATTGTAACGGTTCAACTTCGGATTGAAATAGAGTTAAAGTTCTAAAGATCTATCACCTCTTAGGACACCCAAAAGTTGTAATAAGTATCTATAACTTATAGCTTTGAACCTTACTCTAACACTCTAAGCCCCAAGAGCTTTATCATTGATTGTAACGGTTCAACTTCGGATTGAAATAGAGTTAAAGTTCTAAAGATCTATCACCTCTTAGGACACCCAAAGGTTGTAATAAGTATCCATAACTTATAGCTTTGAACCTTACTCTAAGACTCTAAGCCCCAAGAGCTTTATCATTGATTGTAACGGTTCAACTTCGGATTGAAATAGAGTCAAAGGTCTAAAGATCTATCACCTCTTAGGACACCGACTCTAAGCCCCAAGAGCTTTATCATTGATTGTAACGGTTCAACTTCGGATTGAAATAGAGTTAAAGTTCTAAAGATCTATCACCTTAGGACACCCAAGGTTGTAACTTGTATCTATAACTTATAGCTTTGAACCTCACTCTAAGACTCTAATCCCCAAGAGCGTTATCTTTGACTGTAACAGTTCAACTTCGGTTTGAAATAGAGTCAAAGGTTTAAAGATCTATCACCTCTTAGGACACCCAAAGGTTGTAATAAGTATCTATAACTTATAGCTTTGAACCCAACTCTTAGACTCTAATCCCCAAGAGCGTTATCTTTGATTGTAACGGTTCAACTTCGGTTTGAAATACAGTCAAAGTTCTAAAGATCTATCTCCTCTTAGGACACCCAAAGGTTGTAATAAGTATCTATAACTTCTAGCTTTGAACCTAACTCTAAGACTCTAATCCCCAAGAGCGTTATCTTTGATTGTAACGGTTCAACTTCGGTTTGAAATAGTGTTAAAGTTCTAAAGATCTATCACCTCTTAGGACATCCAAAAGTTGTAATAAGTATCTATAACTTATAGCTTTGAACCTTATTCTAAGACTCTAATCCCCAAGAGCTTTATCTTTGATTGTAACGGTTCAACTTCGGTTTGAAATAGAGTCAAAGTTCTAAAGATCTAACACCTCTTAGGACACCCAAAGGTTGTAATAAGTATCTATAACTTATAGCTTTGAACCCAACTCTAAGACTCTAATCCCCAAGAGCGTTATCTTTGATTGTAACGGTTCAACTTCGGTTTGAAATAGAGTTAAAGTTCTAAAGATCTAGCACATCTTAGGACACCCAAAGGTTGTAATAAGTATCTATAACTTATAGCTTTGAACCCAACTCAAGACTCTAATCCCCAAGAGCGTTATCTTTGATTGTAACGGTTCAACTTCGGATTGAAATAGAGTTAAAATTCTAAAGATCTATAACCTCTTAGGGCACCCAAAGGTTGTAATAAGTATCTATAACTTATAGCTTTGAACCCAACTCTAAGACTCTAATCCCCAAGAGCGTTATCTTTGATTGTAACGGTTCAACTTCGGTTTGAAATAGAGTTAAAGTTCTAAAGGTCTATCTCCTCTTAGGACACCCAAAGGTTGTAATAAGTATCTATAACTTATAGCTTTGAACCCAACTCTAAGACTCTAATCCCCAAGACCGTTATCTTTGATTGTAACGGTTCAACTTCGGAATGAAATAGAGTTAAACTTCTAAAGATCTATCTCCTCTTAGGACACCCAAAGGTTGTAATAAGTATCTATAACTTATAGCTTTGAACCCAACTCTAAGACTCTAATCCCCAAGAGCGTTATCTTTGATTGTAACGGTTCAACTTCGGTTTGAAATAGAGTTAAAGTTCTAAAGATCTACCTCCTCTTAGGACACCCAAAGGTTGTAATAAGTATCTATAACTTATAGCTTTGAACCCAACTCTAAGACTCTAATCCCCAAGAGCGTTATCTTTGATTGTAACGGTTCAATTTTGGTTTGAAATAGAGTTAAAGTTCTAAAGATCTATCTCCTCTTAGGACACCCAAAGGTTGTAATAAGTATCTATAACTTATAGCTTTGAACCCAACTCTAAGACTCTAATCCCCAAGAGCGTTATCTTTGATTGTAACGGTTCAACTTTGGATTGAAATAGAGTTAAAGTTCTAAAGATCGATCACCTCTTAGGACACCCAAAAGTTGTAATAAGTATCTATAACTTATAGCTTTGAACCTTACTCTAAGACTCTAATCCCCAAGAGCTTTATCATTGATTGTAACGGTTCAATTTTGGATTGAAATAGAGTTAAAGTTCTAAAGATCTATCACCTCTTAGGACACCCAAAGGTTGTAATAAGTATCTATTACTTATAGCTTTGAACCTCACTCCAAGACTCTTATCCCCAAGAGCGTATCTTTGATTGTAACGGTTCAACTTCGGTTTGAAATAGAGTTAAAGTTCTAAAGATCTATCACCTCTTAGGACACCCAAAGGTTGTAATAGGTATCTATAAGTTATAGCTTTGAACCTCACTCTAAGACTCTAATCCCCAAGAGCTTTATCATTGATTGTAACGGTTCAACTTCGGATTGAAATAGAGTTAAAGTTCTAAAGATCTATCACCTCTTAGGACATCCAAAGGTTGTAATAGGTATCTATAAGTTATAGCTTTGAACCCAACTCTAAGACTCTAATCCCCAAGAGCGTTATCATTGATTGTAACGGTTCAACTTCGGATTGAAATAGAGTTAAAGTTCTAAAGATCTATCACTTCTTAGGACACCCAAAGGTTGTAATAGGTATCCATAACTTATAGCTTTGAACCTCACTCTAAGACTCAAATCCCCAAGAGCGTATCTTTGATTGTAACGGTTCAACTTCGGTTTGAAATAGAGTCAAAGTTCTAAAGATCTATCACCTCTTAGGACACCCAAAGGTTGTAATAAGTATCTATAACTTATAGCTTTGAACCCAACTCTAAGACTCTAATCCCCAAGAGCGTTATCTTTGATTGTAACGGTTCAACTTCGGTTTGAAATAGAGTCAAAGTTCTAAAGATCTATCACCTCTTAGGACACCCAAAGGTTGTAATAAGTATCTATAACTTATAGCTTTGAACCCAACTCTAAGACTCTAATCCCCAAGAGCGTTATCTTTGATTGTAACGGTTCAACTTCGGATTGAAATAGAGTTAAAGTTCTAAAGATCTATCACTTCTTAGGACACCCAAAGGTTGTAATAGGTATCTATAAGTTATAGCTTTGAACCTTACTCTAAGACTCTAATCCCCAAGAGCTTTATCATTGATTGTAACGGTTCAACTTTGGATTGAAATAGAGTTAAAGTTCTAAAGATCTATCACCTCTTAGGACACCCAAATGTTGTAATAAGTATCTATAACTTATAGCTTTGAACCTTACTCTAAGACTCTAATCCCCAAGAGCTTTATCATTGATTGTAACGGTTCACTTCGGATTGAAATAGAGTTAAAGTTCTAAAGATCTATCACCTCTTAGGACACCCAAAGTTTGTAATAAGTATCTATAACTTATATCTTTGAACCTCACTCTAAGACTCTAATCCCCAAGAGCGTTATCTTTGATTGTAACGGTTCAACTTCAATTTGAAATAGAGTTAAAGTTCTAAAGATCTATCACCTCTTAGGACACCCAAAGGTTGTAATAAGTATCTATATCTTATAGCTTTGAACCTCACTCTAAGACTCTAATCCCCAAGAACGTATCTTTGATTGTAACGGTTCAACTTCGGTTTGAAATAGAGTCAAAGTTCTAAAGATCTATCACCTCTTAGGACACCCAAAGGTTGTAATAAGTATCTATAACTTATAGCTTTGAACCCAACTCTAAGACTCTAATCCCCAAGAGCGTTATCTTTGATTGTAACGGTTCAACTTCGGTTTGAAATAGAGTCAAAGTTCTAAAGATCTATCACCTCTTAGGACACCCAAAGGTTGTAATAAGTATCTATAACTTATAGCTTTGAACCCAACTCTAAGACTCTAATCCACAAGAGCGTTATATTTCATTGTAACGGTTCAACTTCGGTTTGAAATAGAGTTAAAGTTCTAAAGATCTATCACCTCTTAGGACACCCAAAGGTTGTAATAGGTATCTATAAGTTATAGCTTTGAACCTTACTCTAAGACTCTAATCCCCAAGAGCTTTATCATTGATTGTAACGGTTCAACATTGGATTGAAATAGAGTTAAAGTTCTAAAGATCTATCACCTCTTAGGACACCCAAATGTTGTAATAAGTATCTATAACTTATAGCTTTGAACCTTACTCTAAGACTCTAATCCCCAAGAGCTTTATCATTGATTGTAACGGTTCACTTCGGATTGAAATAGAGTTAAAGTTCTAAAGATCTATCACCTCTTAGGACACCCAAAGTTTGTAATAAGTATCTATAACTTATATCTTTGAACCACACTCTAAGACTCTAATCCCCAAGAGCGTTATCTTTGATTGTAACGGTTCAACTTCAATTTGAAATAGAGTTAAAGTTCTAAAGATCTATCACCTCTTAGGACACCCAAAGGTTGTAATAAGTATCTATAACTTATAGCTTTGAACCCAACTCTAAGACTCTAATCCACAAGAGCGTTATATTTCATTGTAACGGTTCAACTTCGGTTTGAAATAGAGTTAAAGTTCTAAAGATCTATCACCTCTTAGGACACCCAAAGGTTGTAATAGGTATCTATAAGTTATAGCTTTGAACCTTACTCTAAGACTCTAATCGCCAAGAGTTTTATCATTGATTGTAACGGTTCAACTTTGGATTGAAATAGAGTTAAAGTTTTAAAGATCTAGCACCTCTTAGGACACCCAAAGGTTGTTATAAGTATCTATAACTTATAGCTTTGAACCCAACTCTAAGACTCTAATCCCCAAGAGCGTTATCTTTGATTGTAACGGTTCAACTTCCGTTTGAAATAGAGTTAAAGTTCTAAAGATCTATCACCTCTTAGGACACCCAAAGGTTGTAATAAGTATCTATAACTTATAGCTTTGAACCCAAATCTAAGACTCTAATCCCCAAGAGCGTTATCTTTGATTGTAACGGTTCAACTTCGGATTGAAATAGAGTTAAAATTCTAAAGATCTATAACCTCTTAGGGCACCCAAAGGTTGTAATAAGTATCTATAACTTATAGCTTTGAATCCAACTCTAAGACTCTAATCCCCAAGAGCGTTACCTTTGATTGTAACGGTTCAACTTCGGTTTGAAATAGAGTTAAAGTTCTAAAGATCTATCACCTCTTAGGACACCCAAAGGTTGTAATAAGTATCCATAACTTATAGCTTTGAACCTCACTCTAAGACTCAAATCCCCAAGAGCGTATCTTTGATTGTAACGGTTCAACTTCGGTTTAAAATAGAGTCAAAGTTCTAAAGATCTATCACCTCTTAGGACACCCAAAGGTTGTAATAAGTATCTATAACTTATAGCTTTGAACCCAACTCTAAGACTCTAATCCCCAAGAGCGTTATCTTTGATTGTAACGGTTCAACTTCGGTTTGAAATAGAGTCAAAGTTCTAAAGATCTATCACCTCTTAGGACACCCAAAGGTTGTAATAAGTATCTATAACTTATAGCTTTGAACCCAACTCTAAGACTCTAATCCACAAGAGCGTTATATTTCATTGTAACGGTTCAACTTCGGTTTGAAATAGAGTTAAAGTTCTAAAGATCTATCACCTCTTAGGACACCCAAAGGTTGTAATAGGTATCTATAAGTTATAGCTTTGAACCTTACTCTAAGACTCTAATCCCCATGAGCTTTATCATTGATTTTAACGGTTCAACTTCGGATTGAAATAGAGTTAAAGTTCTAAAGATCTATCACCTCTTAGGACACCCAAAGGTTGTAATAAGTATCTATAACTTATAGCTTTGAACCTTACTCTAAGACTCTAATCCCCAAGAGTTTTATCATTGATTGTAACAGTTCAACTTTGGATTGAAATAGAGTTAAAGTTCTAAAGATCTATCACCTCTTAGACACCCAAAGGTTGTAATAAGTATCTATAACTTATAGCTTCGAACCTCACTCTAAGACTCTAATCCCCAAGAGCGTATCTTTGATTGTAACGGTTCAACTTCGGTTTGAAATAGAGTCAAAGTTCTAAAGATCTATCACCTCTTAGGACACCCAAAGGTTGTAATAAGTATCTATAACTTATATCTTTGAACCCAACTCTAAGACTCTAATCCCCAAGAGCGTTATCTTTGATTGTAACGGTTCAACTTCGGTTTGAAATAGAGTCAAAGTTCTAAAGATCTATCACCTCTTAGGACACCCAAAGGTTGTAATAAGTATCTATAACTTATAGCTTTGAACCCAACTCTAAGACTCTAATCCCCAAGAGCGTTATCTTTGATTGTAACGGTTCAACTTCGGATTGAAATAGAGTTAAAGTTCTAAAGATCTATCACTTCATAGGACACCCAAAGGTTGTAATAGGTATCTATAAGTTATAGCTTTGAACCTTACTCTAAGACTCTAATCCCCAAGAGCTTTTTCATTGATTGTAACGGTTCAACTTTGGATTGAAATAGAGTTAAAGTTCTAAAGATCTATCACCTCTTAGGACACCCAAAGGTTGTAATAAGTATCTATAACTTATAGCTTTGAACCTTACTCTAAGACTCTAATCCCCAAGAGCTTTATCATTGATTGTAACGGTTCACTTCGGATTGAAATAGAGTTAAAGTTCTGAAGACCTATCACCTCTTAGGACACCCAAAGTTTGTAATAAGTATCTATAACTTATATCTTTGAACCTCACTCTAAGACTCTAATCCCCAAGAGCGTTATCTTTGATTGTAACGGTTCAACTTCGATTTGAAATAGAGTTAAAGTTCTAAAGATCTATCACCTCTTAGGGCACCCAAAGGTTGTAATAGGTATCTATAACTTATAGCTTTGCACCTTACTCTAAGACTCTCATCCCCAAGTGCGTTATCTTTGATTGCAACAGTTCAACTTCGGTTTGAAATAGAGTTAAAGATCTAAAGGTCTATCTCCTCTTAGGGCACCCAAAGGTTGTAATAAGTATCTATAACTTATAGCTTTGAATCCAACTCTAAGACTCTAATCCCCAAGAGCGTTATCTTTGATTGTAACGGTACAACTTCGGTTTGAAATAGAGTCAAAGTTCTAAAGATCTATCACCTCTTAGGACACCCAAAGGTTGTAATAAGTATCTATAACTTATAGCTTTGAACCCAACTCTAAGACTCAAATCCACAAGAGCGTTATATTTCATTGTAACGGTTCAACTTCGGTTTGAAATAGAGTTAAAGTTCTAAAGATCTATCACCTCTTAGGACACCCAAAGGTTGTAATAGGTATCTATAAGTTATAGCTTTGAACCTTACTCTAAGACTCTAATCCCCAAGTATCATTGATTTTAACGGTTCAACTTCGGATTGAAATAGAGTTAAAGTTCTAAAGATCTATCACCTCTTAGGACACCCAAAGGTTGTAATAAGTATATATAACATATAGCTTTGAACCTTACTCTAAGACTCTAATCGCCAAGAGTTTTATCATTGATTGTAACGGTTCAACTTTGGATTGAAATAGAGTTAAAGTTTTAAAGATCTAGCACCTCTTAGGACACCCAAAGGTTGTTATAAGTATCTATAACTTATAGCTTTGAACCCAACTCTAAGACTCTAATCCCCAAGAGCGTTATCTTTGATTGTAACGGTTCAACTTCCGTTTGAAATAGAGTTAAAGTTCTAAAGATCTATCACCTCTTAGGACACCCAAAGGTTGTAATAAGTATCTATAACTTATAGCTTTGAACCCAAATCTAAGACTCTAATCCCCAAGAGCGTTATCTTTGATTGTAACGGTTCAACTTCGGATTGAAATAGAGTTAAAATTCTAAAGATCTATAACCTCTTAGGGCACCCAAAGGTTGTAATAAGTATCTATAACTTATAGCTTTGAACCCAACTCTAAGACTCTAATCCCCAAGAGCGTTACCTTTGATTGTAACGGTTCAACTTTGGTTTGAAATAGAGTTAAAGTTCTAAAGATCTATCACCTCTTAGGACACCCAAAGGTTGTAATAAGTATCCATAACTTATAGCTTTGAACCTCACTCTAAGACTCAAATCCCCAAGAGCGTATCTTTGATTGTAACGGTTCAACTTCGGTTTGAAATAGAGTCAAAGTTCTAAAGATCTATCACCTCTTAGGACACCCAAAGGATGTAATAAGTATCTATAACTAATAGCTTTGAACCCAACTCTAAGACTCTAATCCCCAAGAGCGTTATCTTTGATTGTAACGGTTCAACTTCGGTTTGAAATAGAGTCAAAGTTCTAAAGATCTATCACCTCTTAGGACACCCAAAGGTTGTAATAAGTATCTATAACTTATAGCTTTGAACCCAACTCTAAGACTCTAATCCCCAAGAGCGTTATCTTTGATTGTAACGGTTCAACTTCGGATTGAAATAGAGTTAAAGTTCTAAAGATCTATCACTTCTTAGGACACCCAAAGGTTGTAATAGGTATCTATAAGTTATAGCTTTGAACCTTACTCTAAGACTCTAATCCCCAAGAGCTTTATCATTGATTGTAACGGTTCAACTTTGGATTGAAATAGAGTTAAAGTTCTAAAGATCTATCACCTCTTAGGACACCCAAATGTTGTAATAAGTATCTATAACTTATAGCTTTGAACCTTACTCTAAGACTCTAATCCCCAAGAGCTTTATCATTGATTGTAACGGTTCACTTCGGATTGAAATAGAGTTAAAGTTCTAAAGATCTATCACCTCTTAGGACACCCAAAGTTTGTAATAAGTATCTATAACTTATATCTTTGAACCTCACTCTAAGACTCTAATCCCCAAGAGCGTTATCTTTGATTGTAACGGTTCAACTTCAATTTGAAATAGAGTTAAAGTTCTAAAGATCTATCACCTCTTAGGACACCCAAAGGTTGTAATAAGTATCTATATCTTATAGCTTTGAACCTCACTCTAAGACTCTAATCCCCAAGAACGTATCTTTGATTGTAACGGTTCAACTTCGGTTTGAAATAGAGTCAAAGTTCTAAAGATCTATCACCTCTTAGGACACCCAAAGGTTGTAATAAGTATCTATAACTTATAGCTTTGAACCCAACTCTAAGACTCTAATCCCCAAGAGCGTTATCTTTGATTGTAACGGTTCAACTTCGGTTTGAAATAGAGTCAAAGTTCTAAAGATCTATCACCTCTTAGGACA
Source organism: Pontederia crassipes (assembly GCA_030549335.1). Classification (NCBI taxonomy): domain Eukaryota; kingdom Viridiplantae; phylum Streptophyta; class Magnoliopsida; order Commelinales; family Pontederiaceae; genus Pontederia; species Pontederia crassipes. The sequence goes on along the minus strand of JAUKPH010000023.1, from coordinate 4,106,746 downwards.
CCCAAAGGTTGTAATAAGTATCTATAACTTATAGCTTTGAACCCAACTCTAAGACTCTAATCCACAAGAGCGTTATATTTCATTGTAACGGTTCAACTTCGGTTTGAAATAGAGTTAAAGTTCTAAAGATCTATCACCTCTTAGGACACCCAAAGGTTGTAATAGGTATCTATAAGTTATAGCTTTGAACCTTACTCTAAGACTCTAATCCCCAAGAGCTTTATCATTGATTGTAACGGTTCACTTCGGATTGAAATAGAGTTAAAGTTCTGAAGACCTATCACCTCTTAGGACACCCAAAGTTTGTAATAAGTATCTATAACTTATATCTTTGAACCTCACTCTAAGACTCTAATCCCCAAGAGCGTTATCTTTGATTGTAACGGTTCAACTTCGATTTGAAATAGAGTTAAAGTTCTAAAGATCTATCACCTCTTAGGGCACCCAAAGGTTGTAATAGGTATCTATAACTTATAGCTTTGCACCTTACTCTAAGACTCTCATCCCCAAGTGCGTTATCTTTGATTGCAACAGTTCAACTTCGGTTTGAAATAGAGTTAAAGATCTAAAGGTCTATCTCCTCTTAGGGCACCCAAAGGTTGTAATAAGTATCTATAACTTATAGCTTTGAATCCAACTCTAAGACTCTAATCCCCAAGAGCGTTATCTTTGATTGTAACGGTACAACTTCGGTTTGAAATAGAGTCAAAGTTCTAAAGATCTATCACCTCTTAGGACACCCAAAGGTTGTAATAAGTATCTATAACTTATAGCTTTGAACCCAACTCTAAGACTCAAATCCACAAGAGCGTTATATTTCATTGTAACGGTTCAACTTCGGTTTGAAATAGAGTTAAAGTTCTAAAGATCTATCACCTCTTAGGACACCCAAAGGTTGTAATAGGTATCTATAAGTTATAGCTTTGAACCTTACTCTAAGACTCTAATCCCCAAGTATCATTGATTTTAACGGTTCAACTTCGGATTGAAATAGAGTTAAAGTTCTAAAGATCTATCACCTCTTAGGACACCCAAAGGTTGTAATAAGTATATATAACATATAGCTTTGAACCTTACTCTAAGACTCTAATCGCCAAGAGTTTTATCATTGATTGTAACGGTTCAACTTTGGATTGAAATAGAGTTAAAGTTTTAAAGATCTAGCACCTCTTAGGACACCCAAAGGTTGTTATAAGTATCTATAACTTATAGCTTTGAACCCAACTCTAAGACTCTAATCCCCAAGAGCGTTATCTTTGATTGTAACGGTTCAACTTCCGTTTGAAATAGAGTTAAAGTTCTAAAGATCTATCACCTCTTAGGACACCCAAAGGTTGTAATAAGTATCTATAACTTATAGCTTTGAACCCAAATCTAAGACTCTAATCCCCAAGAGCGTTATCTTTGATTGTAACGGTTCAACTTCGGATTGAAATAGAGTTAAAATTCTAAAGATCTATAACCTCTTAGGGCACCCAAAGGTTGTAATAAGTATCTATAACTTATAGCTTTGAACCCAACTCTAAGACTCTAATCCCCAAGAGCGTTACCTTTGATTGTAACGGTTCAACTTTGGTTTGAAATAGAGTTAAAGTTCTAAAGATCTATCACCTCTTAGGACACCCAAAGGTTGTAATAAGTATCCATAACTTATAGCTTTGAACCTCACTCTAAGACTCAAATCCCCAAGAGCGTATCTTTGATTGTAACGGTTCAACTTCGGTTTGAAATAGAGTCAAAGTTCTAAAGATCTATCACCTCTTAGGACACCCAAAGGATGTAATAAGTATCTATAACTAATAGCTTTGAACCCAACTCTAAGACTCTAATCCCCAAGAGCGTTATCTTTGATTGTAACGGTTCAACTTCGGTTTGAAATAGAGTCAAAGTTCTAAAGATCTATCACCTCTTAGGACACCCAAAGGTTGTAATAAGTATCTATAACTTATAGCTTTGAACCCAACTCTAAGACTCTAATCCCCAAGAGCGTTATCTTTGATTGTAACGGTTCAACTTCGGATTGAAATAGAGTTAAAGTTCTAAAGATCTATCACTTCTTAGGACACCCAAAGGTTGTAATAGGTATCTATAAGTTATAGCTTTGAACCTTACTCTAAGACTCTAATCCCCAAGAGCTTTATCATTGATTGTAACGGTTCAACTTTGGATTGAAATAGAGTTAAAGTTCTAAAGATCTATCACCTCTTAGGACACCCAAATGTTGTAATAAGTATCTATAACTTATAGCTTTGAACCTTACTCTAAGACTCTAATCCCCAAGAGCTTTATCATTGATTGTAACGGTTCACTTCGGATTGAAATAGAGTTAAAGTTCTAAAGATCTATCACCTCTTAGGACACCCAAAGTTTGTAATAAGTATCTATAACTTATATCTTTGAACCTCACTCTAAGACTCTAATCCCCAAGAGCGTTATCTTTGATTGTAACGGTTCAACTTCAATTTGAAATAGAGTTAAAGTTCTAAAGATCTATCACCTCTTAGGACACCCAAAGGTTGTAATAAGTATCTATATCTTATAGCTTTGAACCTCACTCTAAGACTCTAATCCCCAAGAACGTATCTTTGATTGTAACGGTTCAACTTCGGTTTGAAATAGAGTCAAAGTTCTAAAGATCTATCACCTCTTAGGACACCCAAAGGTTGTAATAAGTATCTATAACTTATAGCTTTGAACCCAACTCTAAGACTCTAATCCCCAAGAGCGTTATCTTTGATTGTAACGGTTCAACTTCGGTTTGAAATAGAGTCAAAGTTCTAAAGATCTATCACCTCTTAGGACACCCAAAGGTTGTAATAAGTATCTATAACTTATAGCTTTGAACCCAACTCTAAGACTCTAATCCACAAGAGCGTTATATTTCATTGTAACGGTTCAACTTCGGTTTGAAATAGAGTTAAAGTTCTAAAGATCTATCACCTCTTAGGACACCCAAAGGTTGTAATAGGTATCTATAAGTTATAGCTTTGAACCTTACTCTAAGACTCTAATCCCCAAGAGCTTTATCATTGATTTTAACGGTTCAACTTCGGATTGAAATAGAGTTAAAGTTCTAAAGATCTATCACCTCTTAGGACACCCAAAGGTTGTAATAAGTATCTATAACTTATAGCTTTGAACCTTACTCTAAGACTCTAATCCCCAAGAGTTTTATCATTGATTGTAACGGTTCAACTTTGGATTGAAATAGAGTTAAAGTTCTAAAGATCTATCACCTCTTAGGACACCCAAAGGTTGTAATAAGTATCTATAACTTATAGCTTTGAACCTCACTCTAAGACTCTAATCCCCAAGAGCGTATCTTTGATTGTAACGGTTCAACTTCGGTTTGAAATAGAGTCAAAGTTCTAAAGATCTATCACCTCTTAGGACACCCAAAGGTTGTAATAAGTATCTATAACTTATAGCTTTGAACCCAACTCTAAGACTCTAATCCCCAAGAGCGTTATCTTTGATTGTAACGGTTCAACTTTGGATTGAAATAGAGTTAAAGTTCTAAAGATCTATCACTTCTTAGGACACCCAAAGGTTGTAATAGGTATCTATAAGTTATAGCTTTGAACCTTACTCTAAGACTCTAATCCCCAAGAGCTTTAACATTGATTGTAACGGTTCAACTTTGGATTGAAATAGAGTTAAAGTTCTAAAGATCTATCACCTCTTAGGACACCCAAAGGTTGTAATAAGTATCTATAACTCATATCTTTGAACCCAACTCTAAGACTCTAATCCCCAAGAGCGTTATCTTTGATTGTAACGGTTCAACTTCGGTTTGAAATAGAGTCAAAGTTCTAAAGATCTATCACCTCTAAGGACACCCAAAGGTTGTAATAAGTATCTATAACTTATAGCTTTGAATCCAACTCTAAGACTCTAATCCCCAAGAGCGTTATCTTTGATTGTAACGGTACAACTTCGGTTTGAAATAGAGTCAAAGTTCTAAAGATCTATCACCTCTTAGGACACCCAAAGGTTGTAATAAGTATCTATAACTTATAGCTTTGAACCCAACTCTAAGACTCTAATCCACAAGAGCGTTATATTTCATTGTAACGGTTCAACTTCGGTTTGAAATAGAGTTAAAGTTCTAAAGATCTATCACCTCTTAGGACACCCAAAGGTTGTAATAGGTATCTATAAGTTATAGCTTTGAACCTTACTCTAAGACTCTAATCCCCAAGAGCTTTATCATTGATTTTAACGGTTCAACTTCGGATTGAAATAGAGTTAAAGTTCTAAAGATCTATCACCTCTTAGGACACCCAAAGGTTGTAATAAGTATATATAACTTATAGCTTTGAACCTTACTCTAAGACTCTAATCGCCAAGTGTTTTATCATTGATTGTAACGGTTCAACTTTGGATTGAAATAGAGTTAAAGTTTTAAAGATCTAGCACCTCTTAGGACACCCAAAGGTTGTTATAAGTATCTATAACTTATAGCTTTGAACCCAACTCTAAGACTCTAATCCCCAAGAGCGTTATCTTTGATTGTAATGGTTCAACTTCCGTTTCAAATAGAGTTAAAGTTCTAAAGATCTATCACCTCTTAGAACACCCAAAGGTTGTAATAAGTATCTATAACTTATAGCTTTGAACCCAACTCTAAGACTCTAATCCCCAAGAGCGTTATCTTTGATTGTAACGGTTCAACTTCGGATTGAAATAGAGTTAAAATTCTAAAGATCTATAACCTCTTAGGGCACCCAAAGGTTGTAATAAGTATCTATAACTTATAGCTTTGAACCCAACTCTAAGACTCTAATCCCCAAGAGCGTTACCTTTGATTGTAACGGTTCAACTTCGGTTTGAAATAGAGTTAAAGTTCTAAAGGTCTATCTCCTCTTAGGACACCCAAAGGTTGTAATAAGTATCTATAACTTATAGCTTTGAACCCCACTCTAAGACTCTAATCCCCAAGAGCGTTATCTTTGATTGTAACGGTTCAACTTCAGTTTGAAATAGAGTTAAAGTTCTAAAGATCTATCACCTCTTAGGACACCCAAAGGTTGTAATAAGTATCTATAACTTATAGCTTTGAACCCAACTCTAAGACTCTAATCCCCAAGAGCGTTATCTTTGATTTTAACGGTTCAACTTCGGTTTGAAATAGAGTTAAAGTTCTAAAGGTCTATCTCCTCTTAGGGTACCCAAAGGTTGTAATAAGTATGTATAACTTATAGCTTTGAACCCAACTCTAAGACTCTAATCCCCAAGAGCGTTATCTTTGATTGTAACGGTTCAACTTCGGATTGAAATAGAGTTAAAGTTCTAAAGATCTATCACCTCTTATCACACCCAAAGGTTGTAATAAGTATCTATAACTTATAGCTTTGAACCTAACTCTAAGACTCTAATCCCCAAGAGCGTTATCTTTGATTGTAACGGTTCAACTTCGGTTTGAAATAGAGTTAAAGTTCTAAAGATCTATCACCTCTTAGGACACCCAAAAGTTGTAATAAGTATCTATAACTTATAGCTTTGAACCCAACTCTAAGACTCTAATCCCCAAGAGCGTTATCTTTGATTGTAACGGTTCAACTTCGGTTTGAAATAGAGTTAAAGTTCTAAAGATCTATCACCTCTTAGGACACCCAAAGGTTGTAATAAGTATCTATAACTTATAGCTTTGAACCTTACTCTAAGACTCTAATCCCCAAGAGCTTTATCATTGATTGTAACGGTTCAACTTTGGATTGAAATAGAGTTAAAGTTTTAAAGATCTAGCACCTCTTAGGACACCCAAAGGTTGTAATAAGTATCTATAACTTATAGCTTTGAAACCAACTCTAAGACTAATCCCCAAGAGCGTTATCTTTGATTGTAACGGTTCAACTTCAGTTTGAAATAGAGTTAAAGTTCTAAAGATCTAGCACCTCTTAGGACACCCAAAGGTTGTAATAAGTATCTATAACTTATAACTTTGAACCCAACTCTAAGACTCTAATCCCCAAGAGCGTTATCTTTGATTGTAACGGTTCAACTTCGGTTTGAAATAGAGTTAAAGTTCTAAAGATCTATCACCTCTTAGGACACCCAAAGGTTGTAATAAGTATCTATAACTTATAACTTTGAACCTTACTCTAAGACTCTAATCCCCAAGAGCTTTATCATTGATTGTAACGGTTCAACTTTGGATTGAAATAGAGTTAAAGTTCTAAAGATCTAGCACCTCTTAGGTACCCAAAGGTTGTAATAAGTATCTATAACTTATAGCTTTGAACCAAACTCTAAGACTCTAAACCCCAAGAGCTTTATCATTGATTGTAACGGTTCAACTTTGGATTGAAATAGAGTTAAAGTTTTAAAGATCTAGCACCTCTTAGGACACCCAAAGGTTGTAATAAGTATCTATAACTTATAGCTTTGAACCCAACTCTAAGACTCTAATCCTCAAGAGCGTTATCTTTGATTATAACGGTTCAACTTCGGTTTGAAATAGAGTTAAAGTTCTAAAGATCTATCACCTCTTAGGACACCCAAAGGTTGTAATAAGTATCTATAACTTATAGCTTTGAACCTCACTCTAAGACTCTAATCCCCAAGAGCGTTATCTTTGATTGTAACGGTACAACTTCGATTTGAAATAGAGTTAAAGTTCTAAAGATCTATCACCTCTTAGGACACCCAAAAGTTGTAATAAGTATCTATAACTTATAGCTTTGAACCCAACTCTAAGACTCTAATCCCCAAGAGCGTTATCTTTGATTGTAACGGTTCAACTTCGGTTTGAAATAGAGTCAAAGTTCTAAAGATCTTTCACCTCTTAGGACACCCAAAGGTTGTAATAAGTACCTATAACTTATAGCTTTGAACCTTACTCTAAGACTCTAATCCCCAAGAGCTTTATCATTGATTGTAACGATTCAACTTTGGATTGAAATAGAGTTAAAGTTTTAAAGATCTAGCACCTCCTAGGACACCCAATGGTTGTAATAAGTATCTATAACTTATAGCTTTGAACCCAACTCTAAGACTCTAATCCCCAAGAGCGTTATCTTTGATTGTAACGGTTCAACTTCAGTTTGAAATAGAGTTAAAGTTCTAAAGATCTATCACCTCTTAGGACACCCAAAGGTTGTAATAAGTATCTATAACTTATAGCTTTGAACCCAACTCTAAGACTCTAATCCCCAAGAGCGTTATCTTTGATTGTAACGGTTCAACTTCGGATTGAAATAGAGTTAAAATTCTAAAGATCTATAACCTCTTAGGGCATCCAAAGGTTGTAATAAGTATCTATAACTTATAGCTTTGAACCCAACTCTAAGACTCTAATCCCCAAGAGCGTTATCTTTGATTGTAACGGTTCAACTTCGGTTTGAAATAGAGTTAAAGTTCTAAAGGTCTATCTCCTCTTAGGACACCCAAAGGTTGTAATAAGTATCTATAACTTATAGCTTTGAACCCAACTCTAAGACTCTAATCCCCAAGAGCGTTATCTTTGATTGTAACGGTTCTACTTCGGATTGAAATAGAGTTAAAATTCTAAAGCTCTATCTCCTCTTAGGACACCCAAAGGTTGTAATAAGTATGTATAACTTATAGCTTTGAACCCAACTCTAAGACTCTAATCCCCAAGAGCATTATCTTTGATTGTAACGGTTCAACTTCGGTTTGAAATAGAGTTAAAGTTCTAAAGATCTATCTCCTCTTAGGACACCCAAAGGTTGTAATAAGTATCTATAACTTATAGCTTTGAACCCAACGCTAAGACTCTAATCCCCAAGAGCGTTATCTTTGATTGTAACGGTTCAACTTCGGATTGAAATAGAGTTAAAATTCTAAAGATCTATCACCTCTTAGGGCACCCAAAGGTTGTAATAAGTATCTATAACTTATAGCTTAGAACCCAACTCTAAGACTCTAATCCCCAAGAGCGTTATCTTTGATTGTAACGGTTCAACTTCGGTTTGAAAAAGAGTTAAAGTTCTAAAGATCTATCACCTCTTAGGACACCCAAAGGTTGTAATAAGTATCTATAACTTATAGCTTTGAACCCAACTTTAAGACTCTAATCCACAAGAGCGTTATCTTTGATTGTAACGGTTCAACTTCGGTTTGAAATAGAGTTAAAGTTCTAAAGATCTATCACCTCTTAGGACACCCAAAGGTTGTAATAGGTATCTATAACTTATAGCTTTGAACCTTACTCGAAGCCTCTAATCCCCAAGAGCTTTATCATTGATTGTAACGGTTCAACTTTGGATTGAAATAGAGTTAAAGTTCTAAAGATCTAGCACCTCTTAGGACACCCAAAGGTTGTAATAAGTATCTATAACTTATAGCTTTGAACCCAACTCTAAGACTCTAATCCCCAAGAGCATTATCATTGATTGTAACGGATCAACTTCGGTTTGAAATAGAGTCAAAGTTCTAAAGATCTGTCACCTCTTAGGACACCCAAAGGTTGTAACAAGTATTTATAACTTATAGCTTTGAACCCAACTCTAAGACTCTAATCCCCAAGAGCGTTATCTTTGATTGTAACGGTTCAACTTCGATTTGAAATAGAGTTAAAGTTCGAAAGATCTATCACCTCTTAGGGCACCGAAAGGTTGTAATAAGTATCTATAACTTATAGCTTTGCACCTTACTCTAAGACTCTAATCCCCAAGAGCGTTATCTTTGATTGTAACGGTTCAACTTCGGTTTGAAATAGAGTTAAAGTTCTAAAGATCTATCACCTCTTAGGACACCCAAAAGTTGTAATATGTATCTATAACTTATAGCTTTGAACCTTACTCTAAGACTCTAATCCCCAAGAGCTTTATCATTGATTGTAACGGTTCAACTTCGGATTGAAATAGAGTTAAAGTTCTAAAGATCTATCACCTCTTAGGACACCCAAAGGTTGTAATAAGTATCTATAACTTATAGCTTTGAACCTTACTCTAAGACTCTAATCCCCAAGAGCTTTATCATTGATTGTAACGGTTCAACTTTGGATTGAAATAGAGTTAAAGTTCTAAAGATCTAGCACCTCTTAGGACACCCAAAGGTTGTAATAAGTATCTATAACTTATAACTTTGAACCCAACTCTAAGACTCTAATCCCCAAGAGCGTTATCTTTGATTGTAACGGTTCAACTTCGGTTTGAAATAGAGTTAAAGTTCTAAAGATCTATCACCTCTTAGGACACCCAAAGGTTGTAATAAGTATCTATAACTTATAGCTTTGAACCTTACTATAAGACTCTAATCTCCAAGAACTTTATCATTGATTGTAACGGTTAACTTCGGATTGAAATAGAGTTAAAGTTCTAAAGATCTATCACCTCTTAGGACACCCAAAGGTTGTAATAAGTATCTATAACTTATATCTTTGAACCTCACTCTAAGACTCTAATCCCCAAGAGCGTTATCTTTGATTGTAACGGTTCAACTTCGATTTGAAATAGAGTTAAAGTTCTAAAGTTCTATCACCTCTTAGGACACCCAAAGGTTGTAATAGGTATCTATAAGTTATAGCTTTGAACCTTACTCTAAGACTCCCCAAGAGCTTTATCATTGATTTTAACGGTTCAACTTCGGATTGAAATAGAGTTAAAGTTCTAAAGATCTATCACCTCTTAGGACACCCAAAGGTTGTAATAAGTATGTATAACTTATAGCTTTGAACCTTACTCTAAGACTCTAATCCCCAAGAGTTTTATCATTGATTGTAACGGTTCAACTTTGGATTGAAATAGAGTTAAAGTTCTAAAGATCTATCACCTCTTAGGACACCCAAAGGTTGTAATAAGTATCTATAACTTATAGCTTTGAACCTCACTCTAAGACTCTAATCCCCAAGAGCGTATCTTTGATTGTAACGGTTCAACTTCGGTTTGAAATAGAGTCAAAGTTCTAAAGATCTATCATCTCTTAGGACACCCAAAGGTTGTAATAAGTATCTATAACTTATAGCTTTGAACCCAACTCTAAGACTCTAATCCCCAAGAGCGTTATCTTTGATTGTAACGGTTCAACTTCGGATTGAAATAGAGTTAAAGTTCTAAAGATCTATCACTTCTTAGGACACCCAAAGGTTGTAATAGGTATCTATAAGTTATAGCTTTGAACCTTACTCTAAGACTCTAATCCCCAAGAGCTTTAACATTGATTGTAACGGTTCAACTTTGGATTGAAATAGAGTTAAAGTTCTAAAGATCTATCACCTCTTAGGACACCCAAAGGTTGTAATAAGTATCTATAACTTATAGCTTTGAACCTCACTCTAAGATTCTAATCCCCAAGAGCGTATCTTTGATTGTAACGGTTCAACTTCGGTTTGAAATAGAGTCAAAGTTCTAAAGATCTATCACCTCTTAGGACACCCAAAGGTTGTAATAAGTATCTATAACTTATATCTTTGAACCCAACTCTAAGACTCTAATCCCCAAGAGCGTTATCTTTGATTGTAACGGTTCAACTTCGGTTTGAAATAGAGTCAAAGTTCTAAAGATCTATCACCTCTTAGGACACCCAAAGGTTGTAATAAGTATCTATAACTTATAGCTTTGAATCCAACTCTAAGACTCTAATCCCCAAGAGCGTTATCTTTGATTGTAACGGTACAACTTCGGTTTGAAATAGAGTCAAAGTTCTAAAGATCTATCACCTCTTAGGACACCCAAAGGTTGTAATAAGTATCTATAACTTATAGCTTTGAACCCAACTCTAAGACTCTAATCCACAAGAGCGTTATATTTCATTGTAACGGTTCAACTTCGGTTTGAAATAGAGTTAAAGTTCTAAAGATCTATCACCTCTTAGGACACCCAAAGGTTGTAATAGGTATCTATAAGTTATAGCTTTGAACCTTACTCTAAGACTCTAATCCCCAAGAGCTTTATCATTGATTTTAACGGTTCAACTTCGGATTGAAATAGAGTTAAAGTTCTAAAGATCTATCACCTCTTAGGACACCCAAAGGTTGTAATAAGTGTATATAACTTATAGCTTTGAACCTTACTCTAAGACTCTAATCGCCAAGAGTTTTATCATTGATTGTAACGGTTCAACTTTGGATTGAAATAGAGTTAAAGTTTTAAAGATCTATCACCTCTTAGGACACCCAAAGGTTGTTATAAGTATCTATAACTTATAGCTTTGAACCCAACTCTAAGACTCTAATCCCCAAGAGCGTTATCTTTGATTGTAACGGTTCAACTTCCGTTTCAAATAGAGTTAAAGTTCTAAAGATCTATCACCTCTTAGAACACCCAAAGGTTGTAATAAGTATCTATAACTTATAGCTTTGAACCCAACTCTAAGACTCTAATCCCCAAGAGCGTTATATTTGATTGTAACTGTTCTACTTCGGATTGAAATAGAGTTAAAATTCTAAAGATCTATAACCTCTTAGGGCACCCAAAGGTTGTAATAAGTATCTATAACTTATAGCTTTGAACCTCACTCTAAGACTCTAATCCCCAAGAGCGTATCTTTGATTGTAACGGTTCAACTTCGGTTTGAAATAGAGTCAAAGTTCGAAAGATCTATCATCTCTTAGGACACCCAAAGGTTGTAATAAGTATCTATAACTTATAGCTTTGAACCCAACTCTAAGACTCTAATCCCCAAGAGCGTTATCTTTGATTGTAACGGTTCAACTTCGGATTGAAATAGAGTTAAAGTTCTAAAGATCTATCACTTCTTAGGACACCCAAAGGTTGTAATAGGTATCTATAAGTTATAGCTTTGAACCTTACTCTAAGACTCTAATCCCCATGAGCTTTAACATTGATTGTAACGGTTCAACTTTGGATTGAAATAGAGTTAAAGTTCTAAAGATCTATCACCTCTTAGGACACCCAAAGGTTGTAATAAGTATCTATAACTTATAGCTTTGAACCTCACTCTAAGATTCTAATCCCCAAGAGCGTATCTTTGATTGTAACGGTTCAACTTCGGTTTGAAATAGAGTCAAAGTTCTAAAGATCTATCACCTCTTAGGACACCCAAAGGTTGTAATAAGTATCTATAACTTATATCTTTGAACCCAACTCTAAGACTCTAATCCCCAAGAGCGTTATCTTTGATTGTAACGGTTCAACTTCGGTTTGAAATAGAGTCAAAGTTCTAAAGATCTATCACCTCTTAGGACACCCAAAGGTTGTAATAAGTATCTATAACTTATAGCTTTGAATCCAACTCTAAGACTCTAATCCCCAAGAGCGTTATCTTTGATTGTAACGGTACAACTTCGGTTTGAAATAGAGTCAAAGTTCTAAAGATCTATCACCTCTTAGGACACCCAAAGGTTGTAATAAGTATCTATAACTTATAGCTTTGAACCCAACTCTAAGACTCTAATCCACAAGAGCGTTATATTTCATTGTAACGGTTCAACTTCGGTTTGAAATAGAGTTAAAGTTCTAAAGATCTATCACCTCTTAGGACACCCAAAGGTTGTAATAGGTATCTATAAGTTATAGCTTTGAACCTTACTCTAAGACTCTAATCCCCAAGAGCTTTATCATTGATTTTAACGGTTCAACTTCGGATTGAAATAGAGTTAAAGTTCTAAAGATCTATCACCTCTTAGGACATCCAAAGGTTGTAATAAGTATATATAACTTATAGCTTTGAACCTTACTCTAAGACTCTAATCGCCAAGAGTTTTATCATTGATTGTAACGGTTCAACTTTGGATTGAAATAGAGTTAAAGTTTTAAAGATCTATCACCTCTTAGGACACCCAAAGGTTGTTATAAGTATCTATAACTTATAGCTTTGAACCCAACTCTAAGACTCTAATCCCCAAGAGCGTTATCTTTGATTGTAACGGTTCAACTTCCGTTTCAAATAGAGTTAAAGTTCTAAAGATCTATCACCTCTTAGAACACCCAAAGGTTGTAATAAGTATCTATAACTTATAGCTTTGAACCCAACTCTAAGACTCTAATCCCCAAGAGCGTTATCTTTGATTGTAACTGTTCTACTTCGGATTGAAATAGAGTTAAAATTCTAAAGATCTATAACCTCTTAGGGCACCCAAAGGTTGTAATAAGTATCTATAACTTATAGCTTTGAACCCAACTCTAAGACTCTAATCCCCAAGAGCGTTACCTTTGATTGTAACGGTTCAACTTCGGTTTGAAATAGAGTTAAAGTTCAAAAGGTCTATCTCCTCTTAGGACACCCAAAGGTTGTAATAAGTATCTATAACTTATAGCTTTGAACCCCACTCTAAGGCTCTAATCCCCAAGAGCGTTATCTTTGATTGTAACGGTTCAACTTCAGTTTGAAATAGAGTTAAAGTTCTAAAGATCTATCACCTCTTAGGACAGCCAAAGGTTGTAATAAGTATCTATAACTTATAGCTTTGAACCCAACTCTAAGACTCTAATCCCCAAGAGCGTTATCTTTGATTTTAACGGTTCAACTTCGGTTTGAAATAGAGTTAAAGTTCTAAAGGTCTATCTCCTCTTAGGGTACCCAAAGGTTGTAATAAGTATGTATAACTTATAGCTTTGAACCCAACTCTAAGACTCTAATCCCCAAGAGCTTTATCATTGATTGTAACGGTTCAACTTTGGATTGAAGTAGAGTTAAAGTTTTAAAGATCTAGCACCTCTTAGGACACCCAAAGGTTGTAATAAGTATCTATAACTTATAGCTTTGAACCCAACTCTAAGACTAATCCCCAAGAGCGTTATCTTTGATTGTAACGGTTCAACTTCAGTTTGAAGTAGAGTTAAAGTTCTAAAGATCTAGCACCTCTTAGGACACCCAAAGGTTGTAATAAGTATCTATAACTTATAACTTTGAACCCAACTCTAAGACTCTAATCCCCAAGAGCGTTATCTTTGATTGTAACGGTTCAACTTCGGTTTGAAATAGAGTTAAAGTTCTAAAGATCTATCACCTCTTAGGACACCCAAAGGTTGTAATAAGTATCTATAACTTATAGCTTTGAACCTTACTCTAAGACTCTAATCCCCAAGAGCTTTATCTTTGATTGTAACGGTACAACTTCGATTTGAAATAGAGTTAAAGTTCTAAAGATCTTTCACCTCTTAGGACACCCAAAGGTTGTAATAAGTATCTATAACTTATAGCTTTGAACCTTACTCTAAGACTCTAATCCCCAAGAGCTTTATCATTGATTGTAACGGTTCAACTTTGGATTGAAATAGAGTTAAAGTTTTAAAGATCTAGCACCTCCTAGGACACCCAAAGGTTGTAATAAGTATCTATAACTTATAGCTTTGAATCCAACTCTAAGACTCTAATCCCCAAGAGCGTTACCTTTGATTGTAACGGTTCAACTTCGGTTTGAAATAGAGTTAAAGTTCAAAAGGTCTATCTCCTCTTAGGACACCCAAAGGTTGTAATAAGTATCTATAACTTATAGCTTTGAACCCCACTCTAAGGCTCTAATCCCCAAGAGCGTTATCTTTGATTGTAACGGTTCAACTTCAGTTTGAAATAGAGTTAAAGTTCTAAAGATCTATCACCTCTTAGGACAGCCAAAGGTTGTAATAAGTATCTATAACTTATAGCTTTGAACCCAACTCTAAGACTCTAATCCCCAAGAGCGTTATCTTTGATTTTAACGGTTCAACTTCGGTTTGAAATAGAGTTAAAGTTCTAAAGGTCTATCTCCTCTTAGGGTACCCAAAGGTTGTAATAAGTATGTATAACTTATAGCTTTGAACCCAACTCTAAGACTCTAATCCCCAAGAGCTTTATCATTGATTGTAACGGTTCAACTTTGGATTGAAGTAGAGTTAAAGTTTTAAAGATCTAGCACCTCTTAGGACACCCAAAGGTTGTAATAAGTATCTATAACTTATAGCTTTGAACCCAACTCTAAGACTAATCCCCAAGAGCGTTATCTTTGATTGTAACGGTTCAACTTCAGTTTGAAGTAGAGTTAAAGTTCTAAAGATCTAGCACCTCTTAGGACACCCAAAGGTTGTAATAAGTATCTATAACTTATAACTTTGAACCCAACTCTAAGACTCTAATCCCCAAGAGCGTTATCTTTGATTGTAACGGTTCAACTTCGGTTTGAAATAGAGTTAAAGTTCTAAAGATCTATCACCTCTTAGGACACCCAAAGGTTGTAATAAGTATCTATAACTTATAGCTTTGAACCTTACTCTAAGACTCTAATCCCCAAGAGCTTTATCTTTGATTGTAACGGTACAACTTCGATTTGAAATAGAGTTAAAGTTCTAAAGATCTTTCACCTCTTAGGACACCCAAAGGTTGTAATAAGTATCTATAACTTATAGCTTTGAACCTTACTCTAAGACTCTAATCCCCAAGAGCTTTATCATTGATTGTAACGGTTCAACTTTGGATTGAAATAGAGTTAAAGTTTTAAAGATCTAGCACCTCCTAGGACACCCAAAGGTTGTAATAAGTATCTATAACTTATAGCTTTGAATCCAACTCTAAGACTCTAATCCCCAAGAGCGTTATCTTTGATTGTAACGGTTCAACTTCGGTTTGAAATAGAGTTAAAGTTCTAAAGATCTATCACCTCTTAGGACACCCAAAGTTTGTAATAAGTATCTATAACTTATATCTTTGAACCTCACTCTAAGACTCTAATCCCCAAGAGCGTTATCTTTGATTGTAACAGTTCAACTTCAATTTGAAATAGAGTCAAAGTTCTAAAGATCTATCACCTCTTAGGACACCCAAAGGTTGTAACAAGTATCTATAACTTATAGCTTTGAACCCAACTCTAAGACTCTAATCCCCAAGAGCGTTATCTTTGATTGTAACGGTTCAACTTCGGATTGAAATAGAGTTAAAATTCTAAAGATCTATAACCTCTTAGGGCATCCAAAGGTTGTAATAAGTATCTATAACTTATAGCTTTGAACCCAACTCTAAGACTCTAATCCCCAAGAGCGTTATCTTTGATTGTAACGGTTCAACTTCGGTTTGAAATAGAGTTAAAGTTCTAAAGGTCTATCTCCTCTTAGGACACCCAAAGGTTGTAATAAGTATCTATAACTTATAGCTTTGAACCCAACTCTAAGACTCTAATCCCCAAGAGCGTCATCTTTGATTGTAACGGTTCTACTTCGGATTGAAATAGAGTTAAAATTCTAAAGCTCTATCTCCTCTTAGGACACCCAAAGGTTGTAATAAGTATCTATAACTTATAGCTTTGAACCCAACTCTAAGACTCTAATCCCCAAGAGCATTATCTTTGATTGTAACGGTTCAACTTCGGTTTGAAATAGAGTTAAAGTTCTAAAGATCTATCTCCTCTTAGGACACCCAAAGGTTGTAATAAGTATCTATAACTTATAGCTTTGAACCCAACTCTAAGACTCTAATCCCCAAGAGCGTTATCTTTGATTGTAACGGTTCAACTTCGGATTGAAATAGAGTTAAAATTCTAAAGATCTATCACCTCTTAGGGCACCCAAAGGTTGTAATAAGTATCTATAACTTATAGCTTTGAACCCAACTCTAAGACTCTAATCCCCAAGAGCGTTATCTTTGATTGTAACGGTTCAACTTCGGTTTGAAATAGAGTTAAAGTTCTAAAGATCTATTACCTCTTAGGACACCCAAAGGTTGTAATAAGTATCTATAACTTATAGCTTTGAACCCAACTATAAGACTCTAATCCACAAGAGCGTTATCTTTGATTGTAACGGTTCAACTTCGGTTTGAAATAGAGTTAAAGTTCTAAAGATCTATCACCTCTTAGGACACCCAAAGGTTGTAATAGGTATCTATAACTTATAGCTTTGAACCTTACTCGAAGCCTCTAATCCCCAAGAGCTTTATCATTGATTGTAACGGTTCAACTTTGGATTGAAATAGAGTTAAAGTTCTAAAGATCTAGCACCTCTTAGGACACCCAAAGGTTGTAATAAGTATCTATAACTTATAGCTTTGAACCCAACTCTAAGACTCTAATCCCCAAGAGCATTATCATTGATTGTAACGGTTCAACTTCGGTTTGAAATAGAGTCAAAGTTCTAAAGATCTGTCACCTCTTAGGACACCCAAAGGTTGTAACAAGTATCTATAACTTATAGCTTTGAACCCAACTCTAAGACTCTAATCCCCAAGAGCGTTATCTTTGATTGTAACGGTTCAACTTCGATTTGAAATAGAGTTAAAGTTCGAAAGATCTATCACCTCTTAGGGCACCGAAAGGTTGTAATAAGTATCTATAACTTATAGCTTTGCACCTTACTCTAAGACTCTAATCCCCAAGAGCGTTATCTTTGATTGTAACGGTTCAACTTCGGTTTGAAATAGAGTTAAAGTTCTAAAGATCTATCACCTCTTAGGACACCCAAAAGTTATAATATGTATCTATAACTTATAGCTTTGAACCTTACTCTAAGACTCTAATCCCCAAGAGCTTTATCATTGATTGTAACGGTTCAACTTCGGATTGAAATGGAGTTAAAGTTCTAAAGATCTATCACCTCTTAGGACACCCAAAGGTTGTAATAAGTATCTATAACTTATAGCTTTGAACCTTACTATAAGACTCTAATCTCCAAGACCTTTATCATTGATTGTAACGGTTAACTTCGGATTGAAATAGAGTTAAAGTTCTAAAGATCTATCACCTCTTAGGACACCCAAAGGTTGTAATAAGTATCTATAACTTATATCTTTGAACCTCACTCTAAGACTCTAATCCCCAAGAGCGTTATCTTTGCTTGTAACGGTTCAACTTCGATTTGAAATAGAGTTAAAGTTCTAAAGTTCTATCACCTCTTAGGGCACCCAAAGGTTGTAATAAGTATCTATAACTTATAGCTTTGCACCTTACTCTAAGACTCTAATCCCCAAGAGCGTTATCTTTGATTTTAACGGTTCAACTTCGGTTTGAAATAGAGTTAAAGTTCTAAAGGTCTATCTCCTCTTAGGGTACCCAAAGGTTGTAATGTTGTAATAAGTATCTATAACTTATAGCTTTGAACCCAACTCTAAGACTCTAATCCCCAAGAGCGTTATCTTTTATTGTAACAGTTCAACTTCGGATTGAAATAGAGTTAAAGTTCTAAAGATCTTTCACCTCTTAGGACATCCAAAGGTTGTAATAAGTATCTATAACTTACAACTTTGAACCTAACTCTAAGACTCTAATCCCCAAGAGCTTTATCTTTGATTGTAACGGTTCAACTTCGGTTTGAAATAGAGTTAAAGTTCTAAAGATCTATCTCCTCTTAGGACACCCAAAGGTTGTAATAAGTATCTATAACTTATAGCTTTGAACCCAACTCTAAGACTCTAATCCCCAAGAGCGTTATCTTTGATTGTAACGGTTCAACTTCGGATTGAAATAGAGTTAAAATTCTAAAGATCTATCACCTCTTATGGCACCCAAAGGTTGTAATAAGTATCTATAACTTATAGCTTTGAACCCAACTCTAAGACTCTAATCCCCAAGAGCATTATCTTTGATTGTAACGGTTCAACTTCGGTTTGAAATAGAGTTAAAGTTCTAAAGATCTATCTCCTCTTAGGACACCCAAAGGTTGTAATAAGTATCTATAACTTATAGCTTTGAACCCAACTCTAAGACTCTAATCCCCAAGAGCGTTATCTTTGATTGTAACGGTTCAACTTCGGATTGAAATAGAGTTAAAATTCTAAAGATCTATCACCTCTTAGGGCACCCAAAGGTTGTAATAAGTATCTATAACTTATAGCTTTGAACCCAACTCTAAGACTCTAATCCCCAAGAGCGTTATCTTTGATTGTAACGGTTCAACTTCGGTTTGAAATAGAGTTAAAGTTCTAAAGATCTATTACCTCTTAGGACACCCAAAGGTTGTAATAAGTATCTATAACTTATAGCTTTGAACCCAACTATAAGACTCTAATCCACAAGAGCGTTATCTTTGATTGTAACGGTTCAACTTCGGTTTGAAATAGAGTTAAAGTTCTAAAGATCTATCACCTCTTAGGACACCCAAAGGTTGTAATAGGTATCTATAACTTATAGCTTTGAACCTTACTCGAAGCCTCTAATCCCCAAGAGCTTTATCATTGATTGTAACGGTTCAACTTTGGATTGAAATAGAGTTAAAGTTCTAAAGATCTAGCACCTCTTAGGACACCCAAAGGTTGTAATAAGTATCTATAACTTATAGCTTTGAACCCAACTCTAAGACTCTAATCCCCAAGAGCATTATCATTGATTGTAACGGTTCAACTTCGGTTTGAAATAGAGTCAAAGTTCTAAAGATCTGTCACCTCTTAGGACACCCAAAGGTTGTAACAAGTATCTATAACTTATAGCTTTGAACCCAACTCTAAGACTCTAATCCCCAAGAGCGTTATCTTTGATTGTAACGGTTCAACTTCGATTTGAAATAGAGTTAAAGTTCGAAAGATCTATCACCTCTTAGGGCACCGAAAGGTTGTAACAAGTATCTATAACTTATAGCTTTGAACCCAACTCTAAGACTCTAATCCCCAAGAGCGTTATCTTTGATTGTAACGGTTCAACTTCGGATTGAAATAGAGTTAGAGTTCTAAAGATCTATCACTTCTTAGGACACCCAAAAGTTGTAATAAGTATCTATAACTTATAGCTTTGAACCTTACTCTAAGACTCTAATCCCCAAGAGCTTTATCATTGATTGTAACGGTTCAACTTCGGATTGAAATGGAGTTAAAGTTCTAAAGATCTATCACCTCTTAGGACACCCAAAGGTTGTAATAAGTATCTATAACTTATAGCTTTGAACCTTACTATAAGACTCTAATCTCCAAGACCTTTATCATTGATTGTAACGGTTAACTTCGGATTGAAATAGAGTTAAAGTTCTAAAGATCTATCACCTCTTAGGACAGCCAAAGGTTCTAATAAGTATCTATAACTTATATCTTTGAACCTCACTCTAAGACTCTAATCCCCAAGAGCGTTATCTTTGATTGTAACGGTTCAACTTCGATTTGAAATAGAGTTAAAGTTCTAAAGTTCTATCACCTCTTAGGGCACCCAAAGGTTGTAATAAGTATCTATAACTTATAGCTTTGCACCTTACTCTAAGACTCTAATCCCCAAGAGCGTTATCTTTGATTTTAACGGTTCAACTTCGGTTTGAAATAGAGTTAAAGTTCTAAAGGTCTATCTCCTCTTAGGGTACCCAAAGGTTGTAATGTTGTAATAAGTATCTATAACTTATAGCTTTGAACCCAACTCTAAGACTCTAATCCCCAAGAGCGTTATCTTTGATTGTAACAGTTCAACTTCGGATTGAAATAGAGTTAAAGTTCTAAAGATCTTTCACCTCTTAGGACATCCAAAGGTTGTAATAAGTATCTATAACTTATAGCTTTGAACCTAACTCTAAGACTCTAATCCCCAAGAGCGTTATCTTTGATTATAACGGTTCAACTTCGGATTGAAATAGAGTTACGGTTCTAAAGATCTATCACCTCTTAGGACACCCAAAGGTTGTAATAAGTATCTATAACTTATAGCTTTGAACCCAACTCTAAGACTCTAATCCCCAAGAGCGTTATCTTTGATTGTAACGGTTCAACTTCGGTTTGAAATATAGTTAAAGTTCTAAAGATCTATCACCTCTTAGGACACCCAAAAGTTGTAATAAGTATCTATAACTTATAGCTTTGAACCCAACTCTAAGACACTAATCCCCAAGAGCGTTATCTTTGATTGTAACGGTTCAACTTCGGTTTGAAATAGAGTTAAAGTTCTAAAGATCTATCACCTCTTAGGACACCCAAAGATTGTAATAAGTATCTATAACTTATAGCTTTGAACCTTACTCTAAGACTCTAATCCCCAAGAGCTTTATCATTGATTGTAACGGTTCAACTTTGGATTGAAATAGAGTTAAAGTTTTAAAGATCTAGCACCTCTTAGGACACCCAATGGTTGTAATAACTATCTATAACTTATAGCTTTGAACCCAACTCTAAGACTCTAATCCCCAAGAGCGTTATCTTTGATTGTAACGGTTCAACTTCAGTTTGAAATAGAGTTAAAGTTCTAAAGATCTATCACCTCTTAGGACACCCAAAGGTTGTAATAAGTATCTATAACTTATAGCTTTGAACCTTACTCTAAGACTCTAATCCCCAAGAGCTTTATCATTGATTGTAACGGTTCAACTTTGGATTGAAATAGAGTTAAAGTTTTAAAGATCTAGCACCTCTTAGGACACCCAAAGGTTGTAATAAGTATCTATAACTTATAGCTTTGAACCCAACTCTAAGACTCTAATCCCCAAGAGCGTTATCTTTGATTGTAACGGTTCAACTTCAGTTTGAAATAGAGTTAAAGTTCTAAAGATCTATCACCTCTTAGGACACCCAAAGGTTGTAATAAGTATCTATAACTTATAGCTTTGAACCTAACTCTAAGACTCTAATCCCCAAGAGCTTTATCTTTGATTGTAACGGTTCAACTTCGGATTGAAATAGAGTTAAAATTCTAAAGATCTATCTCCTCTTAGGACACCCAAAGGTTGTAATAAGTATCTATAACTTATAGCTTTGAACCCAACTCTAAGACTCTAATCCCCAAGAGCATTATCTTTGATTGTAACGGTTCAACTTCGGTTTGAAATAGAGTTAAAGTTCTAAAGATCTATCACCTCTTAGGACACCCAAAGGTTGTAATAAGTATCTATAACTTATATCTTTGAACCTCACTCTAAGACTCTAATCCCCAAGAGCGTTATCTTTGATTGTAACGGTTCAACTTCGATTTGAAATAGAGTTAAAGTTCTAAAGTTCTATCACCTCTTAGGGCACCCAAAGGTTGTAATAAGTATCTATAACTTATAGCTTTGCACCTTACTCTAAGACTCTAATCCCCAAGAGCGTTATCTTTGATTTTAACGGTTCAACTTCGGTTTGAAATAGAGTTAAAGTTCTAAAGGTCTATCTCCTCTTAGGGTACCCAAAGGTTGTAATAAGTATCTATAACTTATAGCTTTGAACCCAACTCTAAGACTCTAATCCCCAAGAGCGTTATCTTTGATTGTAACGGTTCAACTTCGATTTGAAATAGAGTTAAAGTTCTAAAGTTCTATCACCTCTTAGGGCACCCAAAGGTTGTAATAAGTATCTATAACTTATAGCTTTGCACCTTACTCTAAGACTCTAATCCCCAAGAGCGTATCTTTGATTTTAACGGTTCAACTTCGGTTTGAAATAGAGTTAAAGTTCTAAAGGTCTATCTCCTCTTAGGGTACCCAAAGGTTGTAATAAGTATCTATAACTTATAGCTTTGAACCCAACTCTAAGACTCTAATCCCCAAGAGCGTTATCTTTGATTGTAACGGTTGAACTTCGATTTGAAATAGAGTTAAAGTTCTAAAGTTCTATCACCTCTTAGGGCACCCAAAGGTTGTAATAAGTATCTATAACTTATAGCTTTGCACCTTACTCTAAGACTCTAATCCCCAAGAGCGTTATCTTTGATTTTAACGGTTCAACTTCGGTTTGAAATAGAGTTAAAGTTCTAAAGGTCTATCTCCTCTTAGGGTACCCAAAGGTTGTAATAAGTATCTATAACTTATAGCTTTGAACCCAACTCTAAGACTCTAATCCCCAAGAGCGTTATCTTTGATTGTAACGGTTCAACTTCGGATTGAAATAGAGTTAAAGTTCTAAAGATCTATCACCTCTTATCACACCCAAAGGTTGTAATAAGTATCTATAACTTATAGCTTTGAACCTAACTCTAAGACTCTAATCCCCAAGAGCGTTATCTTTGATTGTAACGGTTCAACTTCGGTTTGAAATAGAGGTAAAGTTCTAAAGATCTATCACCTCTTAGGACACCCAAAAGTTGTAATAAGTATCTATAACTTATAGCTTTGAACCCAACTCTAAGACTCTAATCCCCAAGAGCGTTATCTTTGATTGTAACGGTTCAACTTCGGTTTGAAATAGAGTTAAAGTTCTAAAGATCTATCACCTCTTAGGACACCCAAAGGTTGTAATAAGTATCTATAACTTATAGCTTTGAACCTTACTCTAAGACTCTAATCCCCAAGAGCTTTATCATTGATTGTAACGGTTCAACTTTGGATTGAAATAGAGTTAAAGTTCTAAAGATCTAGCACCTCTTAGGACACCCAAAGGTTGTAATAAGTATCTATAACTTATAGCTTTGAACCCAACTCTAAGACTCTAATCCCCAAGAGCGTTATCTTTGATTGTAATGGTTCAACTTCGGTTTGAAATAGAGTTAAAGTTCTAAAGATCTATCACCTCTTAGGACACCCAAAGGTTGTAATAAGTATCTATAACTTATAGCTTTAAACCTTACTCTAAGACTCTAATCCCCAAGAGCTTTATCATTGATTGTAACGGTTCAACTTTGGATTGAAATAGAGTTAAAGTTTTAAAGATCTAGCACCTCTTAGGACACCCAAAGGTTGTAATAAGTATCTATAACTTATAGCTTTGAACCCAACTCTAAGACTCTAATCCCCAAGAGCGTTATCTTTGATTGTAACGGTTCAACTTCAGTTTGAAATAGAGTTAAAGTTCTAAAGATCTATCACCCCTTAGGACACCCAATGGTTGTAATAAGTATCTATAACTTATAGCTTTGAAGCCAACTCTAAGACTCTAATCCCCAAGAGCGTTATCTTTGATTGTAACGGTTCAACTTCGGATTGAAATAGAGTTAAAATTCTAAAGATCTATCTCCTCTTAGGACACCCAAAGGTTGTAATTAGTATCTATAACTTATAGCTTTGAACCCAACTCTAAGACTCTAATCCCCAAGAGCATTATCTTTGATTGTAACGGTTCAACTTCGGTTTGAAATAGAGTTAAAGTTATAAAGATCTATCTCCTCTTAGGACACCCAAAGGTTGTAATAAGTATCTATAACTTATAGCTTTGAACCCAACTCTAAGACTCTAATCCACAAGAGCGTTATCTTTGATTGTAACGGTTCAACTTCGGATTAAAATAGAGTTAAAATTCTAAAGATCTATCACCTCTTAGGGCACCCAAAGGTTGTAATAAGTATCTATAACTTATAGCTTTGAACCCAACTCTAAGACTCTAATCCCCAAGAGCGTTATCTTTGATTATAACGGTTCAACTACGGTTTGAAATAGAGTTAAAGTTCTAAAGATCTATCACCTCTTAGGACACCCAAAGGTTGTAATAAGTATCTATAACTTATAGCTTTGAACCTAACTCTAAGACTCTAATCCCCAAGAGCGTTATCTTTGATTGTAACGGTTCAACTTCGATTTGAAATAGAGTTAAAGTTCTAAAGATCTTTCACCTCTTAGGACACCCAAAGGTTGTAATAAGTATCTATAACTTATAGCTTTGAACCTTACTCTAAGACTCTAATCCCCAAGAGCTTTATCATTGATTGTAGCGATTCAACTTTGGATTGAAATAGAGTTAAAGTTCTAAAGATCTAGCACCTCTTAGGACACCCAAAGGTTGTAATAAGTATCTATAACTTATAGCTTTGAACCCAACTCTAAGACTCTAATCCCCAAGAGCGTTATCAGTGATTGTAACGGTTCAACTTCAGTTTGAAATAGAGTTAAAGTTCTAAAGATCTATCACCTCTTAGGACACCCAAAGGTTGTAATAAGTATCTATAACTTATAGCTTTGAACCTAACTCTAAGACTCTAATACCCAAGAGCATTATCTTTGATTGTAACGGTTCAACTTCGGTTTGAAATAGAGTCGAAGTTCTAAAGATCTGTCACCTCTTAGGACACCCAAAGGTTGTAACAAGTATCTATAACTTATAGCTTTGAACCCAACTCTAAGACTCTAATCCCCAAGAGCGTTATCTTTGATTGTAACGGTTCAACTTCGATTTGAAATAGAGTTAAAGTTCTAAAGATCTATCACCTCTTAGGGCACCGAAAGGTTGTAATAAGTATCTATAACTTATAGCTTTGCACCTTACTCTAAGACTCTAATCCCCAAGAGCGTTATCTTTGATTGTAACGGTTCAACTTCGTATTGAAATAGAGTTAAAATTCTAAAGATCTATCACCTCTTAGGGCACCCAAAGGTGGTAATAAGTATTTATAACTTATAGCTTTGCACCTTACTCTAAGACTCTAATCCCCAAGAGCGTTATCTTTGATTGTAACGGTTCAACTTCGGTTTGAAATAGAGTTAAAGTTCTAAAGATCTATCACCTCTTAGGACACCCAAAAGTCGTAATAAGTATCTATAACTTATAGCTTTGAACCTTACTCTAAGACTCTAATCCCCAAGAGCTTTATCATTGATTGTAACGGTTCAACTTCGGATTGAAATAGAGTTAAAGTTCTAAAGATCTATCACCTCTTAGGACACCCAAAGGTTGTAATAAGTAGCTATAACTTATAGCTTTGAACCTTACTCTAAGACTCTAATCCCCAAGAGCTTTATCATTGATTGTAGCGATTCAACTTTGGATTGAAATAGAGTTAAAGTTCTAAAGATCTAGCACCTCTTAGGACACCCAAAGGTTGTAATAAGTATCTATAACTTATAGCTTTGAACCTAACTCTAAGACTCTAATCCTCAAGAGCGTTATCTTTGATTGTAACGGTTCAACTTCGATTTGAAATAGAGTTAAAGTTCTAAAGATCTTTCACCTCTTAGGACACCCAAAGGTTGTAATAAGTAGCTATAACTTATAGCTTTGAACCTTACTCTAAGACTCTAATCCCCAAGAGCTTTATCATTGATTGTAATGGTTCAACTTTGGATTGAAATAGAGTTAAAGTTCTAAAGATCTAGCACCTCTTAGGACACCCAAAGGTTGTAATAAGTATCTATAACTTATAACTTTGAACCCAACTCTAAGACTCTAATCCCCAAGAGCGTTATCTTTGATTGTAACGGTTCAACTTCGGTTTGAAATAGAGTTAAAGTTATAAAGATCTATCAGCTCTTAGGACACCCAAAGGTTGTAATAAGTAGATATAACTTATAGCTTTGAACCCAACTCTAAGACTCTAATCCCCAAGAGCGTTATCTTTGATTGTAACGGTTCAACTTCGGATTGAAATAGAGTTAAAGTTCTAAAGATCAATCACCTCTTAGGACACCCAAAAGTTGTAATAAGTATCTATAACTTATATCTTTGAACCTCACTCTAAGACTCTAATCCCCAAGAGCGTTATCTTTGATTGTAACGGTTCAACTTCGATTTGAAATAGAGTTAAAGTTCTATCACCTCTTAGGGCACCCAAAGGTTGTAATAAGTATCTATAACTTATAGCTTTGCACCTTACTCTAAGACTCTAATCCCCAAGAGCGTTATCTTTGATTTTAACGGTTCAACTTCGGTTTGAAATAGAGTTAAAGTTCTAAAGGTCTATCTCCTCTTAGGACACCCAAAGGTTGTAATAAGTATCTATAACTTATAGCTTTGAACCCAACTCTAAGACTCTAATCCCCAAGAGCGTCATCTTTGATTGTAACGGTTCTACTTCGGATTGAAATAGAGTTAAAATTCTAAAGCTCTATCTCCTCTTAGGACACCCAAAGGTTGTAATAAGTATCTATAACTTATAGCTTTGAACCCAACTCTAAGACTCTAATCCCCAAGAGCATTATCTTTGATTGTAACGGTTCAACTTCGGTTTGAAATAGAGTTAAAGTTCTAAAGATCTATCTCCTCTTAGGACACCCAAAGGTTGTAATAAGTATCTATAACTTATAGCTTTGAACCCAACTCTAAGACTCTAACCCCCAAGAGCGTTATCTTTGATTGTAACGGTTCAACTTCGGATTGAAATAGAGTTAAAATTCTAAAGATCTATCACCTCTTAGGGCACCCAAAGGTTGTAATAAGTATCTATAACTTATAGCTTTGAACCCAACTCTAAGACTCTAATCCCCAAGAGCGTTATCTTTGATTGTAACGGTTCAACTTCGGTTTGAAATAGAGTTAAAGTTCTAAAGATCTATCACCTCTTAGGACACCCAAAGGTTGTAATAAGTATCTATAACTTATAGCTTTGAACCCAACTATAAGACTCTAATCCACAAGAGCGTTATCTTTGATTGTAACGGTTCAACTTCGGTTTGAAATAGAGTTAAAGTTCTAAAGATCTATCACCTCTTAGGACACCCAAAGGTTGTAATAGGTATCTATAACTTATAGCTTTGAACCTTACTCGAAGCCTCTAATCCCCAAGAGCTTTATCATTGATTGTAACGGTTCAACTTTGGATTGAAATAGAGTTAAAGTTCTAAAGATCTAGCACCTCTTAGGACACCCAAAGGTTGTAATAAGTATCTATAACTTATAGCTTTGAACCCAACTCTAAGACTCTAATCCCCAAGAGCATTATCATTGATTGTAACGGTTCAACTTCGGTTTGAAATAGAGTCAAAGTTCTAAAGATCTGTCACCTCTTAGGACACCCAAAGGTTGTAACAAGTATCTATAACTTATAGCTTTGAACCCAACTCTAAGACTCTAATCCCCAAGAGCGTTATCTTTGATTGTAACGGTTCAACTTCGATTTGAAATAGAGTTAAACTTCTAAAGATCTATCACCTCTTAGGGCATCGAAAGGTTGTAATAAGTATCTATAACTTATAGCTTTGCACCTTACTCTAAGACTCTAATCCCCAAGAGCGTTATCTTTGATTGTAACGGTTCAACTTCGTATTGAAATAGAGTTAAAATTCTAAAGATCTATCACCTCTTAGGGCACCCAAAGGTTGTTATAAGTATTTATAACTTATAGCTTTGCACCTTACTCTAAGACTCTAATCCCCAAGAGCGTTATCTTTGATTGTAACGGTTCAACTTCGGTTTGAAATAGAGTTAAAGTTCTAAAGATCTATCACCTCTTAGGACACCCAAAAGTTGTATTAAGTATCTATAACTTATAGCTTTGAACCTTACTCTAAGACTATAATCCACAAGAGCTTTATCATTGATTGTAACGGTTCAACTTCGGATTGAAATAGAGTTAAAGTTCTAAAGATCTATCACCTCTTAGGACACCCAAAGGTAGTAATAAGTAGCTATAACTTATAGCTTTGAACCTTACTCTAAGACTCTAATCCCCAAGAGCTTTATCATTGATTGTAATGGTTCAACTTTGGATTGAAATAGAGTTAAAGTTCTAAAGATCTAGCACCTCTTAGGACACCCAAAGGTTGTAATAAGTATCTATAACTTATAACTTTGAACCCAACTCTAGGACTCTAATCCCCAAGAGCGTTATCTTTGATTGTAACAGTTCAACTTCGGTTTGAAATAGAGTTAAAGTTCTAAAGATCTATCACCTCTTAGGACACCCAAAGGTTGTAATAAGTATCTATAACTTATAGCTTTGAACCCAACTCTAAGACTCTAATCCCCAAGAGCGTTATCTTTGATTGTAACGGTTCAACTTCGAATTGAAATAGAGTTAAAATTCTAAAGATCTATCACCTCTTTGGGCACCCAAAGGTTGTAATAAGTATCTATAACTTATAGCTTTGAACCCAACTCTAAGACTCTAATCCCCAAGAGCGTTATCTTTGATTGTAACGGTTCAACTTCGGTTTGAAATAGAGTTAAAGTTATAAAGATCTATCACCTCTTAGGACACGCAAAGGTTGTAATAAGTAGATATAACTTATAGCTTTGAACCCAACTCTAAGACTATAATCCCCAAGAGCGTTATCTTTGATTGTAACGGTTCAACTTCGGATTGAAATAGAGTTAAAGTTCTAAAGATCAATCACCTCTTAGGACACCCAAAAGTTGTAATAAGTATCTATAACTTATATCTTTGAACCTCACTCTAAGACTCTAATCCCCAAGAGCGTTATCTTTGATTGTAACGGTTCAACTTCGATTTGAAATAGAGTTAAAGTTCTAAAGTTCTATCACCTCTTAGGGCACCCAAAGGTTGTAATAAGTATCTATAACTTATAGCTTTGCACCTTACTCTAAGACTCTAATCCCCAAGAGCGTTATCTTTGATCTTAACGGTTCAACTTCGGTTTGAAATAGAGTTAAAGTTCTAAAGGTCTATCTCCTCTTAGGGTACCCAAAGGTTGTAATAAGTATCTATAACTTATAGCTTTGAACCCAGCTCTAAGACTCTAATCCCCAAGAGCGTTATGTTTGATTGTAACGGTTCAACTTCGATTTGAAATAGAGTTAAAGTTCTAAAGTTCTATCACCTCTTAGGGCACCCAAAGGTTGTAATAAGTAACTATAACTTATAGCTTTGCACCTTACTCTAAGACTCTAATCCCCAAGAGCGTTATCTTTGATTTTAACGGTTCAACTTCGGTTTGAAATAGAGTTAAAGTTCTAAAGGTCTATCTCCTCTTAGGGTACCCAAAGGTTGTAATAAGTATCTATAACTTATAGCTTTGAACCCAACTCTAAGACTCTAATCCCCAAGAGCGTTATCTTTGATTGTAACGGTTGAACTTCGATTTGAAATAGAGTTAAAGTTCTAAAGTTCTATCACCTCTTAGGGCACCCAAAGGTTGTAATAAGTATCTATAACGTATAGCTTTGCACCTTACTCTAAGACTCTAATCCCCAAGAGCGTTATCTTTGATTTTAACGGTTCAACTTCGGTTTGAAATAGAGTTAAAGTTCTAAAGGTCTATCTCCTCTTAGGGAACCCAAAGGTTGTAATAAGTATCTATAACTTATAGCTTTGAACCCAACTCTAAGACTCTAATCCCCAAGAGCGTTATCTTTGATTGTAACGGTTCAACTTCGGATTGAAATAGAGTTAAAGTTCTAAAGATCTATCACCTCTTATCACACCCAAAGGTTGTAATAAGTATCTATAACTTATAGCTTGGAACCTAACTCTAAGACTCTAATCCCCAAGAGCGTTATCTTTGATTGTAACGGTTCAACTTCGGTTTGAAATAGAGTTAAAGTTCTAAAGATCTATCACCTCTTAGGACACCCAAAAGTTGTAATAAGTATCTATAACTTATAGCTTTGAACCCAACTCTAAGACTCTAATCCCTAAGAGCGTTATCTTTGATTGTAACGGTTCAACTTCGGTTTGAAATAGAGTTAAAGTTCTAAAGATCTATCACCTCTTAGGACACCCAAAGGTTGTAATAAGTATCTATAACTTATAGCTTTGAACCTTACTCTAAGACTCTAATCCCCAAGAGCTTTATCATTGATTGTAACGGTTCAACTTTGGATTGAAATAGAGTTAAAGTTTTAAAGATCTAGCACCTCTTAGGACACCCAAAGGTTGTAATAAGTATCTATAACTTATAGCTTTGAACCCAACTCTAAGACTCTAATCCCCAAGAGCGTTATCTTTGATTGTAACGGTTCAACTTCGGTTTGAAATAGAGTTAAAGTTCTAAAGATCCATCTCCTCTTAGGACACCCAAAGGTTGTAATAAGTATCTATAACTTATAGCTTTGAACCCAACTCTAAGACTCTAATCCCCAAGAGCGTTATCTTTGATTGTAACGGTTCAACTTCAGTTTGAAATAGAGTTAAAGTTCTAAAGATCTATCACCTCTTAGGGCACCCAAAGGTTGTAATAAGTATCTATAACTTATAGTTTTGAACCTAACTCTAAGACTCTAATCCCCAAGAGCATTATCTTTGATTGTAACGGTTCAACTTCGGTTTGAAATAGAGTCAAAGTTCTAAAGATCTGTCACCTCTTAGGACACCCAAAGGTTGTAACAAGTATCTATAACTTATAGCTTTGAACCTTACTCTAAGACTCTAATCCCCAAGAGCTTTATCATTGATTGTAACGGTTCAACTTTGGATTGAAATAGAGTTAAAGTTTTAAAGATCTAGCACCTCTTAGGACACCCAAAGGTTGTAATAAGTATCTATAACTTATAGCTTTGAACCCAACTCTAAGACTCTAATCCCCACGAGCGTTATCTTTGATTGTAACGGTTCAACTTCAGTTTGAAATAGAGTTAAAGTTCTAAAGATCTATCACCTCTTAGGACACCCAAAGGTTGTAATAAGTATCTATAACTTATAGCTTTGAACCTAACTCTAAGACTCTAATCCCCAAGAGCTTTATCTTTGATTGTAACGATTCAAGTTCGGATTGAAATAGAGTTAAAATTCTAAAGATCTATCTCCTCTTAGGACACCCAAAGGTTGTAATAAGTATCTATAACTTATAGCTTTGAACCCAACTCTAAGACTCCAAACCCCAAGAGCATTATCTTTGATTGTAACGGTTCAACTTCGGTTTGAAATAGAGTTAAAGTTCTAAAGATCTATCTCCTCTTAGGACACCCAAAGGTTGTAATAAGTATCTATAACTTATAGCTTTGAACCCAACTCTAAGACTCTAATCCCCAAGAGCGTTATCTTTCATTGTAACGGTTCAACTTCGGATTGAAATAGAGTTAAAATTCTAAAGATCGATCACCTCTTAGGGCACCCAAAGGTTGTAATAAGTATCTATAACTTATAGCTTTGAACCCAACTCTAAGACTCTAATCCCCAAGAGCGTTATCTTTGATTATAACGGTTCAACTTCGGTTTGAAATAGAGTTAAAGTTCTAAAGATCTATCACCTCTTAGGACACCCAAAGGTTGTAATAAGTATCTATAACTTATAGCTTTGAACCTAACTCTAAGACTCTAATCCCCAAAAGCGTTATCTTTGATTGTAACGGTTCAACTTCGATTTGAAATAGAGTTAAAGTTCTAAAGATCTTTCATCTCTTAGGACACCCAAAGGTTGTAATAAGTATCTATAACTTATAGCTTTGAACCTTACTCTAAGACTCTAATCCCCAAGAGCTTTATCATTGATTGTAACGATTCAACTTTGGATTGAAATAGAGTAAAAGTTCTAAAGATCTAGCACCTCTTAGGACACCCAAAGGTTGTAATAAGTATCTATAACTTATAGCTTTGAACCCAACTCTAAGACTCTAATCCCCAAGAGCGTTATCTTTGATTGTAACGGTTCAACTTCAGTTTGAAATAGAGTTAAAGTTCTAAAGATCTATCACCTCTTAGGACACCCAAAGGTTGTAATAAGTATCTATAACTTATAGCTTTGAACCTAACTCTAAGACTCTAATCCCCAAGAGCATTATCTTTGATTGTAACGGTTCAACTTCGGTTTGAAATAGAGTCAAAGTTCTAAAGATCTGTCACCTCTTAGGACACCCAAAGGTTGTAACAAGTATCTATAACTTATAGCTTTGAACCCAACTCTAAGACTCTAATCCCCAAGAGCGTTATCTTTGATTGTAACGGTTCAACTTCGATTTGAAATAGAGTTAAACTTCTAAAGATCTATCACCTCTTAGGGCACCGAAAGGTTGTAATAAGTATCTATAACTTATAGCTTTGCACCTTACTCTAAGACTCTAATCCCCAAGAGCGTTATCTTTGATTGTAACGGTTCAACTTCGTATTGAAATAGAGTTAAAATTCTAAAGATCTATCACCTCTTAGGGCACCCAAAGGTTGTTATAAGTATTTATAACTTATAGCTTTGCACCTTACTCTAAGACTCTAATCCCCAAGAGCGTTATCTTTGATTGTAACGGTTCAACTTCGGTTTGAAATAGAGTTAAAGTTCTAAAGATCTATCACCTCTTAGGACACCCAAAAGTTGTATTAAGTATCTATAACTTATAGCTTTGAACCTTACTCTAAGACTATAATCCACAAGAGCTTTATCATTGATTGTAACGGTTCAACTTCGGATTGAAATAGAGTTAAAGTTCTAAAGATCTATCACCTCTTAGGACACCCAAAGGTAGTAATAAGTAGCTATAACTTATAGCTTTGAACCTTACTCTAAGACTCTAATCCCCAAGAGCTTTATCATTGATTGTAATGGTTCAACTTTGGATTGAAATAGAGTTAAAGTTCTAAAGATCTAGCACCTCTTAGGACACCCAAAGGTTGTAATAAGTATCTATAACTTATAACTTTGAACCCAACTCTAGGACTCTAATCCCCAAGAGCGTTATCTTTGATTGTAACAGTTCAACTTCGGTTTGAAATAGAGTTAAAGTTCTAAAGATCTATCACCTCTTAGGACACCCAAAGGTTGTAATAAGTATCTATAACTTATAGCTTTGAACCCAACTCTAAGACTCTAATCCCCAAGAGCGTTATCTTTGATTGTAACGGTTCAACTTCGAATTGAAATAGAGTTAAAATTCTAAAGATCTATCACCTCTTTGGGCACCCAAAGGTTGTAATAAGTATCTATAACTTATAGCTTTGAACCCAACTCTAAGACTCTAATCCCCAAGAGCGTTATCTTTGATTGTAACGGTTCAACTTCGGTTTGAAATAGAGTTAAAGTTATAAAGATCTATCACCTCTTAGGACACGCAAAGGTTGTAATAAGTAGATATAACTTATAGCTTTGAACCCAACTCTAAGACTCTAATCCCCAAGAGCGTTATCTTTGATTGTAACGGTTCAACTTCGGATTGAAATAGAGTTAAAGTTCTAAAGATCAATCACCTCTTAGGACACCCAAAAGTTGTAATAAGTATCTATAACTTATATCTTTGAACCTCACTCTAAGACTCTAATCCCCAAGAGCGTTATCTTTGATTGTAACGGTTCAACTTCGATTTGAAATAGAGTTAAAGTTCTAAAGTTCTATCACCTCTTAGGGCACCCAAAGGTTGTAATAAGTATCTATAACTTATAGCTTTGCACCTTACTCTAAGACTCTAATCCCCAAGAGCGTTATCTTTGATCTTAACGGTTCAACTTCGGTTTGAAATAGAGTTAAAGTTCTAAAGGTCTATCTCCTCTTAGGGTACCCAAAGGTTGTAATAAGTATCTATAACTTATAGCTTTGAACCCAGCTCTAAGACTCTAATCCCCAAGAGCGTTATGTTTGATTGTAACGGTTCAACTTCGATTTGAAATAGAGTTAAAGTTCTAAAGTTCTATCACCTCTTAGGGCACCCAAAGGTTGTAATAAGTAACTATAACTTATAGCTTTGCACCTTACTCTAAGACTCTAATCCCCAAGAGCGTTATCTTTGATTTTAACGGTTCAACTTCGGTTTGAAATAGAGTTAAAGTTCTAAAGGTCTATCTCCTCTTAGGGTACCCAAAGGTTGTAATAAGTATCTATAACTTATAGCTTTGAACCCAACTCTAAGACTCTAATCCCCAAGAGCGTTATCTTTGATTGTAACGGTTGAACTTCGATTTGAAATAGAGTTAAAGTTCTAAAGTTCTATCACCTCTTAGGGCACCCAAAGGTTGTAATAAGTATCTATAACGTATAGCTTTGCACCTTACTCTAAGACTCTAATCCCCAAGAGCGTTATCTTTGATTTTAACGGTTCAACTTCGGTTTGAAATAGAGTTAAAGTTCTAAAGGTCTATCTCCTCTTAGGGAACCCAAAGGTTGTAATAAGTATCTATAACTTATAGCTTTGAACCCAACTCTAAGACTCTAATCCCCAAGAGCGTTATCTTTGATTGTAACGGTTCAACTTCGGATTGAAATAGAGTTAAAGTTCTAAAGATCTATCACCTCTTATCACACCCAAAGGTTGTAATAAGTATCTATAACTTATAGCTTGGAACCTAACTCTAAGACTCTAATCCCCAAGAGCGTTATCTTTGATTGTAACGGTTCAACTTCGGTTTGAAATAGAGTTAAAGTTCTAAAGATCTATCACCTCTTAGGACACCCAAAAGTTGTAATAAGTATCTATAACTTATAGCTTTGAACCCAACTCTAAGACTCTAATCCCTAAGAGCGTTATCTTTGATTGTAACGGTTCAACTTCGGTTTGAAATAGAGTTAAAGTTCTAAAGATCTATCACCTCTTAGGACACCCAAAGGTTGTAATAAGTATCTATAACTTATAGCTTTGAACCTTACTCTAAGACTCTAATCCCCAAGAGCTTTATCATTGATTGTAACGGTTCAACTTTGGATTGAAATAGAGTTAAAGTTTTAAAGATCTAGCACCTCTTAGGACACCCAAAGGTTGTAATAAGTATCTATAACTTATAGCTTTGAACCCAACTCTAAGACTCTAATCCCCAAGAGCGTTATCTTTGATTGTAACGGTTCAACTTCGGTTTGAAATAGAGTTAAAGTTCTAAAGATCCATCTCCTCTTAGGACACCCAAAGGTTGTAATAAGTATCTATAACTTATAGCTTTGAACCCAACTCTAAGACTCTAATCCCCAAGAGCGTTATCTTTGATTGTAACGGTTCAACTTCAGTTTGAAATAGAGTTAAAGTTCTAAAGATCTATCACCTCTTAGGGCACCCAAAGGTTGTAATAAGTATCTATAACTTATAGTTTTGAACCTAACTCTAAGACTCTAATCCCCAAGAGCATTATCTTTGATTGTAACGGTTCAACTTCGGTTTGAAATAGAGTCAAAGTTCTAAAGATCTGTCACCTCTTAGGACACCCAAAGGTTGTAACAAGTATCTATAACTTATAGCTTTGAACCTTACTCTAAGACTCTAATCCCCAAGAGCTTTATCATTGATTGTAACGGTTCAACTTTGGATTGAAATAGAGTTAAAGTTTTAAAGATCTAGCACCTCTTAGGACACCCAAAGGTTGTAATAAGTATCTATAACTTATAGCTTTGAACCCAACTCTAAGACTCTAATCCCCACGAGCGTTATCTTTGATTGTAACGGTTCAACTTCAGTTTGAAATAGAGTTAAAGTTCTAAAGATCTATCACCTCTTAGGACACCCAAAGGTTGTAATAAGTATCTATAACTTATAGCTTTGAACCTAACTCTAAGACTCTAATCCCCAAGAGCTTTATCTTTGATTGTAACGATTCAAGTTCGGATTGAAATAGAGTTAAAATTCTAAAGATCTATCTCCTCTTAGGACACCCAAAGGTTGTAATAAGTATCTATAACTTATAGCTTTGAACCCAACTCTAAGACTCCAAACCCCAAGAGCATTATCTTTGATTGTAACGGTTCAACTTCGGTTTGAAATAGAGTTAAAGTTCTAAAGATCTATCTCCTCTTAGGACACCCAAAGGTTGTAATAAGTATCTATAACTTATAGCTTTGAACCCAACTCTAAGACTCTAATCCCCAAGAGCGTTATCTTTCATTGTAACGGTTCAACTTCGGATTGAAATAGAGTTAAAATTCTAAAGATCGATCACCTCTTAGGGCACCCAAAGGTTGTAATAAGTATCTATAACTTATAGCTTTGAACCCAACTCTAAGACTCTAATCCCCAAGAGCGTTATCTTTGATTATAACGGTTCAACTTCGGTTTGAAATAGAGTTAAAGTTCTAAAGATCTATCACCTCTTAGGACACCCAAAGGTTGTAATAAGTATCTATAACTTATAGCTTTGAACCTAACTCTAAGACTCTAATCCCCAAAAGCGTTATCTTTGATTGTAACGGTTCAACTTCGATTTGAAATAGAGTTAAAGTTCTAAAGATCTTTCACCTCTTAGGACACCCAAAGGTTGTAATAAGTATCTATAACTTATAGCTTTGAACCTTACTCTAAGACTCTAATCCCCAAGAGCTTTATCATTGATTGTAACGATTCAACTTTGGATTGAAATAGAGTAAAAGTTCTAAAGATCTAGCACCTCTTAGGACACCCAAAGGTTGTAATAAGTATCTATAACTTATAGCTTTGAACCCAACTCTAAGACTCTAATCCCCAAGAGCGTTATCTTTGATTGTAACGGTTCAACTTCAGTTTGAAATAGAGTTAAAGTTCTAAAGATCTATCACCTCTTAGGACACCCAAAGGTTGTAATAAGTATCTATAACTTATAGCTTTGAACCTAACTCTAAGACTCTAATCCCCAAGAGCATTATCTTTGATTGTAACGGTTCAACTTCGGTTTGAAATAGAGTCAAAGTTCTAAAGATCTGTCACCTCTTAGGACACCCAAAGGTTGTAACAAGTATCTATAACTTATAGCTTTGAACCCAACTCTAAGACTCTAATCCCCAAGAGCGTTATATTTGATTGTAACGGTTCAACTTCGATTTGAAATAGAGTTAAACTTCTAAAGATCTATCACCTCTTAGGGCACCGAAAGGTTGTAATAAGTATCTATAACTTATAGCTTTGCACCTTACTCTAAGACTCTAATCCCCAAGAGCGTTATCTTTGATTGTAACGGTTCAACTTCGTATTGAAATAGAGTTAAAATTCTAAAGATCTATCACCTCTTAGGGCACCCAAAGGTTGTTATAAGTATTTATAACTTATAGCTTTGCACCTTACTCTAAGACTCTAATCCCCAAGAGCGTTATCTTTGATTGTAACGGTTCAACTTCGGTTTGAAATAGAGTTAAAGTTCTAAAGATCTATCACCTCTTAGGACACCCAAAAGTTGTATTAAGTATCTATAACTTATAGCTTTGAACCTTACTCTAAGACTATAATCCACAAGAGCTTTATCATTGATTGTAACGGTTCAACTTCGGATTGAAATAGAGTTAAAGTTCTAAAGATCTATCACCTCTTAGGACACCCAAAGGTAGTAATAAGTAGCTATAACTTATAGCTTTGAACCTTACTCTAAGACTCTAATCCCCAAGAGCTTTATCATTGATTGTAATGGTTCAACTTTGGATTGAAATAGAGTTAAAGTTCTAAAGATCTAGCACCTCTTAGGACACCCAAAGGTTGTAATAAGTATCTATAACTTATAACTTTGAACCCAACTCTAGGACTCTAATCCCCAAGAGCGTTATCTTTGATTGTAACAGTTCAACTTCGGTTTGAAATAGAGTTAAAGTTCTAAAGATCTATCACCTCTTAGGACACCCAAAGGTTGTAATAAGTATCTATAACTTATAGCTTTGAACCCAACTCTAAGACTCTAATCCCCAAGAGCGTTATCTTTGATTGTAACGGTTCAACTTCGAATTGAAATAGAGTTAAAATTCTAAAGATCTATCACCTCTTTGGGCACCCAAAGGTTGTAATAAGTATCTATAACTTATAGCTTTGAACCCAACTCTAAGACTCTAATCCCCAAGAGCGTTATCTTTGATTGTAACGGTTCAACTTCGGTTTGAAATAGAGTTAAAGTTATAAAGATCTATCACCTCTTAGGACACGCAAAGGTTGTAATAAGTAGATATAACTTATAGCTTTGAACCCAACTCTAAGACTCTAATCCCCAAGAGCGTTATCTTTGATTGTAACGGTTCAACTTCGGATTGAAATAGAGTTAAAGTTCTAAAGATCAATCACCTCTTAGGACACCCAAAAGTTGTAATAAGTATCTATAACTTATATCTTTGAACCTCACTCTAAGACTCTAATCCCCAAGAGCGTTATCTTTGATTGTAACGGTTCAACTTCGATTTGAAATAGAGTTAAAGTTCTAAAGTTCTATCACCTCTTAGGGCACCCAAAGGTTGTAATAAGTAACTATAACTTATAGCTTTGCACCTTACTCTAAGACTCTAATCCCCAAGAGCGTTATCTTTGATTTTAACGGTTCAACTTCGGTTTGAAATAGAGTTAAAGTTCTAAAGGTCTATCTCCTCTTAGGGTACCCAAAGGTTGTAATAAGTATCTATAACTTATAGCTTTGAACCCAACTCTAAGACTCTAATCCCCAAGAGCGTTATCTTTGATTGTAACGGTTGAACTTCGATTTGAAATAGAGTTAAAGTTCTAAAGTTCTATCACCTCTTAGGGCACCCAAAGGTTGTAATAAGTATCTATAACGTATAGCTTTGCACCTTACTCTAAGACTCTAATCCCCAAGAGCGTTATCTTTGATTTTAACGGTTCAACTTCGGTTTGAAATAGAGTTAAAGTTCTAAAGGTCTATCTCCTCTTAGGGAACCCAAAGGTTGTAATAAGTATCTATAACTTATAGCTTTGAACCCAACTCTAAGACTCTAATCCCCAAGAGCGTTATCTTTGATTGTAACGGTTCAACTTCGGATTGAAATAGAGTTAAAGTTCTAAAGATCTATCACCTCTTATCACACCCAAAGGTTGTAATAAGTATCTATAACTTATAGCTTGGAACCTAACTCTAAGACTCTAATCCCCAAGAGCGTTATCTTTGATTGTAACGGTTCAACTTCGGTTTGAAATAGAGTTAAAGTTCTAAAGATCTATCACCTCTTAGGACACCCAAAAGTTGTAATAAGTATCTATAACTTATAGCTTTGAACCCAACTCTAAGACTCTAATCCCTAAGAGCGTTATCTTTGATTGTAACGGTTCAACTTCGGTTTGAAATAGAGTTAAAGTTCTAAAGATCTATCACCTCTTAGGACACCCAAAGGTTGTAATAAGTATCTATAACTTATAGCTTTGAACCTTACTCTAAGACTCTAATCCCCAAGAGCTTTATCATTGATTGTAACGGTTCAACTTTGGATTGAAATAGAGTTAAAGTTTTAAAGATCTAGCACCTCTTAGGACACCCAAAGGTTGTAATAAGTATCTATAACTTATAGCTTTGAACCCAACTCTAAGACTCTAATCCCCAAGAGCGTTATCTTTGATTGTAACGGTTCAACTTCGGTTTGAAATAGAGTTAAAGTTCTAAAGATCCATCTCCTCTTAGGATACCCAAAGGTTGTAATAAGTATCTATAACTTATAGCTTTGAACCCAACTCTAAGACTCTAATCCCCAAGAGCGTTATCTTTGATTGTAACGGTTCAACTTCAGTTTGAAATAGAGTTAAAGTTCTAAAGATCTATCACCTCTTAGGGCACCCAAAGGTTGTAATAAGTATCTATAACTTATAGTTTTGAACCTAACTCTAAGACTCTAATCCCCAAGAGCATTATCTTTGATTGTAACGGTTCAACTTCGGTTTGAAATAGAGTCAAAGTTCTAAAGATCTGTCACCTCTTAGGACACCCAAAGGTTGTAACAAGTATCTATAACTTATAGCTTTGAACCCAACTCTAAGACTCTAATCCCCAAGAGCGTTATCTTTGATTGTAACGGTTCAACTTCGATTTGAAATAGAGTTAAACTTCTAAAGATCTATCACCTCTTAGGGCACCGAAAGGTTGTAATAAGTATCTATAACTTATAGCTTTGCACCTTACTCTAAGACTCTAATCCCCAAGAGCGTTATCTTTGATTGTAACGGTTCAACTTCGTATTGAAATAGAGTTAAAATTCTAAAGATCTATCACCTCTTAGGGCACCCAAAGGTTGTTATAAGTATTTATAACTTATAGCTTTTCACCTTACTCTAAGACTCTAATCCCCAAGAGCGTTATCTTTGATTGTAACGGTTCAACTTCGGTTTGAAATAGAGTTAAAGTTCTAAAGATCTATCACCTCTTAGGACACCCAAAAGATGTATTAAGTATCTATAACTTATAGCTTTGAACCTTACTCTAAGACTATAATCCACAAGAGCTTTATCATTGATTGTAACAGTTCAACTTCGGATTGAAATAGAGTTAAAGTTCTAAAGATCTATCACCTCTTAGGACACCCAAAGGTTGTAATAAGTAGCTATAACTTATAGCTTTGAACCTTACTCTAAGACTCTAATCCCCAAGAGCTTTATCATTGATTGTAATGGTTCAACTTTGGATTGAAATAGAGTTAAAGTTCTAAAGATCTAGCACCTCTTAGGACACCCAAAGGTTGTAATAAGTATCTATAACTTATAACTTTGAACCCAACTCTAGGACTCTAATCCCCAAGAGCGTTATCTTTGATTGTAACGGTTCAACTTCGGTTTGAAATAGAGTTAAAGTTCTAAAGATCTATCACTTCTTAGGACACCCAAAGGTTGTAATAAGTATCTATAACTTATAGCTTTGAACCCAACTCTAAGATTCTAATCCCCAAGAGCGTTATCTTTGATTGTAACGGTTCAACTTCGAATTGAAATAGAGTTAAAATTCTAAAGATCTATCACCTCTTTGGGCACCCAAAGGTTGTAATAAGTATCTATAACTTATAGCTTTGAACCCAACTCTAAGACTCTAATCCCCAAGAGCGTTATCTTTGATTGTAACGGTTCAACTTCGGTTTGAAATAGAGTTAAAGTTATAAAGATCTATCACCTCTTAGGACACGCAAAGGTTGTAATAAGTAGATATAACTTATAGCTTTGAACCCAACTCTAAGACTCTAATACCCAAGAGCGTTATCTTTGATTGTAACGGTTCAACTTCGGATTGAAATAGAGTTAAAGTTCTAAAGATCAATCACCTCTTAGGACACCCAAAAGTTGTAATAAGTATCTATAACTTATATCTTTGAACCTCACTCTAAGACTCTAATCCCCAAGAGCGTTATCTTTGATTGTAACGGTTCAACTTCGATTTGAAATAGAGTTAAAGTTCTAAAGTTCTATCACCTCTTAGGGCACCCAAAGGTTGTAATAAGTATCTATAACTTATAGCTTTGCACCTTACTCTAAGACTCTAATCCCCAAGAGCGTTATCTTTGATTTTAACGGTTCAACTTCGGTTTGAAATAGAGTTAAAGTTCTAAAGTTCTATCACCTCTTAGGGCACCCAAAGGTTGTAATAATTATCTATAACTTATAGCTTTGCACCTTACTCTAAGACTCTAATCCCCAAGAGCGTTATCTTTGATTTTAACGGTTCAACTTCGGTTTGAAATAGAGTTAAAGTTCTAAAGGTCTATCTCCTCTTAGGGTACCCAAAGGTTGTAATATGTATCTATAACTTATAGCTTTGAACCCAACTCTAAGACTCTAATCCCCAAGAGCGTTATCTTTGATTGTAACGGTTGAACTTCGATTTGAAATAGAGTTAAAGTTCTAAAGTTCTATCACCTCTTAGGGCACCCAAAGGTTGTAATAAGTATCTATAACGTATAGCTTTGCACCTTACTCTAAGACTCTAATCCCCAAGAGCATTATCTTTGATTTTAACGGTTCAACTTCGGTTTGAAATAGAGTTAAAGTTCTAAAGGTCTATCTCCTCTTAGGGTACCCAAAGGTTGTAATAAGTATCTATAACTTATAGCTTTGAACCCAACTCTAAGACTCTAATCCCCAAGAGCGTTATCTTTGATTGTAACGGTTCAACTTCGGATTGAAATAGAGTTAAAGTTCTAAAGATCTATCACCTCTTATCACACCCAAAGGTTGTAATAAGTATCTATAACTTATAGCTTGGAACCTAACTCTAAGACTCTAATCCCCAAGAGCGTTATATTTGATTGTAACGGTTCAACTTCGGTTTGAAATAGAGTTAAAGTTCTAAAGATCTATCACCTCTTAGGACACCCAAAAGTTGTAATAAGTATCTATAACTTATAGCTTTGAACCCAACTCTAAGACTCTAATCCCCAAGAGCGTTATCTTTGATTGTAACGGTTCAACTTCGGTTTGAAATAGAGTTAAAGTTCTAAAGATCTATCACCTCTTAGGACACCCAAAGGTTGTAGTAAGTATCTATAACTTATAGCTTTGAACCTTACTCTAAGACTCTAATCCCCAAGAGCTTTATCATTGATTGTAATGGTTCAACTTTGGATTGAAATAGAGTTAAAGTTCTAAAGATCTAGCACCTCTTAGGACACCCAAAGGTTGTAATAAGTATCTATAACTTATAACTTTGAACTCAACTCTAGGACTCTAATCCCCAAGAGTGTTATCTTTGATTGTAACGGTTCAACTTCGGTTTGAAATAGAGTTAAAGTTCTAAAGATCTATCACCTCTTAGGACACCCAAAGGTTGTAATAAGTATCTATAACTTATAGCTTTGAACCCAACTCTAAGACTCTAATCCCCAAGAGCGTTATCTTTGATTGTAACGGTTCAACTTCGAATTGAAATAGAGTTAAAATTCTAAAGAGCTATCACCTCTTTGGGCACCCAAAGGTTGTAATAAGTATCTATAACTTATAGCTTTGAACCCAACTCTAAGACTCTAATCCCCAAGAGCGTTATCTTTGATTGTAACGGTTCAACTTCGGTTTGAAATAGAGTTAAAGCTATAAAGATCTATCACCTCTTAGGACACGCAAAGGTTGTAATAAGTAGATATAACTTATAGCTTTGAACCCAACTCGAAGACTCTAATCCGCAAGAGCTTTATCATTGATTGTAACGGTTTAACTTCAGATTGAAATAGAGTTAAAGTTCTAAAGATCTATCACCTCTTAGGACACCCTAAGGATGTAATAGGAATCTATAACTTATAGCTTTGAACCCAACTCTAAGACTCTAATCCCCAAGAGTGTTATCTTTGATTGTAACGGTTCAACTTCGGATTGAAATAGAGTTAAAGTTCTAAACGTCTATATCCTCTTAGGGTACCCAAAGGTTGTAATAAGTATCTATAACTTATAGCTTTGAACCCAGCTCTAAGACTCTAATCCCCAAGAGCGTTATGTTTGATTGTAACGGTTCAACTTCGATTTGAAATAGAGTTAAAGTTCTAAAGTTCTATCACCTCTTAGGGCACCCAAAGGTTGTAATAAGTATCTATAACTTATAGCTTTGCACCTTACTCTAAGACTCTAATCCCCAAGAGCGTTATCTTTGATTTTAACGGTTCAACTTCGGTTTGAAATAGAGTTAAAGTTCTAAAGGTCTATCTCCTCTTAGGGTACCCAAAGGTTGTAATAAGTATCTATAACTTATAGCTTTGAACCCAACTCTAAGACTCTAATCCCCAAGAGCGTTATCTTTGATTGT
Source organism: Pontederia crassipes (assembly GCA_030549335.1). Taxonomy (NCBI): domain Eukaryota; kingdom Viridiplantae; phylum Streptophyta; class Magnoliopsida; order Commelinales; family Pontederiaceae; genus Pontederia; species Pontederia crassipes. The sequence continues at coordinate 4,063,170 of JAUKPH010000023.1, read as the reverse complement.
AACGGTTGAACTTCGATTTGAAATAGAGTTAAAGTTCTAAAGTTCTATCACCTCTTAGGGCACCCAAAGGTTGTAATAAGTATCTATAACGTATAGCTTTGCACCTTACTCTAAGACTCTAATCCCCAAGAGCGTTATCTTTGATTTTAACGGTTCAACTTCGGTTTGAAATAGAGTTAAAGTTCTAAAGGTCTATCTCCTCTTAGGGTACCCAAAGGTTGTAATAAGTATCTATAACTTATAGCTTTGAACCCAACTCTAAGACTCTAATCCCCAAGAGCGTTATCTTTGATTGTAACGGTTTAACTTCGGATTGAAATAGAGTTAAAGTTCTAAAGATCTATCACCTCTTATCACACCCAAAGGTTGTAATAAGTATCTATAACTTATAGCTTGGAACCTAACTCTAAGACTCTAATCCCCAAGAGCGTTATCTTTGATTGTAACGGTTCAACTTCGGTTTGAAATAGAGTTAAAGTTCTAAAGATCTATCACCTCTTAGGACACCCAAAAGTTGTAATAAGTATCTATAACTTATAGCTTTGAACCCAACTCTAAGACTCTAATCCCCAAGAGCGTTATCTTTGATTGTAACGGTTCAACTTCGGTTTGAAATAGAGTTAAAGTTCTAAAGATCTATCACCTCTTAGGACACCCAAAGGTTGTAATAAGTATCTATAACTTATAGCTTTGAACCTTACTCTAAGACTCTAATCCCCAAGAGCTTTATCATTGATTGTAACGGTTCAACTTTGGATTGAAATAGAGTTAAAGTTTTAAAGATCTAGCACCTCTTAGGACACCCAAAGGTTGTAATAAGTATCTATAACTTATAGCTTTGAACCCAACTCTAAGACTCTAATCCCCAAGAGCGTTATCTTTGATTGTAACGGTTCAACTTCGGTTTGAAATAGAGTTAAAGTTCTAAAGATCTATCTCCTCTTAGGACACCCAAAGGTTGTAATAAGTATCTATAACTTATAGCTTTGAACCCAACTCTAAGACTCTAATCCCCAAGAGCGTTATCTTTGATTGTAACGGTTCAACTTCAGTTTGAAATAGAGTTAAAGTTCTAAAGATCTATCACCTCTTAGGACACCCAAAGGTTGTAATAAGTATCTATAACTTATAGCTTTGGACCTAACTCTAAGACTCTAATCCCCAAGAGCATTATCTTTGATTGTAACGGTTCAACTTCGGTTTGAAATAGAGTCAAAGTTCTAAAGATCTGTCACCTCTTAGGACACCCAAAGGTTGTAACAAGTATCTATAACTTATAGCTTTGAACCCAACTCTAAGAATCTAATCCCCAAGAGCGTTATCTTTGATTGTAACGGTTCAACTTCGATTTGAAATATAGTTAAACTTCTAAAGATCTATCACCTCTTAGGGCACCGAAAGGTTGTAATAAGTATCTATAACTTATAGCTTTGCACCTTACTCTAAGACTCTAATCCCCAAGAGCGTTATCTTTGATTGTAACGGTTCAACTTCGTATTGAAATAGAGTTAAAATTCTAAAGATCTATCACCTCTTAGGGCACCCAAAGGTTGTTATAAGTATTTATAACTTATAGCTTTGCACCTTACTCTAAGACTCTAATCCCCAAGAGCGTTATCTTTGATTGTAACGGTTCAACTTCGGTTTGAAATAGAGTTAAAGTTCTAAAGATCTATCACCTCTTAGGACACCCAAAAGTTGTATTAAGTATCTATAACTTATAGCTTTGAACCTTACTCTAAGACTATAATCCACAAGAGCTTTATCATTGATTGTAACGGTTCAACTTCGGATTGAAATAGAGTTAAAGTTCTAAAGATCTATCACCTCTTAGGACACCCAAAGGTTGTAATAAGTAGCTATAACTTATAGCTTTGAACCTTACTCTAAGACTCTAATCCCCAAGAGCTTTATCATTGATTGTAATGGTTCAACTTTGGATTCAAATAGAGTTAAAGTTCTAAAGACCTAGCACCTCTTAGGACACCCAAAGGTTGTAATAAGTATCTATAACTTATAACTTTGAACCCAACTCTAGGACTCTAATCCCCAAGAGCGTTATCTTTGATTGTAACGGTTCAACTTCGGTTTGAAATAGAGTTAAAGTTCTAAAGATCTATCACCTCTTAGGACACCAAAAGGTTGTAATAAGTATCTATAACTTATAGCTTTGAACCCAACTCTAAGACTCTAATCCCCAAGAGCGTTATCTTTGATTGTAACGGTTCAACTTCGAATTGAAATAGAGTTAAAATTCTAAAGATCTATCACCTCTTTGGGCACCCAAAGGTTGTAATAAGTATCTATAACTTATAGCTTTGAACCCAACTCTAAGACTCTAATCCCCAAGAGCGTTATCTTTGATTGTAACGGTTCAACTTCGGTTTGAAATAGAGTTAAAGTTATAAAGATCTATCACCTCTTAGGACACGCAAAGGTTGTAATAAGTAGATATAACTTATAGCTTTGAACCCAACTCTAAGACTCTAATCCCCAAGAGCATTATCTTTGATTGTAACGGTTCAACTTCGGTTTGAAATAGAGTTAAAGTTCTAAAGGTCTATCTCCTCTTAGGGTACCCAAAGGTTGTAATAAGTATCTATAACTTATAGCTTTGAACCCAACTCTAAGACTCTAATCCCCAAGAGCGTTATCTTTGATTGTAACGGTTGAACTTCGATTTGAAATAGAGTTAAAGTTCTAAAGTTCTATCACCTCTTAGGGCACCCAAAGGTTGTAATAAGTATCTATAACGTATAGCTTTGCACCTTACTCTAAGACTCTAATCCCCAAGAGCGTTATCTTTGATTTTAACGGTTCAACTTCGGTTTGAAATAGAGTTAAAGTTCTAAAGGTCTATCTCCTCTTAGGGTACCCAAAGGTTGTAATAAGTATCTATAACTTATAGCTTTGAACCCAACTCTAAGACTCTAATCCCCAAGAGCGTTATCTTTGATTGTAACGGTTCAACTTCGGATTGAAATAGAGTTAAAGTTCTAAAGAGCTATCACCTCTTATCACACCCAAAGGTTGTAATAAGTATCTATAACTTATAGCTTGGAACCTAACTCTAAGACTCTAATCCCCAAGAGCGTTATCTTTGATTGTAACGGTTCAACTTCGGTTTGAAATAGACTTAAAGTTCTAAAGATCTATCACCTCTTAGGACACCCAAAAGTTGTAATAAGTATCTATAACTTATAGCTTTGAACCCAACTCTAAGACTCTAATCCCCAAGAGCGTTATCTTTGATTGTAACGGTTCAACTTCGGTTTGAAATAGAGTTAAAGTTCTAAAGATCTATCACCTCTTAGGACACCCAAAGGTTGTAATAAGTATCTATAACTTATAGCTTTGAACCTTACTCTAAGACTCTAATCCCCAAGAGCTTTATCATTGATTGTAACGGTTCAACTTTGGATTGAAATAGAGTTAAAGTTTTAAAGATCTAGCACCTCTTAGGACACCCAAAGGTTGTAATAAGTATCTATAACTTATAGCTTTGAACCCAACTCTAAGACTCTAATCCCCAAGAGCGTTATCTTTGATTGTAACGGTTCAACTTCAGTTTGAAATAGAGTTAAAGTTCTAAAGATCTATCACCTCTTAGGACAACCAAAGGTTGTAATTGGTATCTATAAGTTATAGCTTTGAACCTTACTCTAAGACTCTAATCCCCAAGAGCTTTATCATTGATTGTAACGGTTCAACTTTGGATTGAAATAGAGTTAAAGTTCTAAAGATCTAGCACCTCTTAGGACACCCAAAGGTTGTAATAAGTATCTATAACTTATAGCTTTGAACCCAACTCTAAGACTCTAATCCCCAAGAGCGTTATCTTTGATTGTAACGGTTCAACTTCGGTTTGAAATAGAGTTAAAGTTATAAAGATCTATCACCTCTTAGGACACCCAAAGGTTGTAATAAGTAGATATAACTTATAGCTTTGAACCCAACTCTAAGACTCTAATCCCCAAGAGCGTTATCTTTGATTGTAACGGTTCAACTTCGGATTGAAATAGAGTTAAAGTTCTAAAGGTCTATCTCCTCTTAGGGTACCCAAAGGTTGTAATAAGTATCTATAACTTATAGCTTTGAACCCAACTCTAAGACTCTAATCCCCAAGAGCGTTATCTTTTATTGTAACAGTTCAACTTCGGATTGAAATAGAGTTAAAGTTCTAAAGATCTTTCACCTCTTAGGACATCCAAAGGTTGTAATAAGTATCTATAACTTACAACTTTGAACCTAACTCTAAGACTCTAATCCCCAAGAGCTTTATCTTTGATTGTAACGGTTCAACTTCGGTTTGAAATAGAGTTAAAGTTCTAAAGATCTATCTCCTCTTAGGACACCCAAAGGTTGTAATAAGTATCTATAACTTATAGCTTTGAACCCAACTCTAAGACTCTAATCCCCAAGAGCGTTATCTTTGATTGTAACGGTTCAACTTCGGATTGAAATAGAGTTAAAATTCTAAAGATCTATCACCTCTTATGGCACCCAAAGGTTGTAATAAGTATCTATAACTTATAGCTTGGAACCTAACTCTAAGACTCTAATCCCCAAGAGCGTTATCTTTGATTGTAACGGTTCAACTTCGGTTTGAAATAGAGTTAAAGTTCTAAAGATCTATCACCTCTTAGGACACCCAAAAGTTGTAATAAGTATCTATAACTTATAGCTTTGAACCCAACTCTAAGACTCTAATCCCCAAGAGCGTTATCTTTGATTGTAACGGTTCAACTTCGGTTTGAAATAGAGTTAAAGTTCTAAAGATCTATCACCTCTTAGGACACCCAAAGGTTGTAATAAGTATCTATAACTTATAGCTTTGAACCTTACTCTAAGACTCTAATCCCCAAGAGCTTTATCATTGATTGTAACGGTTCAACTTTGGATTGAAATAGAGTTAAAGTTTTAAAGATCTAGCACCTCTTAGGACACCCAAAGGTTGTAATAAGTATCTATAACTTATAGCTTTGAACCCAACTCTAAGACTCTAATCCCCAAGAGCGTTATCTTTGATTGTAACGGTTCAACTTCAGTTTGAAATAGAGTTAAAGTTCTAAAGATTTATCACCTCATAGGACACCCAAAGGTTGTAATAAGTATCTATAACTTATAGCTTTGAACCTTACTCTAAGACTCTAATCCCCAAGAGCTTTATCATTGATTGTAACGGTTCAACTTTGGATTGAAATAGAGTTAAAGTTTTAAAGATCTAGCACCTCTTAGGACACCCAAAGTTGTAATAAGTATCTATAACTTATAGCTTTGAACCCAACTCTAAGACTCTAATCCCCAAGAGCGTTATCTTTGATTGTAACAGTTCAACTTCGGATTGAAATAGAGTTAAAGTTCTAAAGATCTTTCACCTCTTAGGACACCCAAAGGTTGTAATAAGTATCTATAACTTATAGCTTTGAACCTTACTCTAAGACTCTAATCCCCAAGAGCTTTATCATTGATTGTAACGATTCGACTTTGGATTGAAATAGAGTAAAAGTTCTAAAGATCTAGCACCTCTTAGGACACCCAAAGGTTGTAATAAGTATCTATAACTTATAGCTTTGAACCCAACTCTAAGACTCTAATCCCCAAGAGCGTTATCTTTGATTGTAACGGTTCAACTTCAGTTTGAAATAGAGTTAAAGTTCTAAAGATCTATCACCTCTTAGGACACCCAAAGGTTGTAATAAGTATCTATAACTTATAGCTTTGAACCTAACTCTAAGACTCTAATCCCCAAGAGCATTATCTTTGATTGTAACGGTTCAACTTCGGTTTGAAATAGAGTCAAAGTTCTAAAGATCTGTCACCTCTTAGGACACCCAAAGGTTGTAACAAGTATCTATAACTTATAGCTTTGAACCCAACTCTAAGACTCTAATCCCCAAGAGCGTTATCTTTGATTGTAACGGTTCAACTTCGATTTGAAATAGAGTTAAAGTTCTAAAGATCTATCACCTCTTAGGGAACCGAAAGGTTGTAATAAGTATCTATAACTTATAGCTTTGCACCTTACTCTAAGACTCTAATCCCCAAGAGCGTTATCTTTGATTGTAACGGTTCAACTTCGTATTGAAATAGAGTTAAAATTCTAAAGATCTATCACCTCTTAGGGCACCCAAAGGTTGTTATAAGTATTTATAACTTATAGCTTTGCACCTTACTCTAAGACTCTAATCCCCAAGAGCGTTATCTTTGATTGTAACGGTTCAACTTCGGTTTGAAATAGAGTTAAAGTTCTAAAGATCTATCACCTCTTAGGACACCCAAAGGTTGTAATAAGTAGCTATAACTTATAGCTTTGAACCTTACTCTAAGACTCTAATCCCCAAGAGCTTTGTCATTGATTGTAATGGTTCAACTTTGGATTGAAATAGAGTTAAAGTTCTAAAGATCTAGCACCTCTTAGGACACCCAAAGGTTGTAATAAGTATCTATAACTTATAACTTTGAACCCAACTCTAAGACTCTAATCCCCAAGAGCGTTATCTTTGATTGTGACGGCTCAACTTCGGTTTGAAATAGAGTTAAAGTTCTAAAGATCTATCACCTCTTAGGACACCCAAAGGTTGTAATAAGTATCTATAACTTATAGCTTTGAACCCAACTCTAAGACTCTAATCCCCAAGAGCGTTATCTTTAATTGTAACGGTTCAACTTCGAATTGAAATAGAGTTAAAATTCTAAAGATCTATCACCTCTTAGGGCACCCAAAGGTTGTAATAAGTATCTATAACTTATAGCTTTGATCCCAACTCTAAGACTCTAATCCCCAAGAGCGTTATCTTTGATTGTAACGGTTCAACTTCGGTTTGAAATAGAGTTAAAGTTATAAAGATCTATCACCTCTTAGGACACCCAAAGGTTGTAATAAGTAGATATAACTTATAGCTTTGAACCCAACTCTTAGACTATAATCCCCAAGAGCGTTATCTTTGATTGTAACGGTTCAACTTCGGATTGAAATAGAGTTAAAGTTCTAAAGATCAATTACCTCTTAGGACACCCAAAAGTTATAATAAGTATCTATAACTTATAGCTTTGAACCTTACCCTATGACTCTAATCCCCAAGAGCTTTATCATTGATTGTAACGGTTCAACTTCGGATTGAAATAGAGTTAAAGTTCTAAAGATCTATCACCTCTTAGGATACCCAAAGGTTGTAATAAGTATCTATAACTTATAGCTTTGAACCTTACTCTAAGACTCTAATCCCCAAGAACTTTATCATTGATTGTAACGGTTCAACTTTGGATTGAAATAGAGTTAAAGTTCTAAAGATCTAGCACCTCCTAGGACACCCAAAGGTTGTAATAAGTATCTATAACTTATATCTTTGAACCTCACTCTAAGACTCTAATCCCCAAGAGCGTTATCTTTGATTGTAACGGTACAACTTCAGTTTGAAATAGAGTTAAAGTTCTAAAGATCTATCACCTCTTAGAACACCCAAAGGTTGTAATAAGTATCTATAACTTATAGCTTTGAACCTAACTCTAAGACTTTAATCCCCAAGAGCTTTATCTTTGATTGTAACGGTTCAACTTCGGATTGAAATAGAGTTAAAATTCTAAAGATCTATCTCCTCTTAGGACACCCAAAGGTTGTAATAAGTATCTATAACTTATAGCTTTGAACCCAACTCTAAGACTCTAATCCCCAAGAGCATTATCTTTGATTGTAACGGTTCAACTTCGGTTTGAAATAGAGTTAAAGTTCTAAAGATCTATCTCCTCTTAGGACACCCAAAGGTTGTAATAAGTATCTATAACTTATAGCTTTGAACCCAACTCTAAGACTCTAATCCCCAAGAGCATTATCTTTGATTGTAACGGTTCAACTTCGGATTGAAATAGAGTTAAAATTCTAAAGATCTATCACCTCTTAGGGCACCCAAAGGTTGTAATAAGTATCTATAACTTATAGCTTTGAACCCAACTCTAAGACTCTAATCTCCAAGAGCGTTATCTTTGATTATAACGGTTCAACTTCGGTTTGAAATAGAGTTAAAGTTCTAAAGATCTATCACCTCTTAGGACACCCAGAGGTTGTAATAAGTATCTATAACTTATAGCTTTGAACCTAACTCTAAGACTCTAATCCCCAAGAGCGTTATCTTTGATTGTAACGGTTCAACTTCGATTTGAAATAGAGTTAAAGTTCTAAAGATCTTTCACCTCTTAGGACACCCAAAGGTTTTAATAAGTATCTATAACTTATAGCTTTGAACCTTACTCTAAGACTCTAATCCCCAAGAGCTTTATCATTGATTGTAACGATTCAACTTTGGATTGAAATAGAGTTAAAGTTCTAAAGATCTAGCACCTCTTAGGACACCCAAAGGTTGTAATAAGTATCTATAACTTATAGCTTTGAACCCAACTCTAAGACTCTAATCCCCAAGAGCGTTATCTTTGATTGTAACGGTTCAACTTCGGTTTGAAATAGAGTTAAAGTTCTAAAGATCTATCACCTCTTAGGACACCCAAAGGTTGTAATAAGTATCTATAACTTATAGCTTTGAACCTAACTCTATGACTCTAATCCCCAAGAGCGTTATCTTTGATTGTAACGGTTCAACTTCGGTTTGAAATAGAGTCAAAGTTCTAAAGATCTGTCACCTCTTAGGACACCCAAAGGTTGTAACAAGTATCTATAACTTATAGCTTTGAACCCAACTCTAAGACTCTAATCCCCAAGAGCTTTATCATTGATTGTAACGGTTCAACTTCGGATTGAAATAGAGTTAAAGTTCTAAAGATCTATCACCTCTTAGGACACCCAAAGGTTGTAATAAGTATCTATAACTTATATCTTTGAACCTCACTCTAAGACTCTAATCCCCAAGAGCGTTATCTTTGATTGTAACGGTTCAACTTCGGTTTGAAATAGAGTCAAAGTTCTAAAGATCTATCACCTCTTAAGACACCCAAAGGTTGTAATAAGTATCTATAACTTATAGCTTTGAACCCAACTCTAAGACTCTAATCCCCAAGAGCATTATCTTTGATTGTAACGGTTCAACTTCGGTTTGAAATAGAGTCAAAGTTCTAAAGATCTGTCACCTTTTAGGACACCCAAAGGTTGTAACAAGTATCTATAACTTATAGCTTTGAACCCAACTCTAAGACTCCAATCCCCAAGAGCTTTATCATTGATTGTAACGGTTCAACTTCGGATTGAAATAGAGTTAAAGTTCTAAATATCTATCACCTCTTAGGACACCCAAAGGTTGTAATAAGTATCTATAACTTATAGCTTTGAACCTCACTCTAAGACTCTAATCCCCAAGAGCGTTATCTTTGATTGTAACGGTTCAACTTCGGTTTGAAATAGAGTCAAAGTTCTAAAGATCTATCACCTCTTAAGACACCCAAAGGTTGTAATAAGTATCTATAACTTATAGCTTTGAACCCAACTCTAAGACTCTAATCCCCAAGAGCGTTATCTTTGATTGTAACGGTTCAACTTCGGTTTGAAATAGAGTTAAAGTTCTAAAGATCTATCACCTCTTAGGACACCCAAAGGTTGTAATAGGTAGCTATAAGTTATAGCTTTGAACCTTACTCTAAGACTCTAATCCCCAAGAGCTTTATCATTGATTGTAACGGTTCAACTTTGGATTGAAATAGAGTTAAAGTTCAAAAGATCTAGCACCTCTTAGGACACCCAAAGGTTGTAATATGTATCTATAACTTATAGCTTTGAACCCAACTCTAAGACTCTAATCCCCAAGAGCATTATCTTTGATTGTAACGGTTCAACTTCGGTTTGAAATAGAGTCAAAGTTCTAAAGATCTATCACCTCTTAGGACACCCAAAGGTTGTAACAAGTATCTATAACTTATAGCTTTGAACCCAACTCTAAGACTCTAATCCCCAAGAGCGTTATCTTTGATTGTAACGGTTCAACTTCGATTTGAAATAGAGTTAAAGTTCTAAAGATCTATCACCTCTTAGGGCACCCAAAGGTTGTAATAAGTATCTATAAGTTATAGCTTTGAACCTTACTCTAAGACTCTAATCCCCAAGAGCGTTATCTTTGATTGTAACGGTTCAGCTTCGGTTTGAAATAGAGTTAAAGTTATAAAGATCTATCACCTCTTAAGACACCCAAAGGTTGTAATAGGTATTTATAAGTTATAGCTTTGAACCTTACTCTAAGACTCTAATCCCCAAGAGCTTTATCATTGATTGTAACGGTTCAACTTTGGATTGAAATAGAGTTAAAGTTCTAAAGATCTATCACCTCTTAGGACACCCAAAGGTTGTAATAAGTATCTATAAGTTATAGCTTTGAACCCAACTCTAAGACTCTAATTCCCAAGAGCGTTATCTTTGATTGTAACGGTTCAACTTCGGATTGAAATAGAGTTAAAGTTCTAAAGATCTATCACCTCTTAGGACACCCAAAGGTTGTAATAAGTATCTATAACTTATAGCTTTGAACCTTACTCTAAGACTCTAATCCCCAAGAGCTTTATCATTGATTGTAACGGTTCAACTTCGAATTGAAATAGAGTTAAAATTCTAAAGATCTATCACCTCTTAGGGCACCCAAAGGTTGTAATAAGTATCTATAACTTATAGCTTTGAACCCAACTCTAAGACTCTAATCCCCAAGAGCGTTATCTTTGATTGTAACGGTTCAACTTCGGTTTGAAATAGAGTTAAAGTTCTAAAGAACTATCACCTCTTAGGACACCCAAAGGTTGTAATAAGTATCTATAACTTATAGCTTTGAACCCAACTCTAAGACTCTAATCCCCAAGAGCGTTATCTTTGATTGTAACGGTTCAACTTCGGATTGAAATAGAGTTAAAGTTCTAAAGATCTATCACTTCTTAGGACACCCAAAAGTTGTAATAAGTATCTATAACTTATAGCTTTGAACCTCACTCTAAGACTCTAATCCCCAAGAGCGTTATCTTTGATTGTAACGGTTCAACTTCGGTTTGAAATAGAGTCAAAGTTCTAAAGATCTATCACCTCTTAAGACACCCAAAGGTTGTAATAAGTATCTATAACTTATAGCTTTGAACCCAACTCTAAGACTCTATTCCCCAAGAGCGTTATCTTTGATTGTAACGGTTCAACTTCGGTTTGAAATGGAGTTAAAGTTCTAAAGATCTATCACCTCTTAGGACACCCAAAGGTTGTAATAGGTAGCTATAAGTTATAGCTTTGAACCTTACTCTAAGACTCTAATCCCCAAGAGCTTTATCATTGATTGTAACGGTTCAACTTTGGATTGAAATAGAGTTAAAGTTCAAAAGATCTAGCACCTCTTAGGACACCCAAAGGTTGTAATATGTATCTATAACTTATAGCTTTGAACCCAACTCTAAGACTCTAATCCCCAAGAGCATTATCTTTGATTGTAACGGTTCAACTTCGGTTTGAAATAGAGTCAAAGTTCTAAAGATCTATCACCTCTTAGGACACCCAAAGGTTGTAACAAGTATCTATAACTTATAGCTTTGAACCCAACTCTAAGACTCTAATCCCCAAGAGCGTTATCTTTGATTGTAACGGTTCAACTTCGATTTGAAATAGAGTTAAAGTTCTAAAGATCTATCACCTCTTAGGGCACCCAAAGGTTGTAATAAGTATCTATAAGTTATAGCTTTGAACCTTACTCTAAGACTCTAATCCCCAAGAGCGTTATCTTTGATTGTAACGGTTCAGCTTCGGTTTGAAATAGAGTTAAAGTTATAAAGATCTATCACCTCTTAAGACACCCAAAGGTTGTAATAGGTATTTATAAGTTATAGCTTTGAACCTTACTCTAAGACTCTAATCCCCAAGAGCTTTATCATTGATTGTAACGGTTCAACTTTGGATTGAAATAGAGTTAAAGTTCTAAAGATCTATCACCTCTTAGGACACCCAAAGGTTGTAATAAGTATCTATAAGTTATATCTTTGAACCCAACTCTAAGACTCTAATTCCCAAGAGCGTTATCTTTGATTGTAACGGTTCAACTTCGGATTGAAATAGAGTTAAAGTTCTAAAGATCTATCACCTCTTAGGACACCCAAAGGTTGTAATAAGTATCTATAACTTATAGCTTTGAACCTTACTCTAAGACTCTAATCCCCAAGAGCTTTATCATTGATTGTAACGGTTCAACTTCGAATTGAAATAGAGTTAAAATTCTAAAGATCTATCACCTCTTAGGGCACCCAAAGGTTGTAATAAGTATCTATAACTTATAGCTTTGAACCCAACTCTAAGACTCTAATCCCCAAGAGCGTTATCTTTGATTGCAACGGTTCAACTTCAGTTTGAAATAGAGTTAAAGTTCTAAAGATTTATCACCTCTTAGGACACCCAAAGGTTGTAATAAGTATCTATAACTTATAGCTTTGAACCTTACTCTAAGACTCTAATCCCCAAGAGCTTTATCATTGATTGTAACGGTTCAACTTCGGATTGAAATAGAGTTAAAGTTCTAAAGATCTAGCACCTCTTAGGACACCCAAAGGTTGTAATAAGTATCTATAACTTATAGCTTTGAACCTAACTCTAAGACTCTAATCCCCAAGAGCGTTATCTTTGATTGTAACGGTTCAACTTCGATTTGAAATAGAGTTAAAGTTCTAAAGATCTTTCACCTCTTAGGACACCCAAAGGTTGTAATAAGTATCTATAACTTATAGCTTTGAACCTTACTCTAAGACTCTAATCCCCAAGAGCGTTATCTTTGATTGTAACGGTTCAACTTCGGTTTGAAATAGAGTTAAAGTTCTAAAGATCTAGCACCTCTTAGGACACCCAAAGGTTGTAATAAGTATCTATAACTTATAGCTTTGAACCCAACTCTAAGACTCTAATCCCCAAGAGCGTTATCTTTGATTGTAACGGTTCAACTTCGGATTGAAATAGAGTTAAAGTTATAAAGATCTATCACCTCTTAGGACACCCAAAGGTTGTAATAAGTATCTATAACTTATAGCTTTGAACCTAACTCTAAGACTCTAATCCCCAAGAGCATTATCTTTGATTGTAACGGTTCAACTTCGGTTTGAAATAGAGTCAAAGTTCTAAAGATCTGTCACCTCTTAGGACACCCAAAGGTTGTAACAAGTATCTATAACTTATAGCTTTGAACCCAACTCTAAGACTCCAATCCCCAAGAGCTTTATCATTGATTGTAACGGTTCAACTTCGGATTGAAATAGAGTTAAAGTTCTAAAGATCTATCACCTCTTAGGACACCCAAAGGTTGTAATAAGTATCTATAACTTATAGCTTTGAACCTCACTCTAAGACTCTAATCCCCAAGAGCGTTATCTTTGATTGTAACGGTTCAACTTCGGTTTGAAATAGAGTCAAAGTTCTAAAGATCTATCACCTCTTAAGACACCCAAAGGTTGTAATAAGTATCTATAACTTATAGCTTTGAACCCAACTCTAAGACTCTAATCCCCAAGAGCGTTATCTTTGATTGTAACGGTTCAACTTCGGTTTGAAATAGAGTTAAAGTTCTAAAGATCTATCACCTCTTAGGACACCCAAAGGTTGTAATAGGTTGCTATAAGTTATAGCTTTGAACCTTACTCTAAGACTCTAATCCCCAAGAGCTTTATCATTGATTGTAACGGTTCAACTTTGGATTGAAATAGAGTTAAAGTTCAAAAGATCTAGCACCTCTTAGGACACCCAAAGGTTGTAATATGTATCTATAACTTATAGCTTTGAACCCAACTCTAAGACTCTAATCCCCAAGAGCATTATCTTTGATTGTAACGGTTCAACTTCGGTTTGAAATAGAGTCAAAGTTCTAAAGATCTATCACCTCTTAGGACACCCAAAGGTTGTAACAAGTATCTATAACTTATAGCTTTGAACCCAACTCTAAGACTCTAATCCCCAAGAGCGTTATCTTTGATTGTAACGGTTCAACTTCGATTTGAAATAGAGTTAAAGTTCTAAAGATCTATCACCTCTTAGGGCACCCAAAGGTTGTAATAAGTATCTATAAGTTATAGCTTTGAACCTTACTCTAAGACTCTAATCCCCAAGAGCGTTATCTTTGATTGTAACGGTTCAGCTTCGGTTTGAAATAGAGTTAAAGTTATAAAGATCTATCACCTCTTAAGACACCCAAAGGTTGTAATAGGTATTTATAAGTTATAGCTTTGAACCTTACTCTAAGACTCTAATCCCCAAGAGCTTTATCATTGATTGTAACGGTTCAACTTTGGATTGAAATAGAGTTAAAGTTCTAAAGATCTATCACCTCTTAGGACACCCAAAGGTTGTAATAAGTATCTATAAGTTATAGCTTTGAACCCAACTCTAAGACTCTAATTCCCAAGAGCGTTATCTTTGATTGTAACGGTTCAACTTCGGATTGAAATAGAGTTAAAGTTCTAAAGATCTATCACCTCTTAGGACACCCAAAGGTTGTAATAAGTATCTATAACTTATAGCTTTGAACCTTACTCTAAGACTCTAATCCCCAAGAGCTTTATCATTGATTGTAACGGTTCAACTTCGAATTGAAATAGAGTTAAAATTCTAAAGATCTATCACCTCTTAGGGCACCCAAAGGTTGTAATAAGTATCTATAACTTATAGCTTTGAACCCAACTCTAAGACTCTAATCCCCAAGAGCGTTATCTTTGATTGTAACGGTTCAACTTCGGTTTGAAATAGAGTTAAAGTTCTAAAGAACTATCACCTCTTAGGACACCCAAAGGTTGTAATAAGTATCTATAACTTATAGCTTTGAACCCAACTCTAAGACTCTAATCCCCAAGAGCGTTATCTTTGATTGTAACGGTTCAACTTCGGATTGAAATAGAGTTAAAGTTCTAAAGATCTATCACTTCTTAGGACACCCAAAAGTTGTAATAAGTATCTATAACTTATAGCTTTGAACCTCACTCTAAGACTCTAATCCCCAAGAGCGTTATCTTTGATTGTAACGGTTCAACTTCGGTTTGAAATAGAGTCAAAGTTCTAAAGATCTATCACCTCTTAAGACACCCAAAGGTTGTAATAAGTATCTATAACTTATAGCTTTGAACCCAACTCTAAGACTCTATTCCCCAAGAGCGTTATCTTTGATTGTAACGGTTCAACTTCGGTTTGAAATGGAGTTAAAGTTCTAAAGATCTATCACCTCTTAGGACACCCAAAGGTTGTAATAGGTAGCTATAAGTTATAGCTTTGAACCTTACTCTAAGACTCTAATCCCCAAGAGCTTTATCATTGATTGTAACGGTTCAACTTTGGATTGAAATAGAGTTAAAGTTCAAAAGATCTAGCACCTCTTAGGACACCCAAAGGTTGTAATATGTATCTATAACTTATAGCTTTGAACCCAACTCTAAGACTCTAATCCCCAAGAGCATTATCTTTGATTGTAACGGTTCAACTTCGGTTTGAAATAGAGTCAAAGTTCTAAAGATCTATCACCTCTTAGGACACCCAAAGGTTGTAACAAGTATCTATAACTTATAGCTTTGAACCCAACTCTAAGACTCTAATCCCCAAGAGCGTTATCTTTGATTGTAACGGTTCAACTTCGATTTGAAATAGAGTTAAAGTTCTAAAGATCTATCACCTCTTAGGGCACCCAAAGGTTGTAATAAGTATCTATAAGTTATAGCTTTGAACCTTACTCTAAGACTCTAATCCCCAAGAGCGTTATCTTTGATTGTAACGGTTCAGCTTCGGTTTGAAATAGAGTTAAAGTTATAAAGATCTATCACCTCTTAAGACACCCAAAGGTTGTAATAGGTATTTATAAGTTATAGCTTTGAACCTTACTCTATGACTCTAATCCCCAAGAGCTTTATCATTGATTGTAACGGTTCAACTTTGGATTGAAATAGAGTTAAAGTTCTAAAGATCTATCACCTCTTAGGACACCCAAAGGTTGTAATAAGTATCTATAAGTTATATCTTTGAACCCAACTCTAAGACTCTAATTCCCAAGAGCGTTATCTTTGATTGTAACGGTTCAACTTCGGATTGAAATAGAGTTAAAGTTCTAAAGATCTATCACCTCTTAGGACACCCAAAGGTTGTAATAAGTATCTATAACTTATAGCTTTGAACCTTACTCTAAGACTCTAATCCCCAAGAGCTTTATCATTGATTGTAACGGTTCAACTTCGAATTGAAATAGAGTTAAAATTCTAAAGATCTATCACCTCTTAGGGCACCCAAAGGTTGTAATAAGTATCTATAACTTATAGCTTTGAACCCAACTCTAAGACTCTAATCCCCAAGAGCGTTATCTTTGATTGTAACGGTTCAACTTCGGTTTGAAATAGAGTTAAAGTTCTAAAGAACTATCACCTCTTAGGACACCCAAAGGTTGTAATAAGTATCTATAACTTATAGCTTTGAACCCAACTCTAAGACTCTAATCCCCAAGAGCGTTATCTTTGATTGTAACGGTTCAACTTCGGATTGAAATAGAGTTAAAGTTCTAAAGATCTATCACTTCTTAGGACACCCAAAAGTTGTAATAAGTATCTATAACTTATAGCTTTGAACCTCACTCTAAGACTCTAATCCCCAAGAGCGTTATCTTTGATTGTAACGGTTCAACCTCGGTTTGAAATAGAGTCAAAGTTCTAAAGATCTATCACCTCTTAGGACACCCAAAGGTTGTAATAAGTATCTATAACTTATAGCTTTGAACCCAACTCTAAGACTCTAATCCCCAAGAGCGTTATCTTTGATTGTAACGGTTCAACTTCGGTTTGAAATAGAGTTAAAGTTCTAAAGATCTATCACCTCTTAGGACACCCAAAGGTTGTAATAAGTATCTATAACTTATAGCTTTGAACCCAACTCTAAGACTCTAATCCCCAAGAGCGTTATCTTTGATTGTACCGGTTCAACTTCGGTTTGAAATAGAGTTAAAGTTATAAAGATCTATCACCTCTTAGGACACCCAAAGGTTGTAATAAGTAGATATAACTTATAGCTTTGAACCCAACTCTAAGACTCTAATCCCCAAGAGCGTTATCTTTGATTGTAACGGTTCAACTTCGGATTGAAATAGAGTTAAAGTTCTAAAGATCAATCACCTCTTAGGACACCCAAAAGTTGTAATAAGTATCTATAACTTATAGCTTTGAACCTTACCCTATGACTCTAATCCCCAAGAGCTTTATCATTGATTGTAACGGTTCAACTTCGGATTGAAATAGAGTTAAAGTTCTAAAGATCTATCACCTCTTAGGACACCCAAAGGTTGTAATAAGTATCTATAACTTATAGCTTTGAACCCAACTCTAAGACTCTAATCCCTAAGAACTTTATCATTGATTGTAACGGTTCAACTTTGGATTGAAATAGAGTTAAAGTTCTAAAGATCTAGCACCTCTTAGGACACCCAAAGGTTGTAATAAGTATCTATAACTTATATCTTTGAACCTCACTCTAAGACTCTAATCCCCAAGAGCTTTATCATTGATTGTAACGGTTCAACTTTGGATTGAAATAGAGTTAAAGTTTTAAAGATCTAGCACCTCTTAGGACACCCAAAGGTTGTAATAAGTATCTATAACTTATAGCTTTGAACCCAACTCTAAGACTCTAATCCCCAAGAGCGTTATCTTTGATTGCAACGGTTCAACTTCAGTTTGAAATAGAGTTAAAGTTCTAAAGATTTATCACCTCTTAGGACACCCAAAGGTTGTAATAAGTATCTATAACTTATAGCTTTGAACCTTATACTAAGACTCTAATCCCCAAGAGCTTTATCATTGATTGTAACGGTTCAACTTTGGATTGAAATAGAGTTAAAGTTTTAAAGATCTAGCACCTCTTAGGACACCCAAAGGTTGTAATAAGTATCTATAACTTATAGCTTTGAACCCAACTCTAAGACTCTAATCCCCAAGAGCGTTATCTTTGATTGTAACGGTTCAACTTCAGTTTGAAATAGAGTTAAAGTTCTAAAGATCTATCTCCTCTTAGGACACCCAAAGGTTGTAATAAGTATCTATAACTTATAGCTTTGAACCCAACTCTAAGACTCTAATCCCCAAGAGCGTTATCTTTGATTGTAACGGTTCAACTTCGGTTTGAAATAGAGTTAAAGTTCTAAAGATCTATCTCCTCTTAGGACACACAAAGGTTGTAATAAGTATCTATAACTTATAGCTTTGAACCCAACTCTAAGACTCTAATCCCCAAGAGCGTTATCTTTGATTGTAACGGTTCAACTTCGGATTGAAATAGAGTTAAAATTCTAAAGATCTATCACCTCTTAGGGCACCCAAAGGTTGTAATAAGTATCTATAACTTATAGCTTTGAACCCAACTCTAAGACTCTAATCCCCAAGAGCGTTATCTTTGATTATAACGGTTCAACTTCGGTTTGAAATAGAGTTAAAGTTCTAAAGATCTATCACCTCTTAGGACACCCAAAGGTTGTAATAAGTATCTATAACTTATAGCTTTGAACCTAACTCTAAGACTCTAATCCCCAAGAGCGTTATCTTTGATTGTAACGGTTCAACTTCGATTTGAAATAGAGTTAAAGTTCTAAAGATCTTTCACCTCTTAGGACACCCAAAGGTTGTAATAAGTATCTATAACTTATAGCTTTGAACCTTACTCTAAGACTCTAATCCCCAAGAGCTTTATCATTGATTGTAACGATTCAACTTTGGATTGAAATAAAGTTAAAGTTCTAAAGATCTAACACCTCTTAGGACACCCAAAGGTTGTAATAAGTATCTATAACTTATAGCTTTGAACCCAACTCTAAGACTCTAATCCCCAAGAGCGTTATCTTTGATTGTAACGGTTCAACTTCGGATTGAAATAGAGTTAAAGTTCTAAAGATCTATCACCTCTTAGGACACCCAAAGGTTGTAATAGGTATCTATAAGTTATAGCTTTGAACCTTACTTTAAGACTCTAATCCCCAAGAGCTTTATCATTGATTGTAACGGTTCAACTTTGGATTGAAATTGAGTTAAAGTTCAAAAGATCTAGCACCTCTTAGGACACCCAAAGGTTGTAATATGTATCTATAACTTATAGCTTTGAACCTTATTCTAAGACTCTAATACCCTAGAGCTTTATCATTGATTGTAACAGTTCAACTTTGGATTGAATTAGAGTTAAAGTTCTAAAGATCTAGCACCTCTTAGGACACCCAAAGGTTGTAATAAGTATCTATAACTTATAGCTTTGAACCCAACTCTAAGACTCTAATCCCCAAGAGCGTTATCTTTGATTGTAACGGTTCAACTTCGGTTTGAAATAGAGTTATAGTTCTAAAGATCTATCACCTCTTAGGACACCCAAAAGTTGTAATAAGTATCTATAACTTATATCTTTGAACCTTACTCTAAGACTCTAATCCCCAAGAGCTTTATCATTGATTGTAACGGTTCAACTTCGGATTGAAATAGAGTTAAAGTTCTAAAGATCTATCACCTCTTAGGACACCCAAAGGTTGTAATAAGTATCTATAACTTATAGCTTTGAACCTTACTCTAAGACTCTAATCCCCAAGAGCTTTATCATTGATTGTAACGATTCAACTTTGGATTGAAATAAAGTTAAAGTTCTAAAGATCTAACACCTCTTAGGACACCCAAAGGTTGTAATAAGTATCTATAACTTATAGCTTTGAACCCAACTCTAAGACTCTAATCCCCAAGAGCGTTATCTTTGATTGTAACGGTTCAACTTCGGTTTGAAATAGAGTTATAGTTCTAAAGATCTATCACCTCTTAGGACACCCAAAAGTTGTAATAAGTATCTATAACTTATATCTTTGAACCTTACTCTAAGACTCTAATCCCCAAGAGCTTTATCATTGATTGTAACGGTTCAACTTCGGATTGAAATAGAGTTAAAGTTCTAAAGATCTATCACCTCTTAGGACACCCAAAGGTTGTAATAAGTATCTATAACTTATAGCTTTGAACCTTATTCTAAGACTCTAATACCCTAGAGCTTTATCATTGATTGTAACAGTTCAACTTTGGATTGAATTAGAGTTAAAGTTCTAAAGATCTAGCACCTCTTAGGACACCCAAAGGTTGTAATAAGTATCTATAACTTATAGCTTTGAACCCAACTCTAAGACTCTAATCCCCAAGAGCATTATCTTTGATTGTAACGGTTCAACTTCGATTTGAAATAGAGTCAAAGTTCTAAAGATCTATCACCTCTTAGGACACCCAAAGGTTGTAACAAGTATCTATAACTTATAGCTTTGAACCCAACTCTAAGACTCTAATCCCCAAGAGCGTTATCTTTGATTGTAACGGTTCAACTTCGGTTTGAAATAGAGTTAAAGTTCTAAAGATCTATCACCTCTTAGGACACCCAAAGGTTGTAATACGTATCTATAAGTTATAGCTTTGAACCTTACTCGAAGACTCTAATCCCCAAGAGCTTTATCATTGATTGTAACGGTTCAACTTTGGATTGAAATAGAGTTAAAGTTCGAAAGATCTAGCACCTCATAGGACACCCAAAGGTTGTAATATGTATCTATAACTTATAGCTTTGAACCCAACTCTAAGACTCTAATCCCCAAGAGCATTATCTTTGATTGTAACGGTTCAACTTCGGTTTGAAATAGAGTCAAAGTTCTAAAGATCTATCACCTCTTAGGACACCCAAAGGTTGTAACAAGTATCTATAACTTATAGCTTTGAACCCAACTCTAAGACTCTAATCCCCAAGAGCATTATCTTTGATTGTAACGGTTCAACTTCGATTTGAAATAGAGTTAAAGTTCTAAAGCTCTATCACCTCTTAGGGCACCCAAAGGTTGTAATAAGTATCTATAAGTTATAGCTTTGAACCTTACTCTAAGACTCTAATCCCCAAGAGCGTTATCTTTGATTGTAACGGTTCAGCTTCGGTTTGAAATAGAGTTAAAGTTATAAAGATCTATCACCTCTTAAGACACCCAAAGGTTGTAATAGGTATTTATAAGTTATAGCTTTGAACCTTACTCTAAGACTCTAATCCCCAAGAGCTTTATCATTGATTGTATCGGTTCAACTTTGGATTGAAATAGAGTTAAAGTTCTAAAGATCTATCACCTCTTAGGACACCCAAAGGTTGTAATAAGTATCTATAAGTTATAGCTTTGAACCCAACTCTAAGACTCTAATTCCCAAGAGCGTTATCTTTGATTGTAACGGTTCAACTTCGGATTGAAATAGAGTTAAAGTTCTAAATATCTATCACCTCTTAGGACACCCAAAGGTTGCAATAAGTATCTATAACTTATAGCTTTGAACCTTACTCTAAGACTCTAATCCCCAAGAGCTTTATCATTGATTGTAACGGTTCAACTTCGAATTGAAATAGAGTTAAAATTCTAAAGATCTATCACCTCTTAGGGCACCCAAAGGTTGTAATAAGTATCTATAACTTATAGCTTTGAACCCAACTCTAAAACTCTAATCACCAAGAGCGTTATCTTTGATTGTAACGGTTCAACTTCGGTTTGAAATAGAGTTAAAGTTCTAAAGAACTATCACCTCTTAGGACACCCAAAGGTTGTAATAAGTATCTATAACTTATAGCTTTGAACCCAACTCTAAGACTCTAATCCCCAAGAGCGTTATCTTTGATTGTAACGGTTCAACTTCGGATTGAAATAGAGTTAAAGTTCTAAAGATCTATCACTTCTTAGGACACCCAAAAGTTGTAATAAGTATCTATAACTTATAGCTTTGAACCTCACTCTAAGACTCTAATCCCCAAGAGCGTTATCTTTGATTGTAACGATTCAACCTCGGTTTGAAATAGAGTCAAAGTTCTAAAGATCTATCACCTCTTAGGACACCCAAAGGTTGTAATAAGTATCTATAACTTATAGCTTTGAACCCAACTCTACGACTCTAATCCCCAAGACCGTTATCTATGATTGTAACGGTTCAACTTCGGTTTGAAATAGAGTTAAAGTTCTAAAGATCTATCACCTCTTAGGACACCCAAAGGTTGTAATAAGTATCTATAACTTATAGCTTTGAACCCAACTCTAAGACTCTAATCCCCAAGAGCGTTATCTTTGATTGTAACGGTTCAACTTCGGTTTGAAATAGAGTTAAAGTTATAAAGATCTATCACCTCTTAGGACACCCAAAGGTTGTAATAAGTAGATATAACTTATAGCTTTGAACCCAACTCTAAGACTCTAATCCCCAAGAGCGTTATCTTTGATTGTAACGGTTCAACTTCGGATTGAAATAGAGTTAAAGTTCTAAAGATCAATCACCTCTTAGGACACCCAAAAGTTGTAATAAGTATCTATAACTTATAGCTTTGAACCTTACCCTATGACTCTAATCCCCAAGAGCTTTATCATTGATTGTAACGGTTCAACTTCGGATTGAAATAGAGTTAAAGTTCTAAAGATCTATCACCTCTTAGGACACCCAAAGGTTGTAATAAGTATCTATAACTTATAGCTTTGAACCTTACTCTAAGACTCTAATCCCCAAGAACTTTATCATTGATTGTAACGGTTCAACTTTGCATTGAAATAGAGTTAAAGTTCTAAAGATCTAGCACCTCTTAGGACACCCAAAGGTTGTAATAAGTATCTATAACTTATATCTTTGAACCTCACTCTAAGACTCTAATCCCCAAGAGCTTTATCATTGATTGTAACGGTTCAACTTTGGATTGAAATAGAGTTAAAGTTTTAAAGATCTAGCACCTCTTAGGACACCCAAAGGTTGTAATAAGTATCTATAACTTATAGCTTTGAACCCAACTCTAAGACTCTAATCCCCAAGAGCGTTATCTTTGATTGTAACGGTTCAACTTCAGTTTGAAATAGAGTTAAAGTTCTAAAGATTTATCACCTCTTAGGACACCCAAAGGTTGTAATAAGTATCTATAACTTATAGCTTTGAACCTTACTCTAAGACTCTAATCCCCAAGAGCTTTATCATTGATTGTAACGGTTCAACTTTGGATTGAGATAGAGTTAAAGTTTTAAAGATCTAGCACCTCTTAGGACACCCAAAGGTTATAATAAGTATCTATAACTTATAGCTTTGAACCCAACTCTAAGACTCTAATCCCCAAGAGCGTTATCTTTGATTGTAACGGTTCAACTTCAGTTTGAAATAGAGTTAAAGTTCTAAAGATCTATCACCTCTTAGGACACCCAAAGGTTGTAATAAGTATCTATAACTTATAGCTTTGAACCTAACTCTAAGACTTTAATCCCCAAGAGCTTTATCTTTGATTGTAACGGTTCAACTTCGGATTGAAATAGAGTTAAATTCTAAAGATCTATCTCCTCTTAGGACACCCAAAGGTTGTAATAAGTATCTATAACTTATAGCTTTGAACCCAACTCTAAGACTCTAATCCCCAAGAGTATTATCTTTGACTGTAACGGTTCAACTTCGGTTTGAAATAGAGTTAAAGTTCTAAAGATCTATCTCCCCTTAGGACACCCAAAGGATGTAATAAGTATCTATAACTTATAGCTTTGAACCCAACTCTAAGACTCTAATCCCCAAGAGCGTTATCTTTGATTGTAAAGGTTCAACTTCGGATTGAAATAGAGTTAAAATTCTAAAGATCTATCACCTCTTAGGGCACCCAAAGGTTGTAATAAGTATCTATAACTTATAGCTTTGAACCCAACTCTAAGACTCTAATCCCCAAGAGCGTTATCTTTTATTATAACGGTTCAACTTCGGTTTGAAATAGAGTTAAAGTTCTAAAGATCTATCACCTCTTAGGACACCCAAAGGTTGTAATAAGTATCTATAACTTATAGCTTTGAACCTTACCCTATGACTCTAATCCCCAAGAGCTTTATCATTGATTGTAACGGTTCAACTTCGGATTGAAATAGAGTTAAAGTTTTAAAGATCTATCACCTCTTAGGACACCCAAAGGTTGTAATAAGTATCTATAACTTATAGCTTTGAACCTTACTCTAAGACTCTAATCCCCAAGAACTTTATCATTGATTGTAACGGTTCAACTTTGCATTGAAATAGAGTTAAAGTTCTAAAGATCTAGCACCTCTTAGGACACCCAAAGGTTGTAATAAGTATCTATAACTTATATCTTTGAACCTCACTCTAAGACTCTAATCCCCAAGAGCTTTATCATTGATTGTAACGGTTCAACTTTGGATTGAAATAGAGTTAAAGTTTTAAAGATCTAGCACCTCTTAGGACACCCAAAGGTTGTAATAAGTATCTATAACTTATAGCTTTGAACCCAACTCTAAGACTCTAATCCCCAAGAGCGTTATCTTTGATTGTAACGGTTCAACTTCAGTTTGAAATAGAGTTAAAGTTCTAAAGATTTATCACCTCTTAGGACACCCAAAGGTTGTAATAAGTATCTATAACTTATAGCTTTGAACCTTACTCTAAGACTCTAATCCCCAAGAGCTTTATCATTGATTGTAACGGTTCAACTTTGGATTGAGATAGAGTTAAAGTTTTAAAGATCTAGCACCTCTTAGGACACCCAAAGGTTATAATAAGTATCTATAACTTATAGCTTTGAACCCAACTCTAAGACTCTAATCCCCAAGAGCGTTATCTTTGATTGTAACGGTTCAACTTCAGTTTGAAATAGAGTTAAAGTTCTAAAGATCTATCACCTCTTAGGACACCCAAAGGTTGTAATAAGTATCTATAACTTATAGCTTTGAACCTAACTCTAAGACTTTAATCCCCAAGAGCTTTATCTTTGATTGTAACGGTTCAACTTCGGACTGAAATAGAGTTAAATTCTAAAGATCTATCTCCTCTTAGGACACCCAAAGGTTGTAATAAGTATCTATAACTTATAGCTTTGAACCCAACTCTAAGACTCTAATCCCCAAGAGTATTATCTTTGACTGTAACGGTTCAACTTCGGTTTGAAATAGAGTTAAAGTTCTAAAGATCTATCTCCTCTTAGGACACCCAAAGGATGTAATAAGTATCTATAACTTATAGCTTTGAACCCAACTCTAAGACTCTAATCCCCAAGAGCGTTATCTTTGATTGTAAAGGTTCAACTTCGGATTGAAATAGAGTTAAAATTCTAAAGATCTATCACCTCTTAGGGCACCCAAAGGTTGTAATAAGTATCTATAACTTATAGCTTTGAACCCAACTCTAAGACTCTAATCCCCAAGAGCGTTATCTTTTATTATAACGGTTCAACTTCGGTTTGAAATAGAGTTAAAGTTCTAAAGATCTATCACCTCTTAGGACACCCAAAGGTTGTAATAAGTATCTATAACTTATAGCTTTGAACCTAACTCTAATACTCTAATCCCCAAGAGCGTTATCTTTGATTGTAACGGTTCAACTTCGATTTGAAATAGAGTTAAAGTTCTAAAGATCTTTCACCTCTTAGGACACCCAAAGGTTGTAATAATTATCTATAACTTATAGCTTTGAACCTAACTCTAAGACTCTAATCCCCAAGAGCGTTATCTTTGATTGTAACGGTTCAACTTCGATTTGAAATAGAGTTAAAGTTCTAAAGATCTTTCACCTCTTAGGACACCCAAAGGTTGTAGTAAGTATCTATAACTTATAGCTTTGAACCTTACTCTAGGACTCTAATCCCCAAGAGCTTTATCGATTGTAACGATTCAACTTTGGATTGAAATAGAGTTAAAGTTCTAAAGATCTAGCACCTCTTAGGACACCCAAAGGTTGTAATAAGTATCTATAACTTATAGCTTTGAACCCAACTCTAAGACTCTAATCTCCAAGAGCGTTATCTTTGATTGTAACGGTTCAACTTCGGATTGAAATAGAGTTAAAGTTCTAAAGATCTATCACCTCTTAGGACACCCAAAGGTTGTAACAAGTATCTATAACTTATAGCTTTGAACCCAACTCTAAGACTCTAATCCCCAAGAGCGTTATCTTTGATTGTAACGGTTCAACTTCGATTTGAAATAGAGTTAAAGTTCTAAAGATCTATCACCTCTTAGGGCACCGAAAGGTTGTAATAAGTATCTATAACTTATAGCTTTGCACCTTACTCTAAGACTCTAATCCCCAAGAGCGTTATCTTTGATTGTAACGGTTCAACTTCGTATTGAAATAGAGTTAAAATTCTAAAGATCTATCACCTCTTAGGGCACCCAAAGGTTGTAATAAGTATTTATAACATATAGCTTTGCACCTTACTCTAAGACTCTAATCCCCAAGAGCGTTATCTTTGATTGTAACGGTTCAACTTCGGTTTGAAATAGAGTTAAAGTTCTAAAGATCTATCACCTCTTAGGACACCCAAAGGTTGTAATAAGTATCTATAACTTATAGCTTTGAACCTAACTCTAAGACTCTAATCCCCAAGAGCATTATCTTTGATTGTAACGGTTCAACTTCGGTTTGAAATAGAGTCAAAGTTCTAAAGATCTGTCACCTCTTAGGACACCCAAAGGTTGTTACAAGTGTCTATAACTTATAGCTTTGAACCCAACTCTAAGACTCTAATCCCCAAGAGCGTTATCTTTTATTGTAACGGTTCAACTTCGATTTGAAATAGAGTTAAAGTTCTAAAGATCTATCACCTCTTAGGGCACCGAAAGGTTGTAATAAGTATCTATAACTTATAGCTTTGCACCTTACTCTAAGACTCTAATCCCCAAGAGCGTTATCTTTGATTGTAACGGTTCAACTTCGTATTGAAATAGACTTAAAATCCTAAAGATCTATCACCTCTTAGGGCACCCAAAGGTTGTAATAAGTATTTATAACTTATAGCTTTGCACCTTACTCTAAGACTCTAATCCCCAAGAGCGTTATCTTAGATTGTAACGGTTCAACTTCGGTTTGAAATAGAGTTAAAGTTCTAAAGATCTATCACCTCTTCGGACACCCAAAAGTTGTAATAAGTATCTATAACTTATAGCTTTGAACCTTACTCTAATACTCTAATACCCAAGAGCTTTATCATTGATTGTAACGGTTCAACTTCGGATTGAAATAGAGTTAAAGTTCTAAAGATCTATCTCCTCTTAGGACACCCAAAGGTTGTAATAAGTATCTATAACTTATAGCTTTGAACCTTACTCTAAGACTCTAATCCCCAAGAGCTTTATCATTGATTGTAACGATTCAACTTTGGATTGAAATAGAGTTAAAGTTCTAAAGATCTAGCACCTCTTAGGACACCCAAAGATTGTAATAAGTATCTATAACTTATAGCTTTGAACTAAACTCTAAGACTCTAATCCCCAAGAGCGTTATCTTTGATTGTAACAGTTCAACTTCGAATTGAAATAGAGTTAAAATTCTAAAGATCTATCACCTCTTAGGGCACCCAAAGGTTGTAATAAGTATCTATAACTTATAGCTTTGAACCCAACTCTAAGACTCTAATCCCCAAGAGCGTTATCTTTGATTGTAACGGTTCAACTTCGGTTTGAAATAGAGTTAAAGTTATAAAGATCTATCACCTCTTAGGACACCCAAAGGTTGTAATAAGTATCTATAACTTATAGCTTTGAACCCAACTCTAAGACTCTAATCCCCAAGAGCGTTATCTTTGAT
Organism: Pontederia crassipes; assembly: GCA_030549335.1. NCBI lineage: Eukaryota > Viridiplantae > Streptophyta > Magnoliopsida > Commelinales > Pontederiaceae > Pontederia > Pontederia crassipes. Next base: position 4,035,651 of record JAUKPH010000023.1, on the reverse strand, counting down.
TGTAACGGTTCAACTTCGGATTGAAATAGAGTTAAAGTTCTAAAGATCAATCACCTCTTAGGACACCCAAAAGTTGTAATAAGTATCTATAACTTATAGCTTTGAACCTTACCCCATTACTCTAATCCCCAAGAGCTTTATCATTGATTGTAACGGTTCAACTTCGGATTGAAATAGAGTTAAAGTTCTAAAGATCTATCACCTCTTAGGACACTCAAAGGTTGTAATAAGTATCTATAACTTATAGATTTGAACCTCACTCTAAGACTCTAATCCCCAAGAGCTTTATCATTGATTGTAACGGTTCAACTTTGGATTGAAATAGAGTTAAAGTTTTAAAGATCTAGCACCTCTTAGGACACCCAAAGGTTGTAATAAGTATCTATAACTTATAGCTTTGAACCCAACTCTAAGACTCTAATCCCCAAGAGCGTTATCTTTGATTGTAACGGTTCAACTTCAGTTTGAAATAGAGTTAAAGTTCTAAAGATTTATCACCTCTTAGGACACCCAAAGGTTGTAATAAGTATCTATAACTTATAGCTTTGAACCTTACTCTAAGACTCTAATCCCCAAGAGCTTTATCATTGATTGTAACGGTTCAACTTTGGATTGAGATAGAGTTAAAGTTCTAAAGATCTATCACCTCTTAGGGCACCCAAGGGTTGTAATAAGTATCTATAACTTATAGCTTTGCACCTTACTCTAAGACTCTAATCCCCAAGAGCGTTATCTTTGATTGTAACGGTTCAACTTCGGTTTGAAATAGAGTTAAAGTTCTAAAGATCTATCTCCTCTTAGGACACCCAAAGGTTGTAATAAGTATCTATAACTTATAGCTTTGAACCCAACTCTAAGACTCTAATCCCCAAGAGCGTTATCTTTGATTGTAACAGTTCAACTTCGGATTCAAATAGAGTTAAAATTCTAAAGATCTATCACCTCTTAGGGCACCCAAAGGTTGTAATAAGTATCTATAACTTATAGCTTTGAACCCAACTCTAAGACTCTAATCCCCAAGAGCGTTATCTTTGATTGTAACGGTTCAACTTCGGTTTGAAATAGAGTTAAAATTCTAAAGATCTATCACCTCTTAGGGCACCCAAAGGTTGTAATAAGTATCTATAACTTATAGCTTTGAACCCAACTCTAAGACTCTAATCCCCAAGAGCGTTATCTTTGATTGTAACGGTTCAACTTCGGTTTGAAATAGAGTTAAAGTTATAAAGATCTATCACCTCTTAGGACACCCAAAGGTTGTAATAAGTATCTATATCTTATAGCTTTGAACCCAACTCTAAGACTCTAATCCCCAAGAGCGTTATCTTTGATTGTAACGGTTCAACTTCGGATTGAAATAGAGTTAAAGTTCTAAAGATCAATCACCTCTTAGGACACCCAAAAGTTGTAATAAGTATCTATAACTTATAGCTTTGAACCCAACTCTAAGACTTTAATCCCCAAAAGTTGTAATAAGTATCTATAACTTATAGCTTTGAACCTTACTCTAAGACTCTAATCCCCAAGAGCTTTATCATTGATTGTAACGGTTCAACTTCGGATTGAAATAGACTTAAAGTTCTAAAGATCTATCACCTCTTAGGACACCCAAAGGTTGTAATAAGTATCTATAACTTATAGCTTTAAACCTTACTCTAAGACTCTAATCCCCAAGAACTTTTATCATTGATTGTAACGGTTCGACTTTGGATTGAAATAGAGTTAAAGTTCTAAAGATCTAGCACCTCTTAGGACACCCAAAGGTTGTAATAAGTATCTATAACTTATAACTTTGAACCCAACTCTAAGACTCTAATCCCCAAGAGCGTTATCTTTGATTATAACGGTTCAACTTCGGTTTGAAATAGAGTTAAAGTTCTAAAGATCTATCACCTCTTAGGACACCCAAAGGTTGTAATAAGTATCTATAACTTATATCTTTGAACCTCTCTCTAAGATTCTAATCCCCAAGAGCGTTATCTTTGATTGTAACGGTTCAACTTCGATTTGAAATAGAGTTAAAGTTCAAAAGATCTATCACCTCTTAGGGCACCCAAGGGTTGTAATAAGTATCTATAACTTATAGCTTTGCACCTTACTCTAAGACTCTAATCCCCAAGAACGTTATCTTTGATTGTAACGGTTCAACTTCGGTTTGAAATAGAGTTAAAGTTCTAAAGATCTATCTCCTCTTAGGACACCCAAAGGTTGTAATAAGTATCTATAACTTATAGCTTTGAACCCAACTCTAAGACTCTAATCCTCAAGAGCGTTATCTTTGATTGTAACGGTTCAACTTCGATTTGAAATAGAGTTAAAGTTCTAAAGATCTATCACCTCTTAGGGCACCCAAGGGTTGTAATAAGTATCTATAACTTATAGCTTTGCACCTTACTCTAAGACTCTAATCCCCAAGAACGTTATCTTTGATTGTAACGGTTCAACTTCGGTTTGAAATAGAGTTAAAGTTCTAAAGACCTATCTCCTCTTAGGACACCCAAAGGTTGTAATAAGTATCTATAACTTATAGCTTTGAACCCAACTCTAAGACTCTAATCCTCAAGAGCGTTATCTTTGATTGTAACGGTTCAACTTCGGATTCAAATAGAGTTAAAATTCTAAAGATCTATCGCCTCTTAGGGCACCCAAAGGTTGTAATAAGTATCTACAACTTATAGCTTTCAACCCAACTCTAAGACTCTAATCCCCAAGAGCGTTATCTTTGATTGTAACGATTCAACTTCGGTTTGAAATAGAGTTAAATTTCTAAAGATCTATCACCTCTTAGGACACCCAAAGGTTGTAATAAGTATCTATAACTTATAGCTTTGAACCCAACTCTAAGACTCTAATCCCCAAGAGCGTTATCTTTGATTGTAACGGTTCAACTTCGGATTGAAATAGAGTTAAAGTTCTAAAGATCTATCACCTCTTAGGACACCCAAAAGTTGTAATAAGTATCTATAACTTATAGCTTTGAACCTTACTCTAAGACTCTAAGCCCCAAGAGCTTTATCATTGATTGTAACGGTTCAACTTCGGATTGAAATAGAGTTAAAGTTCTAAAGATCTATCACCTCTTAGGACACCCAAATGTTGTAATAAGTATCTATAACTTATAGCTTTGAACCTCACTCTAAGACTCTAATCCCCAAGAGCGTTATCTTTGATTGTAACGGTTCAACTTCGGCTTGAAATAGAGTCAAAGTTCTAAAGATCTATCACCTCTTAGGACACCCAAAGGTTGTAATAAATATCTATAACTTATAGATTTGCACCTTACTCTAAGACTCTAATCCCCAAGAGCGTTATCTTTGATTGTAACGGTTCAACTTCGGTTTGAAATAGAGTTAAAGTTCTAAAGATCTATCACCTCTTAGGACACCCAAAAGTTGTAATAAGTATCTATAACTTATAGCTTTGAACCTTACTCTAAGACTCTAATCCCCAAGAGCTTTATCATTGATTGTAACGGTTCAACTTCGGATTGAAATAGAGTTAAAGTTCTAAAGATCTATCACTTCTTAGGACACCCAAAGGTTGTAATAAGTATCTATAACTTATAGCTTTGAACCTTATTCTAAGACTCTAATCCCCAAGAGCTTTATCATTGATTGTAACGGTTCAACTTTGGATTGAAATAGAGTTAAAGTTCTAAAGATCTAGCACCTCTTAGGACACCCAAAGGTTGTAATAAGTATCTATAACTTATAACTTTGAACCCAACTCTAAGACTCTAATCCCCAAGAGCGTTATCTTTGATTGTAACGGTTCAACTTCGGTTTGAAATAGAGTTAAAGTTCTAAAGATCTATCACCTCTTAGGACACCCAAAGGTTGTAATAAGTATCTATAACTTATAGCTTTGAACCCAACTCTAAGACTCTAATCCCGAAGAGCGTTATCTTTGATTGTAACGGTTCAACTTCGAATTGAAATAGAGTTAAAATTCTAAATATCTATCACCTCTTAGGGCACCCAAAGGTTGTAATAAGTATCTATAACTTATAGCTTTGAACCCAACTCTAAGACTCTAATCCCCAAGAGCGTTATCTTTGATTTTAACGGTTCAACTTCGGATTGAAATAGAGTTAAAGTTCTGAAGATCTATCACCTCTTAGGACACCCAAAAGTTGTAATAAGTATCTATAACTTATACCTTTGAACCGTACTCTAAGACTCTAAGCCCCAAGAGCTTTATCATTGATTGTAACGGTTCTAACTTCGGATTGAAATAGAGTTAAAGTTCTAAAGATCTATCACCTCTTAGGACACCCAAAGGTTGTAATAAGTATCTATAACTTATAGCTTTGAACCTCACTCTAAGACTCTAATCCCCAAGAGCGTTATCTTTGATTGTAACGGTTCAACTTCGGTTTGAAATAGAGTCAAAGTTCTAAAGATCTATCACCTCTTAGGACACCCAAAGGTTGTAATAAGTATCTATAACTTATAGCTTTGAACCCAACTCTAAGACTCTAATCCCCAAGAGCGTTATCTTTGATTGTAACGGTTCAACTTCGGTTTGAAATAGAGTTAAAGTTCTAAAGATCTATCACCTCTTAGGACACCCAAAGGTTGTAATAAGTATCTATAACTTATAGCTTTGAACCCAACTCTAAGACTATAATCCCCAAGAGCGTTATCTTTGATTGTAACGGTTCAACTTCGGATTGAAATAGAGTTAAAGTTCTAAAGATCTATCACCTCTTAGGACACCCAAAGTTGTAATAAGTATCTATAACTTATAGCTTTGAACCTTACTCTAAGACTCTAAGCCCCAAGAGCTTTATCATTGATTGTAACGGTTCAACTTCGGATTGAAATAGAGTTAAAGTTCTAAAGATCTATCACCTCTTAGGACACCCAAAGGTTGTAATAAGTATCTATAACTTATAGCTTTGAACCTTATTCTAAGACTCTAATCCCCTAGAGCTTTATCATTGATTGTAATGGTTCAACTTTGGATTGAAATAGAGTTAAAGTTCTAAAGATCTAGCACCTCTTAGGACACCCAAAGGTTGTAATAAGTATCTATAACTTATAGCTTTGAACCCAACTCTAAGACTCTAATCCCCAAGAGCATTATCTTTGATTGTAACGGTTCAACTTCGATTTGAAATAGAGTCAAAGTTCTAAAGATCTATCACCTCTTAGGACACCCAAAGGTTGTAACAAGTATCTATAACTTATAGCTTTGAACCCAACTCTAAGACTCTAATCCCCAAGAGCGTTATCTTTGATTGTAACGGTTCAACTTCGGTTTGAAATAGAGTTAAAGTTCTAAAGATCTATCACCTCTTAGGACACCCAAAGGTTGTAATAAGTATCTATAACTTATAGCTTTGAACCCAACTCTAAGACTCTAATCCCGAAGAGCGTTATCTTTGATTGTAACGGTTCAACTTCGGATTGAAATAGAGTTAAAGTTCTAAAGATCTATCACCTCTTAGGACACCCAAAGGTTGTAATAAGTATCTATAACTTATAGCTTTGAACCTCACTCTAAGACTCTAATCCCCAAGAGCGTTATCTTTGATTGTAACGGTTCAACTTCGGTTTGAAATAGAGTCAAAGTTCTAAAGATCTATCTCCTCTTAGGTCACCCAAAGGTTGTAATAAGCATCTATAACTTATAGATTTGCACCTTACTCTAAGACTCTAATCCCCAAGAGCGTTATCTTTGATTGTAACGGTTCAACTTCGGTTTGAAATAGAGTCAAAGTTCTAAAGATCTATCACCTCTTAGGACACCCAAAGGTTGTAATAAGTATCTATAACTTATAGCTTTGAACCCAACTCTAAGACTCTAATCCCCAAGAGCGTTATCTTTGATTGTAACGGTTCAACTTCGGTTTGAAATAGAGTTAAAGTTCTAAAGATCGGTTTGAAATAGAGTTAAAGTTCTAAAGATCTATCACCTCTTAGGACACCCAAAGGTTGTAATAAGTATCTATAACTTATAGCTTTGAACCCAACTCTAAGACTCTAATCCCCAAGAGCGTTATCTTTGATTGTAACGGTTCAACTTCGGATTGAAATAGAGTTAAAGTTCTAAAGATCTATCACCTCTTAGGACACCCAAAGTTGTAATAAGTATCTATAACTTATAGCTTTGAACCTTACTCTAAGACTCTAAGCCCCAAGAGCTTTATCATTGATTGTAACGGTTCAACTTCGGATTGAAATAGAGTTAAAGTTCTAAAGATCTATCACCTCTTAGGACACCCAAAGGTTGTAATAAGTATCTATAACTTATAGCTTTGAACATTATTCTAAGACTCTAATCCCCTAGAGCTTTATCATTGATTGTAACGGTTCAACTTTGGATTGAAATAGAGTTAAAGTTCTAAAGATCTAGCACCTCTTAGGACACCCAAAGGTTGTAATAAGTATCTATAACTTATAGCTTTGAACCCAACTCTAAGACTCTAATCCCCAAGAGCATTATCTTTGATTGTAACGGTTCAACTTCGATTTGAAATAGAGTCAAAGTTCTAAAGATCTATCACCTCTTAGGACACCCAAAGGTTGTAACAAGTATCTATAACTTATAGCTTTGAACCCAACTCTAAGACTCTAATCCCCAAGAGCGTTATCTTTGATTGTAACGGTTCAACTTCGGTTTGAAATAGAGTTAAAGTTCTAAAGATCTATCACCTCTTAGGACACCCAAAGGTTGTAATAAGTATCTATAACTTATAGCTTTGAACCCAACTCTAAGACTCTAATCCCGAAGAGCGTTATCTTTGATTGTAACGGTTCAACTTCGGATTGAAATAGAGTTAAAGTTCTAAAGATCTATCACCTCTTAGGACACCCAAAGGTTGTAATAAGTATCTATAACTTATAGCTTTGAACCTCACTCTAAGACTCTAATCCCCAAGAGCGTTATCTTTGATTGTAACGGTTCAACTTCGGTTTGAAATAGAGTCAAAGTTCTAAAGATCTATCTCCTCTTTGGTCACCCAAAGGTTGTAATAAGCATCTATAACTTATAGATTTGCACCTTACTCTAAGACTCTAATCCCCAAGAGCGTTATCTTTGATTGTAACGGTTCAACTTTGGTTTGAAATATAGTTAAAGTTCTAAAGATCTATCACCTCTTAGGACACCCAAAAGTTGTAATAAGTATCTATAACTTATAGCTTTGAACCTTACTCTAAGACTCTAATCCCCATGAGCTTTATCATTGATTGTAACGGTTCAACTTCGGATTGAAATAGAGTTAAAGTTCTAAAGATCTAGCACCTCTTAGGACACCCAAAGGTTGTAATAAGTATCTATAACTTATAACTTTGAACCCAACTCTAAGACTCTAATCCCCAAGAGCGTTATCATTGATTGTAACGGTTGAACTTCGGATTCAAATAGAGTTAAAATTCTAAAGATCTATCACCTCTTAGGGCACCCAAAGGTTGTAATAAGTATCTATAACTTATAGCTTTGAACCCAACTCTAAGACTCTAATCCCCAAGAGCGTTATCTTTGATTGTAACGGTTCAACTTCGGTTTGAAATAGAGTTAAAGTTCTAAATCTATCACCTCTTAGGACACCCAAAGGTTGTAATAAGTATCTATAACTTATAGCTTTGAACCCAACTCTAAGACTCTAATCCCCAAGAGCGTTATCATTGATTGTAACGGTTCAACTTCGGATTGAAATAGAGTTAAAGTTCTAAAGATCTATCACCTCTTAGGACACCCAAAAGTTGTAATAAGTATCTATAACTTATAGCTTTGAACCTTACTCTAAGACTCTAAGCCCCAAGAGCTTTATCATTGATTGTAACGGTTCAACTTCGGATTGAAATAGAGTTAAAGTTCTAAAGATCTATCACCTCTTAGGACACCCAAAGGTTGTAATAAGTATCTATAACTTATAGCTTTGAACCTTATTCTAAGACTCTAATCCCTAGAGCTTTATCATTGATTGTAACGGTTCAACTTTGGATTGAAATAGAGTTAAAGTTCTAAAGATCTAGCACCTCTTAGGACACCCAAAGGATGTAATAAGTATCTATAACTTATAGCTTTGAACCCAACTCTAAGACTCTAATCCCCAAGAGCATTATCTTTGATTGTAACGGTTCAACTTCGATTTGAAATAGAGTCAAAGTTCTAAAGATCTATCACCTCTTAGGACACCCAAAGGTTGTAACAAGTATCTATAACTTATAGCTTTGAACCCAACTCTAAGACTCTAATCCCCAAGAGCGTTATCTTTGATTGTAACGGATCAACTTCGGTTTGAAATAGAGTTAAAGTTCTAAAGATCTATCACCTCTTAGGACACCCAAAGGTTGTAATAAGTATCTATAACTTATAGCTTTGAACCCAACTCTAAGACTCTAATCCCGAAGAGCGTTATCTTTGATTGTAACGGTTCAACTTCGGATTGAAATAGAGTTAAAGTTCTAAAGATCTATCACCTCTTAGGACACCCAAAGGTTGTAATAAGTATCTATAACTTATAGCTTTGAACCTCACTCTAAGACTCTAATCCCCAAGAGCGTTATCTTTGATTGTAACGGTTCAACTTCGGTTTGAAATAGAGTCAAAGTTCTAAAGATCTATCACCTCTTAGGACACCCAAAGGTTGTAATAAGCATCTATAACTTATAGATTTGAACCGTACTCTAAGACTCTAATCTTCAAGAGCTTTATCTTTGATTGTAACGGTTCAACTTCGGTTTGAAATATAGTTAAAGTTCTAAAGATCTATCACCTCTTAGGACACCCAAAAGTTGTAATAAGTATCTATAACTTATAGCTTTGAACCTTACTCTAAGACTCTAATCCCCATGAGCTTTATCATTGATTGTAACGGTTCAACTTCGGATTGAAATAGAGTTAAAGTTCTAAAGATCTATCACCTCTTAGGACACCCAAAGGTTGTAATAAGTATCTATAACTTATAGCTTTGAACCTTATTCTAAAACTCTAATCCCCTAGAGCTTTATCAATGATTGTAACGGTTCAACTTTGGATTGAAATAGAGTTAAAGTTCTAAAGATCTATCACCTGTTAGGACATCCAAAGGTTGTAATAATTATCTATAACTTATAGCTTTGAACCGTACTCTAAGACTCTAATCCCCAAGAGCTTTATCTTTGATTGTAACGGTACAACTTTGGATTGAAATAGAGTTAAAGTTTTAAAGATCTATCACCAATTAGGACACCCAAAGGTTGTAATAAGTATCTATAACTTATAGTTTTGAACCGTACTCTAAGACTCTAATCTCTAAAAGCTTTATCCTTGATTGTAACGGTTCAACTTCGGTTTGAAATAGAGTTAAAGTTCTAAAGATCTATCACCTCTTAGGACACCCAAAGGTTGTAATAAGTATCTATAACTTATAGCTTTGAACCTTACTCTAAGACTTTAATCCCCAAGAGCGTTATCATTGATTGTAACGGTTCAACTTCCGTTAGAAATAGAGCTAAAGTTCTAAAGATCTATCACCTCTTTGGACACCCAAAGGTTGCAATAAGTATCTATAACTTATAGCTTTGAACATAACTCTAAGACTCTAATCCCCAAGAGCTTTATCATTGATTGTAACGGTTCAACTTCGGTTTGAAATAGAGTTAAAGCTCTAATGATCTATCACCTCTTTTGTCACCCAAAGTTTGTAATAAGTATCTATAACTTATAGCTTTGAACCTTACTCTAAGTCTCTAATCCCCAAGAGCTTTATCATTGATTGTAACGGTTCAACTTCGGTTTGAAATAGAGTTAAAGTTCTAAAGATCTATCACCTCTTAGGACAACCAAAGGTTGTAATAAATATCTATAACTTATATCCTTGAACCTAACTCTAAGACTCTAATCCCCAAGAGCTTTATCTTTGATTGTAACGGTTCAACTTCGGTTTGAAATAGAGTTAAAGTTTTAAAGATCTATCACCTCTTAGGACACCCAAAGGATGTAATAAGTATTTATAACTTATAGCTTTGAACCTAACTCTAAGACTCTAATCCCCAAGAGCGTTATCATTGATTGTAACAGTTCAACTTCGGTTTGAAATAGAGTTAAAGTTCTAAAGATCTATCACCTCTTAGGACACCCAAAGGTTGTAATAAGTATCTATAACTTATAGCTTTGAACCGTACTCTAAGACTCTAATCCCCAAGAGCTTTATCTTTGATTGTAACGGTTCAACTTCGGATTGAAATAGAGTTAAAGTTTTAAAGATCTATCACCTCTTAGGACACCCAAAGGTTGTAATAAGTATCTATAACTTATAGTTTTGAACCTTACTCTAAGACTCTAATCCCCAAGAGCGTTATCATTGATTGTAATGGTTGAACTTCGGATTGAAATAGAGTTAAAGTTCTAAAGATCTATCACCTCTTAGGACACCCAAAGGTTGTAATAAGTATCTATAACTTATATCTTTGAACCTAACTCAAATACTCTAATCCCCAAGAGCGTTATCTTTGATTGTAAATGTTCAACTTCGGTTTGAAATAGAGTTAAAGTTTTAAAGATCTATCACCTCTTAGGACACCCAAAGGATGTAATAAGTATTTATAACTTATAGTTTTGAACCTAACTCTAAGACTCTAATCCCCAAGAGCGTTATCATTGATTGTAACAGTTCAACTTCGGTTTCAAATAGAGTTAAAGTTCTAAAGATCTATCACCTCTTAGGACATCCAAGGGATGTAACAAGTATTTACAACTTATTGCTTTGAACCTAACTCCAAGACTCTAATCCCCAAGAGCGTTATCTTTGAATGTAACGGTTCAACTTCGGATTGAAATAGAGTTAAAGTTTTAAAGATCTATCACCAATTAGGACACCCAAAGGTTGTAATAAGTATCTATAACTTATAGTTTTGAACCGTACTCTAAGACTCTAATCTCTAAAAGCTTTATCCTTGATTGTAACGGTTCAACTTCGGTTTGAAATAGAGTTAAAGTTCTAAAGATCTATCACCTCTTAGGACACCCAAAGGTTGTAATAAGTATCTATAACTTATATCTTTGATCCTAACTCTAAGACTCTAATCCCCAAGAGCGTTATCTTTGATTGTAATGGTTCAACTTCGATTTGAAATAGAGTTAAAGTTCTAAAGATCTATCACCTCTTAGGACACCCAAAGGTTGTAATAAGTATCTATAACTTATAGCTTTGAACCTTATTCTAAGACTCTAATCCCCTAGAGCTTTATCATTGATTGTAACGGTTCAACTTTGGATTGAAATAGAGTTAAAGTTCTAAAGATCTATCACCTGTTAGGACATCCAAAGGTTGTAATAAGTATCTATAACTTATATCTTTGAACCTAACTCAAAGACTCTAATCCCCATGAGCGTTATCTTTGATTGTAAATGTTCGACTTCGGTTTGAAATAGAGTTAAAGTTTTACAGATCTATCACCTCTTACGACACCCAAAGGATGTAATAAGTATTTTTAACTTATAGCTTTGAACCTAACTCTAAGACTCTAATCCCCAAGAGCGTTATCATTGATTGTAACAGTTCAACTTCGGTTTGAAATAGAGTTAAAGTTCTAAAGATCTATCACCTCTTAGGACACCAAAAGGTTGTAATAAGTATCTATAACTTATAACTTTGAACCGTACTCTAAGACTCTAATCCCCAAGAGCATTATCTTTGATTGTAACGGTTTTACTTCGGTTTGAAATAGAGTTAAAGTTCTATAGATCTATCACCTCTTAGGACACCCAAAGGTTGTAATAAGTATCTATAACTTATAGCTTTGAACCTAACTCTAAGACTCTAATCCCCAAGAGCGTTATCTTTGATTTTAACAGTTGAACTTCGGATTGAAATAGAGTTAAAGTTCTAAGATCTATCACCTCTTAGGACACCCAAAGGATGTAATAAGTATCTATAACTTATCTCTTTGAACCTAACTCTAAGACTCTAATCCCCAAGAGCGTTATCTTTGATTGTAACGGTTCAACTTCGGTTTGAAATAGAGTTAAAGTTCTAAAGATCTATCACCACTTAGGACAACCAAAGGTTGTAATAAATATGTATAACTTATAGCTTTGAACATTACTCTAAGACTCTAATCCCCAAGAGCGTTATCTTTGATTGTTACGATTCAACTTCGGTTTGAAATAGAGTTAAAGTTCTAAAAATCTATCACCTTTTAGGACACCCAAAGGGTGTAATAAGTATTTATAACTTATAGCTATGAACCTAACTCTAAGACTCTAATCCCCAAGAGCATTATCTTTGATTGTAACGGTTCAACTTCGGTTTGAAATAGAGTTAAAGTTCTAAAGATCTATCACCTCTTAGGACACCTAATGGTTGTAATAAGTATCTATAACTTATAGCTTTGAACCGTACTCTAAGACTCCAATCCCCAAGAGCTTTATCTTTGATTGTAACAGTTCAACTTCGGATTGAAATAGAGTTAAAGTTCTAAAGATCTATCACCTCTTAAGACACCCAAAGGTTGTAATAAGTATCTATAACTTATAGCTTTGAACCTTACTCTAAGTCTCTAATCCCCAAGAGCTTTATCATTGATTGAAACCATTCAACTTCGGTTTTAAATAGAGTTAAAGTTCTAAAGATCTATCACCTCTTAGGACACCCAAAGGTTGTAATAAGTATCTATAACTTATAGCTTTGAACCTAACTCTAAGACTCTAATCCCCAAGAGCTTTATCGTTGATTGTAACGGTTGAACTTCGGATTGAAATAGAGTTAAAGATCTAAAGATCTATCACCTCTTAGGACACCCAAAGGATGTAATAAGTATCTATAACTTACATCTTTGAACCTAACTCTAAGACTCTAATCCCCAAGAGCGTTATCTTTGATTGTAACTGTTCAACTTCGGTTTGAAATAGAGTTAAAGTTCTAAAGATCTATCACCTCTTAGGACAACCAAAGGTTGTAATAAATATCTATAACTTATAGCTTTGAACCTTACTCTAAGACTCTAATCCCCAAGAGCTTTATCATTGATTGTAACGGTTCAACTTCGGTTTAAAATAGAGTTAAAGTTCTAAAGATCTATCATATCTTAGGACATCCAAAGGTTTTAATAAATATCTATAACTTATAGCTTTGAACCTTACTCTAAGACTCTAATCCCCAAGAGCGTTATCTTTGATTGTTACGGTTCAACTTCGGTTTGAAATAGAGTTAAAGTTCTAAAGATCTATCACCTCTTAAGACACCCAAAGGTTGTAATAAGTATCTATAACTTATAGCTTTGAACCGTACTCTAAGACTCTAATCTTCAAGAGCTTTATCTTTGATTGTAACGGTTCAACTTCGGTTTGAAAAAGAGTAAAAGTTCTGAAGATCTATCACCTCTTAGGACACCCAAAGGTTGTAATAAATATTTATAACATATAGCTTTGAACCTTACTCTAAGACTCTAATCCCCAAGAGCGTTATCAATGATTGTAACGGTTCAACTTCGGTTTGAAATAGAGTTCAAGTTCTAAAGATATATCACCTCTTTGAACACCTAAAGGTTGCAATAAGTATCTATAACTTATAGCTTTGAACCGTACTCTAAGGCTCTAATCCCCAAGAGCTTTATCATTAATTGTAACGGTTCGACTTCGGATTGAAATAGAGTTAAAGTTCTTAAGATCTATCACCTCTTAGGACACCCAAGGGTTGTAATAAGTATCTATGACTTATAGCGTTGAACCTAACTCTAAGACTCTAATCCCCAAGAGCATTATCATTGATTGTAACGGTTCAACTTTGGCTTGAAATAGAGTTAAAGTTCTAAAGATCTATCACCTCTTAGGACACCCAAAGGATGTAATAAGTATCTATAACTTATATCTTTGCACCAAAAGGATGTAATAAGTATCTATAACTTATATCTTTGAAACTAACTCTAAGACTCTAATCCCCAAGAGCGTTATCTTTGATTGTAACGGTTCAACTTCCATTTGAAATAGAGTTAAAGTTGTAAAGATCTATCACCTCTTAGGACACCCAAGGGTTGTAATAAGTATCTATCATTTATAGTTTTGAACCTCACTCTAAGACTCTAATCCCCAAGGGCATTATCATTGATTGTAACGGTTCAACTTCTGTTTGAAATAGAGCTAAAGTTCTTAAGATCTATCACCTCTTAGGACACCCAAGGGTTGTAATAAGTATCTATGACTTATAGCTTTGAACCTTACTCTAAGACTCTAATCCCCAAGAGCGTTATCATTGACTGTAACGGTTCAACTTTGGTTTGAAATAGAGTTAAAGTTCTTAAGATCTATCACCTCTTAGGACACACAAGGGTTGTAATAAGTATCTATAACTTATAGCTTTGAACCTTACTCTAAGACTCTAATCCCCAAGAGCATTATCATTGATTGTAACGGTTCAACTTCGGTTTGAAAAAGAGTTAAAGCTCTAAAGATCTATCACCTCTTAGGACACCCAAAGGTTTTAATAAATATCTATAACTTATAGCTTTGAACCTTACTCTAAGACTCTAATCCCCAAGAGCGTTATGTTTGACTGTTACGGTTCAACTTCGGTTTGAAATAGAATTAAAGTTCTAAAAATCTATCACCTTTTAGGACACCCAAAGGATGTAATAAGTATTTATAACTTATAGCTATGAACCTAACTCTAAGACTTTAATCCCCAAGAGCGTTATCTTTGATTGTAACGGTTCAACTTCGGTTTGAAATAGAGTTAAAGTTCTAAAGATCTATCACCTCTTAGGACACCTAATGGTTGTAATAAGTATCTATAACTTATAGCTTTGAACCGTACTCTAAGACTCTAATCCCCAAGAGCTTTATCTTTGATTGTAACAGTTCAACTTCGGATATAAATAGAGTTAAAGTTCTAAAGATCTATCACCTCTTAAGACACTCAAAGGTTGTAATAAGTATCTATAACTTATAGCTTTGTACCGTACTCTAAGACTATAATCTTCAAGAGCTTTATCTTTGATTGTAACGGTTCAACTTCGGTTTGAAAAAGAGTTAAAGTTCTAAAGATCTATCACCTCTTAGGACACCAAAAGGTTGTAATAAATATCTATAACATATAGCTTTGAACCATACTCTAAGACTCTAATCCCCAAGAGCGTTATCAATGATTGTAACGGTTCAACTTCGGTTTGAAATAGAGTTAAAGTTCTAAAGATATATCACCTCTTTGGACACCCAAAGGTTGCAATAAGTATCTATAACTTACAGCTTTGAACCGTACTCTAAGACTCAAATCCCCAAGAGCTTTACATTGATTGTAAGGGTTCGACTTCAGATTGAAATAGAGTTAAGGTTCTAAAGATCTATCACTTCTTAGGACACCCAAAGGTTGTAATAAGTATCTATAACTTATAGCTTTGCACCTTCATCTAAGACTTTAATCCCCAAGAGCTCTATCATTGATTGTAACGGTTCAACTTCGGATTGAAATAGGGTTAAAGTTCTAAAGATCTATTACCTCTTAGGACACCCAAAGGTTGTAATAAGTATCTATAACTTATAGCTTTGAACCTTACTTTAAGACTCTAATCCCCAAGTGCATTATCTTTGATTGTAACGGTTCAACTTCGGATTGAAATAGAGTTAAAATTCAAAAGATCTATCACCTCTTAAGACACCCAAAGGTTGTCATAAGTATCCATAACTTATAGCTTTGAACCTAACTCTAAGAGTCTAATCTCCATGAGCGTTATCTTTCATCGTAACGGTTCAACTTCGGTTTGAAATAGAGTTAAAGTTCTAAAGATCTATCACCTCTTAGGACACCCAAAGTTTGTAATAAGTATCTCTAACTTATAGCTTTGAACCTTACTTTGTCTCTAATCCCCAAGAGCTTTATCATTGATTGTAACCGTTCAACTTCGGTTCGAAATAGAGTTAAAGTTCTAAAGATCTATCACCTCTTAGGACACCCAAAGGTTGTAATAAGTATCTATAACTTATAGCTTTGAATCTTTCTCTAAGACTCTGATCCCCAAGAGCGTTATCTTTGATTGTAACGGTTGAACTTCTGATTGAAATAGAGTTAAAGTTCTAAAGGTCTATCACCTCTTAAGACACCCAAAGGATGTAATAAGTATCTATAACTTATATCTTTGAACCTAACTCTAAGACTCTAATCCCCCAGAGCATTATCTTTGATTGTAACGGTTCAACTTCGGTTTGAAATAGAGTTAAAGTTCTAAAGATATATCACCTCTTTGGACACCCAAAGGTTGCAATAAGTATCTATAACTTATAGCTTTGAACCGTACTCTAAGACTCAAATCCCCAAGAGCTTTACATTGATTGTAAGGGTTCGACTTCGGATTGAAATAGAGTTAAATTTCTAAAGATCTATCACTTCTTAGGACACCCAAAGGTTGTAATAAGTATCTATAACTTATAGCTTTGCACCTTCATCTAAGACTCTAATCCCCAAGAGCTTTATCATTGATTGTAACGGTTCAACTTCGGATTGAAATAGAGTTAAAGTTCTAAAGATCTATTACCTCTTAGGACACCCAAAGGTTGTAATAAGTATCTATAACTTACAGCTTTGAACCTAACTCTGACTCTAATCCCCCAGAGCGTTGTCTTTAATTGTAACGGTTCAACTTCGGTTTCAAATAGAGTTAAAGTTCTAAAGACATATCTCCTCTTAGGACACCCAAACGATGTAATAAGTATCTATAACTTATATCTTTAAACCTAACTCTAAGACTCTAATCCCCAAGAGCGTTATCTTTGATTGTAACGGTTCAACTTCGGTTTGAAATAGAGTTAAAGTTCTAAAGATCTATCACCTCTTAGGACACCCAAAGGTTTTAATAAATATCTATAACTTATAGCTTTGAACCTTACTCTAAGACTCTAATCCCCAAGAGCGTTATGTTTGACTGTTACGGTTCAACTTCGGTTTGAAATAGAATTAAAGTTCTAAAAATCTATCACCTTTTAGGACACCCAAAGGATGTAATAAGTATTTATAACTTATAGCTATGAACCTAACTCTAAGACTCTAATCCCCAAGAGCGTTATCTTTGATTGTAACGGATCAACTTCGGTTTGAAATAGAGTTATAGTTCTAAAGATCTATCACCTCTTAGGACACCCAAAGTTTGTAATAAGTATCTCTAACTTATAGCTTTGAACCTTACTCTGTCTCTAATCCCCAAGAGCTTTATCATTGATTGTAACCTTTCAACTTCGGTTTGAAATAGAGTTAAAGTTCTAAAGATCTATCACCTCTTAGGACACCCAAAGGTTGTAATAAGTATCTATAACTTATAGCTTTGAACCTTGCTCTAAGACTCTAATCCCCAAGAGCGTTATTTTTTATTGTAACGGTTGAACTTCTGATTGAAATAGAGTTAATGTTCTAAAGGTCTATCACCTCTTAGGACACCCAATGGATGTAATAAGTATCTATAACTTATATCTCTGAACCAAACTCTAAGACTCTAATCCCCCAGAGCGTTATCTTTGATTGTAACGGTTCAACTTCGGTTTGAAATAGAGTTAAAGTTCTAAAGATCTATCACCTCTTAGGACACCCAAAGGATGTAATAAGTATTTACAACTTATTGCTTTGAACCTAACTCTAAGACTCTAATCCCCAAGAGCGTTATCTTTCATTGTAACGGTTCAACTTCGGTTTGAAATAGAGTTAAAGTTCTAATGATATATCACCTCTTAGAACACCCAAAGGTTGTAATAAATATCTATAACTTATAGCTTTGAACCTTACTCTAAGACTCTAATCCCCAAGAGCTTTATCATTGATTGTAACGGTTCAACTTCGGTTTGAAATAGAGTTAAAGTTCTAAAGATCTATCACCTTTTAGGACACCCAAAGGTTGTAATAAGTATCTATAACTTATAGCTTTGAACCTAACTCTAAGACTCTAATCCCCCAGAGCGTTATCTTTGATTGTAACGGTTCAACTTCGGTTTGAAATAGAGTTAAAGTTCTAAAGATCTATCACCTCTTAGGACACCCAAAGGTTGTAATAAGTATCTATAACTTATAGCTTTGAACCCAACTCTAAGACTCTAATCCCGAAGAGCGTTATCTTTGATTGTAACAGTTCAACTTCGGTTTGAAATAGAGTTAAAATTCTAAAGATCTATCACTTCTTAGGACACCCAAAGGATGTAATAAGTATCTATAACTTATATCTTTGAAACTAACTCTAAGACTCTAATCCCCAAGGGCGTTATCTTTGATTGTAATGGTTCAACTTCGGTTTGAAATAAAGTTAAAGTTCTAATGATATATCACCTCTTAGGACACCCAAGGGTTGTGATAAGTATCTATGACTTATAGCTTTGAACCTTACTCTAAGACTCTAATCCCCAAGAGCATTATCATTGATTGTAATTTTTTAACTTCGGTTTGAAATAGAGTTAAAGTTCTTAAGATCTATCACCTCTTAGGACACCCAAGGGTTGCAATAAGTATCTATGACTTATAGCTTTGAACCTTACTCTAAGGCTCTAATCGCCAAGAGCATTATCATTGATTGTAACGGTTCAACTTCGGTTTGAAATAGAGTTAAAGTTCTAAAGATCTATCACCTCTTAGGACATCCAAAGGATGTAATAAGTATCTATAACTTATATCTTTGAACCTAACTCTAAGACTCTAATCCCCAAGAGCATTATCTTTGAATGTAACGGTTCAACTTCGGTTTGAAATAGAGTTAAAGTTGTAAACATCTATCACCTCTTAGGATACCCAAGGGTTGTAATAAGTATCTATGACTTATAGCTTTGAACCTTACTCTAAGGCTCTATTCGCCAAGAGCATTATCATTGATTGTAACGGTTCAACTTCGGTTTGAAATAGAGTTAAAGTTCTAAAGATCTATCACCTCTTAGAACACCCAAAGGTTGTAGTAAGCATCTATAACTTATAGCTTTGCACCTTCATCTAAGACTCTAAACCCCAAGAGCTTTATCATTGATTGTAACGGTTCAACTTCGGATTGAAATAGAGTTAAAGTTCTAAAGATCTATTACCTCTTAGGACACCCAAAGGTTGTAACAAGTATCTATAACTTATAGCTTTGAACCTTACTTTAAGACTCTAATCCCCAAGAGCGTTATCTTTGATTGTAACGGTTCAACTTCGTTCGAAATAGAGTTAAAGTTCTTAAGATCAATGACCTCTTAGGACACCCAAAGGGTGTCATAAGTATCCATAACTTATAGCTTTGAACCTAACTCTAAGACTTTAATCCCCAAGAGCGTTATCTTTCATTGTAACGGTTCAACTTCGGTTTGAAATAGAGTTAAAGTTCTAAAGATATATCACCTCTCAGGACACCCAAAGGTTGTAATAAGTATCTATAACTTATAGCTTTGAACCTAACTCTAAGACTCTAATCCCAAGAGCGTTTTCTTTGATTGTAACGGTTGAACTTCGGATTAAAATAAAGTTAAAGTTCTTAAGATCTATAACCTCTTAGGACACACAAGGGTTGTAATAAGTATCTATGACTTATAGCTTCGAACCTTACTCTAAGACTCTAATCCCAAAGAGTGTTACCATACGTTGTAACAGTTCAACTTCGGTTTGAAATAAAGTTAAAGTTCTAAAAATCTATAACCTCTTTGGACACCCAAAGGTTGCAATAAGTATCTATAACTTATAGCTATGAACCATACTCTAAGACTCTAATCCCCATGAGCTTTATCATTGATTGTAACGGTTCAACTTCGGATTGAAATAGTGTTAATGTTCAGAAGATCTATCACCTCTTAGGACACCCAAAGGTTGTAATAAGTATCTATAACTTATAGCTTTGAACCTTAATCTAAGACTCTAATCCCCAAGAGCGTTATCTTTGATTGTAATGGTTCGACTTTGGTTTGAAATAGAGTTAAAGTTCTTGATATCTATCACCTCTTAGGAAACCCAAAGGTTGTAATAGGTATCTATGACTTAAAGCTTTGAACCTTACACTAAGACTCTAATCCCCAAGAGCATTATCATTGATTGTAACTGTTCAACTTCGGTTTGAAATTGAGTTAAAGTTCTAGAGATCTATCACCTCTTAGGACACCCAAAGAATGAAATAAGTATCTATAACTTATAGCTTTGAACCTTACTCTAAGACTCTAATCCCGAAGAGCTTTATCATTGATTGAAATGGTTCAACTTCGGTTTGAAATAGAGTTAAAGTTCAAAAGATCTATCACCTCTTAGGACACCCAAAGGTTGTAATAAATATCTATAACTTATAGACTCTAATACCCAAGAGCTTTATCATTGATTGTAACGATTCAACTTCAGTTTGAATTAGAGTTAAAGTTCCAAAGATCTATCACCTCTTAGGACACCCAAAGGTTGAAACAAGTATCTATAACTTATAACTTTGAACCTTACTCTAAGACTCTAATCCCCAAGATCTTTATCATTGAATGTAACGGATCAACTTCGATTTGAAATTGAGTTAAAGTTATTGATATCTATCACCTCTTAGGATGTAATAAGTATCTATAACTTATAGCTTTGAACCTTACTCTAGGACTCTAATCGCCAAGAGCTTTATTATTGATTGTAACGGCTCAACTTCGGTTTGAAATAGAGTTAAAGTTCTAAACGTCTATCACATCTTCGAACACCCAAAGGTTTTAATAAATATCTATAACTTATAGTTTTGAACTTTACTCTAACACTCTAAACCCCAAGAGCTTTATCATTGATTGCAAATGTTCAATTTAGGTTTTAAATAGAGTTAAAGTTTTAAACATCTATCACCTATTAGGACACCGAAAGGTTGTAATAATTATTTATAACTTATAGCTTTGAACCTTACTCTTAGACTATAACCCACAAGAGCTTTATCATTGATTGTAACGGCTCAACTTCGGTTTGAAATAGTTTTAAAGTTCTAAAGATCAATCACCTCTTCGAACACCCAAAGGTTGTAATAAGTATCTATAACTTATAGCTTTGAACCTTACTCTAAGGTTCTAATCCCCAAGAGCTTTATCATTCATTGTAACGGTTCAACTTCGGTTTGAAATAGATTTAAAGTTCTAAAGATCAATCACCTCTTAGGACACCCAAAGATTGTAAAAGTATCTATAACTTACAGCATTGAACCTTACACTAAGACTCTAATTGATTGTAACGGTTCAACTTTGATTTGAAAATAGAGTTAAAGTTTCAAAGATCTATCACCTCTTAGGACACGCAAAAGTTGTAATAATTATCTATAACTTATATCTTTGAACCTTACTCTAAGACTCTAATCCCCAAGAGCTTTATCATTGATTGTAACAGTTCAACTTCGGTTTGAAATAGAGTTCAAGTTCTTGAGATCTATCACCGCTTAGGACACCCAAAGAATGCAATAAGTGTCTATAACTTATAGCTTTGTACCATGCTCTAAGTCTCTAATCCCCAAGAGCTTTATCATTGATTGTAACGGTTCAACTTCGGTTTGAAATAGAGTTGAAGTACTAAAGATCTATCACCTCTTAGGACACCCAAAGGTTGTAATAAGTATCTATAACTTATAGCTTTGAACTTTGCTCTAGGACTCTAATCACCAAGAGCTTTATCATTGATTGTAAGAGTTCAACTTTAGTTTGAAATAGATTTAAAGTTCTAAACATCTATCACCTCTTAGGACGCCCAAAGGTTGTAATAATAAGTATCTATAACTTATAGCTTTGAACCTTACTCTAAGACTCTAATCCCCAAGAGCTTTATCATTGATTATAACGGTTCAAGTTCGGTTTGAAATAGAGTTAAAGCTCTAAAGATCTATCACCTCTTAGTACACCCAAAGGTTGTAATAATAAGTATTTATAACTTATAGCTTTGTACCTTGCTCTAAGACTCTAATCACCAAGAGCTTTATCATTGATTATAACGCTTCAACTTCAGTTTGGAATAGTGTTAAAGTTCTAAAGATCTATCATCTCGTAGGACACCCGAAGGTTATAATAAGTATCTATAACTTATATCTTTGATCCTTACTCTAAAACTCTAATCCTCAAGAGCTTTCTCATTGATTGTAATGGTTCAACTTCGGTTTGAGATAGAGTTATAGTTTCAAATATCTATCACCTCTTAGGACACCCAAAGAATGTAATAAGTATCTATGACTTATACCTTTGAACCTTACTCTAAGACTCTGGTCCCCAAGAGATTTATCATTGATTGTAATGCTTCAACTTCGGTTTGAAATAGGGTTAAAATTCTAAAGATCTATCACCTCTTAGGACACCCAAAGTTTGTAATAAGTATCCATAACTTATAGCTTTGAACCTAACTCTAAGACTCTAATCCCCAAGAGCGTTATCTTTCATTGTAACGGTTCAACTTCGGTTTGAAATAGAGTTAAAGTTCTAAAGATCTATCACCTCTTAGGACACCCAAAGGTTGTAATAAGTATCTATAACTTATAGCTTTGAACCTAACTCTAAGACTCTAATCCCCAAGAGCGTTATCTTTGATTGTAACGGTTGAAGTTCGGATTAAAATAGAGTTAAAGTTCTTAAGATCTATAACCTCTTAGGACACACAAGGGTTGTAATAAGTATCTATGACTTATAGCTTCGAACCTTACTCTAAGACTCTAATCCCCAAGAGTGTTATCATTGATTGTAACGGTTCAACTTCGGATTGAAATAGAGTTAAAGTTCTAAAGATCTATAACCTCTTTGGACACCCAAAGGTTGCAATAAGTATCTATAACTTATAGCTTTGAACCATACTCTAAGACTCTAATCCCCAAGAGCTTTATCATTGATTGTAACGGTTCAACTTCAGATTGAAATAGTGTGAAAGTTCTGAAGATCTATCACCTCTTAGGACACCCAAAGGTTGTAATAAGTATCTATAACTTATAGCTTTGAACCTTACTCTAAGACTCTAATCCCCAAGAGCGTTATCTTTGATTGTAATGGTTCGACTTTGGTTTGAAATAGAGTTAAAGTTCTTGAGATCTATCTCCTCTTAGGAAACCCAAAGGTTGTAATAGGTATCTATGACTTATAGCTTTGAACCTTACACTAAGACTCTAATCCCCAAGAGCATTATCATTGATTGTAACTGTTCAACTTCGGTTTGAAATTGAGTTAAAGTTCTTGAGATCTATCACCTCTTAGGACACCCAAAGGATGAAATAAGTATCTATAACTTATAGCTTTGAACCTTACTCTAAGACTCTAATCCCGAAGAGCTTTATCATTGATTGAAATGGTTCAACTTCGGTTTGAAATAGAGTTAAAGTTCAAAAGATCTATCACCTCTTAGAACACCCAAAGGTTGTAATAAGTATCTATAACTTATAGACTCTAATACCCAAGAGCTTTATCAT
Organism: Pontederia crassipes; assembly: GCA_030549335.1. NCBI lineage: Eukaryota > Viridiplantae > Streptophyta > Magnoliopsida > Commelinales > Pontederiaceae > Pontederia > Pontederia crassipes. Next base: position 4,012,360 of record JAUKPH010000023.1, on the reverse strand, counting down.
TGATTGTAACGGTTCAACTTCAGTTTTAATTAGAGTTAAAGTTCCAAAGATGTATCACCTCTTAGGACACCTAAAGGTTGAAACAAGTATCTATAACTTATAACTTTGAACCTTACTCTAAGACTCTAATCTCCAAGATCTTTAACATTGAATGTAACGGATCAACTTCGATTTGAAATTGAGTTAAAGTTCTTGAGATCTATCACCTCTTAGGATGTAATAAGTATTTATAACTTATAGCTTTGAACCTTACTCTAGGACTCTAATCGCCAAGAACTTTATTATTGATTGTAACGGCTCAACTTCGGTTTGAAATAGAGTTAAAGTTCTAAAGATCTATCACATATTCGAACACCCAAAGGTTTTAATAAGTATCTATAACTTATAGTTTTGAACTTTACTCTAAGAATCTAATCCCCAAGAGCTTTATCATTGATTGCAACTGTTTAATTTCGGTTTTAAATAGAGTTAAAGTTTTAAACATCTATCACCTCTTAGGACACCGAAAGGTTGTAATAATTATCTATAACTTATAGCTTTGAACCTTACTCTTAGACTATAACCCACAAGAGCTTTATCATTGATTGTAACGGCTCAACTTCGGTTTGAAATAGTTTTAAAGTTCTAAAGATCAATCACCTCTTCGAACACCCAAAGGTTGTAATAAGTATCTATAACTTATAGCTTTGAACCTTACTCTAAGGTTCTAATCCCCAAGAGCTTTATCATTCATTGTAACGGTTCAACTTCGGTTTGAAATAGATTTAAAGTTCTAAAGATCAATCACCTATTAGGACACCCAAAGATTGTAAAAGTATCTATAACTTATAGTATTGAACCTTACACTAAGACTCTAATTGATTATAACGGTTCTACTTTGATTTGAAAATAGAGTTAAAGTTTCAAAGATCTATCACCTCTTAGGACACGCAAAAGTTGTAATAATTATCTATAACTTATATCTTTCAACCTTACTCTAAGACTCTAATCCCTAAGAGCTTTATCATTGATTGTAATAGTTCAACTTCGGTTTGAAATAGAGTTCAAGTTCTTAAGATCTATCACCGCTTAAGACACCCAAAGAATGCAATAAGTATCTATAACTTATAGCTTTGTACCATGCTCGAAGTCTCTAATCCCCAAGAGCTTTATCATTGATTGTAACGGTTCAACTTCGGTTTGAAATAGAGTTGAAGTACTAAAGATCTATCACCTCTTAGGACACCCAAAGGTTGTAATAAGTATCTATAACTTATAGCTTTGAACTTTGCTCTAGGACTCTAATCACCAAGAGCTTTATCATTGATTGTAAGAGTTCAACTTTAGTTTGAAATAGATTTAAAGTTCTAAACATCTATCACCTCTTAGGACGCCCAAAGGTTGTAATAATAAGTATCTATAACTTATAGTTTTGAACCTTACTCTAAGACTCTAATCCCCAAGAGCTTTATCATTGATTATAACGGTTCAAGTTCGGTTTGAAATAGAGTTAAAGCTCTAAAGATCTATCACCTCTTAGTACACCCAAAGGTTGTAATAATAAGTATTTATAACTTATAGCTTTGTACCTTGCTCTAAGACTCTAATCATCAAGAGCTTTATCATTGATTATAATGCTTCAACTTCAGTTTGGAATAGTGTTAAAGTTCTAAAGATCTATCACCTCGTAGGACACCCGAAGGTTGTAATAAGTATCTATAACTTATATCTTTGATCCTTACTCTAAAACTCTAATCCTCAAGAGATTTCTCATTGATTGTAACGGTTCAACTTCGGTTTGAGATAGAGTTAAAGTTTCAAATATCTATCACCTCCTAGGACACCCAAAGATTGTAATAAGTATCTATGACTTATACCTTTGAACCTTACTCTAAGACTCTGGTCCCCAAGAGCTTTATCATTGATTGTAATGCTTCAACTTCAGTTTGAAATAGAGTTAAAATTCTAAAGATCTATCACCTCTTAGGACACCCAAAGTTTGTAATAAGTATCTATAACTTATAGCTTTGAACTTTACTCTAGGACTCTAATCCCCAAGAGCTTTATCACTGATTGTAAAAGTTCAACTTCAGTTTGGAAAAGAGTTGAAGTATTAAAGATCTATCGCCTCTTAGGACACCCAAAGGTTGTAATAAGTATTTATAACTTATAGCTTTAAACCTTATTCTAAATTTCTAATACCCAAGAGCTTTATTATTGATTGTAATGGTACATTGAAATAGAGTTAAAGTTCTAAAGATCTATCACCTCTTAGGACACCGAAAGGTTATAATAATTATCTATAACTTATAACTTTCAGACTTACTCTAGGACTCTAATCCTCAAGACCTTTAGCATTGGTTGTAACATTTAAACTTCGTTTGAAATAGAGTTAAAGTTCTATAGATCTATCACCTCTTAGGACACCCAAAGGTTGTAATAAGTATCTTAACTTATAGCTTTTAACCATACTCTAGGATTTTAATCTCCGAGAGCTTTATGATTGATTATAACGGTTCAACTTCGGTTTGAAATAGAGTTAAAGTTCTAAAGATCTATCACCTCTTAGGACACCCAAAGGTTGTAACAATAAGTATCTATAACTTATAGCTTCGAACCTTACTCTAAGACTCTAATCCCTAAGAGCTTTATCATTGATTGTAACAGTTCAACTTCGGTTTGAAATAGAGTTAAAGTTCTTAAGATCTATCACCTCTTAGGACACCCAAAGAACGTAATAAGTATCTATAACTTATAACTTTAAACCTTACTCTAAGACTCTAATTCTCAAGGGCTTTATCATTGATTGTTACGGTTCAACTTCGGTTTGAAATAGAGTTAAAACTCTTAAGATCAATCACCTCTTAGGACACCAGAAGAATGTAATAAGTATCTATAACTTATAGCTTTGTACCTTGCTCTAAGTCTCTAATCCCCAAGAAATAGAGTAGAAGTACTAAAGATCTATCACTTCTTAGGACACCCAAAGATTGTAATAAATATATATAACTTATAGCTTTGAACTTTACTCTAGAACTCTGATCCCCAAGAGTTTTATCATTGATTGTAACGGTTTAACTTCAATTTGATATAGTGTTAAAGTTCTAAAGATCTATCACCTCTTTTAAAGATCTATCACCTCGTAGGACACTCGAAGGTTGTAATAAGTATCTATAACTTATATCTTTGAACCTTACTCTAAGACTCTAATCCCCAAGAGGTTTATCACTGATTGTAAAGCTTCAACTTCGGTTTGAAATAGAGTTGAAGTACAAAAGATCTATCACCTCTTAGGACACCCAAAGATTGTAATAAGTATCTATAACTTATAGCTTTGAACCTTACTCTAGAACTCTAATCTCCAAGAGCTTTATCATTGATTGTAACGGTTCAATTTTGTATTGAAATAGAGTTAAAGTTCTAAAGATCAATCACCTCCTAGGACACCCAAAGGTTGTAATAGATATCTATAACTTATAGTTTTGAACCTTACTCTAAGGCTCTAATCCCCAAGTACTTTATCATTTATTGTAACGGTTCAACTTCGGTGTGAAATAGAGTTCAAGTTCTAAAGATCTATCACTTCTTAGGACACTCAAAGGTTGTAATTAGTATCGATAAGTTATAGCTTTGAACCTTACTCTAGGACTCTAATCCCCAAGAACTTTATCATTAATTGTAACGGTTTAATTTCGATTTGAAAGAGAGTTAAAGTTCTAAAGATCTATTACCTCTTAGGACCGCCAAAAGTTGCAATAAGTATATATAACTTGTAGTTTTGAACCTTACTCTAAGATTCTAATGCCCAGGAGCTTTATCATTGATTGTAATGGTTCACCTTTGGTTTGAGATTGATTTAAAGTTCTTAGGATCTTTCACCTCTTAGGACACTCAAAGATTGTAATAAGTATGTATAACTTATAGCTTTGAACCTTACTCTAAAACTATATTCCCCAAGAGCTTTCTCATTGATTGTAACGGTTCAACTTCGGTTTGAGATAGAGTTAAAGTTCCAAATAACTATCTATGACTTATACCTTTGAACCTTACTCTAAGACTCTAGTCCCCAAGAGCTTTATCATTGATTGTAACGCTTCAACTTCGGTTTGAAATAGAGTTAAAATTCTAAAGATCTATCACCTCTTAGGACAACCAAAGGTTGTACTAAATATCTATAACTTCCAGCGTTGAACCTTACTCTAAGACTCTAATTTCCAAGAGCTTTATCATTGATTGTAACGCTTCGACTTCGGTTTGAAAAAGAGTTGAAGTACTAAATATCTATCACCTCTTAGGACACCCAAAGGTTGTAATAAGTATCTATAACTTATAGCTTTAAACCTTATTATAAAATTCTAATACCCAAGAGCTTTATCATTGATTGTAAAGGTTCATTGAAATAGAGTTAAAGTTCTAAAGATTTATCACCTCTTAGGACACCGAAATGTTGTAATAATTATCTATAACTTATAACTTCGAACCTTACTTTAAGACTCTAATCCCCAAGAGCTTTGTCATTGATTGTGATGGCTCAACTTCTGTTTGAAATAGAGTTAAAGTTGTAAAGTTCTATCACCTTTTAGGACACCCAAAAGTTGTAAAAAGTATCTATAACTTATAGCTTTGAGACTTATTCTAGGACTCTAATCCTCAAGAGCTTTATAATTGATTGTAACGATTCAACTTCGGTTTGAAATAGAGTTAAAATTCTAAAGATCTATCACCTCTTAGGACACCCAAAGGTTGTAATAAGTATCCATAACTTATAGCTTTGAACCATACTATAGGATTCTAATCCCCAAGAGCTTTATCATTGATTATAATGGTTCAACTTCATTTTGAAATAGAGTTAAAGTTCTAAAGATCTATCACCTCTTAGAACACCCAAAGATTGTAATAATAAGTATCTATAACTTATTGCTTCGAACCTTACTCTAAGACTCTAATCTCCAAGAGCTTTATCATTGATTGTAACAGTTCAACTTCGATTTGAAATAGAGTTAAAGTTCTTAAGATCTATCACCTCTTAGGACACCCAAAAAATGTAATAACTATTTATAACTTATAACTTTAAACCTTACTCTAGGACTCTAATTCTCAAAGGCTTTATCATTGATTGTAATGGTTCAACTTCGGTTTGAAATAGAGTTAAAGTTCTTAAGATCTATCGCCGCTTAGGACACCCAAAGAATGTAATAAGTATCTTTAACTTATAGCTTTGTACCTTGCTCTAAGTCTCTAATCCCTAAGATATTTATCATTGATTGTAAAGCTTCAACTTCGGTTTGAAATAGAGTTGAAGTACTAAAGATCTATCACCTCTTAGAACACACAAAGGTTGTAATAAGTATCTATAACTTATAGCTTTGAACTTTACTCCAGAACTCTGATCCCCAAGAGCTTTATCATTGATTGTAACGGTTCAACTTCAGTTTGAAATAGTATTAAAGTTCTAAAGATCTATCACCTCGTAGCACACTCGAAGATTGTAACAAGTATCTATAACTTATATTTTTGAACCTTACTCTAAGACTCTCTAATCCCCAAGAGCTTTATCATTGATTGTAACGCTTCAACTTCGGTTTGAAATAGAGTTGAAGTACCAAAGATGTATCACCTCTTAGGACACACCCAAAGATTGTAATAAGTATCTATAACTTATAGCTTTGAATCTTACTCTAGGACTCTAATCCCCAATAGCTTTATCATTGATTGTATCAGTTCAACTTCAGTTTGAAATAGATTTAAAATTCTAAAGATCAATCACCTCTTAGGACACCCAAAGATTGTAATAAGTATCTATAACTTATAGCTTTGTACCTTACACTAAGACTGTAATCCCCAAGAGCTTTATCATTAATTGTAACGGTTCAACTTTGATTTGAAATAGAGTTAAAGTTTTAAAGATCTATCACCTCTTAGGACACCCAAAAGTTGTAATAATTATCTATAACTTATATATTTGAACCTTACTCTAAGACTCTAATCCCCAAGAGCTTTATCATTGATTGTAACGATTCCACTTCGATTTGAAATAGATATGAAGTGCTAAAGATCTATCACCTCTTAGGACACCCAAAGGTTGTAACTAGTATCTATAACTTATAACTTTGAACCTTATCTAAGACTCTAATCCCCAAGAGCTTTATCGATTGTAATGGTTCAACTTCGGTATGACATTGAGTTAAAGTTCTTGAGATTTATCACCTCTTAGGACACCCAAAGGTTTTAATAAGTATCTATAACTTATAGCTTTGAACCTTACTCTAGGACTCTAATCCCCAAGAACTTTATTATTGATTGTAACGGTTCAACTTCGGTTTGAAATAGAGTTAGAGTTATAAAGATCTATCACCTCTTAGGACCTTCAAAGGTTGTAATAAGTATATATAACTTGTATCTTTGAACCTTACTCTAAGGCTCTAACGCCCAAGATATTTATCATTGATTGTAACGATTCAACTTCGATTTGAAATAGAGTTCAAGGACTAAAGATCTATCACCTCTTAGAACACCCATAGGTTGTAATAGGTATCTGTAACTTATCGTTGTGAACCTTACTCTAAGACTCTAATCCCCAAAAGCTTTATTATGGATTGTAACGGTTAAACTTCGGTATGAAATTGAGTTAAAGTTCTTGAGATCTATCACCTCTTAGGACATCGAAAGAATGTAGTAAGTATCTATAACTTATAGCTTTGAACCTTACTCTAAGACTCTAATCCCCAAGAACTTTATCATTGATTGTAACGGTTCAACTTCGGTTTGATATAGAGTTAAAGTTATAATGATCTATCACATCTTAGGACTTTCAAAGGTTGTAATAAGTATATATAACTTGTAGCTTTGAACCTTACTCTAAGACTCTAATGCCAAAGAGCTTTATCATTGATTGTAACGATTCACCTTCGATTTGAAATAGAGTTACAGTTCTTAAGATCTATCACCTCTTAGGACACACAAGGGTTGTAATAAGTATCTATGACTTATAGCTTTGAACCTTACTCTAAGACTTTAATCCCCAAGAGCTTTATCACTGATTGTAACGGTTTGTTTGAAATAGAGCTACAATTCTAAAGATCTATCACCTCTTAGGACACTCAAATATTGTAATAAGTATTTATAACTTATAGCTTTGAACCTTATTCTAAGACTCTAATCACCAAGAGCTTTATCATTGCTTGTAACAGTTCAACTTTGGTTCGATATAGAGTTAAAGTTCTAAAAATCTATCACCTCTTAGAACACCCAAAGGTTGTAGTAAGTATCTATAACTTATAGCTTTGAACCATACTCTAGGACTCTAATCCCAAAGAACTTTATCATTGATTGTAATGGTTCAACTTCAGTTTGAAATAGAGTTAATGTTCTAAAAATCAATCACCTCTTAGGACACCCAAAGATTGTAATAAGTATGTATAACTTATAGCTTTGAACCTTACTCTCAGTCTCGAATCCACAAAAGCTTTATCATTGATTGTAACGATTCAACTTTGGTTTGAAATAAAGTTAAAGTTCTAAAGATCTATCACCTCTTAGAACACCCAAAGATTGTAATATGTATCTATAACTTATATTTTTGAACCTTATTCTAAGACTCTAATTCCCAAGAGCTTTATCGTTGAAAGAAATTTGTTTAGTTAGAATTTTTTATTTTCATTTAAAGAAATATGAAATCTTAAAAGAAATTTATTTACTCTAACCAGATGTACTATTTGTTTTATCAATTAAACATTTGAAAAAAAGTTTAAACAAATCGTTCTCCAAATATTTATGAATAAAAACATAATATAAATCAATTCATCTCAAAGACCTCTAAACCAATTAAGTCTTTGTTCACACCCCTCTAAATCTCATCGAGTAGACAGGGTAGAGATATAAGATGTTGAAAATGATTAAATTCTAAAGATAAATCACAACATTCATATGAGAAAAGATCTTCTATTTTAAAATAATAGCGGAGTTCAACAAAATAAAAATCAACTAATAAAATTATTCCATAGCTGGAGAGTTAAACATCATAATAAAAAGATTAGGATACAAAAGATGAGAAAAAAATAAAATTCTAAAACTCCAAATGCACTCTAAGCAAAGTAGCCACAACATTCTCCCTTTTCATTGACAAGTGGATGTTCTTCTTTCAATATTGGATGCCTTAGTATGGTTTACCCAAAAGTTTGAAAATCAACACGGACCGTCTGTGTCATTAATGACACAGATTGTGTTGATTAATGCTCTGGTTACATGACCTCCATCTCGACGCGACAAATCTAATGATATAACTAACATGGACCGTGTAATAAATGACACAGGTCGTGATGTCTTCTATAATCATGGCGTTCGCTAGCTAGAGTTCTTTACATAATTTACGTTAGACACGGTCTGTGTTGTTCAACGGTGCCAGAATTCCTAGGGTTCATGATTTGGTTGATACGGCTTCGCTAAACACGGTTCGTGTCTATAGACGCTAGCCGTTTTCTCCTCTGACAAGCAAATCCGATATCATATAATTTAAAAAAAATAAAATTTTCTCATTAAAAATATCAAAAAATTGTTGCATGCTTTATTCAATTTTAACTTTTTAAAGTGAAAATTAATATGTAAAAATGAACATGCATCAGTCCAAATGAGGAAAGCCTAAATAAGTGATGAGCATGACGCCAATTGGGGTGCGTAGCTCAGCTGCACAACAGAAAGCATCATTTGTCATCATGCCAAAGGGGATGAAAGATGATTTGACATGTTTGATCTCAAGTCCCCTGATGCGTCGAAGAGCTCCATTAATATGGCCATCTGTCTGGCATATCCCTCCATGAAGAGGATTGTGTCATCCACATACTTCAGCAAAGGTGAAACCGCCGAAGAGGCTAGCTCGACAAGCCTCCTAAGTACATCTGGCGAGTCATCAACAGATGGGCGTGAGGGGCACCCTTGATGAACTCCTCGTTGTGGCTACACCCAGCCCTCGCCATCGACCCATTGATTAGGATCGAGAATTAAGCAGTAGTGATGCACTGCTTCATCTAAGCAATTCAAGTCATAGAGAAGCCTCTAACCTACAAAGAGTGCCACAGGAAGAACTATGAGAGAGAATAAAATCGACCTTTCAAAGGAAGGCACAATAGCTGCTCCATCTCTAATGTGCGAAGATCTCATAGGCCAATAGTGTACTTGCCGGTGATGGATCGACCATCGATGAAAGCCGACTAAGTAGGGTGGATGAGGTCGGGGAACACTTCCCGGAATCGATTGGCTAATACCCGAGCCACTTCACCCTACAATCAACCGTCTCCCGATTTCTTAGTTTACGTGGCATCCACTTAGTCATTTTCTCTCTCCTCCACATAAACAATCGTCTGATTGACATATTAAAAAAAATAAAATAATAACTAAAAGAAATTCTCTCTCCTCCCATGTGTCGACACCAAGGAGAGTGACGACCAGAAATCGAGGTGGAGGGTGGGGGGGGGGGGGGGGGCGAAAACCCCCTACACCGACGTAGGTCGCAAGGGGCGAACCCCTCCCCAACAACTTCGGCGGTGAAAAGCAAATGGGGGGCGACCCCCCTACAACCTTCACACGCATGAACTCCCTCCCAGCGACCTTCGCACAAGGGGATGAACCCCCCACTTTCGCATGTTGACGAAGGTCGCATGTGGGGCGCCCCCCTTCGACCTTCGCGTGCCGATGAAAATCACAAACGGAGCAAAACTCCTCTCTCGACACACGAAGGTCGCATAGGAGGCGACCTCCCCCCTCTCGTGTCGGCGAAGGTCAAAGGGGAAGGGGTGGGGTGGGGGGGGGGAATCCCCCCGCCAGCGAAGGTTGTAGGGGGCGCCTCCCGTGCGACCTTCGCCGACGCGCGACGGACGAGGGGTGTTTCGCCCCTTATGCGACGTTCGTCGACGTACGAAGGTCGCAAGGGTTCGCCCCTTGTGCAATCTTTGTCGACGCCCCTCTCGACCTTTCCTTGCATGCGCTAGTGTAGGAAAGGGTGCCAACGCACGGTGAACATAGAGGAGAGAGAATATTATTTTATTTTTTAATGATGTCATGTCATTTAAATGCTCACGTGGAGGAAAGGGAATATGCTATGTGGGCCCAACGGAAAATGGAGATCGAACATTCCGTGCAACGAGTTAAAAGATATTTATGTTATAAACTAAAGTTGGAGGATTTTAAAAGTCAAACTGGGAGGATATTTGGTGTATTTGAATCAACAAATTATCAAATTAAATTATTATAAGTATACTTATTACTATAAAATAAATATGAAAAATCAAAATGGGGTGTTACCGTTGTATGGAAGTCCCTATACATTTACGAAACAAATTATTAACAACAAAAAAAGAGGGGTTTTGACGTTTCTTGAAGCTTCTTGAGCGAGTCTGCGCAGCGGCTCCGACGACAGCGAAGCCGGAGGCGGTCGCCGATGCAGCTACGGCGTGCGACGCCGGCGACGGTCGCCGATGCAGCTACCGAATGCGACGCCGGCGGCGAAGAGGAAGGGCTGCATCACCGAGGAATTGGTTCCTTGGCCGATCCCTTCTTCCCTTATTCCTGCTCCTTTTGTCCCCTACTCCTACCTCTTCTTGAGCTCTTTTTTGCTTTTTTTTAATGGAGTCCGACGCCGCAGCGTCTCCAACGACAGCGATGCCGGCGGCGGTCACCATTGCAAATACGAGTGCGACGCTGGCGGCGGTCGCCGATGCAACTGTGAGTGCGGCCAAGAGGAAGGGTTCCATCACCGAGCTCTTCAATAGGTTCCTTCTCCGATCCCTTCTTCCCGTACTCGTGTTTGGATTGCATTCTTAGTTTACACAAGACTTCGGATTCTTGCTTTGGTGGGCATCCTTTTCTCCTTAAAAAAAAGACTTCTTGCAAATTTCGCTCTCCCCCTTTTGCAATTTTCTTGGATGGGTTTGCAAGAAGATGGATTTCGATGAGTTTGTAAGTTGATCTTTTTTTAGAAAATAGTTTGTAAATTGATGGAGAACAGTTTTTGCTGAAACAAGCTTTTCTTGTTTTTGTTCTGCTATTTGAGACGTATAAAGAATCTTCCATGGATGCACAACCGACTGAAGCAAAGACGGGAAAAAAAAAAGTTTACTTCTAACTTATATTTGGGTTGTGTTTAGTTCAACTATATATTTAATAGTAAGAGAACTTGATTGCTCTGGAGCAGCATTTTGACAAAATTCTGCAGTGTTTTGTGCACAAAAGTTATAACCATGTCTGAAAGTATTTCAAGATTGAGTGATGAACAAAAGTTTAGTCGCCTGTATTTTGATAGTCTAAGGGGGTTCATCATGAACAATCAACACAATTTGAATAAGGAACTGAAACAGGATGGCATGGGGATGGACAGAAATAAATACTGTCAGAAGGATCGGATCACGTTGCCTGCAATCTTTAGAGTATTGTGGTAATATATATTTAGCACAACTCCAAATTGATGTCCTGGAAATTTGTTATTAATATACACCAACAACCAACACTTTGTGCTGTTCATTAATTGAAAAATATGTGGATTTGTGTCAACCATACACGCTCATAATAGGTTCTAAGATCGCTGAACATGTCTAACAAAATATAAGCAAATAAGAAGTGGAATCATCTGTCACATAGCAAACATTTCTGCATGGGATGGATAGCTAAGGGACAGCTATGGTATTTGTCTGTACAAAAATAAAGCTGCATATAAAGGTCAGCTTCATTTGATGGAGTATGGTGACCTCTTACATATAAAGGTCATATGGTCTGTAGCTCTTATTTTTTCAATATTGAAGTGGAAAATAAGAATGTAGCTTTATTTTTATGGCAAATAAGAGCTAGCTACGGTCCATATGACCTTTATATGTAAGAGGTCACTATTCTCCATCAAATGAGTTCATACTCATGTTTATCTATTGTTTGATAAAACTGCAACCTGCTGTGCTTTTGTTCCATATAGTTATGTGAAGCGTCTTTCAAAGGATTTTGTCTTTGATGTACATCATATTTTCTTCTACCTTCAGATGCATAGTTTTGACTGCTAAGGAAGCTGAGGAAAAGCATTTGATGTTAGTTCATACCAAGAATCACATCCAATTGATCAGTAATATTAGCTCGAAAGAGTTTGATTCTCGTCATCAAAAGATTGCCTTAAGGTTCAATGCAATATACAGCAACAATGGTTCAACACTTCAACTGAATCTGCTTGGCTAGCAGCTGGATCAGTAATTAATGTAAACTATCAAGATGTTATCTATTTATTTTTTGCTTATTTTAATTCAATTTTTGTTCACATATTTTTATTGGATCACTAGAACTCATGTTTTTCTTATGTTTGAATAACTTCTTTTAATTTTCAGTTTACCCTCTGCAATCACAGTAGCATGTTATTGAATTACTCAGTAAGGTTGTTGAGAGGGTCTCTAGAGGGCATCTTACCTCTGGAATTGCTATTGTTAGGCCTCCTGGGCACTATCCTAATGAAGTTATGGTATTTTGTCTCTTCAACAATGTGACAGTTGCAGCAAGTTTTCTCTTGAATGAGAAGGTATAATTGGTTTTCATAGTTTCCTATCTCCATTACCTTTTGGCCTCTCCTAAATAGGTAGATATTGTTCTTGTCTTGTTGCAGCCAGAGCTGGGCATGAAGAAATCTTCACTGTGGATTGGGATGTTCATCATGGCAATGACACCCAGAATTTTTTTTACAGACTCTCGTGTGTCTCTGTTCATGGGTATAAGATTTCACTCACTAATTTCTTTCTTTAATATCATATAAATCATCCAAATTCTTATTTGTTGATCATGGAATCCTTATATGCTACAGTATTTGTCATATTCTACTGTTTAGCTTGTTGTGAGTGCTTCATAACAATCTTCATGTCTTTTTGCTTGACAATGATAACTGCTGCCTTGCATCTTCAAAGGTCGTCCTGTCTAAAGATGATGATATGGATTCAACATGGGCGAAGAGGCTAACGAAGTAATATCAGTTTCTTTTCTTCAATGAAATTTACATAGTTTGAGTTAAGTTATTCTTTTAACTGTTCATTTATGTATTTCTCTGTATTTTTTTGTTCTTTATGGTTCTACTATTGCATTTTTTTTCTGTTTTATATTGCAAATTATTTTGCCTTGTTCCTGTTTCAAATCCAGTTTAGGTATTTCTTTGTTGATATGCCAACTGATTTACTTATTACTTCTTTGATTTCTTTAAATTGTGTTGAAGGATACATCATTTCAAAACTGAACTAATAGATTAAATTTTTGTTTTCTTGTTGCTGACATGTTTATTTATTTGATGGTCATGACTCTTTTGTCATTGTGAATTTTAGATGCAATTAAGACCAAAAACCTTCAGTTAAATGTTACTTGCATCCTCTTCAAGATAAAAGGTCTCAGTAACTTAGGCGTCCCCTTAGCTTTGTTGCCGCACGAAGCCCTATTGCACATGATTACCCGTGAGATACTGTGTATGCACATGTGTGCATGCACGTGTTACAAGGGGACCTTCAGCGTGGCAGCCTTGTGCGTCAATTAGGCGAAGAAGAGTCTAGGCAAGTCTGTTTGAGTATGCAACCACAATTTGAGTATGACTCAAACAACACTTTCGTTGCATACAAAATGGTTTGTTTATGCTACCCCTTAGCTTAGTTGTCACATGAGGCTCCACTGCTCCGGATCATCTTTGTGATACTTGCGCGTGCGCATGTGTGCACGGGACATTTGTGTGCATGCACATGTTATGGGGAAACCTTGAGCGGCGGAGCCTTGTGTACCGATTAGGCGAAAGAGTGTCTGATCAAGTCTGTTTGAGTATACAACAATAAACTTTAGATTGTGTAACCAACCACTTCGTCTTAATACGAAACTAACGCCTTCTTAATTTAATGGCAACGATGGCGAACTAATAGAGCAAGATCTATTGGTGAATAATATACCGAAAGGCTTGGTTACTAATAGAGCGGAATGTCGTCGTATGATCCATGTAGCCGACCCCACCTAGTGGGATAAGGCTTTGTTGTTGTTGTTGTTGATCTTCAAGCTTGTGGCAACTCACTAAACATCCCTTCATAGTCTCGCAACCATTAGAAAAGGCCTTATTCATCCATGAACACCCGCCTAAGCGATTGTACATTTTGCCCCGAACAATGAACCTAAGGGCAAGCCATCCCACACGAGAGCGATCTTTGGCAAGCTATAAGACCCAAACAACACTTCTGTGGCATACAAAACGGTTTGTTTATGCCACCCCTTAGCTTAGTTGTGACATGAGCTCCACTGCTCCGGATTACCCTTGTGATACTTGAGCTTGCACATGTGCGCGCGGGATATTTGTGTGCATGCACGTGTTACCGGTAAACTTTGAGCGGCGAAGCCTTGTGCATCGATTAGGCGAAGGAGACTCTGATCAAGTCTGTTTGAGTATGCAACAATGGTCTTCAAGATTGTGTAATCAACCACTTCGTCTGAATACAAAACTAACTCTTTCTTAATTCAATGACAACTATCTTCAGGCTTGTGGCAACTCACTAAACATTCCTTCATAGTCTAGCAACCCTTAGAAGAGGCGCCTATTCATCCATGAAAAACCCGCCTCAACGACTTCACGTCTGCCCCCGAACCTTGAACGTAGGGGCAAGCCATCCCACACGAGAGCGATGTTTGTGTGCATCCATGTGTTATGGGGAAACCTTGAGCGGCGGATCCTTGTGTACCGATTAGGCGAAAGAGCATTTGATCAAGTCTGTTTGAGCATGCAACAATAGACTTCAGATTGTGTAACGAACCAATTCACCTGAATATGAAACTAACTCTTTGTTAATTTAATGGCAACGATCTTCAAGCCTGTGGCAACTCACTAAACATCCCTTTTATAGTCTCGTAACCCTTAGAAGAGGCGCCTATTCATCCATGAACACCCGCCTCAGTGATTGCACGTTTGCCCCCAAACCTTGAACCTAGGGGCAAGCCATCCCACACGAGAGCGATCTTTGGCAAGCTCTAAGACCCAAACAACACTTTCGTGGCATACAAAACGATTTGTTTATGCTACCCCTTAGCTTAGTTGTGACATGAGGCTAGGGATGGCAATATCCCCCGCCCCCGCGGGGAATCCCTGATCGAGGCTTCGAATTCGGGGAATTTTTTCCCTACGGGGACGGGGATGGGGGCAAAATTTTCCTCGAACCCTCTTTCGGGGATTGGGGGGGGAGTTGTCCCCGCCCCGCGGGGCCCCGAATCCCCACACCCCAAAGAATAAGTGAGTGTACAAAATAGTCCCACATTGATAGTAGTAGCAAAGTGAGAGTAAAGAGACAAGTATAAATGAAGGAGGAGACTAATGGATCAATATTGAATGTTTATGGAAAAAGTCCATCTTTGGATATTTTCCAAATTTATAATAATAATTTTTATCATATTATCTCTTAGTAAAAAAATTAATAAAAAATTTTGGTTGAACCAAAAAATGCGGTTTAACCCGGTTTTTTCCGATTTTAATCGATTTTGAGCGATTTTTTATCAGTTTAATTCGGTCCAAACTAAGATTGGGCCGCGGGGTTCGGGGTCCCCGCGGAGCCTCGAACCCCCGCTGGGATCGGGGCGGGGGATAAAATTCCCCCCGGACCGAGGATTCGGGTCGGGGTCGGGGGCGGGGGCCAATCGACGGGGTCGAGGCGGGGGAGTGTCCCCCGCCCCGAACAGGGTCGGGTGCCATCCTACATGAGGCTCCACTGCTCCGGATTACCCTTGTGATACTTGCACGTGCGCATGTGTGCGCGGGACATTTGTGTGCATGCCCGTGTTATGGGGAAATCTTGTGCGGCAAAGCCTTGTGTACCGACTAGGTGAAGGATTTCGTCTAATCAAATCTGTTTGAGTATGCAACAATAGTCTTCAGATTTGTTGATTATTGATTATTGACATCTTTGGTGATTTTACTGGATTGCTCATCAACCACTCCAAATCATCATTCATTCCCTTTGGGATGGACATTGCGAATGCTACAGCCTACTCAAGGATACTGAAGACAGCCATAATGTAGTTTGCCTATATCATATTTGGGCCTCCCACTTAGTGATGGCCGAATCCTAACGAGGGACTGGACTCCTGTTATTGAACGGATTGAACGACGACTTGAAGGTTGGCATTCTCGTTTATTGTCACGAGGGGGAAGATTGGTTTTAATCCGTTCTGTGCTTTCTGCTATTCCCATATATTTTATGTCAGTATTTCGAATGCCACACGGGATTGTACAACGAATTGACTCATTTAGCCGGAGTTATTTTTGGAGAAATCCAGGCAGTAGAGGAAGGAGCACGTATTTGGTTGCTTGGAGTGAGATTTGCAGACCTATTTCAAAGGGAGGACTGGGAGTTCGGTATCTCAAGACTATGAATGATGCGTTACTTTCAAAATGGGTTGTTCGATTGATGGGACAAGTTAATGATGTTTGGCTATCGGTGATGAATGTCTGTTACGGGAGCACACTATCTTGGGAAATAAGGCAGCGGGTTCCACAATGTGCATCATCATTTTGGAGAAGTATCATATCCGTCATACCATGCATACAAAATTTTTTTGGAGCAACACTCGAAGCAGGAAGGGACTTTCATTTCTGGGAGGATCCGTGGCCAGCAGGAGAACCTCTCTCACTTTTCCAAGACTTTATGCCCTGGCAGAAGATCGACATGCAGCGACTGCAACTTACTGGGAAGACAATTTATTATCTTCAGGTATTTGGACCCCACACTTTGTGTCTCCCCTCTCTGATGATAGACTTGAGGATTTTCTCCTCCTTTTGGAACGCCTAGAAGGTTATCGCATAAATAACTCTAGACAAGATGCATGGGTATGGACAGCGGGCATATTTTCAGTAAGAGGAACGTATCAGCTATTGATCAATGAAACTAGTGGAATGGAAGATGAGATACACCTGGATTGTCGGTTAATATGGCAATTGAAAGTTCCTCTACGTATTAAAATATTTGCATGGCTCCTCAGAAGACGACGATTACCAACACAATGTTATAGACGGAGATGGACCCAAGATGCATGTACTTCATGTGTTTTCTGTGATGACCCAGAGGAGGATATCGAACACCTATTTTTTGAATGTGTTGTGGCAAGGGAGGTATGGCAATCATCGGGCTGCCTCTGGGTAGATGTATACTCGTCAACAACTTTTTGGAGATCATTTAGAGGTGGAAGCAATTCAGGAACCAACCAATATTATGTATCGACGTGCAATGACATTGACTTTCCTATGGTCCATATGGTGTCAACGAAATGGATGCATTTTTAGAGGTGAACGATGTTATGTTGAAAATATCTTATCTATGTCTAGATGCTTGATGAGAGACTGGGCAAGAGTGTAGTAATTATTATTTCAACATCTTGATGTAACATTGTTATCTTAATTAATATGAATGAGTGCACATGGCTCTCATCCTCTCCTACTTTCAAAAAAAAAAAAAAACAATAGTCTTCAGATTGTGTAACCAACCACTTTGTTTGAATACCAAACTAACGCTTTCATAACTCTTTTCAAGCCTGTGGCAACTCTTTAAGCATTCCTTCATAGTCTCGCAACCTTTTCAACTAACGCTTTATTGAATGAATGCATCATGGATGTTCTTCTTGGTTCGTGTTGCTATGTTGAAGAACTCTCTGCCTTTCTTTATAATTGGGCTTCGGAACACATGGTAGCACATTTAGTCTTAAATTTATAATGTGCAAATCATGGTAGCAAGAATGCTATTAGCCCTGACTATCAAATTTGAGGCTGAGAGCATAAAGAGTTAAACTTCTTATAACAACTTTCTGTTTTGAGGTTCAACTTGCTAGCCGGTTGAAATCTTCAATTGTTTGTTAAACTTTAGTTCTATTCTCTACTTGTGTTGCTCCATTTGGCTAGGGATGCATGGTTTGTTAAGTTCTTTTTTTTTGTTGAGAGAAGCTTTTGATTCTTAATTGGAACATAATCTTCCTCTTCTCTCCCATAATCTGGCCCAAAAGCTACATGATTTGCAATGTTTAAAACTAGAGATGAATCTTCTTTCCAAATTGTTGACGGTCAAACTGGAAAAGCTGTCTAGTTTGCAGAGTCTGAGTTTTTTTAAGCTTCTGCTCTGTAATGCTCTTACCATTTTCTGTTCCGCTTGTTGCTTCTTTATATTAGCGAACAACAATAACTGATGAGCTCCGTAGATGATCTGATATGCACACTACATCGTTTTAACTAATTTAAACTGTTAAAAACTTTGCTTGAAAATAAACCCTGAATCAGACTGAATGGTGTGAATGACACTCATTGTACTTAGCTGTCCCTTTCCTCTTCTTAAAAATAAAATAGACTAAATGGTCACCAACTCCTTCACGCCAAACAGTGGTATGTAAAGCCTAGGCATTCATTATTCACATGGAGACAGCTAGCGTTATCATTTATTTGGTGTATGCTGGTTATAACCTTCTGATGGATGCTGGCAAGCCATTTTCAATATTCTCCCTCTTCATACTGATTCTCCACATGTTGAGCTGTTAAATGTGTCTTGTTATCCACTCAGAAAAAAATCACAATATCCCCCTTCAAAAAATAAGTGGTGAGTTATGCACACACAGGATATGCGAAGGGACACCTAGTTCAATAGGATTCATGGCGTGGAACGACGTGGTAAGATTCTTCGTTTTGCATCACTACACATTTTTTTAGAAGAAAAAGGATGACCACCAAGAAATGTGATTGTCATTTAGGTATATATAACTTTGGAAAAGGAAACATACAAGTGCGGACTCTCGAAAAGAGAGCAAGCAAAATGGAAAATATTTCAGTTGCCCAATACCCCACTCCCAAAGAAGAAAGGAGATGTGGTGTACAATATGCATTAAATGACATCGCTCCCCACAAAAATCATCAGATTACGTTGAAGCAATATGCCTCGGGATTATAGATCTAGAATTACAAATGTTCTCATGTTGTGTAGTTTCTTCACTTTTTAGTATGATTGGTTAAGGAGATACTGCCTTATTGATGAGGGGGCAGCAGCGGCACAGCAGCGGAATAGGAATGTGTTCAACAGGTTGTTCATTTGTGGTCGTAGAAGTTGCACCTTTCAATGCTGTCTTAATTGGTGTGGTATTAACTCTAGCAAAATTTTGTTGCAGAGGAAGTCTGCTAGATAAGGATGCAGCACGCGATGCTTGTTCAATTTGGCGCTCCATTCGTTCAGCAAGAGAGATGGTATCAGCTAATGTATATGTGATCTGCCCTTTGACACGATCACGAACATTGGAACACAGGTCATTGACAAATCGAGCAATTTGTTGCTGATCACTTTCCATCAGGTCATTATGAGCATGTAGACGAAAGAATTCAGTTGTATAATCAGCCACAGTTCTAGATTCTTGGCGGCAATTGCAGAGTTGGTATAAAATCTATTGATAACCAGGTGGAAGAAATCGTGCCCTAATCAACTTTTTCATTTTGTCCCAAGATTGAATAGATTGCTTTTGTTGCCGAAGACGCGTGATCTACACTTGATCCCACCATATGAGGCTCCAGCTTTTAGTTTGAAGGCTACCATCTTGGCTTGTTTATGTTTTGAAACATAAACATTGTCAAAGAATATGTCTACTTCTGAGAGCCAGTCCAGAAAATCTTCCATATGAAATTGTCCATTGAAGGTGGGTATTTCCATCTTCATATGGTAACTTTGTCTGTTTTGCACAAACTGACCATCATCTTCATCTTCTTGTTCATCACGATCAGGTTGGAAACGACGATTTCGAAATTGCTGTCTCGATTGTTGTTGAGGAGGAACAGGAGGAGGCAGTCGATCTTGAAGCAACGTCATCTTCCTCGTTAAATCGTTCATTGAGTTGATGAAGCTCGTCCTTTCACTTCATCAAATTCAGCACGGGTAGGACCATCACCCATGGTATAGAACGGTGGCTGTTGATACACCTTGCAAAACTAAGGTTATTGTAGCAGCGGGTACTGCAGCGGCGCGGGGAAAAAATTAGGGTTTGAGATGAGGGTGGCCACGGTACTGTAGCAATAATGTAGCAGCGTGGCACTGTAGCACGATTACTATAGACGGCTGGTTGAGGGCAAAATTAGGGTTTGACATGAGGGTGGTGACGGGTACGGTAGCAGCGGGTACTGTAGCAGTACCGTAGACGGCTGGCTGAGGGCAAAGTTAGGGTTTGATTGGCTTTGATACCAATTGATGAGGGGGCAGCAGCGGCACAGCAACAAAATTAATTCATGCGGGTCACCGTAGTAACCTGATACGACTAGCGTATCAAAATTGGCATGCAAAGAAAACGAGACTCAAAGATGTCAAGAAAACACAGCACGAGATGAATATGCACTGCAACTTGGGGTCCAGGACATCTACTTCCCGATAACCGTCTCCGTCTCCGGCAACCCCCTGCCGGCGGCGCCACCTCTCTGCCTCCGGTAGTCCCTGCCGGTGACGCCAAAGAATAGCGGAGGTCGCAACAGGATGCGCCCCCGTCTCCAACAACTGGGAAATGGCTGGACAACCATCTCACGATCCAGGTCCTCTCGTCGGCCGGCCACACATTGCTTTCGGTGCTTGGGAGAGGGACATTTCGCTCGTACGTGCTCCGCCCCCTTACGTTGCCTCGGTTGCAGGAAGGAGGGCCATCGGAGGGCCCTCTGTCCTTACCCTTCTCAACAGAGACTCAGTTTGCCGGCCGCCCCCCCTCTCGGACCACTGACCGGGATGAAAGACGCACACCACCACCTCCGCCCCCGACTATTGTGAGCGTCCCCTGGTCGCAATCGATGGAAAAGGCCGTGGACTTCCTCCGCCTGTGTCTCGTCGGCAAACCCACTGGTGGATCTCCGGACCTACCGCTTCTCCGCACGGCGGTGGTCGCGAACGTCGGCGCATCTCCACCGTTCCATCTCAGCTGCATCTCACTTGCGTCCTGGCTCTTGGTCCCAAGTTCGCCTCAGCAGCGTGAGGTGTTGCTCTCGTTGCCGTCCCTTGTTTTGCCGGAATGCTTGGTCCGGTGGCGCCCATGGAAGGAGGACGATGGGGCGATGCCTGTTCCGCCGACGGACAGGGCCATCAGCGACATCAGCAGCCTTCCCCTCCACCTCATACAGCCCGATGTCGTCATGGCTATCGTGCGCAGCCTTGGATGCCCCCTATCTCTCTCCCTGCCGACGATGGGGTCGCCTGACCTATCGGTCGTCTCAGTGGAGGTTATGTTGCAGGTCGGCACCCGCATCCCCTAGCTCCTTCCTGCTGAAACTCAGGCGCGTCAGATCGTCGTCCTCGTGGGCCGATGTCGTCGTCGGGTCTGCACAACCACTCGCCCGGCCACCGCCCTCAGCCGCGCGTGCAGAAGGGGCATGTGAGGGATCGTACGGCGAACCTTTAATTCGAAACATGACAGTTGTCGCCCAATCCCACCCCCCTTCCCAAACCAACACGTCAGCCGCCCACCCCAATCTGCAGCGCCACATAACACCTCCCCCATCAACTCAACCTTCCACATCTTGCCAACTGTCCCTGCAACAAGCCCACAGCCCCCTAAGCCTGAATCGCACCCAAACTCCAAATACCCGACCCGGTCAACTGTCCTCGCCTCTCACCCGACCCGAACATTCCTCGTCCCACACCCGATCCGTGCACTCCTCGTCCCACACTCGTCGGGCGACGTTCCTCGTCCCACACCCACACCCGCCCCCCTCCTCCATCCCGGCCCGGCCTTGAACCCCCGACCCACCGACCCGTTATCCCTCCTTGACCCGCCACGACCACACCTCTCTCTGGCGATGCCTTCGTGGATGGACCCTCCCCCACACGCCGAGCTCCTCCCCTTACTCCCTCTCGACCCCCAAGCCTCAGCTACCAGCAGCAATCAACCACTCGGCGCTTGGCACGCATCTATGGCCGTCGGCGCCTTCGTGTCACTGTCGCCTCTCCACCGGAGATTACCGCCGCACACTAGATGCAGGGGACACGGGGGACACCGGCGAGCATTCCCTCTCCCTCCACGACATCCACCGCCTCATCAGGGGTGGACCGTGCCGGCAGCGAACCCCCGCATCTCCCTGGACGACAAGATGCGGACGTCTAGGAGGTTGCTGCTCGGGCGGGTTTCCGGCTCATTTGTCGTCGCTCCAGTACAAGACCTGAGACTCGTTGACGGCCACTGGGCGTGCACTGCCCCACCATTGGTTCCCGGTGCTCGTCCGGAATGGCGTCAGGCGGCGGCAAGTCGTGGGCCGAGGGTCGCCCACTTGTGTGGAGATTACCGTTTCCTTATGAAGGTGCTGACATGAAATGTCCGCGGTCTCGGCGATGCGGGAAGGCGCCGAACCCTGTGCCATTACCTGAGGACGTGGGAGGCAGACGTGGTCTTCTTACAGGAGATCAAACTCATGGAATGTAACACTCAAGTATGGGAGCAGATCGGCGATTCTCGGTTGACCCAACACATCTCACTCAGCTCTGTGGGGCACTCGGGGGGCTGTATCTTCGGCTGGCGGGCCGACATGTTCACCCTTGTTGATGCTTGGACGGGCCCTCTTGGCGCAGCTTGGACGGGGCCTCCTACCTCCTCTCCTGTGTTTATGGCCCCTGCTCGGAGTCCTTTTGGGCGGCTTTATGGGAGGAGCTATCGACAGCACGCCTTCACCTTTCGGATGGTCGATGGCTGATTGGGGGAGACTTCAATGTCACTTTGGACATGAATGATCGGCCCACCAGACGACAGGGAAGAGATTTCGGAGCAGAGGAATTTAGGGATTTCATTGATTTGCGTTCGTTGTCTGACCTCCCGGCAACGAATTGTAGATTTACCTGGCGGAGCACGGCGGCACCGTCTTCTAGGTCTCGGATTGACAGATTCCTCGGTTCTTTGGAGCTTGTGGAGGTGCACCTGCATGCGGATGTTCAGGCCATGGACTGCCCTTTTTCGGTTCACATGGCCCTTCTGTGGCGGTCCGGCGATGGTCAACCCCTACGCTCCATTTTCCGGTTTGAGCGGTCATGGCTCGAGGAGGGATTGGCGATGGTCGAGCACTAGCGGAGTGTCGCGGCATCCGACTCGGCAACACGGACTCTTGCAGACAAGCTACACAATTTGAGACATTTCCTTCAGGACCGCTGAAGTCGGTCCCGGGCAGCTCGGGAGGCATGCAGGATCGAGGCTCTTGAGGTGATTGCTCAGCTTGATCGAAAGGACTCCCGCCACCTCACGGAGGACGAGGTGGCTCATCGCGACGGGCACAGACGACCATTCAGATGGACGATAGGCTGGTGGAGATACAGTGGAGGCAGCGCTTTCGACAGACCCGGCTTCGGGAGGACGATGCCAACACTCATTTTTTTCACCTATATGCTATCTCACGGCGGCAGTCGAACCGGATGGGGCAGAAGATCACGGGACACCACCACATCAGGACCGCCACCGTCGCTTTCCATCGGGACTTCTCCAGACGGCGTCCTCCGCTGACGTGGAGGTGGTCCAGTCTTCGATGTTAGTGCAGGCCATCACCGAGGGGGTGGTCACGGATGCGCTCCATGACCTCAAAGGATCTCACGTCCCGGACGGCTTTTCGGTTTTCTTTTACAAGGAGTTCTGGACTCTGGTCAGGGAGGATGTTATGGCGGTGATCCGAGAGTTCTCTAGCGGGAATCGGGTTTCGAACGCCTGAACTAGTTCCTGCTCTAGATGCTGCCCAAGCGCACGCCGGCGGACAGAATCGAGGATTTCCGGTCGATCGCCCTATCCAATGCCATATATCTGTTGTTGGCTCGGGTGTTGGCTAATCGGTTCCGGGAGGTGCTTCCAGATTTCATCCATCCTGCGCAGTTGGCTTTCATCCATGGCAGATCTATCACGGACAGCTACTCTATAGCCTCGGAGATATTAGCACAGTGGCGACGCAGGGCCTTTCTTTGGAAGGTCGACTTCTCCAAAACCTATGATTCTCTCTCATGGTCCTTCCTTTGGTACAATTTATAGGTGAGAGGCTTCCCGGTGACCTGGATTGCATGGATGAAGCGATGTGTTACCATCGCTTCTTTCTCGGTCTTGGTCAACGGGCCGATGGCGGGGGGCTGGGTGTAGCCACAGCATGGCGTTCGGCAGGGGTGTCCCCTCGCACCCATGCTATTCACGCTGGCGGTCGACGGCCTCGCCAGATGCACTCAGGAGGCATGCTTGGTCGGCATCTTTCGAGGCTTCGTCGGTGGGCTTGTGCTTTTGCTACAGTACGCAGATGACACTATTTTCTTCATCGAGGGATCGGAGATGGAGGCCAGATGGGTGGCCATTCTGGTGAAGCTTTTTGGCATAACTTTCGACCTTGAGATCAACCATGTCAAATCTTCTTTCATCCCTTTCGACTTGGTGATGGAGGAGGCCTTGCGCTGCGCGGCTGAATTGCGTACCCCTGTGGGGGACCTACCTATTACCTACCTTGGACTCCCTCTCTCAGACCGCCATATTTCATCTAGGAGGTGGACTTCTGTCATTGAGCGGCTGGAGCATCGCCTTCAGGGCTGGAGTTCTCGCCTCCTTTCCAGCGGAGGTCGCCTAGTTTTGCTCTGATCCGTTCTTTCATCCCTTTCGACGTACTTCATGTCAGTTCTTCGCATGCCTGCACAGGTATTATCACGGATTGATTCTTGATATGCAGGTTCTTTTAGCAGGGATGCAACCCCGCGCGTCGGGTTCACATGGTGGCCAGGTCTTCCATTTGCAGGCCCACCTCGCAAGGCGGTTTGGGCGTCCGAAACCTCAGATGCACCAATTGGGCACTCCTTGCTCGGTGGGTGGGTCGAATTATGGGGCCCGAGGACAGTTTATGGAGGGAGGTGTTCTTCACATGTTATGGTCGGAATTTATCATGGGCTTCTAGACCTACCGTACCCCGTGGTGCTTCCTCCTTTTGGAAGGGGGTGGCGGCTCTCTTCCCACAGGTGCGGCCTTTTATGACTCCTTCGCTCGGCTCTGGGGAGGTATTCTTTTTTGCGACACGAGTGGCTACCCGGGGCCCTCTCGCGGACTCCTTTTCACGGTTACATGCTTTAGCAGCTCATCCTGACGCATCAGTGGCTCAGTGTTTGTCTCAGATTTGCTAAAAAAAAAGTGTTCGTCTCATATGGGGGACTTGGGGACTGGCTCGTGGACTCCCCTGTTTGGGTCTCCCCTTTCTGATCAGCGGATTTCTATATTTATTAGCGCTACATTAGAGGATCGCTCCTTTTCGTCCACAAACGGATGGCTGAGATGGGTATCGGACTCCTTCTCGGCACGCAGCGTCTACCTCCGTTTTCTTCCAGCCACCACTGACACAGAGGACTTTCGAGCAGATTGTAGACTCATTTGGCGTCCCCGTATGTCGCTGAAAGTCAAGATCTTTGCTTGGCTTTTGCGGCGGGAGCGGATTCTCACCGGAGTGTACATGGCACGATGGGCGCCACACGCTGATACCTCTTGTGTTTTCTGCGAAGAGTTAGAGGAGGATGTCGTCCACCTCTTTTTCACTTGTCAAGTTTCGCGAGAGGTCTAGTCCAGGACAAGCAGCATGGGCGGTGTGCACCTGTCGGCAGAGGACTTTTGGCATACTGTGAGGGGACTTCGTAGACAGAGGGTGGATTGGAAATCTTCGGTGGCAACTTTTCTGGCCGGTGCCTGGGCCATTTGGCTTCAGCGCAACCGAGTCATTTTTTGTGGGGAGAGATGTCAAGTGGATAAGATTGTATATCATATGTTTTCTCTTTTTCGGGATTGAGACTTTGACTAGCGTCTTTTTTATCTACTTTTGCTGCTCTCCACTAGAGAGCTTCTCTCTTGTACATGGTATTTTCTTCTTAATGATATATATACATCGATGACAACCAAACTTGTGGTCATCTTTTCCCTTCTCAAAAAAAACTTGGAGAACACTAAGAGAAAGAAACAATTATTTTTGAAAAGTCTGAATAACAATAATGTCACCAAATAACTCAGCTGACCCCTTTTATAAGGTTCAACAATACAAATTTTATCCTAAGTAGAATTCTCAATAGATTAGATGAGGAAATATTGATTCAACAGAAATTAAATACTAACATCAATTAAATACCAAAATTAAATACTAATCAGCAATTAAATATCTAAAATAACTCAAACTCAATTTCTAAAAGAATTCAGATTTGGAACATGTTCTCCTTTTTTTCATCAATGCAAAAAATGAAAAGCTAAAAACTGTAACTACTTCTTTATACAAGGATCTTTATTCTTTGTTTCCTTCCCTAGCATGCTTTAGGCTTTTTGACACATTGTTGTGATCACTGTGTGTTTTAATTAATTAATATTCACAAGTTAATAGTTTGTAAACCAGAACTAACAAGGCATGGTTGTTATTGAAAACACGAGAATAATTGTGTTTGTATTCAGCGCACATCTTAGACTACTACAACATGAATGGATTTTCAATGGCTTACATCTGATCTATGCAATATGTTAGTTGTATCTCGTATTAAATGCCAAGTCCCTTGTTTATTGTAGAAGTTACATAACTTTTTCTTTCTGACCATATTACTTTTTTTTTAGGGGAGAAAGATGACTATCATTTTGGTTGCCATCCACGTCTATATATTACTGAAAGGAAAATGTCATGTACAAAAACTTTTCAGGGGAGAGTGCCAAAAAGAGGAAGAGCATAGACGCTAGACACAACCCTACCCCCGAAGTAGATAAAACATGTGGTGTATAATTTTGTCCGCCTGACACATCTCCCCCCCAAAAATGACCCAGTTGCGTTGGAGCTAGATGGCCCAGGCACCGGCGAGAAAAGTCGCCAGCGGGACCCTCCAACTTTGTCTCCGTCTGTCGAGCCCTCTCATGGACTGTCAAAAGTCTGCATGCACTAAAGGAACACTGCCCAGAATGCTCGTCTGAGACCACACCACCCTAGTCACTCGGCATGCGAAGAATAGGTGATCAATGTCCTCCTCCATCTCCTCGCACAACAGACAAGAAGTATCCACATGGGGAGCCCACTGTGCTCTATAAATTCGAGTGAGGGTCATCTCACGTCTCAGAAGTCAAGCAAAAATCTTGACTTTCAACGGAACCTTTGCAGTCTGCCTGAAGATTCTCAGAATCTGTGGGAGCGGGAAGGAAATTGAGGTATAAATTGCGCGCTGAGAAAGAATCTGATATCCACATCCACCCATCCACTCGGGCAGGATCTAGGCGGAAGGAGGCAATCCTCTGCTGAAACGTTTTGGTCAGATAAAGGAAGAACTGAAAGTGGGAGTCCACGAGCCAGTAATCGGGCCGCCACTCTCGGACCAACACTCGGCCACGGGAAAGAGCCTGCCAGTGTGTCACACCCAACTCCGTGACTAAGTACTAATTCGAATTATCATAAATTTTAGTTACGCTTGGCCACCAAAAATAAATCGGCAAAATCTCCCTCTCTTACTTTCTTGTGTTATTAGCCAACACATATAAAAGATGGATATATATTCATCGAAGTTAAAAAAACTATAAGATATGACATTCGCATATGGTCATTATATTTTTTTTCTGCAAATCATTTCACATATAACCCCACAGGATCAAGTCTCATATAACCTTACAAAATGATTCTAATAAACTCTAGTACAACTCTCGAGTTTATCTATTACATGCATGCTTTTTAAAAATGAAAGTGGAGAGAAAATAAAAGTGCTCCAACGGCTCGACATCTTCTATATGCATCAAAGATAAGCTTCGAGTCGATTCAACTCGAGAACTTATAATTATCTAAAAAAATCAACAAGGGTAATGTGAGCAACAATCGTTTGCTCAGTGAGTGGAATAAATGTACAACATAGGGGAACAATACGAGTGCATATATCATTCAAATAATCATATTTCTTTCAATGAGAAAACGTTTAAAGCATAACTCATTTCACATAACTTTCCAAATCATATGAACTTTTACATAAATACAAATTATTCAAGATATCATCATATTCACAGTTAAACTCCACACATGTGTCATTGCACATACTCATCATGGGTCAATACGTATCCCTCTATGATAATATGTCATACAGTTAAGCAGAGCTTCATTATCAAGAGTATCAGATACACAGAGCAAATCATGGGTCAATACGCATCCCTCTATGATTGTGTGTCATACAGTTAAGCAGAGCTTCACAATCAAGAATCTCATATACGCATAGTAAATCATGGGTCGATACGTATCTCAATCATGATTCTCAGATACGCAGAGCGAACATGGGTCAATACGTGCACGCAGAGCAGCCACCAAAGGGCAAAGACACCCGATATACGCCCCAAAGGCTTCATGTATATCGAATGCGGTCCCAAAGACCTTTTTTCACACAGCATGGCTAATGAACACATGGAGTTTAATAATATCAAAATACACATGTCATAATCTCATATCATTATCAAATAAAACTTATTTTCATTTCACAAGCATTGTTTCCTGAAAATATTTTTGTATAAGATATTACTCTATCTCATATGAAATCCTTGAATCATATCATAAATACTTTTCATAGCGCAAGATATGTTTCAATAATAACAATAATAATCTTTGCTTGAGGTAATATCATAAATAAAAGAATTAACATATAACATTTTGTTATGTTGTAAATTTACCCACTCATCTTGTACTTTATCCCTTCAAGGAGGTTTACTAGATTTTCCTCCTTTCACTTGTAGCTTGTTGGTTCCCTACAAGCAAAAATGTCTTTTTACTTTTTCATCACTAGTAAAAATACTATGCAATGAATGCTCATGATGCATGAATAATTATACACCTTAGAATGCATGTAATTTCTTCTAAGTATTCATTGTTCAATCTCAGGTGTCTATGTCCATAGGCTATTACACACTTCAACTACTTATTTCTACCTAATCTCCTAAATTTTAACTAGGTGCTGTCTCAGAATTTCAGACTGAGTGACTCTCAATAAATAATTCATAATTTCTTAACCACATGAGCAAATTTTATGATTCTGGATTAATTAGAAACTAGACATACTAAGGTTTTTAATCTCCAAATATTATTATCAAATTCCAAGTGAGTAAGTTAGGACATGTCAAGCAATTTGACCCAGAATTTATGCCCTAGCAAACTGTATATCACTAAAATATTGATTTATATGTTTCTTCATACTTGTCCATTTAATTAGGGCATAATTTTTTGAAAACTAGACTTCATTAATATTTTGTCATAATAATTAGAGAATTTAACTCGCTATATAGACTTATAACAAAAATAGTTAATTCGGGTCGCAATCTGTCAATGTCCTAGAATCTGACAGAAGCATCACAAATGAAAAATTCATTTCTCCCAAAATACAAGTTCAAATAGGATGATTCCACCTCTCACCGAACCCTTGGAATGTCTACATAAGCATATCCAAATTTGCAACCCCAATTCACTATATTCTAACCGTGCCCTAACTTACAAATGGAACTGTATCAGACTCGAGACAGGATGAGTGACTTGCGAAGGTAAGCTCATAGCTTCCTCTATAAAATTCTTTTTTAGGTAATTCCAGAGGTCGAATGGATGAACCATACAAAATTTCATAATTTATGGTTCGCTTATCACCAATTAATGATTCTTTCAATCAGAGGAGAAATTTCCGGATCAAAACTCACCTGGAACAGCCAACTTTTCCGATTTTCCCTAGGCCGTTTCGCTCGAGTTCTTCCTCTGATAATTTTTTTACGATGAAACGATAAGGTTAAGTGCCTTATATATTTTTCTCCGAATTTTTTGAGGTCGTATGGTGGTTTGGAAAAATATCCCTTTGAGCAGCTCTCACCTGTCTGCTTCAGCTGCTTGGAACTTAAGTGATGACCAATCACATTTTTTGTCATAACTAAGTGTTTTAACCCTAATTAAGCTTACCAAATCCCATTTAAACATATATATTATAATATTTAGAAATTTTATGATTTATTCCTAATAATCCTATATAATTACTTTGTAAAGTTTATCGATAATTAAGTAATCATTATGCTCTAATCGAAATATTAATTATTATATACAAATCTCACTAAATGGACATCCAAACTAACTTAGTATGTTAATTAAATGCATGATTATGCACAATGATGTTTGTAGAGTACGTCCGTGACACAGTGTGCCTCCGGGTAATCAGTCATGCTGCCAAAAGGAGAAAACCTCCCCCGAGCCAAGAGATGGGGTCATGAAGGGTCGCACGCGGGGGAATAATGCTGCCACCCCTCTCCAGAAGGAAAAAACACCACGGGGAAGGATGGGTCTGAAACCCCAAGATAGATCTCGACCATAGCAAGTGAAGAATACCTCCTTCCATAAACTCTCCTCAAGCCACATAATGCATCCCACCCACCGGACAAGGAGTGTCCAGTTCATGCAACGAAGTCTCGGATGCCCAATCCACGCCCAATCCACCCTGTGAAGTAGGCCTACATATGTTGTGCCGAGCGACAAGATGAACTCGGTGGCCAGGGCTGCATCCCTGCTAAAAAAATCTACTTCTCAAAGAATCAATATGTGATAATACCTGGGCTGGCATCTGAAGCACAAACATGAAATATATCGGGAGTGACGAGAGGACGGATCTGAGTAAAGTAAAACGTCCACCGCTGGATAGAAGCCGAGAACTCCAGCCCTAAAGGCGGTGCTCCAGTCGCTCAAGGACCGAGGTCCACCCTCGAGAGCCAATACGCCGATCTGAGAGAGGGAGGCCCAAATATGTGATGGGCAGTTCGCCTATCGGGGTGCGCAGCTCTACCGCATAGCGTAGAGCATCCTCTGTCACCATGCCAAAAGGGATGAAAGTGAATTTGGCATGGTTGACCACGAGGCCTGACATCTCGCCAAAGATCGCCACCAATATGGCCACTCGTCTAGCCTCGAGCTCCGACCCCTCGACGAAGAAGGTGGTGTCATCCGCATACTGCAGTAAAGGTACCAGACCGCCGGCGAAGCCACTAAAGAGGCCAGTCCGGCATGCCTCCTGAGTGCATCTGGCAAGACTGTCGACTGCTAGTGTGAAAAGCATGGGTGCGAGGGGGTAGCCCTGCCGGACTCCTCGCTGTGGTTGCACCCAGCCCCTCGTCGTGGACCCGTTGACCAAGACCGAGAAAGAAGCGGTGGTGACACATCGTTTCATCCAGGCGATCCAGGTCGCTTGGGAAACTTCGAGCCTGCAATGAGTGCCAAAGGAAGGACCATGAGATAGAATCATAAGCTTTGGAAAAGTCGACCTTCCAAATGAAAGCACGGTTGCTGCTTTGTCTCCAATGTGTGAGGATCTCGGAGGCCATGGTGTAGCTGTCGGTGATGGATCGGCCATGGATGAAGGCCGAATGAGCCGGACGAATGAGGTGAGGAAGAACCTCCCGGAGTCGATTAGCTAATACCTGAGCCACTATAAGATAGATGGCATTGGATAAGACGATAGGTCGAAAGTCCTCCACTTGCTTTGCTGGCGTGCGCTTTGGAAGCATGAATAGCAGAAACCGATTGAGGCGCTCAAAACCTCAGTTCCCGCATTCAAACTCCCGAATCACCTCCATGACGTCCTCTCGCACCACGAATCAGAACTCCCTGTAGAAGAAGACTGGGAAGCCGTCGGGGCCGGGAGATCCCTCGCCATTGAGGTTACGGAGCGCATTGGAGACTTCGTTTTTGGTGATGGTCTGCACTAACATGGAAGATTGATCATCAGTAAGACAAGTAATACCCCTGACACCTCAGGGATGGCGGGGTTCGTCGCCTGGAGAAGTCCCGGTGGAAGGAGGTGAAGAGGGTTTCCAAGAGCATTAGGCCTCTTTAGCAAGAATTCAGATATTGTTCTCATATTGTTCTGTTCCTTGAATAAATTGGAATTCAATATGTTTTTTCATGTGTTCCTTTTTATAGATTTTCACAAGAGAATATATGGTGCATAGATCAGATGTTCAAGGTCTTATCTTTGTTATGTTATGTAGTACTTGCCACTATCATTTCTAATAAATATATGAAGCTGCAATCAAATTTCATTATTTTTTCTGATGTAATTTTCAGTATAATTACTTCTAAAAGGTTTATAGTGCAATGAATAGTTTTGGTGCTTAGAGTTGTTTTATTCTATATTTTTTAGGGTGGTGCTTAGAGATGTTATCGAATGAATGCATCATGGTTCTACTTGGTTCGCGTTGCTATGTTGATGAACTCGCTACCTTTCTTTATAATTTGACATCATGACACATGCTACCACATTTAATCTTAAATTTATAATGTGCAAATCATGATAGCAAGAATGCTATTAAACCCTGACTATCAAATTTGAGGCTGAGAGCATAAAAACTTAAACTTCTCATAACAATGGCGTATCTGTTTCTTATCTTGAAACTTCCACTTCTGGGGTGCAACTTTCTAGCTAGTTGAAATCTCCAATTGTTTGTTAATTTTTAGTTCTATTCACTACTTGTGTTGCTGAGATTATCAATGTACTCATTTTGAGAATTCCAACGATGCCTGCCTTTGTTAAGTTTTTTTTTTGTTGAGAGAAGCTTTTCATTCTTAATTGATGGACCTCTACATCTTCGGCAACCTCGCGAAAGTGAAAACGTGAACTAGCACTGCATCCCGCGCCCGTCTCTGGCAGCCCCTGTTGGCGGCGCCACCATCCGTCTCCGGTATTCCCTGTAGGAGGCGCCACCTCTACATCTCCGGCAACCTCTGTCGGCGGCGCCGGACCTCTGTCTTCTCTCAGTCATCGCCCAATCACGCACGATGCGGCCCCGACTCCAGCATCTGAGTGATGGCTGGACAGCCATCTCCCGTTCACTATCGTCTCGCAGGCCGGCCACCCATTGCTTTCGTTGTCTGGGTGAAGGGCACTTTGCTCGATCATGCGCAGCTCCTCTTCGCTGCCTCGAATGCAAACAGGTCGGCCATCGGAGGGCCCTCTGTCCTCAAGCTCATCGGAGGCGACCTGCCACGTCGGTGTCTATGATCACTAGCTGATCATATTATGTTTTTATCTCATTTTCCATTCAAATCACCTTTATCGAGCTCTTAAATTGTCCAACTTTTGGCCAATTGTGCTTGGAATGTATGGATTGTGATAACTAGTTGATCTTTCTCATTTTATACTTAATTCCATGTGTATAGAGGCTCTGAAATGCTAAAATCTATTGATATCCCAATTTTATGCCAAGTTATCATTTTTAGGGCAAGTTATCACTCCAAATGTATAAGTTATTATTATTTTAATTGAGCTGATTTTCAGTAGTTATTCTGTCCTAAATCCCCTGTCATAATGAATTAATCATATTTGGGTGATCATATTTCAACTTGTGCTAAGTTATCATTTCATTTCATTGGTTATCATTTTTTAGTGTAAAGTTATCGTTTTAGGGCAAAACTGTCATTTCGATGTGCAAGGCTATCAATTCTGCATAAAAACATTAGGCAATCATTATATTATTGCCTAACTCCTTGCTGCTCTGATTTGATCACATTTGGATAACCACAACTAAACTTATAACAAGTTATCATTTTCATGGCATTAAGTTATCATTTTTGGCACCCAAGTTATCATTCCTATAAAATCTTATCCACATTTGATTTCTGACTTCATTCATCTGTCACCATAATCCCTTTGATGCCTGCAATGCTTTGAACCACTCATATTTGGACATTTTTCATGATATATGCAAAGTTATCATTCCGGGTTTCAAAACTATTATTTTTTATATTGGTTTTCATTCTTGCATAACACCAAATCCCTTTTGATGTTTGAGCTGTTAATTATCATTGTCCTAATCCTTATTTGTTAAAATCTCAATTAAGGGCTTTGATGCTTGCTATTTTGGCTTTTGTAGCAGGGAATATAAATATGAAATCAGCCAAAAAGTAGGGGGGACCACCTGCTTTTGCTATCCAAAAGTTGTTGCAGCAGCTGAAATTTTAGGACCATTGGACATGTGGCTTGAATCAAGAGAAGGAAACTTTCTGATGCTGATCAAAGGGTGCACAGAAGACATATAAGCTAAAGAAACCTGGGAATCAAGGGGAGGCCGGCCATTGCAAAGGTTTGGAGTGGATTGGAGTTGAAGTAGAGTTGGAATGTTGTTGAAGTGCTGCTGATTTCTGTCGACAGCTTTCAATCTAGAATGAATTACTTCTGTTCTCCATTCTATTGTGTATCAGATTTTGTAATTATGAGGAGCTAAATTTCATGTCTCCTAGGATAGGATAGTAGTCTAGACTAATTGTGGATGGATTATGGACAAGTCTGATTTCCTGCACTGAATCAAGTTCTGATTTAAATTTTTGATTTCTAAAATCTGTATTGATATGAATATGTTCTTGTCATTGTAAGATTCTATTTGTATTTACAACTGAGAAGTTGTCATTTGATTTAATCTTTGTTCAGAAATGAATTAAGAATCAATGTCAAGTTTCTAGATTCCATTTCAATTAGGAATCTGATTTCTTGATTTTTGAATCCTGATTTTCCTGATTTCTGATTTTTGAATTATTTGAATCTATTTGTCATTGGGGAACTTGATTAATTGAGCAACTGAGAGGTTGATTATTAGTCCTAATCTTGTTCAGAAATGAATTAAGATATTTTGATATTTTCATGATTCAAATCTGTGATTATCATTGATTTTTTCCTGATTTTGATATGTTGCTGATATCTATTTTCCTGAACTTAGTGGAAATTTGATTGTCATTGTAAAATCCTGTCTTAACCTACTACTGAGAGGTGGTCTTATGACTTCTTTGATGTTCAGAGATGTACCAAGGAGCAATGATAATTGCTAAATTTTCAACCTGTGATCATAGGCCTATTGTTTCCAATTAATCAGTATTAGTGTGGATTTTAGTTTCATTTGCAGCCGAGAGGCTGATTTAAAATTTTCTTGTAGTTTAGAGATAAACTAAGAAGCACAAGCACTATTATTGGATTGATTTCACTCCTGCTTAGTTAATTGAAGTGATTTCCTTATTTTTATGATTGCATTTGGTAGTTATCACTTCAGATTTCACTAAATTGTCAAAAATCAGTAAGGAATTTGAGTTTAAGCCTAAAGATAACTTAATTTTTAATGGGGATCCTCTTCTAATTTAACTTGGCTAATAATTATATGATAATATATTGATTAGTTTTGGACTAATTGAGCTGTGAGAGCAGTCATATTTAAGGTTGAATCAGATTTGACTAAAAATTGATAACTTGTTCCATTCCATTCATAATTAAATTAGATGAACCCCAATTCCTAGGAGAACCTTCCTCATTGATAGATAAACCCTTTTAGTCTTTAGTTTAGCATTTATAATTTAGTTTTGATCAATTTTCAAAAATCCAAAAACAATTATCATTTGCCTTACTTTAAACATCTGTTTTCACTTCCCTTTAAATTCCTATTTTTGCCACTAGAAGTAGGGTTAGTCTAGATTATCTTAGGAGTCTTTGGCTTCAAATCACTGTGGATACGACATTTAGGATTACTGCAATTGACATGTGCACTACAGTAGAGAGCGAGTTAAGGAGTTAAACCAAAAATTGAAAAATTTGAATTTTAACCCCAAAATCAGCAAGTTATCACTACACTCCACATAATTCACTATCAGTCTACCTCCCCTCTGCTCGACAAGGTTGATGGATACGCGCTGCCGCCTGTTGTAATCGTTCCCTGGTTGGCGTAGATGCAGAGTGCCAAAGAGTTCCTACTTTCGTGTCTTGTCGACGAACCGACCGGCGGACCCCCGGACTTGCCGACCCTTCGCACGGCCCTCGTGCGAGTGTTGGCGCTTCGTCGCCTTTCCACCTTAGCTGCATAACGCCGGCGACATGGCTGCTGGTCCCGGGCTCGCCGCAACAGCGCGAGACTTTGCTTGCGAGGGCATCCCCTGTCTCGCCGGAGTGCTGCGTTCAATGGCGCCCCTGGAAGGAAAGTGACAGTGCGGTGCCTGCGCCGGCGCGCGACAGGACTGTCATCGACATCCACGGCCTCCCTCTTCACCTCCTACAGCCCGACGCCGTCTTGGCGGTCGTACGTTCTTTCGACTGTCCGCTGTCACTCTCTCTGCCGGCGATGGGTTCGCCTGACCTAGCGGCCGTCTAGGTGGAGGTGGCAATGCAGCCTGGCGCTTCCATCCCCCCGACCATCATCCTTCACTGTGGCACCACATCCTTTCTGCTACGGCTCCGGCGTCATGATGCTACGGCCTCATGGGCTGATGTCGTCGCCGGCGGCGTAGCGCCACAGATGTGTGGCTAGTCATTGCACACCGAGGAGCACGAAGAGGCGCGTGAGCAGATGTACGGCCACACTTTAATTCAAAACATTGTACACGCTACAATGTCGGCTGTTGTACCCGGGACAACTGTCGAGCATTTGAGCCGGTCCCTACCCCCACCAACTAGCGGCCCCCTCCCACACACCCCACAGCCACCTCAGAAAGCCACATCTACCTGTGCCATCAAAATACCCTGCCACCATGGATCGTTCTTGCCACGTCAGCCTCCCCCAATTGCCCCCACCTAACACTCCAAACCCCACAGCCAGAACACTCGGCGCACCCCATGCACACTTGACCCGAGCTCAAGCCGCACCCAAACCCCCGATGCAATCCGGACCGGGCTCCCCCCCTCCCCTCAACCCGTGCCGGGCAACTCTCCACGCCTCCCTCCCGTGATGATCTTTCCTCCGGCGCCTCCACTGACGTCGGCTCATCTCTCCGGCGAGTCATTATCCCTAGCCCACTCCCTCCACCAGGCCCTCGGCAGCGAATGCTCTCATCCCCTCCCAGAGGTGGACGTCGAGCGGCGTCCACAAGAGTTTATGGTCGCCACCACCATTCAGATGCTACTACCACCGCCGCGCCGCCGGAAGCCATCGTCGCGCCGCCGGAAGCCACCGCGGCACCCATGTCCTAGGAGACCCAGGGGTCCTCGGCGAGCAGGACACCTCCTCCTCCCCCTTCGGCGTTACCCCTTATGCCCCCGGAGGTGGACCATACGGCGAGCGAGCCCTCTCTCCTTCCGGGACATTTGGACGTTGATGTTCTGGACGTCGCTGCCCGGGCTAGTTTTCGCCTGTCTAGGCGACAACCCCGCTCGCAACCAGAAGCGCATCGATGGCCACTGGGAATCACCGCCCCTCCCAGGGGTTCCTGGTGCTCACCCGGGGTGGCTCCAGGCGGTGGGTTACAGTGGGTCGAGGGTCACCCACGGGCTGGATGACTACAGTTTCCTTATGAAGATTTTCACATGGAATGTCCGTGGCCTTGGGGATGCGGGGAGGCCTCGAACCTTGACCGTTATTTATGGGAATGGAAGGTTGATGTGGTCTTCCTCCAGGAGACTAAGCTTATGGAATGCAGCACTCAGATGTGGGAGCAGATTGGCGGCACTCGGCTTACCCAGCACATTTGCCTTGGCTCGGTGGGGCAGTCGGGGGCTTGCCCGAGCAGATTGCGTGGCGGGCTGACCAGTTTACTCTGTTGGATTCCTGGACTGCCCGTTTCTCGATGACGGCCCACTTGAGGCGCAGCTCTGATGGTTCTGCCTATCTTCTATCATGTGTATATGGCCCCTGCGCAGGCTCTCTTCGGCCGGTTCTATGGGAGGAGCTATCGGCGGCCCGCCTCCATCTTCTTGATGGCCGATGGTTGGTTGGTGGCGACTTCAATGTCACCCTGGACATGGATGATCGCCCCTCCAGACGATAGGGGAGAGACCTTGGGGCCGAGGAGTTTAGTGATTTCATTGACTCTCAGTCATTGTCGAATCTCCCGACAACGAACTGCCGATTCACCTGGCGGAGCACGGCGGCACCCTCGTCCAGGTCCCGACTTGACAAATTCCTCGGCTCATTGGAACTGGTGGAGGCGCATCAGCTTTCGGTTGTTCAGGCTATGGATCGACCATTCTCAGATCACACACTTTTTTTGTGGAGCTCCGGAGATGGGCAGCATCTGCGTTCCCTTTTCCGATTTGTGAGGTCATGGCTTTTGGAGGAGGGGTTCAAACAGGTGGTGGCCGATCATTGGTGGAGTGTTCCAGCTTCGGACTCTGCCTCGCGGACCCTCGCCAATAGGCTCCTCAGCCCTAGGCATTTCCTTCAGGACCGTCGGAGGCAGATTCGGGCGGATCAGGAGGCACAGAGGACCGAGCTTTGGAGATCATTGCTCAGCTTGATCGGGAGGAGGACTCCCGCCACCTCACGGAGGCCGAGGTGGACCAGTGCAAGCGGGCCCAGGTGACCATACAGTTGGAGGACAGGTTGGTGGATATTCAATAGAGGCAGCGCTACCGGCAGACCTGGCTTTAGGAGGGAGATGTCAACACTCGTTTCTTCCACTTGTATGCAAGCTCGTGGCGGCGGGCTAACCGGATTGACCAACTGGAGGTAATGGGCCAGAGGATCATTGGCCATCACCGCATCGGGACTGCCATTGCGTCTCCAGACGATGTCCTCCTTCGGCTTGGAGTTGGCTCCCCAGGGGTATTACTTGTTTTAGTGATGACTAGTCTTCCATGTTAGTGCAGACCATCACTTAAGACGAGATCACCGACGCGCTCCACGACCTCAACAGCGAATGATCCCCCGGCCTTGATGGCCTCCCGGTCTTCTTCTACAGAGAGTTTTGGTCCGTGGTGAGGGAGGACGTCATGGTGGTCATTCAGGAGTTCTCATGTGGGAACTGTGATTTCGAGCGCCTGAACCGGTTTCTACTTTTTATGCTGCCCAAGCGCACGCCAACGGACAGAGTGGAGGACTTCCGGTCGATTGCTTTATCCAACGCCATATACCTAATGGTGGCTCGGGTACTAGCTAATCGGCTCCGGGAGGTGCTCTCCGACCTCATCCATCCTGCTCAGTCGGCCTTCGTACACGACAGATCCATCAATGATAGCTACGCTATGGCTTTTGAGATTCTAGCACAGTGGAGACGCAGCAGTCGGCAGGCCTTCCTTTGGAAGGTAAGCTTTCTCAGACGTATGATTCTCTCTCACGGTCTTTCCTTTGGTATTCATTACAGGTGAGAAGTTTCCCTACGACCTGGATTGTCTGGATGAAGCGGTGTATCACCTTAATGGGACGATGGCCGGGGGCTGGGTGCAGCCCCAACGCGGAGTCCGGCAGGGGTGCCCTCTTGCACTCATGCTATTCACATTGGCGGTTGACGGCCTAGCCGAGCCACCGAGGAGGCATGGCGTTCTGGCCTTTTCAGTGGATTTGTCGGCGGGCTCATGCTGTTGCTTTAGTATGCTGACGACACCGTCTTTTTTATCGAGGGTTCAGTGGCTCAGGCTAGACAGGTGTCTATTTTGGTGGAGCTCTTTGGCATGACCTCGGGTCTTGTGATCAACTATGCCAAATCATCCTTCATTCTTTTTGGCATGGTGACGAAGGACGCTATGTTTTGCGCGGCAGAGTTGCGCACACTAGTTGGGGCCCT
Organism: Pontederia crassipes; assembly: GCA_030549335.1. Taxonomy (NCBI): domain Eukaryota; kingdom Viridiplantae; phylum Streptophyta; class Magnoliopsida; order Commelinales; family Pontederiaceae; genus Pontederia; species Pontederia crassipes. Next base: position 3,972,915 of record JAUKPH010000023.1, on the reverse strand, counting down.
ACCTGTCACCTATTTGGGGCTCCCTCTTTCGGATCATCATATCAGCTCTCGGAGGTGGACCCCGGTTATTGAGCGGCTGGAGCACTGACTTTAAGACTGGAGCTCCCGCCTCTTATCTAGCAGCGATCGTCTTATTCTTCTCCGACCAGTACTTTCATCACTGCCTATCTACTTCATGTCGGTACTCCAGATGCCTGCGCAGGTATTATCACGGATTGACTAAAGGTGCAGATTTTTTTGACAGGGGAGCAGTCCCACCTGTCGGGCCCATCTTGTGGCTTGGAGCAGCATATGTAGACCTACGTCGCAGGGTGGATTGGGTGTTCGGGATCTCCACTGCACCAACTGGGCACTCCTTGCCCGGTGGGTGGGCTGGATTATTGGACCTGATGACAGCTTATGGAGGAAGGTGTTCTTGTCTTGCTATGGCCAGGATCTCTCATGGAATTCTAGGCCTCTTGTACCCCGAGACTCTTCTTCTTTCTGGAGGGGAGTGGCAGCCATCTTTCAGCGGGTGCGGTCATTCATGACCCCATTACTCGGTTCTGGAGAGGCTTTCTCTTTTTGGCGGCACTATTGGTCCCCGGGCGGGCCACTTGCACAATAATATCAGGTCATCTCTTTTTGCCAATTTCTGGGAGTTGTTTATTGATGAATTTCGTACTATTGATTTAGATTCTTACGCTTTTAATTGTTTATCCTCTCACAGTTGCACTTCTAATGATATATTTGAGGATGGGGCACACCTTGTTGCAATGTTGTCAACATCATGTCTTCTTTTGGTTCTCAAGCTTCTGAGAACCACTCCGACACTATCATATCCGGAAAATCTTCCAGTTAGATATAAATCTTTTGTTCCCAATGTAGAACTGCTTTATTTGTGAGAAAGGTTTAGATGATATGATTGGAATCGAGTTAGTGAAACAACTTTGTATCGTTCAGCTGCGATGGAAATTTGAGCTTCTATGCTGCACATATTAATGTTTTCTTTATTTCTTTGATTATTAGTACGAACATATTAATGAAGGCTGTTACAGTAGATTTTTCAGGCAGTGCAGAGGCATAGAGCAACCATTGTCGAGTGTGTGATGGTACAATAATATTCTTGATGTTCTTGATGTGTGATCGAGTAGTAATTACTTTTCCCTAAAGTTGATCAGGATAGCGCCTCACTTGCATACCACCTTTGAGCTCTTACATTTTTTGGCATCAATCAAATGATGGATTTAAAGTTTTAATTTTGTTTGGTTGTATGTTGTGTTTAAGATTTTAACCTCTGATTTACCATTTTTTCAATTTTAGTTCCCAGATGCTGATCTAAAGAGAAAACTTCCTAGTCTCTGTTTAATCCGACGACGTTAGCACTTTTGTTGTTGTTGTTTCTTCTTCTTCTTCTCTTTGAGAAGTCTGTTGCTCGTTTCTAATTCTTTCGTTTGTTGTTTTTAATTGTTCTTTCCGTCATGTAAATTGGGAAAACTGCATAATCATCATTCTCTTTGCTAGTTTGAAGGCTTCCATGGGAATTATGATTCTCAAGTACATCTTCTCAAAAAATGAAATTTCTCAAGTACATTTGGTTATCTATGTCCTGCAGCTTATTGATCTGTTATATTTTCTGTATCTGCAACTTCCAAGATTCTGATGCCTCAATCTGCAAAAGGTCTCTTGAGCTAGTTTTCCTTTTGGTCAGTGACACAAATGTGAAGCCTTTGACCAAAGAGCTAATTGATTATTTGGAAGTGAGCGATAATGAATTCAAGGGAGATCTTACTGCCAAAATTGGTGCTATTGTCGAAAAGTAAGTGAAAGGACTATTGATATGGTACCACTCGCGCTCAGTTATTGTAGAAATTAGTTTGAGAAATAGTGAATTGTTTAAGGAGATAATGGACAGTTACATAACATGATTTTTTTTAGGAGAAAAAGGATGACCACCAAAGTTGTATATATATATCTATGAAGTGGATGTCATGTACAAAAAGAGGCTCTCAAGAAAAGAGTGGCAAAAAAAGAGAGATGTACAATGCCTACCAAAAACTCCACTCTCAAAGAAGAAACGAGATATGGTGTACAATGCTCTCAACCTGACATTGCTCCCCACAAAAAATAATTCGGTTACGATTGAGCCATAAAGCCCAGGAATCGGCCAGAAAGGTCGCTAGGGCCACGCGCTCGCCCTGCTGTCGTCTGCCCAAAAGATGAAGATGCTGCCAAAATGTCTCCGGAGTGGATGGAAGGCTGCCCATCATGCCTGACTGTCTCCACACCTCTCTAGACACGGGGCATGTGAAGAAAAGATGGGTGATGTCCTCTGCCTCATCACATAAGACACAAGATATCACTGCGTGAGGTGTCCATCTCGACCTGTAAACCCTGGTGAGAGGTCTGCTATGCCGCGTAAGCCAAGCAAAAATCCTAACTTTCAGCGGCACCCGAGAGCACCAGATGAGCCTGCAATCGAACCTGACCTCAGTGGGGACTGGAGTGGCTGGGAGGAGGCGGAGGTAGATGCTGCAAGCTATAAAGGGCTCCGAGATCCAGACCCATACGTCCTATCGTGAGGGGTCCGGACAAAAAGGGGCGATCCTTTGGTGGAGTGACATAAGCTCTGAAAAACGCTGATCTGAGAGTGGCGATGCAAAAAAAGGGGTCCACGATCCGGAGCCAAGGCCGCCGACCTCGGACCAGTACTCGGCCACCGTGGCCCCTAGATGGTGGCGAGGGCCCACAATCTCGGAAAAGCCTCCATCAACGTGCCCTTGGGAACCCAATCCTGGTGCCAGAATGAGGTCTCCCCGGAACCGAGCGAGGGGGCCATGAGCAGGCGGATCTGAGGGGCCAAAGTTGCCACCCCTCGCCAAAAAGAGGAGGCCCTCCGCGGAAGAATGAAGCGAGTCTTCCAGGACAAATCATATCCGTAGCAGGTAGTGAACACCGAATGCCATAAATTGTCTTCGAGTCCCATCCCCAGCCAACGGGCGAGGTGTGCCCAGTTCGTGTAGCATAGATCACGAACCCCTAGTCTGCCCTGTGACGTAGGCCGGCAAACATTGTACCAGGCGATCAGGTGAACCCCCCCCCCCCCTCCATTTGGTCAGCATTCCTGCCAAAAGAATCTGCTCCTCAAGGAATCAATGTGCCTGTAATCCTGACTGAGTATCCGAAGGACTGACATGTAGTAAGTCGGGAGTGCCGAGAGAACCGATCTGAGTAGGATGAGTCGGCCTTCTCGTGAGAGGAGGGAGCTCCATCCCTGCAGCCTGTGCTCCAGACGCAAGAAAACAGGTAAAGATATTAGAGGCAATTAAGTAAAATCCAGAAAAGTCTTATACAAAAAACTAAACAGGCAATGCTTAACTAGGCATTAGCCTCATCAGATGGAGTTCCCCAATTCCCGGTTCCAGAACCAGCTCGCTTCATCTCATACCCGCGACTTGTGCCACTCCTCCTTTCATAAGTTCTCCTTTGTGGGCGCTCAGCATCATATCCAGCCTCCTCGTTTCCATACCCTCCACGGCCTCCATAGCCACCGCGCCGATGTCCACCCACGAGAACCAATGTGACGGTCAAAGAGTGGCAGTCCCAAGTAGGTGATCGGTAAGGTGCCAGTCGGGGTATGAAGCTCGGCTGCACATCGAGTGACGTCCTCTGTCGCCATGCCGAAAGGGATGAAGGAGGATTTGACATTGTTGATCCGAAGGTCGGATACCATGCCGAATAGTTCCACCAGGATGGCCACCCGCCTAGGCTCCTGGTCGGAACCCTCCACAAAAAATACTATGTCGTCGGCGTACTGAAGAAGGGGGACGAGGTCCCTATCAAAACCCCTGAATAGTCCAGCTGTGCAAGATGACTGGGCACACTTGGCGAGGCCGTCTGCCGCCAAGACGAAGAGCATGGGGGCTAGAGGGCAGCCCTGATGAGGTTCCCACTGGTGAACTCTTGCATGACAGCCATCACATACCACTGGCTAGAACTCACGGTAGAAGAATACTGGAAAGCCGTTAGGGCCCGGGGAGGCCTCACTGTTGAGGTCTCGAAGCACTTGGGAGACCTCATCCTCGGAGATGGCCTGCACTAACAAAGACGACTGCACATCAGACGGTTACACTAACAAAGATGACTTCTCCATGATCCCAAAGTTAGTGTTCACTGAAATAGACAACTCATCAAATTCCCTCGGACGCCGGCATCCCCTGCCGGCGGCGCCACCTCATGTTTCCGGCATCCCCTGCCGACGGCGCCACTCCCGTCTCCGGTAGTCCCTATCACGGCGCCACCACTGCACGGCCATGCGCCCCAAGGTTTGACATCTGGTGGATGTCTGGGCAACTTTCAATCGCACTCAACCACGCTCCAATCGTCGGTAGACGACCCGCTGCTACCGGTGTTTGGAAGACGGATATTTCGCCCACGAATGCTCAGCTCCTGTACGCTGCTTCCAGTGCAAGGGTGAAGGCCACCGGCGAGCCGAATGTGTCTCGAAACACCACTGCGCCCCACAGGTCGGCACTGCGAACGCCGCTGCTGTAGAGAGGAAGACGCCAACCATCTCCATAGTTGTGCCATGGTCACCGGCAATCCAGCAGGACGTTGAGTTTCTAAGCGACTGCCTTCTCGGGGCAACCAGCGGCCCTGCTCTGGACCCTGCTGTTCTACACTCTGCCATCATCGCTGGAGTGGGTGCTTCGCCGTCGTTTCACGTCAGTCGCGTCTCGCCAACGTCCTGGCTGCTCATCCCCTGGTCGCCACAATAGCGCGATATCCTCCTGGCATTCCCCTCCCTTCTGCCCTCCTGCGCGCGTATCCGATGGCACCGATGGACAGAGGCCGAGGCGGTTGCAGAGGAACCAGTGTGGCATCATCGCGCGATCGACATCCTCGGGATGCCGCTCCACCTCCTCGACTGGAGATTGCCTTGGCGGTGGCGAACCAACTTGGGAAACCCATCTCTGTTCATCTCCCGGTGCTCGGCGCATTGGACGTCTCCGTGGTTACTGTTGAGGTCGAGATGCAAGCCGGAGTTCGCCTCCCGTCGTTGATCTTGCTGCACGCTGGCGCCGGATCATTCACCCTCCGGCTGCGGGCCTCGGGGGGGACCACATCGTGGGTGGAGGTCATCGCGGCTCAGCCGCCACAGGTGGAGGCCGCTGGCCACTCTCCCCGGTCGTCACAAGTGTCCGCCACCGGAGGAGATGACGACGTGGACGGCGCACACGCGTCAGATCGGCGCGTGAGAATCGTACGGCTGCACATGATCGTACATGCTCCAGCTGTCCTTTGTTTCAAAATCCCCACCTACCCACCAACCCAATCCACACCTTCTCGGAACCCGACCCGCGAGCTATACAACCCGACCCACCTCACTTAACCCCCCTCTTCCTTAACTCGGACCCGCATTCCACACCAGACCCGCCTCCACCTCAACAACCCGACCCGACTACCCCTGCCGCACCCGAGTCACACCAGAACCCTCTCGTCGGAGACCCTGCAACCCCCCTACAACCAAGTCCCAACAGACCCCACTCACTGGACCAGACATGAACCCAAGCTCAGCTAGCTACACTCAACTCCAAGCCAGGGTGCCACCTGACCACCTCAGCCCTCCCCCCTCACCCACACCCCAGCTGAGGCAACTCACTCCGGCTGCGACCCCCCCCCCCCCCCCACTCCGGCGAGCCGCGATCCTAACCACCTGACCCCCGACCCGTCCCGAGAGCGCTAGTACAGGCATAGCCGAGCCACTTCGACGCTAGCCGGGATCGATGGGACACCACCCGGGGCCGATGGGCCGCCGCCTGGACCTACCGGCGATGGGGCGCCACCACTTGCACCAGACCTGCTCGTCAGCACACCATCCCCGCTCCACACGCCGCCTGTTGATCCTGGGCGAGGTCAGGGCCTCGACCTCCTTGCCGGCCGAGCGGAAGACGAGATCAACCTGGTGGCGGGAGCGGCAAGTTTTCGCCACACTGGCCGGCAGCCTCGGACATGTTCCGAGACAGCAAGGCGGGGAAGGGAAGACGTTTCCCCATGCGGGTCCTGACTTGGAATGTGCGGGGCCTAGGAGATCCGGGGCGGCGCCAGACTCCAGGGACCAGAGGGCTGCCGTCGGGATGCCTCGTGATAGGAGGCAAGAGCAGTCCCGATGGAGTGCTGACCGATGACCTGCTAGCCATGCACCTCGATCTGATCAATCCGGTTCGCCCTCCTGCGTGAACTCGCGTGCAGGTGGAAAAATCAAGTATTGGCATATCCCTCATAAAGTCAGGTCTGTCGGGAGCGCTGCCTCCACTCAATTTTCACCTTGTGGTCCTCCATCTGAATCATCACCTACGCCCGTCTGTGCTCCGCAAGTCCTCCGCACAATCCATATGAGCAATCACACCCTAAGCTTCCGATCGCCGGGGCGCCCGGTCCTCCCGAATCAGGCGACGGTGTGCCCGAAGGAAAGATCGGAGACTGGCAAGGCGGGCGGGCAGAGTCCTGGCCGTGGTGTCCTCTGCCGCCATGCTCTGCCAATGAGTAGCCACCAACTGTCGGAAGCCATCCTCCAACAGCCACGATCGCTGAAAGCGAAAAAGGGATCACTGAGATGAACCATCATTGGACCGCCACATGAGGGGTGCGTGGTCCGAAAATGGTCAGTCAAACGCCTGAACCTCTGCTAGGTTGTGAGCCTCTGCCAGCTCCAAGGATCCCAAAAATCTATCAATCCTCGATCTAGCTGAGGGGCCGCAGTACTCCTCCATGTGAATCTACAATTCGTGGCCGGGAAGTCGACCAGGGACTGAGAATCAATGAAGTCTCTGTACTCGTCCACACCAGCATCCCTCCCATGCCGTCTAATGGGACGATCCTCATGTCTAAGTGTGACATTGAAGTCTCCCCCAATCAGCCACTGGGCCTCAGGAAGGTGGCCCCGGTGTCACTCCTGCCCACTGAAGGGTGCGCCCGAGTGGGCGTGGCCATGTGCGCGAGGAGGCGGACGTGGCCGGGGCGATTCCTACTCCTAGTAGGAATAGGAGTCGTACAAAACTCCGAAGGTCCGACGAGGAGGGAGGAGCTTCTGGAGGTGAAGACGGACTCCTATCGTGAGTAGGAGGACGAGCGAGTGGAGAAGTGCAGGATCGAAAGGATTCCTACTCCTAGTAGGAATAGGAATTCGGGCCACTCCTAGGTCGAGTAGGACTTGGGCGCGGATGGAGCTTCCTTCTGGATCGAGGGTCACTTGGAGATGAAGTCCTAATCATAGGAGGACTGGAGATGGGGAGAAGCCACAGGAAAACAATCCTAGTCCTGGCGGACTATGACTTATCCCGGCGGGCGCGCCCCGGACATGGCAGGGCGCCAGGAGGGCGGCCTGGCCAGTTTGTCTTCAAGATGGACTTTGAAGGGGCCGAATTCTTCAGGGACTTCAAGATGCTGGATTTCTACTCCTACTCCAAGAAGGTTTTTCTAGAGAAGGGCTTACATGCCTAATAGGATCAGATCCTTAACTTAGACTAGTAGTTGTTTCTCTTGGGCACTATAAAAGGACATGTAATCAAGGCTTGTAAGACCATCCTGGACAATCTGAGATTGCTCAATAATATTCTCTAGTTTTTCTCTAAACTCTTAGCCTCCCTCTCTTCTTCCTGGCGGGTGTTTCGTTGTGCATCCGGGATGTGTACAGCCGGGGTCCAAGGCACGTCCAAACGAGGGCTGATCGGCGACCGAGCAGGGTTCGTCGAGCCGCACGTCTGGTGTTTCATATCCGAAGCATGAGGGCATGACAACATGGTATCAGAGCTTAGGTTTCGACTATGTCAGTAGAAGAAGGTGCTTCGAGCAAAGGCCGTTCGATGGAAGCTGAGGACACGACCCGGGGTCGAGTCCAAGGTGCGGACGGTGGGAAAAAGAAAAAGAATACGCGAGCAAAGTTCAGAGATCCCGGCAACCATATTGAGAAGAATATGGAGGCGCTGGAGCAAAGTCTTCGGGAGACGGACGAGGCGGTCTGTATCTTGGAAGTCGCGGCAGGAGAACACAGCTTGGCACTGGAGAAAGGAGGGGCCTCACACCAGGAGCTGTCCAGTCGCGTTGCAGGCATAGAGGAGGCTATGGATGCAAGGATGAAGGCCTTCGAGATAGATTTGTTGCTGCCCAAAGGACTTCTCTTCGATGCAGGCGGGTTGCGATCGAAGACCCTGGTGCCCAAGTTCTTGGGACCGGAACCGAAGAAATATGATGGTGCACGGGAGGCAACGACCATCAACGATTTTCTTTGGTGTCTTGAAAAGGGTTTCAAGATGAGCAAGATCGTGGTCGAGAATGACCAGATCGACATGGCCGTGCGCTACCTGGTGGATGATACGCTCTTGTGGTGGCGTCGGATGGAGGAAGGAGACGAGACTTCGGTAGAGTTTTGGTCAGACTTCAAGGTGGAGTTGAAGAAGCAATTCTACCCCGGCAATGCACAAGAAGTGGCTATGAACAAGCTGACATCTCTCAAGCAAACGGGTTCCGTGAAGGAATATATTGAAAAGTTCCAACCGCTTATGTTGGAGATGCCCGGGAGTATGGAGAAGTCGACATGGTTGTTCTTCTTCCTGCGGGGGTTGAAACCGTGGGCGGCTCAGGAGTTGAGACGTCAGAAGATAACGACCATGAACGGAGCATTGGTCACTGCTGAAGCTTTGGTGGTGTTTTCAGCAAACCGAGATCCTAGCTCGGGTGCTAAGGATCAGGGCAAGTCGAAGAAAGACGGAGCCCGACCAGGTGGCAAGAAAAACGATAAGCAAGAGAAGAAGGCGACGACATCGAAGGGAGATGCCAAGAAGACGGTCAGATGCTTCCTCTGTGGAGGGCCGCACTACGCGAGGGAGTGCGACACGAAGAAGGGGCTCTCGACCATGGCATCTACCGTGGACACCGAGCAAGGCGCTACACACATGGGATCTATAATGGCGCTGACGACTGCTGCCGCAACGCTCCCGACGAAGGAAGTGAAGAAAATAGCGAAGGGTCTGATGTTCGTGGAGGTCGCAGTGAATGGCCACACTTCGACCGCTCTGGTAGATACTAGAGCCACGCACAACTTCATGGATTCAAGGGAAGCGGCACGACTTGGCATACGATTTGTCAAGGAGCCGGGCCTGATCAAGATCGTGAACGCGGCCTCCCAGCCAATCCTTGGTACGGCCAAGGATATCCACGCGAAGGTGGGGGAGTGGGAAGGAGCGAACACCATGACGATCGTCAACATGGACGACCATCGGTTCGTCCTGGGCATGGAGTTCATGGATGCGTTCCGTGAGGTGAGACTTTCCTAGGAGGGGATTCGTTTTCTATCTTAGGAAGCTTCGCATGAAGTTGCCACGACGAGGGCCAGCGTGAAGTCCAAGATGCTTTCGGCGATGCAACTTGATAAGGGCATACGTCGGAAGGATGTCACCTACTTGGTTGCCTTGAAGCTCAATGAGACTGGGCTCAAGGTTCAAGGCGTCCCAGAGGAAGTGGAAAGGCTTCTGGAGTAGTACAAGGCATCCCAGAGGAAGTGGAAAGGCTTCTGGGCCGTATCGCATGGCACTCCGGAGCTGGAGGAGCTTCGGAAATAGCCGAACGAGTTGCTAAAAGCTGGGTTCATCAGGCCCTCGAAGGCACCCTATGGGGCGCCGGTCCTATTTCAGAGGAAGCAGGATGGGTCGATGCGGATGTGCATCGACTACAGGGCACTCAACAAGATCACCGTGCGGAACATGTACCCGATCCCGCTGATCGTAGATCTTTTCGACCAACTCGGAAAAGCGAGGTTCTTCTCCAAGTTGGACTTGAGATCAGGGTACTGGCAGGTGAGGATTGCGGAAGGGGATGAAGACAAGACGACGTATGTGACGCGGTATGGATCATACGAGTTCTTGGTGATGCCCTTCGGTCTCACGAATGCACCGGCGACCTTTTGTACGATGATGAACAAGATCTTTCACCCACTATTGGACAAGTGCGTGGTGGTGTACTTGGACGATATAGTGGTATACTCGGAGACGCTGGCAGAGCATGTGGAGCATCTCGAGGAGGTGTTCAGGCTGCTGTATGAGAACGAGCTATTTGTCAAGCTGGAGAAATGCTCGTTCGCCCAACCGGAAGTGATGTTCCTTGGGCACCATATTAAAGCCGAGAAGATCAGCATGGACAAGGGGAAGTCCAAGCTATTCTCGACTGGGAGCCGCCAACGAATGTTCCAGAGATGCGATCGTTCTTGGGACTCGCCAACTATTACAGAAGGTTCATCGAGGGATACTCACGACGGATTGCGCCCCTCACCGACCTTCTGAAGAAGAACGCGAAGTGGGTATGGTCAAAGAAATGCACGGAGGCATTTGAAGGCCTGAAGAACGCAGTGGCGGAGGAGCCGTGCTTGCGTCTACCCGACTACGGAAAGCCGTTTGAGGTGCAAACGGATGCTTCCGACTTCGCATTGGGTGGGGTCCTCATGCAGGAGGGACACCCAGTGGCCTTCTAGAGCCGGAAGCTCAATGAGGCCGAGCAACGATATCCGATCCATGATAAGGAGATGACCACGGTAGTGCACTGCTTGTGCACGTGGAGGCATTATCTTCTTGGGAGCGCATTTGTTGTGAAGACGGACAACGTAGCAACATCTTACTTTCAGAATCAGAAGAAACTGAGCCTGAAGCAGGCACGATGGCAGGACTTCTTGGCGGAGTTCGATTACGTCTTGGAATACAAAACGGGGCGGGCCAACATGGTGGTCGATGCCCTAAGTCGCAAGGCGCAGCTTGCGACGATAAGCGCCATCCGCATGGACTTCAAGGATCACATCCGGGAGGGATTAAAGCAGGATCCTAAGGCTCTGGAGATGCTTCGACTTGTCGAGGAGGGCAAGTCACGACGATTCTAGACAGAAGATGGGATGTTGTTCACAGTGGGACGTCGGTTGTACGTGCCACGATGGGAGGGTCTTCGACGGTCGATATTGAAGGATTGTCATGACTCGAAGTGGGTGGGCCACCCGGGAGCGGCTCGTACCTTGGCACTGGTTGAGGACTCCTACTTCTGGACTCAGATGACAGAGGATGTCAAGGCATATGTGAGGACATGTCTCAAGTGTCAGCAGGACAAACTTGAGCAGAAGAAGCCGGCAGGGTTGCTGGAACCCTTGCCCGTACCAGAGCGTCCATGGCAGATGGTGACTATGGACTTCATCTCAGCCTTGCCTAAATCTGAGGGAACGGGATCGATCATGGTGGTGATTGACAAGTTTTCAAAGTATGGAACCTTCATCCCGGCTCCAAAGCATTGCTCAGCGGAAGAGGTCGCCTGCTTGTTTGTCAAGCATGTAGTAAAATACTGGAGCGTGCTTGAGATCATCGTCAGTGACCATGATCCGAGGTTCACGGGGCACTTCTGGAGGGAGCTCTTCCGGCTCCTGGGACGGAGCTGCGCTTCTCGACAGCTTTCCACCCCCAGACGGATGGTCAAACGGGCGGGCCAACCATCTTCTGGAGATCTACCTGAGGCAGTTTGTTGCGGCCAATCAGGAGGATTGGGTCAAGCTCTTGGACGTTGCACAATTTTCGTACAACATGCAGAAGAGCGAGGCGACGCAACAAAGCGCATTCGAGATCGTCACTGGGAGGCAGCTAGTGACACCTGCGGGGCTAGCGGCCAGGTACGCGGGGAAGTGTCCGATGGCGTATCATGTGGCGCGTGGTTGGCAGGACAACCTCGAGGCGTTGAGGGCTATCTTGGACAAAGCGGTGTGCAAAATGAAAAAGTTCGCTGATCAGAAGCGGAGGCATGTCGAGTTCCAGGTGGGAGACAGGGTTCTTGTGAAGTTACGAACGCGTCAGTTCAAAGCACTTAGGAACCTGCACCAAGGGTTGTTGAGAAGGTACGAGGGTCCCTTCGTCATCACTAAATGAGTAGGCACGGTGGCCTACAAGGTGGATCTTCCCAAAGAGCTGCGACAGATCCATTCAGTGTTCCACGTGAGCATGCTGAAGAGATTCTACGAGGATGCAAAAGACTCTGGGCGTGAAGTGGAGACACAAGGATTGGTGAACGACATGAGCACACCAACAAGTTCAAGAGGTGCACCGGAGTTGCCGGGGACGGCAACAACTTCGGTGGATGATCACTTGCTGATCAATATATGTTTCTAACTCATTTTAGATGCAATTCATACATATCGAGTCCCACTTTTGCCTATTTTTGGGCCAATTATACTTGGAATGCAAACATTGTGATAACTAGTTGATATTCCTCATTTCATACTTATTTCCATGTTCATAGAGGTTCTGAAATGTCAAAATCCATTAATATTTAAATTCTATGCCAAGTTATCATTTTGAGGACAAGTTATCATTCCTAAGTGTCAAGTTATCATTATTTTGAATGAACTAATTTTCAATGGTTTTCTTGCCCTAAATCCATCATTATCATGTATAAATCATATTTGGATAGTCACATCTCAACTTGTGCAAAGTTTTAAGTTCATTTGAACAAGTTATCGTTTTTAAAGGGCAATTTTGTCATTTCGACATGCAAAATCATTAATTCTGCACAGGGACCTTAAGCAATCATCTTATTATTGTTCTAACTCATTTCTGGTCAAATTTCATCACATTTGGATAACTACAACTCGAGTTATCACAAGTCATCATTTTTAAGTCATATAAGTTATGTTTTTGGCACCCAAGTTATCACTACTTTGAAATTTTATTCATATTTGATTTCTGATTGCACTCACTTGTTACCCTAGTCCATTTGATGCTTCTAATGCTTTGAATCACTTGCATTTGGATAATTTCCATGATTTGTGACAAGTTATCATTTCCGGGCCCAAAACCATCAAGTTTTCATATAGATTTCCAATCTTGCATAACACCAATTCCCATCTGATGTTTGAGCTGGCTAATATCATTATCCTAGTCTTTATTTGTTAAAATCTCATTTAAGGATCTTGATGCTTGCTGTTCTGGGTTTTGTAGCAAGGAAAACAAGTTGGAAAAAGTTGGAAAAAGGTGGGGGGACCACTCTTTTGCTGTCCTAAAGCTGCTGCAGTCAGCTGGTCATTGCAGGGACCATTGGACAGGTGGCTGACATCAAGGAGAATAGAACATTCTGATGAGGATCAAAGGGTGGATAGTAGTCATATAAAAGCTGGATTTTTCTGGAGAAAAATGGGGGCTGGACATTGAGGGTTTGGAGGAGGTTTTCCTGCTGGGGGCTGGAGCTGCTGCTGCTGGCCGAGATATCTTCAAGAACTATTATTTGTATCTGTTTCCAATTCCATTTTATGTCAAGTTCTGTAAATATGAGGAGCTAAACTCCATTTCTTCTAGGATATGGTAGTAGTTTAGATTAGTTTTGGATGGATATGGACAGAATTTGTAATCCTGCACTTTAATCAAATCTGTTTTCAGATTTCAGAACAATTTTGCATTGATTCATGCCATTGATAGGTCTTATTTGTAATCTATAACTGATAGGTTATCTTTAGATCTAATTCTTGTTCAGAGATGAATTAGGAATCAATGGCATGTTACGGGATTTTATTTTATTGCAATCTGATTTTTGAATTCCAGTTTTTTGATTTTCTGAATCTGATTCTGATTTGTATGGTTCTGAATCTGATTCCTGTGACTATTAAATCTGTTCTTCATTTCTAACCTGATTAATTGGGTCCTTGGGAAGTTGTTATTGTCCCTATCTTGTTCAGAAATGAATCAAGATTGTTTGGACAATCATTTGACTCAAATCATATTTTTCCACTGATTTCTGAATGAAAACCAGAATTCTAATTTTTTTTCTGATTTCCTATTGGAATCTATTTTACCAATTGAGTCCCCTGAATTCTTCTAATCACTGATAAGTGAACTTTAGGGATGTCTTGTAGTCCATAGATGGGTCAAGAATCAGTTGGTAAATTAGATTTCCATTGATTTAAAATTCTGATTTCTAAAATACTAATTTCCTGATTTCTGGTTTTCTGAATTTTCTAAACCTGATTTTTTCTGAATTTTTGGATGTGATTGTCATTAAGGATTGGATTAATTGAATAGCTGAGAAGCTAATATATGCCCTAATCTTATTCAGAAATGAATCAAGATGTTTGACAATTCAGGATTCAGAAATCTGTTTCTTTCAAAAATCTGATTTTTGAATTTATTTCTGAAATCTATCCTGATTTTTCTGCTTTTGTTTGGAATTTGATTTGCCAATTGTTAATCCCTATTTCATTCAAATCACTGAGAGGTGTACTCTAGGAATCTCTTGCAGTCCAGAGATGGGTCAAGAGGCATTTGACAAACCTTAATTCCATCAATCTACATTGCTGATTTTTCTGAAACTTATTCATGTTTTCTTATTTTAATTAAATTATGATTTGCATTGTCAACCCTCATTTTAATCCACTACTGAGAAGTAGTCTTAAGGGCTTCCTTGAGATCCAGAGATAGGCCAAGGAGCAATGGAAATTGTGAATTCCTGTGGTCATATGTTTTGCATTTTCAATTGAATTGTGTTTGTGTAGATTTCAATTTACTTTGCGAGAATTCAAAGATAAATCAAGGATAAATCAAGGATCACAAACACCATTATTGAGTATATTTTATCCTGGTTTGGTTGATTGGAATGATTCCATCTTTTTATGATTGCAATTGCAAGTTATCATTCCAAACTTCCTTGAATTGCAAAAATCAACATTTAACTTTCTTTTGAGCCCAATGATAACTTGATTTTCAGTGAGGACCCTCTTTTGATTCAACCTAGCTAACAACTATATAATCATATATTGCTTAGTTAGAAGCCAATTGAGCTGTGGGAACAGCCATTTTCAAGTTGAATCAAAAGTTGGACATTTAATGATAACTTGTTCCATTCCATCCTTAATTAATTTAGATGAACCCCAAATCCTAGAATAACCTTCCTCATTGATAGTTGAACCTTTTTAGACTTCATTCTAGCATTTATAATTCAGTTTTGATAAATTTTCAAAATCCAAAAATCTGTTATCATTTCACTTTCCATTAAAAATCTGTTTTCACTTCCCTTTGAAAATCTATTTTTAGCCATTAAAGTAGAACTAATTTAGATTATTTTAAGGTGCCTTAGACTTCAAATTCTTGTGGATACGACAACCTGAGTCTACTACAATTTACCTGTGCACTTGCAGCTAGTGAGTTGGGAGACCAAAAATTAAAAAATTTACCCTTTTACTTAATTTCAGCAAGTTATCATTAGAAAACCCAAATATCACTATCAAGTTTTTGGCGCCGTTGCCGGGGATTTGAGGTCAATTAGGCTAACTTAGATAGTTTAGATTAGTTTTAGATTAGTTTTTAGTTTATTTGTTAGGCTAATTTTCAGTTTTTGCAAGTTATCATTTTTAACTTTTAACTTTTGACTAGTTTTCATTTCTTTATTGAATTTGATACTGAATCTCTTTATGCAGGACTTGGACCATCAAGAGGAACATTACCAATCAGATCCTGAACCTGAAAGAAGATTTCTAAGAAGAAGGAGATTGCAAAGGCTTGAGGCAAGGAGAAGGATATTTGAAGAAGAAGAGGAAGAGGCATACAACCCTGAATTTGAAGAAGTTGTGAATCAAAATATGGCAGCTCCTAGAACTCTTAGGGACTGTTATTCATCAAGCAATGCAAGGAATCAACCAGGGGGAGGAGCCTTAGCACCTGTGGCAAACTTTGAAGTTAATGCAGCCTTGATTTCAATGATTAGGCAAAGCCAATTTTCTGGACTTGGGTCATTTGGACAATTTCAAGGAGATGTGTAGCACTGTGAACTTCAACAATATCCCCATGAATGCAGTATATATGAGATTATTTCCCTTCTCACTCAAAGACAAGGCCAAGACATGGTTCAAAGGATTGAATCCTAAAGAGGTGGCCACTTGGGAATCAATTGTCCAATTGTTCCTTTTAGAATTCTTTCCTCCTTCAAAAACTGATAACTTTAGGGATCAAATAATGAGGTTCTATCAGTTGGACCAAGAAAACATTTGTGAGGCTTGGCAAAGGCTTCAAGGATTGTTGAGGGCATGTCCCCACCATGATTTTGAGAAGTGGCAGCTAGTCAACTATTTTCATAAGGGATTGAACTACCCTAGCAAGGTGGCATTGGATACTGCTGCAGGAGGCATCTTTGCATCTAAAAACATTAATGAAGCTTATCAACTCATTGAAAACATAGCCAAGAATCACCACTTCCTTACCCATGGTAGAACCAGGAGGCCACCCATGGACAATTCAGTGAATCGATTGTCAACTCAACTTGAAGAGGTGTTGTATAAGACTTTGGAGAGGTTGAACTTGACTCCCAATGGCAATAGGGCCTCTAATCCTGAAACAAGGTGCTGTGTATGTGGTAATCAAGGCCATGTGTCAGAAAATTGTAACTTAATTATGCAGCAAGTGGACCAAATTGTGGATCAAATCAATGCTATAGGCAATTATGGAATCAAACCTCATGCTGAATTTTATAGTTCAGAAAATAGGAATCATCCATACTTTTCTTACAAGGGCAATAATTATCAAGGGGCTCCTATGCAAAATTCAAATTGACAGCCCAAAATCCTGCCAAGGAATCAGCCACCACCTTATGAAAATCAAGACCAAAATACACCAATTCAAAGAAATCTGTATGAGCCACCACCTCAAGTCCAAGCACCACAATTCCAAAATGAAATGAAGGAGATGCTTCAACAAATTCTGAAGAAGCAGGACAGTCAAGGAGAGGAGATATTGAAGATCAATTCTAGATTGGATGCCATGAATGCAAATCAGAAATTGTTGGAAAGCCAAATTGCTCAACAAGCTAGTACATCCACTAGACCTCCCCTATTCTTTTCTGGACAGCCAGAGGTGAACCCAAAGGAACAAGTCCATGCTATCCAGTTCAGGAGTGGAAGAATGGTGGAGGAACCAATGAAGGAAGTTGAGGATGATCGAGACAATTCAGATTCAAAAGTTGCTAAAGAGCCAAGTAAAGAACCTGAGGTGGAAATCAGGAATTCAGGCCCCAAGATTGAAGCAAAAGTCAGGGTCTTTGACAAAGTACCCTTCCCTCAAAGGCTAATTAAGGCAAGGCAGGACCAGCAATATGGAAAGTTTTTGGAAATCCTGAAGAAGTTAAATATCAATGTGCCATTTGTGGAGGCAATTCAGGAGATGCCCTCCTATGCAAAGTTTTTGAAGGAAATCCTAACCAAGAAAAGGAAGATTATGAAGCATGAAATTATTACCTTGACTGAGGAAGCCTCTGCAATCATCCAAAACAAATTGTCACCCAAGTTGAAAGATCCAAGAAGCTTCTCCATACCTTGTGAAATTGGAAATTGGAAGATTCAAAGGGCAATATGTGATTTGGGTGTATCAGTGAGTGTCATATCTCTTTTACTTTGTAGGAAGCTTGAAGTTGGAGATTTGAAGCCTACAGATATGTCTCTACAGATGGCAGACAGATCCATTAAGTACCCATATGGAATTATTGAGGACATACCCCTCAAAGTTGGTAAATTCTATATATCAGTAGACTTGTGGTGTTGGACATGGAGGAAGATATGAATACCCCCATTCTGCTTGGGAGGCTCTTTCTAGTCACAACTGGGGCTATGATAGATGTAAAGGAAGGGAGACTAACCTTCAAAATTGGAGAGGAGAAGATTGATCAATTTGGCACAGGTTATCAGTAGGCCAAGTTTTCAGGAAAATGATTTTGAAGATGGGCAGCTAGATCAAGTGGTAGAGCAAGCTTCAGCTATAATTCATATTAAAGATCCATTGCAAAGGTGTCTAATGTTTGATCATTTGAAAGAATTGGAGGATCCAGAGGCTGCAACATATCAATCTGCATTGAGTTTATCCAAATCAGTAAAAAATTCAGAAAATCAGCACCAATTGCAAGAAGTTATCACTGCTGAGCAAGGCAACTCAACTCAAACCAATTCTTTCAAATTGGAACTCAAGCCTCTCCCCAATAACCTGAAGTATGAATTCGGGGGAGAATTCAACATTTCCAGTTATCATCAATGCAAACCTGCCCAAGAATCAAATTGATGAGCAGCTGAAAAAGCTAAGGCTATCCAAGGAGCTGATTCTATAAGATTTGCCACTAGCTCCTAGCTGATTTCACATTGTAACAATGTCTAGCCAAAGACATTAAAGAAAGGCACTTCTTGAGAGGTAACCCAAGCCACTTTACACTTAACATCTTTGTTCTTGCAGGAATAAGTGATGAGGAACAAATTCAAACCATAATTCCAACATTTAGGGAGTACCCTTACTCCTATTTCTAATTTTTACACTGAAAACTTAATGATAACTGATATTATCTTTCTCATTATGCTTCATTGATCATATCATCATTTGAATTTACACCCATATCAGTTATCCAAATCTGCTATAGCCTAATTTCAGTGAATTTCAGAAATTCCCAATGCATTGCTGAATTCTGCACTAAAAAATTTGATTAGTTGTAAATCTGCCATACCAATTGATATCCTTTGTTTCTCTGCAGGATCAGTTGCAACTAATGAAGATTAGACCACCCAAAGTTTCTGGATGAAGTGCCAAGAGAATTCAAATGCCCAATTTAATGCATTTCAATCCCACCCACCCCTCTCCCTTGCCTTTGATTTTCAACCCTGGGGACAGTGTTGAGAATAAGCTTGGGGGAGAAAACTTTGTGCTTTTCTAACCTTTACACCATGTTTTCAATTGATTTTAATGTTCATATATCAATTATCACCAGGTTATCAGTAGATTTTGCAAGTTATCATTGGTTTTCACAAGTTATCACTAGTTATCACTCGGTTTTCAAATTTTTGGACCCAACTCAATTCTGAATTCATTTTAACTCTGAAATGGGTAGAATACTTCATTTTGACAGTGGGTGCACTCCAATACCAAGTGGCCAACTTGGCCATTAGCCTTCTTGCTTTAATTGGCATTATGAATTCAGATGCATTTGAATGAAGTTTTCAGCTGAAATTTTTTCCTTTTTGTGGGTCACACTAGTTGATACTTATGGATTTAATTAGTAATATCATATGTCTAGAAGGGAGTCAAGGCTTTTGCTGCCATGCTAAATAGAAAAACTTGACTTTTTGGATAAAGGGATCTAAACTATACTTGAGTTTGAACTATTGCTCACTTCATGAACAGGATAGAAAAATGAGAAAAAGGAAAAGTAAAAAGTTGCATGCATGCATAGAAAAAAGGAAGAGAGCAAAACTTCCAAAGGAATCTCTCTTCAATGCAAAAAGAAAAAAAATTTAGAAGAGCAAAACTTCCAAAGGAATCTCTCCTAAAGAAAGCATGAATAAAAGTCAGGTGTTAAACCTGTTTAATCAATTGAAAATCTGTTCATGAAGAGATTTGTATTCAACCCCTTTGTAAAGTTGACAATTCCTACAATTCAAACATATTATTGATAGTACTTCTTCCATGACTTAAATTTACTTTAGCCTCTGTGATTCTCTAGCTAGAAATTGAGTTTTTGGAAAGAATGAAGTGTTGGCAAAGTGGAAAACTCATTGGATTTAATTCAGCTAATCTTTGCTTCATTTGAGGACTTTTAATTCAAGTTTGTCCTTAATTTCTGAATGTTTTGCTTGAGGACAAGCAAAAGGCTAAGCTTGGGGGAGTTTGATCACTTGCTGATCACTATATGTTTCTAACCCATTTTAGATGCAATTCATACATATCGAGTCTCACTTTTGCCTATTTTTGGGTCAATTATACTTGGAATGCAAACATTGTGATAACTAGTTGATATTCCTCATTTCATACTTATTTCCATGTTCATAGAGGTTCTGAAATGTCAAAATCCATTAATATTTAAATTCTATGCCAAGTTATCATTTTGAGGACAAGTTATCATTCTTAAGTGTCAAGTTATCATTATTTTGAATGAACTAATTTTCAATGATTTTCTTGCCCTAAATCCATCATTATCATGTATAAATCATATTTGGATAGTCACATCTCAACTTGTGCAAAGTTTTAAGTCCATTTGAACAAGTTATCATTTTTCAAGTGCCAAGTTATCGTTAAAGGGCAATTTTGTCATTTCGACATGCAAAATCATTAATTCTGCACAGGGACCTTAAGCAATCATCTTATTATTGTTCTAACTCATTGCTGGTCAAATTTCATCACATTTGGATAACTACAACTCGAGTTATCACAAGTCATCATTTTTAAGTCATATAAGTTATCATTTTTGGCACCCAAGTTATCACTCCTTTGAAATTTTATTCATATTTGATTTCTGACTGCACTCACTTGTTACCCTAGTCCATTTGATGCTTCTAATGCTTTGAATCACTTGCATTTGGATAATTTCCATGATTTGTGACAAGTTATCATTTCCGGGCCCAAAACCATCAAGTTTTCATATAGATTTCCAATCTTGCATAACACCAATTCTCATCTGATGTTTGAGCTGGCTAATATCATTATCCTAGTCTTTATTTGTTAAAATCTCATTTAAGGATCTTGATGCTTGCTGTTCTGGGTTTTGTAGCAAGGAAAACAAGTTGGAAAAAGTTGAAAAAAGGTGGGGGACCACTCTTTTGTTGTCCTAAAGCTACTGCAGTCAGTTGGCCATTGCAGGGACCATTGGATAGGTGGCTGACATCAAGGAGAATAGAACATTCTGATGAGGATCAAAGGGTGGATAGTAGTCATATAAAAGCTGGATTTTTCTGGAGAAAAATGGGGGCTGGACATTGAGGGTTTGGAGGATGTTTTCCTGCTGGGGGCTGGAGCTGCTGCTGCTGGCTAAGACATCTTCAAGAACTATGATTTGTATCTATTTCCAATTCCATTTTATGTCAAGTTCTGTAAATATGAGGAGCTAAATTCCATTTCTTCTAGGATAGAGTAGTAGCTTAGATTAGTTTTGGATGGACATGGACAGAATTTGTAATCCTGCACTTTAATCAAATCTGTTTTCATATTTTAGAACCATGTCATTGATAGGTCTTATTTGTAATCTATAACTGAGAGGTTATCTTTAGATCTAACTCTTGTTCAGAGATGAATTAGGAATCAATGGCATGTTACTAGATTTCATTTTATTGCAATCTGATTTCTGAATTCCAGTTTTTTGATTTTCTGAATCTGATTTTAATTTGTATGGTTCTGAATCTGATTCATGTGACTATTAAATCTGTTTTTCATTTCTAACCTGATTAATTGAGTCCTTGGGAAGTTTCTATTGTCCCTATCTTGTTCAGAAATGAATCAAGATTGTTTGGACAATCATTTGACTCAAATCAGATTTTCCACTGATTTCTGAATGAAAACCAAAATTCTAATTTTTTTCTGATTTCCTATTGGAATCTGTTTTACCAATTGAGCCCCCTGTATTCTTCCAATCACTGATAAGTGAACTTTAGGGATGTCTTGTAGTCCATAGATGGGTCAAGAATCAGTTGGTAAATTAGATTTCTATTGATTTAAAATTCTGATTTCTAAAATACTAATTTCCTGGTTTCTGGTTTTCTGAATTTCCTGAACTTGATTTTTTTCTGAACTTTTGGATCTGATTGTCATTAAGGATTGGATTAATTGAACATCTGAGAAGCTAATATATCCCTAATCTTATTCAGAAATGAATCAAGATATTTGACAATTCAAGATTCAAAAATTTGTTTCTTTCAAAAATCTGATTTCTGAATTTATTTCTGAAATCTATCCTGATTTTTTTTATTTTGTTTGGAATTTGATTTGACAATTGTTAATCCCTGCTTCATTCAAATCACTGAGAGATGTACTCTAGGAATCTCTTGCAGTCCAGAGATGGGTCAAGAGGCATTTGGCAAACCTTAATTCCATCAATCTACATTGCTGATTTTCCTGAAATGCTGATTCTTATTTTCTTATTTTAATTAAATTCTGATTTGCATTGTCAACCCTCATTTTAATCCACTACTGAGAGGTAGTCTTAAGGGCTTCCTTGAGATCCAGAGATGGACCAAGGAGCAATGAAAATTGTGAATTCCTGTGGTCATATGTTTTGCATTTTCAATTGAATTGTGTTTGTGTGGATTTCAATTTACTTTGCGACCGAGAGGTTGATTTTAAATCCTCCTGGAATTCAGAGATGAATCAAGGATCACAAGCACCATTATTGAGTATATTTTATCCTGGTTTGGTTGATTGGAATGATTTCATCTTTTTATGATTGCAATTGCAAGTTATCATTCCAAACTTTCTTGAATTGCAATAATCAGCATTGAACTTTCTTTTGAGCCCAATGATAACTTGATTTTCAGTGAGGACCCTCTTTTGATTCAACCTAGCTAACAACTATATAATCATATATTGCTTAGTTAGAAGCCAATTGAGCTGTGGGAACAGCCATTTTCAAGTTGAATCAAAAGTTGAACATTTAATGATAACTTGTTTCATTCCATCCTTAATTAATTTAGATGAACCCCAAATCCTAGAATAACCTTCCTCATTGATAGTTGAACCCTTTTAGACTTCATTCTAGCATTTATAATTCAGTTTTGATAAATTTTCAAAACCCAAAAATCTGTTATCAATTCACTTTCCATTAAAAATCTGTTTTCACTTCCCTTTGAAAATCTCTTTTTAGCCATTAAAGTAGAACTAATTTAGATTATTTTAGGGTGTCTTAGACTTCAAATTCTTGTGGATACGATAATCTGAGTCTACTACAACTTACCTGTGCACTTGCAGCTAGTGAGTTGGGAGACCAAAAATTAAAAAATTTACCCACACGGCCAAGGAAGCATCGTTTTTTAATCCTATGAAACCTGGAAGAGATTCTTTCTCGAGGAGCCCTACGGGCGGGCATCTCCCGCTACGCAATCAGCATTGTTCGCCACCACCCGAGAAGCGTCACTCCTGCCCACTGAAGGGCGCACCCCGAGTGGGCGTGTCCATGCGCGTGAGGAGACGAACGTGGCCGGGGCGATTCCTACTCCTAGTAGGAATAGGAGTCGTCCAAAACTCCGAAGGTTCGATGAGGAGGGAGGAGCTTCTGGAGGTGAAGACTTGGACTCCTATCGTGAGTAGGAGGACGAACGAGTGGAGAAGTGCAGGATCGAAAGGATTTCTACTCCTTGTAGGAATAGGAATTCGGGCCACTCCTAGGTCGAGTAGAACTTGGGCGCGGACGGAGCTTCCTTCTAGATCGAAAGTCACTTGGAGATGAAATCCTAATCATAGGAGGACTGAAGATGGGGAGAGGCCACAGGAAAATAGTCCTAGTCCTAGTAGGACTAGGACTTGTCTGGCGGGCGCTCCTCAGACATGGCAGGGCGCCAGGAGGGCGGCCTGGCCAGTTTGTCTTCAAGATGGACTTTGAAGGGGCCGAATTCTTCAGGGACTTCAAGATGTTGGATTTCTACTCCTACTCCAAGGAGGTTTTTCTAGAGAAGGGTTTGCATGCCTAATAGGATTAGGTCCTTAACTTAGACTAAGAGTTGTTTCTCTTGGGTACTATAAAAGGACATGTAATCAAGGCTTGTAAGACCATCCTGGACAATATGATATTGCTCAATAATATTCTCTAGTTTTCCTTTAAACTCTTAGCCTCCCTCTCTTCTTCTTGGGCAAGTGTTTCGTTGTGCATCCGGGACGTGTACGGCCGGGATCCAAGGCACGTCCAAACGAGGGCTGATCGATGACCGAGCAGGGTTTGTCGAGCCGCACGTCTGGTGTTTCATATCCGAAGCATAAGGGCGTGACACCGGGCCTTGCGAAGCTCCTCCCATAATGTCGGTCGGAGGGATGCTGAACACGAGCCGTAGACACAAGAGAGGAGGTATGTGCCACCGTCCGCTAGACATCGCAAGTGCACTGACAACGAAAACCTGGCCTCCAAGAGCCCTCCAGTGAAAAAAGATCTGACCTCCATCTGTGATACAACCTCCAGAGTTCCCCACCGCCGGTAGGGCGAGGAACTCTGAGATCCACTGACCAGCGGCCTGTGTCCACATCTCTGAACTGCACTCAGGGAGTTTGGTCTCCTGTAGAAAGACCACATCTGTAGCCCATTCCCTGAGGTATTGGCCTAGAGTCCGGCGCCTCCCTGGATCTCCTAGGCCCCGCACATTCCAAGTCAGAACCCGCATGGGGAAACATCTTCCCTTCCCCGCCTTGCTGTCTCGGAATGTGTCCGAGGCCGCCGGCTGATGTGGCGAAAACCTGCCGCCCCCGCCACCAGGTTGATCTCGTCCTCCGCTCGGCCGACAAGGAGGTCAAGTCCCTGACCTCGCCTAGGATCAGCAGGCGGCGTGTGGAGCGGGGATGGTGTGCTGGCGAGCAGGTCTGGTGCAAGCGGTGGCGCCTCGTCACCGGGAGGTCCAGGCGGTGGCCCATCGGTCCCAGGTGGCGGCCCATCAGTCCCGGCTGGCGTCAAAGTGGCTCAGTGTCAAAGTGGCTCGGCGACGCCTGTAGTAGCGCACTCGAGACGGGTCGGGGGTCAGGTGGTTAGGGTCGCGGCTCGCCGGAGAGGATGGGGAGCCTGTCGCCAGAGTGAGTTGCCTCAGCTGGGATGCGGGGGAGGGGGAGGGCTGAGTTGGTCAGGTGGCGCCCTGGCTTGGAGTTGAGTGTAGCTTGCTGAGCTTGGGTTCATGTCTAGTCCAGTGAGTGGGGTCTGTTGCGACTTGGTTGTAGGGGGGTTGCTGGGTCTAGTCTGTCGAGAGGGTTTTGGTGTGACTCGGGTGCGGCAGGGGTAGTCGTGTCGGGCTGTTGAGGTGGAGGCAGGTCTGGTGTGGAATGCGAGTCCGAGTTAAGGATGAGGGTGGTTAAGTGAGGTGGGTCTGGTTGTAAAGCTCGCGGGTGGGGTTCCGAGAGGGTGTGGATTGGGTTGGTCGGTAGGTGGGGATTTTCAAACAGTGGACAGCTAGAGCATGTACGATCATGTGCGGTTCTGATGGCCGTACAATTGTCACGTACCGATCTGACTCGTGTGCGCCGTCCACGTCCGTCATCTCCCCCGGTGGCAGACACCTGTGATGACCGACGAGAGTGGCCGGCGGCCTCCACCTGTGGCGGCTGAGTAGCAATGACCTCCGCCCACGATGTAGTCACCCTAGAGGCCCGCAGCCGAAGGGTGAATGATCCAGCGCCAGCGTGCAGCAAGATCGACGATGGGAGGCAGACTCCAACTTGCATCTTGACATCAACAGTAACGACGGAGACATCCAGAATGCCGAGCACAAGGAGGTGAATAGAGATGGGTTTCCCAAGTTGGTTCATAACTGCCAAGGCAATCTCCAGTCGGAGGAGGTGGAGCGGCATCTCGAGGATGTCGATCGAGCGACGACTCCACACTGGTTCCTCCGCAACCGCCCCGGCCTCTGTCCACCGATGACATCGGATACGCACACCTGAGGGCAAAAGTGAGGGGGACGCCAGGAGGGTATCACGCTGTTGTGGCGACCCGGGGATGAGCAGTCAGGACGTTGGCGAGACGCGACTGATGTGAAACGGCGGCAAAGCACCCACTCTGGCGATGATGGCAGAGTGTAGGACAGCAGGGCCAGAGCAGGGCCGCTAGTTGCCCCAAGAAGACAGTCGCTTAGGAACTCTACGTCCTGTTGGATTGCCGGTGACCATGGCACAGCCGTGGAGATGGTCGGCGTCTTCCTCTCTACAGCAGCGGCATTCGCGGTGTCGACCTGTGAGGTGCAGTGGTGTTTCGAGACACATTCGGCTCGCCGGTGTTCCTCACCCTTGCACTGGATGCAGCGTAAGGGAGCCGAGCATTCGCGGGCGAAAGTTCATCCTCCAAACACCGGTAGCAGCGGGTCGTCTGCCGACAATTGGAGCGTGGTTGAGTGCGACTGAGTGTTGCCCAGCCATCCGCCAGATGTCGAACCTTGGGGCGTATGGCCGTGCAGTGGTGGCGCCGCCGATAGGGACTACCGGAGACGGGAGTAGCGCCGCCGGCAGGGGTTGCCGGAGATGTGAGGTGGCGTCGCTGGCAGGGGATGCCGGCGACCGGGGGAATTGGACGGGGGTGCTCTCCGTTTATGATAACATATGTCGATTAAAAGAATCTTGCCTCCAGCTGAATGCGAATCATTTCCAATATGTCACCATTGTGGGCTCTTCTCTTCTGTTCTACTCGACCTCTGTGGCTGTGTCATCTTTTGTTTCCCGAAACCTCCATCTTCTTTTCCATCTTCTTTAGTGTGGGGCACAACAATGTGTCAGAACATTTTCAGAACTGTGGTCTACATTACCAACTTAATTATGTTTTTGTTTCACTCTCGGTAACTGACCCTTTTAGTGTCGGGCACTCGCAGGTCTATTGAAACTCGATGAAGGGTTTGACCCTCTTTTGATCCGGTCAAATTCATCAAAACTTGAGTTCAACCGGTCAACTCGTCGGATTTGAGTGAATCGGCTGGGTGAAAATAAAAAAAATTAAAATGCTAAAAAATTAAACCTTCTCAACCAAACTTTAAATTTTCAGTTTTCTAATTTCCTAACTAAAATATTTGATGAGCTAATTTGTTTCATCCATAATAAGTGCATTATTTTTTTAATTGTTTTATAAATTTAGTGTGCTTCCAACTTAAAGTATGTTTTACAAATAAGTAATTGAATTCTACCTTTTCATTTTCTTTTTGGATTGTTCATTTTAAGTTTCTATTCAAAGTTAAACTCAATCATCAATACATTGCTATGAATATAGAAAGCATAAAAATATCACTATTTATTTATTTAATCATCTTATATTAATTTATTCTTATCCGATTTGACTATCCGATTTAATCGATTCGACCTGAACCGGTGACTAATCCAAGTTAGGTCTTACACCATTGCCCTTGTGTTTAATGCACGGCATGAATACGAGCCAAATTCATTACAATTTCACTAACTTTGAAACTCTTCTTTTTGTGCTTCATTTTGCATGACAAAGATATGCATCATATTGAAACTTTCTTCCGGTATTGATAATCATTGCTCAACAAATTTGGATTTGGGATCACGTCTCGACCTGATTTATGTTGTTTTTTTAATAATCCCAATTCTAATCAAATTAAGACAAAAATTGGGATGATCCTCCCAAACATGGATCAACGAATATATTGTTGATCCTCCCAATTGTCCTAGTTCGACTATAATAATAAAATAATTTAAAATATAATGATAATAATAAATTAATGCTATCATATAAATATAATCATTATCAATTAAATGTGTAATATATTTTAAGATATTAATAACATATATATTTAAATAAATATAATATGTTTAAATAATTTGATATACATTATTGGGTTGAAGTACGCTCCGAATTTTCATAATTTAGTGACTCGATTCTGGTCTGATTATAAATTTAGAAATTCGAATGAGTGTGGGATGAGAAGTCCATGCTCACACCTACTGATAATTATTTGATAATTATTCTTGAAGGTGTTTTTTTGGAAAACACGAACAGAAAATTAATGGGCATCAAGAATTTAATCAATCAAGCTGCTTGACTAGTCCCTTGGTTTGGATGAATCGGGTGTTGATTTCAACAAATAAAATGTATTTTTCGACTCAATTGCTTCACAATATCATTATTATAATAATTAAAGTTAATTGAAACCAAGGATGGTTGGCTCAACTGGATAATTGGGTTATGTCTCGGGATCGTTAGGTGCTAGTAGCGTTAGGTTTGATTCCAAAAGTCACCACCTTGACCAGGGTTTATCCATACCGCTCCAATCCAAACACCGGTGGATCTCGACCGAAAAAAAAGTTAAGTAATTGAATATTTTAACTCCCATCACCTACTTTATATTTATTCAAACAATTTTATTCGTACTTGTTTTTCTCTAACATTTTAAGGAAAAAAGTCGGATCCCAGTAAAAGTATTCTCGCCCGATTTTAATTTTGGTTAGATTGAATTGATTTTATGTTCTTTCCTATTTTTTAATATATGTTACTGTTAAATTATATGAGCTACCAAAGCTTAAATTTTATATCAAATTAGTTAACTCTCAATTATCTCATGTAATTAGTTAACGATTACATGAGTTTGCCGTCAATTTTATTTAGAATTTTTGAATTGTCAACTTATATTCAATTTTTTTTATTTCCCTCTTGTCATATCTATTGCATCGAATTTGTTCCCCTTAATCAAACTTCACTTTTGAGAAAAAAGAGAACTTAATGGACTACATTATATTAAACAACTAATAAGTCAGTTTGTTGATAAATACACGAGAGTTCTCCTTTTTGCTCCATAATTTAATTAAGTAGCTTGATTTTAGCCAAAATGATTAATGCTTTCAAGTGTTAGCCATACATCGAAAGCAGCTGTTGAAATGATTAAAACTTAAAACTGCATCAAAACGACTTATGCTTGAATATATGGGATAAAAAATTATGGAAAGGGAAAAAATGTTAAGAATTGATAAATAACTAGTGAAAGATAAAGTGGATCGGTTAGCCAAAAACAAGTTACATTTATAGAACTATGAATAAAATTGTAAATTTGATAATTTATCTAATGTTTTCCCTTCATGACATTAGCATAAATTCTTAATTTCATAACTAAGTCACATGATGGTAAATCATTTTTGTATTGATACCATCATTTGAGCCTTATTAATAAAGCCCAATAAATCAGTCTGGTCCATTTTGATCAATGGCAGCACATTAAAGCATGCGTAGCTCACGTGCCATTATCCACTACATAGCAATTGCTACGCTACACGGTTCAGGCACATCGCAGAGACCAGGAGACCAAGGAGCTTAAATCTTAGAAGCTCGAGAGCAAGGCGAGAGGCGGCAGGAGATGGCGGGCATGGGGGACGGCTACCAAATGTACAAATGTTGTGATTGCCATCCATGTATATATAGCTATTATGTCAAAATGTACAAACGCCTTTTTTCTTTTGCAGGTGTTGCCCTCCATTCTTCTGCGTGGGTGATTCTCGGAAATGCTTTCTTTTTTTGTGTTGTTGTTGGTCGATGAATACTCCGGTATTGAGTGCTCCTTGTTTTCTTGATCATCTCGATCCTATTCTAATGTTGTTGCAGAGTCCGACGATCTATGTTGTTGAATGGTATTCGTTCTTTGATCACTTCTCATTTTGGCAACTCATGTGCATTCTTGTAATGTAAAGTTCTTATCACTAAAATGGATGGCTGACAAAATGTTTGCTATCCTCTTTACCCTCATAAAAAAAGTCGAGTTTTTCTTTGTGGGGAAGAGTTGATGCAGGACAATAAGGGTCATAGGCCTTTTTCTTGTAGAGAGCCTTGTGCTTGTAGACTTTAGCCTTTATAGCTTGTTTGGCACCCTCCAAAAATAAAACGTAGTTTAAAAGTTTATGCATTATGACACTTTACCAAAGAAGACATTCCTTGTCTATTTCCCAGTCAATGGTATCACGAAGTGTTTGGATAAATTTGTATTTTTCCACCGGAGTATTTCCTCGAAGAGTTCAGCATCATCATCAATGATGATGCGGCGACCAGACTGCCGATGACGATGATGTAGTAGACGAGTTCGGGCGCATGCCAAAGTTGCGTCGTATCTGTCAGAGAAGTTTAAATGCCTCGTCGGGCTCCCCGGTGCGACGTAATCGAAGGGGTGCAGGTGGTTGTGTTTGCCGCCGGTCTCCGGAGGCGGAATGTGGTTTTTGTCTTCGCGGGATAAGAACTTGAGAAGATCGGAGAGCTCTAGGAGGCGGACACTGGCTTGGGCGGAGAATGAGTGGAGCAGAGGCGGCGGTGGCGAAGGAAGAGATGACAGTGGTTTGAGGAGAGAGAGCATTAGAGAGGAAATGGAGGAGAAGAAGAAGATGCATCAGAGGTGAAGAGATGGCGGTGGTATGTCATGCCATGGAGATGGCAGAATAGGAGGCGTTGGAGCCTGTGAAAGAACCGGCGACGGTGGTTTCAAGTGAGACGACGAGACAAAACAGAGGGATGGAGATGAGCATTTAGATGAAATGCTCACCCATGAGAAAAAAAAATGGAGTTGGGAGCTAATCTTTTTCCCATTGGATTTAGCCACTTTCCTGTGGTTAACAAACAGAATTTTTTTGTACCCAAACACTCATTTTGACTACTTTTTTATGGCAGTAACATAACCATCAGAAAGGGCCTTTTACAATGCATTCAAGTGTATCCAAAACGCTCTATAGTTTTAGTAATCAGGTGATATTATTTCTACTGTTATTTCAGTATTTTTCATAGAAAAATTATTTATCCCAGTGAATTATTATTCGAATTTGGACAAAATCCGAAAAACATTGTACTATATTATTGGATTAGTGATATTACTGTGTGATTGTCCTGTGGTTTTTTCTCCTCTCATTGGAGGATTTTTTCACATAAATTTGATGTCTATTTTGCCTATTATTATTTTCTTGTGCATCGTGCTTGGCTTATATTATATAATTCACACATAAGAAGAGGAATTAAATTCTCTACAATAAATGACACGGACCGTGTTGTCTTCTAGAATCGTAGCATTCACCGGCTAGAGTTCTTTACGTCATTTACGTTAGAAACGATCCGTGTTGTTTAGCGCATGCTAGAATTCTCACTAAACACGGTTCGTGTTTTGGTTGACGCAGTTGGCTAAACACCGTCCATATCTATAGACAAGCAAATCTGATAAACAACATATAATTAAAAAAATAAAATTCTCACTAAAAATATCAAAAAAATTAATGCACGCTTTATTCAATTTTAACTTTTAAAGTGAAAAATAATATATAAAAATGAACATGCATCAGTTCAAATGAGGAAAGTCTAAATGAGTGATGGGCATGACGCCAATTGAGATGTGCAGCTCAGCTGCACAACACAAAGCATCATTTGTCATCATGCCAAAGGGAATGGAAGATGATTTTACATGGTTGATCTCAAGTCCCGCGATGCGTCGAAGAGCTCCTCTAATATGGCCACATGCCTGACCTATCCCTCCATGAAGAAGACGATGTCATCCACATACTTCAATAGAGGCGAACCGCTGAAGAGGTTAGCCCGACAAGCCTCCTAAGTACATCTGGCGAGGCCATCAACAAATGGGCGTGAGGGAGCACCCCTGATGAACTCCCATCCAGCCTTGCCGTCGATCCATGGACTAGGATTGAGAATGAAGCAATAGTGATGCACTGCTTCATCTAAGCAATCTAAGTCGCAGAGAAGCCTCTAACCTATAAGGAGTGCCACACGAAGGATTATAAGAGAATCATATTCATTGGACAAATCGACCTTTCAAAGGAAGGCACGATAGCTGCTCCATCTCTAATGTGCGAAGATTTCGGAGGGCATAGTGTAGTTGTCAGTAATGGATCGATTGTTGATGAAAGCCGACTGAGCTGGGTGGATGAGGTCGGGGAACACTTCCCGAAGTTGATTGGCTAACACCCGAGCCAATACGAGATAGATGACGTTGGATAAGTAATTGGCCGGAAGTCCTCCACTCTCTTTCTTGGTGTGCGCTTGGAATGAATGAATAGCATGACCAATTCAAGCGCTCGATCTTTTTATTTGTTTCACCCCTGCAATCGTCCGTCTCCCTATTGGCCAATCTACACGGCATCCATGCGGTCATTTTCTTTCTCATTCACATAAGCAATCGTTCAACGTAACTTATTAAAAAATAAAATAATAATTAAAAAAATTTCTTTCTCCTCCCACATGTCGCCAACAAGAAGGAGGAGGAGGAAGGGGGGGATTGCCCCATGTTTGCTCTTCGCGCATGCGTCGGTGAAGGTCGAAGGGGTGGGGGGGGGAACCCCTACACGCAGGGGGCGAACCCCTCTCCTAGCGACCTTTGTCAGCGAAGAGCAAACGGGAGCGACCCCCCTACGATTTCACATGCACGAACTCCTTCCCACCGACCTTCGCACAAGGGGGCGAAACCCCTCGACCTTCGTGTTGGAGAACGTCGCATGTGGGACGGCCCCCCCTTCGACCTTCATGCGCTGACAAAAATCGCATAGGGGTGAAACTCCCTCCTCGAACTTCGTGCACGAACACTCCCTTGCGCCGACGAAGGTCAAAGGGGGCGTGGAATCCTGCCGCCGACAAAGGTCGTACGGGGGGCGCCTCCCGTGCGACCTTCGCCAGCGCGCGAAGGTCGAGGGGGGTTTCGCCCCTTGTGCGACCTTCGTCGGCGTGTGAAGGTCGCAGGGGTTCGCCCCCTTTGCAACCTTTGTTGGCGCCCCTCTCGACCTTTGCCTGCATGCGTCGACGCAAGAAGGAAGGGGTGCCGGTGCACGGTGAAGGTAGAGGAGGGAGAATATTATTTTATTTTTTAACGATAAACACGCCAACTAAATGCTCACGTGGAGAAAAGAGAATATGCTGTGTGGGCCAACAACTGGAAAAGGGGATCGATAGTGAAAAGAGCTTTCTATGCAACGAGTTAAAAGATGGAGGACATTTGTGTTACAAATTAAAGTTGGAGGATTTATCTGATCAAATGTCAAAGATCGTAATTTGAATCAACAAATTATTAAATTATTATAAGATTAAAGTAGACTTATTACTATAAAATAAAGATAAAAAAATCAAAATGGGATATTACCGTTATATGGAAGTCGCTATACATTTACGAAACAAATTATTGACAACAAAAAAAGAGGGGTTTCGACGGTTGCGCCGACGCAAGAAAGGAAAGGGTGCCGGCGCACAGTGAAGGTAGAGGAGAGAGAATATTATTTTATTTTTAATGACGTCACATCAACTAAATGCTCACGTGGAGGAAAAAAAATATGCTGTGTAGGCCAACGACTCGAAAATGGGGATCGATAGTGAAAAGAGTTTTATGTGCTACGAGTTAAAAGATGGATGATTAAAAGATAGAATATTCGTGTTATAAATTAAAGTTGACGAATTTATTTAATCAAATGTCAAAGATGGTAATTTGAATCAACTAAGTTATTAAATTATTATAAGATTAAAGTAGACTTATTACTATAAAATAAAGATAAAAAATCAAAATGGGAGATTACCGTTATATGGAAGTCGCTGTACATTTACGAAACAAATTATTGACACAAAAAAAAGAGGGGTTTCGACGTTTCTTGTTGAGCGAGTCCAGAGAGCGCAGGGGCTCCGACGACAGCGAAGCCGGAGGCGGTCGCCGATGCAGCTACGGAGTGCGACGCCGGCGACGGTCGCCGATGCAGCTACCGAGTGCGACGCCGGAAGGGCTCCATCATCGAGGAATAGGTTCCTTGGCCGATCCCTTCTTCCCCTATTCCTGCTCCTTTTGTCCCCCACTCCTACCTCTTCTTGAACTCTTTTTTGCCTTTTTTTTTTATGGAGTCCGACGCCGCAGCGTCTCCAACGACAGCGATGCCGGCGGCGATCACCAATGCAAATATGAGTGCGACGCTGGCGGCGGTCGCCGATGCAACTGTGAGTGCGGCCAAGAGGAAGGGTTCCATCACCGAGCTCTTCAATAGGTTCCTTCTCCATACTCGTGTTTCGATTGCATTCTTAGTTTACACAAGACTTCGGATTCTTGCTTTGGTGGGCATCCTTTTCTCCTAAAAAAAAAGACCTTGCAAATTTCGCTCTCCCCCTTTTGCAATTTTCTTGCATGGGTTTGCAAGAAGATGGATTTCGATGAGTTTATAAGTTGATCTTTTTTTAGAAGATAGTTTGTAAATTGATGGAGAACAGTTTTTGCTGAAACAAGCTTTTCTTGTTTTTGTTCTGCTATTTGAGACGTATAAAGAATCTTCCATGGATGCACAACCGACTGAAGCAAAGACGGGAAAAAAAAGTTTACTTCTAACTTATATTTGGGTTGTGTTTAGTTCAACTATATATATTAATAGTAAGAGAACTTGATTGCTCTGGAGCAGCATTTTGACAAAATTCTGCAGTGTTTTGTGCACAAAAGTTATAACCATGTCTGAAAGTATTTCAAGATTGAGTGATGAACAAAAGTTTAGTCGCCTGTATTTTGATAGTCTAAGGGGGTTCATCATGAACAATCAACACAATTTGAATAAGGAACTGAAACAGGATGGCATGGGGATGAACAGAAATAAATACTGTCAGAAGGATCGGATCACGTTGCCTGCAATCTTTAGAGTATTGTGGTAATATATATTTAGCACAACTCCAAATTGATGTCCTGGAAATTTGTTATTAATATACACCAACAACCAACACTTTGTGCTGTTCATTCATTGAAAAATATGTGGATTTGTGTCAACCATACACGCTCATAATAGGTTCTAAGATCGCTAAACATGTCTAACAAAATATAAGCAAATAAGAAGTGGAATCATCTGTCACATAGCAAACATTTCTGCACGGGATGGATAGCTAAGGGACAGCTATGGTATTTGTCTGTACAAAAATAAAGCTGCATATAAAGGTCAGCTTCATTTGATGGAGTATAGTGACCTCTTACATATAAAGGTCATATGGTCTGTAGCTCTTATTTTTTCAATCTTGAAGTGGAAAATAAGAATGTAGCTTTATTTTTATGGCAAATAAGAGCTAGCTCTTCTCAAAAAAAAAAAAAAAAAAGAGCTAGCTACGGTCCATATGACCTTTATATGTAAGAGGTCACTATACTCCATCAAATGAGTTCATACTCATATTTATCTATTGTTTGATAAAACTGCAACCTGCTGTGCTTTGTTTCCATATAGTTATGTGAAGCGTCTTTCAAAGGATTTTGTCTTTGATGTACATCATATTTTCTTCTACCTTCAGAAGCATAGTTTTTACTGCTAAGGAAGCTGAGGAAAAGCATTTGATGTTAGTTCATACCAAGAACCACATACAATTGATCAGTAATATTAGCTCGAAAGAGTTTGATTCTCATCATCAAAAGATTGCCTTAAGGTTCAATGCAATATACAGCAATAATGGTTCAACACTTCAACTAAATCTGCTTGCCTAGCAGCTGGATAAGTAATTATGTAAACCATCAAGATGTTATCTATTTATTTTTTGCTTATTTTAATTCAATTTTTGTTCACGTGTTTTTATTGAATCACTAGAACTCATGTTTTTCTTATGTTTGAATAACTTCTTTTAATTTTCAGTTTACGCACTGCAATCACAGTAGCATGTTATTGAATTACTCAATAAGGTTGTTGAGAAGGTCTCTAGAGGACATCTTACCTCTGGAATTGCTATTGTTAGGCACCATGCAGAACCTAATGAAGCTATGATATTTTGTCTCTTGAACAATGTGACTGTTGCAGCAAGTTTTCTCTTGAATGAGAAGGTATAATTGGTTTACATAGTTTCCTATCTCCATTACCTTTTGGCCTTCCGAAATAGGTAGATATTGTTCTTGTCTTGTTGCAGCCAGAGCTGAGCATGAAGAAAATCGTCATTGTGGATTGGGATGTTCATCATGGCAATGGCACCCAGAATTTTTTTTTACAGACTCTGATGTGTCTCTGTTCATGGGTATAAGATTTCACTCACTAATTTCTTTCTTTATCATCATATAAATCATCCAAATTCTTATTTGTTGATCATGGAATCCTTATATACTACAGTATTTGTCATATTGTACTGTTTAGCTTGTTGTGAGTGCTTCATAACTATCTTCATGTCTTTTTGCTTGACAATGATAATTGCTGCCTTCCATCTTCAAGGGTCATCCTTTCTAAAGAGGTTAATGAAGCAATATCAGTCTTTTCTTCAATGAAATTTACATAGTTTGAGTTAAGTTATTCTTTTAACTGTTCATTTATGTATTTCTTTGTATCTTTTTGTTCTTTATGATTCTACTATTGCATCTTTTTTCTGTTTTATATTGCAAATTATTTTGCCTTGTTCCTGTTTCAAATCCAGTTTAGGTATTTCTTTGTTGATATGCCAACTGATTTACTTCTTACTTCTTTGATTTCTTTAAATTGTGTTCAAGGATACATTATTTCAAAACTGAACTAATAGATTAATTTTTTGTTTTCTTATTGCTGACATGTTTATTTATTTAATGGTCGTGATTCTTTTGTCATCATAAATTTTAGATGCAATTAAGACCAAAAACCTTCAGTTAAATGTTACTTGCATCCTCTTCAAGATAAAAGGTCTCAGTAACTTTGGAGATATTCCTCTTCTTCCTATGTTGGTAAAGTAGCATGCATACCTGCGATATATTAGGGGAGAGCCGTCTAGTGTTATCACGAAAGTTTTTGTCACCAACCACTTCGTCTAACGCTTTCTTAGTTTAATGACAACGATCTTTAAGCCTATGGCAACTCGCTAAATGTTCCTTTGTATTCTCTCGACCCTTAGAAGAGACGCCTATTCATCCATGAACACCCGCCTCAACGACTAGACGATTGCCCCCGAACCTCGAACCATGGGGCAAGCCATTCCACATGAGAGTGATCTTTGGCAAGATACAAGACCCAAACAACAGTTCCATTGCATACAAAACGATTTGTTTATTCGACCCCTTAGCTTAGTTGTCACATGAGGCTCCACTGCTTAGGATCACTCTTGTGATACTTGCGTGTGCACAAGTGCGCACGGGACATTTGTGTGCTTACACGTGTTACGGGGACACCTTGAGTGGCGGAGCCTTATGAACTGATTAGGCGAAGGAGCGTCTGATCAAGCTGTTTGAGTATGCAACAATAGTCTTCAAGATTGTGTAACCAATGACTTCGTCTGAATACGAACTAACGCTTTCTTAATTCAATGACAACTATCTTCAAGCTTGTGGCAATTGACTAAACATTCCTTCGTAGTCTTGCAACCCTTGGTAGAGGCACCTATTCATCCATGAACACCCTCCTCGCACCCCCAACCTTGAACCTAGCCCTTAGCTTACTTGTGACATGAGGCTCCAATTGCCCGGGATTACCCTTGTGATACTTGTGTGTGCGCATGTGTGTGCGGGACATTTGTGTGCATGCAGGTGTTACGGGAAAACCTTGAGCGGAGGAGCCTCGTGTACTGATTAGGCGATGGAGCATTTGATCAAGTTTGTTTGAGTATGCAACAATAGTCTTTAGGATTGTGTGGGTTGACAAAGGCCACAAGTGCAGGGCATTTTGTTCCTAAATACGATGGTTTGGGGAACGAATGACGCTTGTTGTGGGTTGCCTCCCCATGCCTTAGGAATGAGCATTGCATTTGTGATCCAAGGTCAAGAAGACCTTCACTGGGATTTCAATTTTTGGGTACGCGTATTACAAAATTATTAGACATTTACTAAATTATCATAGGCATACTCTATGCAATGTAGGAAAATATGGTTTTCAAAAGGAGAATTGCATAAAATAATAAAATGGAGCTGTTCTTAAACTTGACAGACGTAGTATAAAATGTCAAACGTTCTCCCTCATCAAAGTTGACAATATTCTTAGCGCTAGAAGACCCAAACAAGGCATTTGTTGCTTACAAAACGGTTTGCTTGTGCTTCCCCTTAGCTTAGTCATCGCACGAGGCCCTACTGCGCAAGGCCACCCTTTTGATACATTCGTGTGTGCATGGCACTTGTGTGCGTGCATGTGTTACGAGAAGACCTGAGCGGTGGAGTCTTGTGCGCTGATTAGGAGAAGCGTCTAGCCAAGTCTGTTTGAGTATGCAAAGGCCACTTATGCATGGCTATATTTTAGTACGATGGTTTGAGGGGAGTACAACATTCGAGCATTCATTTCTCCAAAACGTTGGTGG
Organism: Pontederia crassipes; assembly: GCA_030549335.1. Taxonomy (NCBI): domain Eukaryota; kingdom Viridiplantae; phylum Streptophyta; class Magnoliopsida; order Commelinales; family Pontederiaceae; genus Pontederia; species Pontederia crassipes. The sequence continues at coordinate 3,935,262 of JAUKPH010000023.1, read as the reverse complement.
AGTTTCAGATACAACTAGTTTTTTGTTTCCAGAATTATAACTTCTCATATTGTTCTGTTCCTTGAATAAATTGGAATTCACTATGTTTTTTCATGTGTTCCTTTTTATAGGTTTTCACACGAGAAGATATGGTTTATAGAGAAGATGTTCAATGTCTTATCTTTGGTATGTTATGTAGTACATGCCACTATCTTTTTTTTTTTTGAGAGGGTAGTACATGCCACTATCATTTCTAATAAATATCTGAAACTGCAGTCAAATTTCATTATTTTTTCTGATGTAAGTCTCACTATAATTACTTCTAAATGGTTTTTAGTGCAATTAATTGTTTTGGTGCTTAGAGTTGTTTTATTCTATATTTTTGGGGTTAGTGCTTAGAGATGCTATTGAATGAATGCATCATGGACGTTCTACTTGGTTCATGTTGCTATGTTGATGAACTCGCTGCCTTTCTTTAAAATTGGGCTTCGGAACACATGGTAGCACATTTAGTCTTAAACTTGTTGCTTCTTTATATTAGCGAACAACAATAACTGATGAGCTCTGCAGATGATCTGATATCACACACTACATCGTTTTAACTCATTTAAACTGTTAAAAACTTTGCTTGAAAATAAACCCTGAATCAGACTGAATGGTGTGAATGACACTCATTGTACTTAGCCGTCCCTTTCCTCTTTCTAAAAATAAAATAGACTAAATAGTCAGCAACTCCTTCACGCCAAACAGTGGTATGTAAAGCCTAGGCAATATGCCTCAGGATTATAGATCTAGAATTACAAATTTGTCCTTCTCATGTTGTGTAGTTTCTTCACCTTTTAGTATGATTGGTGTTTTTTTTTGTGGTTGTCATCCAGATCAAATAATCTGGAGTCCGATTAAAAGAGGGAGAGGGAGGCCAAGGCGGACACTTGGCGAACTAATAGAGCAAGATCTATTGGCGAATAATATACCGAAAGGTTTGGTTACTAATAGAGCGGAATGGCGTCGTATGATCCATGTAGCCGACCCCACCTAGTGGGATAAGGCTTTGTTGTTGTTGTTTGTTGTTGTTGTTGTCATCCAGGTACATATATATCTGGGGAAACTGAGGAGATGTACAAGTGTGTGCTCTCGAAGAGAGAGCGGCAAAAATGAAAAAGTATATCAGTCAAAACCCCACTCCCGAAGCAAAAAGGGAGTGTGGTGTACAGTATGCTCTATCTGACATCGCTCCCCACAAAAAATCACTTGGTTCCGCTGAATCCATATCGCCCAGGAACCTGCCAAAAAAATCGTCACCGGTGCCTGCCATCTCTGACCCTGACGGCCCAAACTATGAAGAAACTGCCACAATGCTGTACGATCAGAGGGAAAAGGGACCCCAAAGGGCATCCGATGCCAGATGCCGCGTGATGTCGCACATGTAAAGAATAGATGGCCAATGTCCTCCTCCGCCTTCACCACAGAGGACGCATGACGTGTCACTGTGGTGTGCCCACCTCGCCCTATATGTCCTGGTGAGAAGTTTATCCCGCCGCATGAGCCAAGCAAAAATCTTGACTTTCAGCGGGACACGGGATCTCCAAATAAGTCGACAATCAAATCTTAAATCCTCCGAAGTCGTCGTGTCGGGAAGAAAGTGGATGTAGAGACTCCGTGCTGACCAGGCCTCCGGCAGCCAAACAAACCATCATGTCTGGACTGGTCGGGGCGGAAGGGGGCGATCCTCTGGTGAAGAGCAAGAAACTCCGTGAAATGCTGAGAGGGCTGATATGAAAGCCGGGGTCCAGGAGCCAGAGCTCGAGCCACCGGGCGTAGACTAGGTCTCTGCCACCGTCGCGTCAGGATGCACCGCCAGAGCATACAATCAGGGGAAAGCCTCCGCCAGTGAGTCCCCGGAGACCAGCCATGCCGCCAAAAGGAGAATTCCGCCCTGGAGCCAAGAGAGGGGGTTATGAGTGAACGCACTTTCGGAATCAGCGCCGCCCCGCCCCGCCAAAGTGATGAAGCTTCGTGGGGCAGCATAATCCTCAAATCCCAAGAAAGGTCTCGTCCATAGCATGTGGAGAAAACTGACTGCCACAAACCATCCTCGGGCCCCATGATCAGCCTGACCCACCGAGCTAGTGTAGCGGAGGTCCCGAACCCTTAGTCCGCCCTGAGAGGTGGGGTGGCAAACACTGCTCCATGTAACAAGGTGCACTCTGCGCCGATAAAGACCACCACCTTGCCAAAAGAATCTGCTCCTCAAAAAGTCCATACGTCTAATAATCTGGGCTGGTGCTTTGAGAACAGTTATATAGTACATCAGGAGTGCCGAAAGAACAGATCGGAGAAGGACAAGACAGACGGCCACCCCGGGATAGCAGACGTGAACTCCAACCCTGGAGCTTCTGCTCCATGCGCTCTAGAATTGGAGTCCAACCCCAGTATGTGATGTGGCGGTCAGAAAGAGGTAGGCCCAGATATGTGATCGGCAGTGTACCAGTAGGTGTGCGAAGCTCAGCCGCGCATCTGTCAGCAACCTCGGAAACCATGCCAAAAGGGATGAATGAGGACTTGGCATGGTTTATTTGAAGACCCGTCGAGGCACCGAATAGCTCAACGAGAATGGCCACGCGTCGAGCTTCCTCCTCCGAACCCTCAATGAAAAACACCGTGTCATTAGCGTACTGAAGGAGAGGAACCAAGCCCCCGGCGAAGCCGCTGAAGAGGCCCGCCGCACAGGACATTTGAGTGCATCTGGCCAGCGCATCAACTGCCAGGACGAAGAGCATGAGGCCAGTGGGCAGCCCTGGCGGACTCCGCGCTGAGGCTGAATCTAGTCCCCCGAAATCACCCCGTTGACCAAAACCAAGAAAGAAGCGGTGGTAACACATCGCTTCATGCAGGTGATCCAAGTCTCCGGGAACCCTCTGACCTGCAAACAATGCCAAAGGAAAGGCCATGAGACAATGTCATATGCTTTGGAGAAGTCGACCTTCCATAGGAAGGCCTAGCGGCTGGTCCTCCTCCAATGAGCTATGATCTCCGAGGCCATGGTATAGCTGTCAGTGATGGCCCGCTCCTGAATGAAAGTTGCAGGGTGGATCAAGACTGGCAAGACCTCCTGAAGTCGATTCACCAATACCCGAGCCACTAAAAGATAGATGGCGTTGGATAAGGCGATGGGTCGGAAGTCCTCCACTCGGTTTGCTGGGGTTCACTTCGGGAGTAAGAAGAGGAGGAACCGGTTGAGGCGATTAAAGCCCCGGTTCTCACTGGTGAACTCCTGAATGACCGCCAACACATCCTCACGCACCGTCGTCCAGAACTTTTTGTAGAAGAAAATCGGGAAGCCATCAGGGCCTGGCGCAGCGTCACCGTTGAGGTCCCGGAGGGCCTCGGTGACCTCCTCTTCAGAGATGGCCTGCACAAGCAAAGAAGACTGATCGTTAGTGAGACGGGGAATATCCCCTGGGGCCCAACGCCATGGGCTCGGAGACTATCGTCGGGTCGACGAATGGAAGTAGGATGGCCTCTCCAATGCTATGCTGGCTAGTGAAACGCTAGCCCTGCACCTCAATCCTGTTCGCCCTCCTCCGAAAGCTCACGTATAGGTGGAAAAACCGAGTGTTAACATCTGCCGGGAGCGCTGCCTCCACTGGGTCTCCACGATGCTATCCTCAAGCTGAATGATCTACTGAGCCCGTCCGTGCTCCTTCAACTCCGTGTCAGTAAGTGGGTGAGAGTCCTCTCGCCGGTCCATCCGGGCAGTCCTCTCGAGGGCATCTGTCCGACGCCTCTCCCTGTCCTCCTGAATCTGGCGTCTATGTTTGCAGAGGAAGGACCGGAGGCTGGCTAGGCGTGATGCTAAGGTCCAGGCAGTTGTGCCTGAGGCCTCCACTCTCTGCCATTGCTCCATCACCAACTGACGAAAACCATCTTCGAGTAGCCAGGAGCGCTGGAAATGGAAAAGAGAGCGCTGCCTCTGACCGTTGTCGGAGCGCGACAACAGGGGAGTGTGGTCCGAGAACGGTCGGTTCATCGCCTGAACCACTGCTAGCTGGTGAGCCTCTGCTAGTTCCAGGGATCCAAGAAAGCGATCAATCCTCGATCTTGCAGTCGGAGCCTCTGTACTCCTCCACGTGAATCTGCAATTGGAGGGCGGGAAATCGACCAGCGACTGCGAGTCGATGAAATCTCTGAACTCCTCTACTTCAGCATCTCTCCCCCGTCGTCTGATGGGACGATCATCCATGTCGAGAGTGACATTGAAGTCGCCGCCAATCAGTCACTGTGTTCGGGAGGCGGGCACGTGCCCATCTGAGGTCCTCCCACATGGTGCCGCGCAAGGATGCTGAACAAGGTCCATAGACACATGAGATAAGATAGTCAATGCCGTCGCCTCGGCCTCGTAGGTGAGCCATCATCGAGAAGCGGGCCATCCAAGACTCCACCAGGGAGAAGAGATCCTCCCTCCAGCCAATAATGCATCCACCCGACTGCCCCACCGCATGAAGAGATGCCTTGTCATCCTCGGGCCCCCAATCTGTGTCCATATCCCAGAACTGCAATCTGTCAACTTGGTCTCCCGGAGGAGGGCCACATCCACCTCCCACTTCATGAGATAACGGCCCAGGGTCCGACGCCTCCCTGTGTCTCCCAGACCTCGGACATTTCATGTGAGCACCTTCATGGGGCCACTGGAGCGTTCCCCTGTGTTTCCGAACTGTTGCTGGATGCCGAGCACCTCCTTTGGCTGTGGGCAAGGAGCCTCCGAAATGGTCGATGTAGACCCATCCTAATTGCCATCTCCGGCGACGGGTATGGCGAATGCCAGCAGCCTCAGCCACCAGAAGAACCTCCTCGTCTGCCCTCTCGTTAAGGAGGGGTTCCCTCGCGATCGCTTGCTGATCAGCGACGACTGGCCTTGGAGGTGTCCCCTCGGCGGCACCAGGTGGTAGAGGCATCGCTTCGACCTGTTGGTCCCGCAGCGTCTCAGGTTGCAGAGGTGGAGGAAGCTTGTCGACGTGGACTGGGCGGCGGCGTTGATAGCTGTGGGGAGGCGGAGTCGAGCTGTCGACGGTGAGCATCGCAGACGCTGGATGGCGGTCGGCGGCAGAGGTGAGCTTGGAGGGCAGCGTGAGCCGGGTCTGAGACGACAAAGATGGGGTCAAGGTTGGGACATGGGCGTGGAGTGAGGATGTTGGCGGTGGATTTGAGGTGGCGGTGTTGCTCGGTCGCTGGAGGATCGCCGGTGGCCGGATCGGGTCAGGCTTGGAGGAGAAGGTGAGTGAAGTGGGGCCGGGTCGTGCTCAAGGTCGCAGGCGGGTGCGCGCTGGCTCAGACCGGGCGCGGGTATGGGCGGAGTCAGAGGGAGGTGGGATTAGGTCGAAGGGGGTTCGTGTTGCAGGGGGGTTGAGTCCGCTCGTGAGCCGGATCTGGGTGATCCAGGCTCGCGGGCAGCGGGTTGGCGGGTTTGTAGCGGGTCCGGAATTTTAAAAGGGGTACAGGTGTCACGTGTTGCCCTCACGTGCTCTGTCGCACCAGGCTGGTCTGCAGCTGCAGGCGTCCTTGCTGTTGACTGCCACGGCGACGGAGGGTCTCGGCCGGCAACCACCTCCGCCCACGACGCCATGTTGCCGGGGTATTGCGGTCGGAGGATGAAGCTGTCAGTCCCGGCGCAGAGGATGACTGACTGTGGGAGGGCGCCACCCTCACGCATCTCCACCACGACAGACGTGGTATACAGATCCGGCGACCCGAGGGGGGAAGAACTACCGAAATAGGGTCCCCGATCTGCCGGGCCACTGCCATCGCAATCTCCGGCCTCTGGAGATGTAGCGGAAGACCGTGAATATCCACCGTGCGATGTATTCCAGCTGACACTGCGACTGCTCCGTCGACTGTCTTCCATGGCCGCCACTAGACCTGATGATGCGATGCCAGGATGGTCGGTAAAGCGAGAAGGGTGTCTCGTTGCTGAACTGAACCAGGAATGAGCAGCCATAGGAGAGATGAGATTCGACTTAAGTGGAAGGGCGGCGAAGTTTCGGTGCCAGCGATGATCGCAGAACGGAGTACCACCGATTCCAGTGGGGGGCCGTTGATTTCTCCAATGATGCAGCCGTTGAGTAGGTCGACTCTCCGCTGGATCTCCGGCGACCACGGGATTGCAATAGGAGTTGGGTGAGTCGCCGTCAATGAGGGAATGTGCTGTGATCTGGTGGGTGGGCGTTCCGGTGGACAGCCGTGGGGACAGGTCGACTTCCGGTGCCCCTCTCCTCTGCAGCGGAGGCATCTAAGTGGGCCTGAGCACCTGCGCGCGAAGTGACCGGACTCAAGGCACCTGTAGCAATGCGAGGGAGGTCGACGGAGGGAGCGGTTATCACGGGACCGAGCGAAGGTGGTCCACCTGTCGGCGAGGTGCTGTGTCCTGCGACGCATCCTGGGTGCCGAAGGAGTAGGCAGGTGGCACCGCCAACAGAGGGTGCCAGGGGCAGAGAGTGGTGCCGCCAGCAGGGGGTGCCGGAGGCGGAAGGTGGAGCCGCCGGCAGGGAGTGCCGGAGGCGGGAGTGACCTAGGCGGGCATCAGCGTTACACTAAAGGAGATACTGCCTTACCCTGTAGTGCATATTCCTTGCTGCGTTAAATATATTTAATGTACGATACTAGATTTGGAGCGCGTTCTTCTCCTCTTTTCCATCAATGCAAAAAATGAAAAGCTGAAAACTGTAACTACTTCTTTATACAAGGATCTTTCTTCTTTGTTTCCTTCCCTAGCATGCTTTAGGCTTTTGACACACTGTTGTGATCACTGACTGTGTGTTTTAATTAATTAATATTCACAAGTCAATAGTTTGTAAACCAGAACTAACAAGGCATGGTTGTTACTTTCATGTTGGAAACACAAGAATAATTGTGATTGTATTCAGCGCACATCTTAGACTGTTACAACATGAATGGATTTTCAATGGCTTATATCTGATCTTTATGCAATATGTTAGTTGTATCTGGTATTAAATGCCAAGTCCTTGTTTATTGTAGAAGTTACATAACTTTTTCTCTCTGACCATATTACTTGAAGAGGGTTTCCAAGAGCATTAGGCCTCTTTAGCAAGAATTCAGATATTGTTCTCATATTGTTCTGTTCCTTGAATAAATTGGAATTCAATAGGTTTTTTCATGTTTTCCTTTTTATAGGTTTTCACAAGAGAAGATATGGTACATAGATCAGATTTTCAAGGTCTTATCTTTGGTATGTTATGTAGTACTTGCCACTATCATTTCTAATAAATATATGAAGCTGCAATCAAATTTCATTATTTTTTCTGATGTAATTCTCAGTATAATTACTTCTAAAAGGTTTTTAGTGCAATGAATAGTTTTGGTGCCTAGAGTTTTTTTATTCTATGTTTTTTTGAGGGTGGTGCTTAGAGATGTTATCGAATGAATGCATCATGGTTCTACTTGGCTTGCCTTACTATGTTGATGAACTCGCTACAACAACAACAACAACAACAAAGCCTTATCCCACTAGGTGGGTCGGCTACATGGATCATACGACGCATTCGTTGATCCATGTTCATGAGATTCGACAGGGTTTTACGCTGGCTGTCGGGGCCTAACACAACCCTCCTCCTTTATCCGGGCTTGGGACCGGCTATAAAACATAGGCGGAGTTTGATGAACTCGCTACCTTTCTTTATAATTTGACATCATGACACATGCTACCACATTTAATCTTAAATTTATAATGTGCAAATCATGATAGCGAGACGGCTATTAGCCCCTGACTATCAAATTTGAGGCTGAGAGCATAAAGACTTAAACTTCTCATAACAATGGCATATCTGTTTTTTATCTTGAAACTTCCCATTCTGGAGTTCAACTTGCTAGCCAGTTGAAATCTCCAATTGTTTGTTAATTTTTAGTTCTATTCGCTACTTGTGTTGTTTTTTTTTTTTTGAGCAGAAAAAGGATGACTACCAAAGTTGTGATTGTCATCCAGCAATGTATATATATGAAAGTATGAGAAGATGTACAGGTGAGAGCTCTCGGAGAGAGCAACAAAAGGTGACCAAGGTCACAACAGAAAAGCTAGCCAAAACCCCACTCTCTAATAAGAAATGAGATGTGGTGTACAACACGCTCAGGCTAACATCACTCCCCACAAAAGATAGTCCAGTTGCGCTGAAGCCAAATGGCCCAGGCACCGGCCAAAAAGGTCATCAATGGCGCTTGCCAACTTTGGACTCTGGATCTGACAGAGAAAATGTCGCAATGGAAGTCTGCTGCCATATGCCCCGAGATGTGGTGCAGTCGAAAAAGAGGTGAATGATGTCCTCGGCCGACTCATTGCAAAGGACGCAAGAAATATCGCTGTGCGGAGCCCAACGCGCCCTGTAGGTCCTGGTAAGAAGCCGTCCACGCCGTAAAAGCCAAGCAAAGATCTTGACTTTAAGCGGCACCCGGGTACGCCAAATGAGTCTGCAATCCGTCCTGAAATCCTCTGGTAGTGTAGAGGAGGGAAGAAAGCGAATATAGAGGCTGCGCACCGAGAAGGACTCCGATAGCCAAACCCAACCATCTGACCTGGACTGGTCCGAACGTATCTCGGCTAATCGCTAGTGAAGGGCCAATAAGTCGGTGAAGCGCTGATCTGGCAAATGTGCTCTGAAACGAGGAGACCAAACACCGGAGCCTGACTCCCCCTCCTCGGACTAGGTGTCTGCAACCGTCGCCTCGGGGAAAGTCGAGAGGGCCCAAAGACGGGGGAAAGCCTCCGCAAGAGGGTCACTAGCAGTCCAGGCGTGCCGCCAGAAGGAGAAATCCCTCCCCGAGCCAAGGGAAGGAACCATAAGGTCATGGACCCGCGGCGCCACGGCCGCTACACCCCGCCAAAAAGATGATGCTCCTCGAGGTAGAATGAATCTCGACTCCCAAGATAGATCCCGACCATAGTAGGTATCAAACACCGAACGCCACAAACTATCCTCTGGCCCCATAATCCGCTTGAGCCAACGGGCTAGAAGAGCCCAATTGGCATATCGTAAATCGCGGACCCCTAGGCCCCCATGAGAGGCAGGCCGACAAATACTGGACCAGTCAACCAAGTGGACACCGCGATGATCGGGGCCACGCCCCTGCTAGAAAAAGCTGCTCCTGAGTGAGTCTAAACGTCTGAGAACCTGAGCTGGTAGTGGCAAGACCGACATGTAGTACGTCGGAAGGGCCGAGAGCACCGACCGTAGTAGAACGAGTCGGCCCTCGCGCAACAATAGACGTGCACTCCAACCGTGAAGTTTGTGCTCCATACGCTCAATAACTGGCGTCCAACCTCTAGAGGCAATGCGGTGGTCCGAAAGCGGGAGTCCCAAGTAGGTGATCGGAAGGGTGTTGATCGGTGTATGAAGCTGGGATGCACACCGATGAGCCTCCTCCTGAATCATGCCAAAGGGGATGAACGAGGACTTGGCATGATTGATCTGGAGACTAGTCGTCGCGCTGAAAATATCCAGAAGTATCGCGACCCGTCGAGCCTCCTGCTCGGAGCCCTCGATGAAGAAAATGGTATCGTCCGCATACTGGAGCAGAGGAACGAGGCTGGTGGAGAAACCACGGAAAAGTCCCGCCTCGCACGAAGCCTGGGTGCATCTGGCGAGAGCATCAACACCAAGGACAAATAGCATGGGAGCCAAAGGGCAATCCTGTCGGACTCCCCTCTGAGGCTGAACCCAGTCCCTAGGACCGAGAAAGAAGCGGAGGTGATGCACCGCTTCATCCAAGTAATCCAGGTCGCCGGGAAGCCTCTGACATGAAGGGCATGCCACAAGGACCATGCAATCGTATCGTAGGCCTTGGAGAAGTCAACCTTCCATAAGAAGGCCTGAGTGGAGCTCCTCCACTGGGCAGTGATCTCTGCTGCAATGGTGTAACTGTCGGTGATGGATGTGCCCTGGATAAAGGCTGACTGCGCAGGATGTATCAGTACTAGAAGAACCTCACGAAGTCGATTCGCCAATACCCGAGCCACCAGAAGGTAAATGGCATTGGATAGGACGATCGGTCTGAAGTCCTCAACCCGCTCTGCCGGGGTGCGCTTCGGGAGCAGGAACAAGAATCGGTTGAGACGCTCAAAGCCCCGGTTCCCGACAGTGAACTCCCGAATCACTGCAACAACATCATCATGCACCAATGGCCAAAACTCCCTATAGAAGAAGACGGGAAAACCATCAGGGCCAGGGGCTGCCTCGCTATTTAGGTCCCGAAGGGCCTCAAAAATCTCATCCTCTGTGATCGTCTGAATCAGTAATGATGACTGAGAGTCGCTCAGCCGAGGAATGTCACCAGGAGCCCACCGCCAAGGGCTCAAAGGCTGCTGGCGAGAAGTGGAGCGAAATTAAGAAGTGATGGAATCCTCAGTATGCTGACGGTCAGAGATCCGCTGCCCCTGTATGATTAGCTACTCAATCCTGTTCGTCCTCCGGCGATAGCTAGCATATAAGTGGAAAAATCTGGTGTTGGCATCCCCCTCCTGGAGCCAAGTCTGACGGGATCGCTGTCTCCACTGGGTTTCCACAATCCTGTCCTCCAGCTGAATCGTCTCCTGTGCGCGTCTGCGCTCATCCATCTCAGAGTCAGTGAGATGCCGGGAATCCTCAATGCGGTCCATCCGAGCTATGACCCGGAGGGCGTCTGTCCTACGACGAGCCCGATCCTCCCTGATCCTCCGACGGTGCTGACAGAGGAATGAGCGCAAACTGGATAAGCGCGTCGCTAAAGTCCTGGCAGCGGAATTCGAGGGTGCCACCCTCCGCCACTGGTCCTCCACCAACTGTCGAAACCCGTCCTCCAAAAGCTATGACCTCTCGAAGCGGAAGATGGAACTTTATGTCTGATCGTCGTTGAACCTCCACAGGAGGGGGTATGGTCCGAGAACGGACGATCAAGAGCCTGAACATCCGCCAGCTGATGAGCCTCCGCGAGCTCAAGTGAGCCAAGAAAACGATCGATCCTCGATCTGGCAGCCGGTGCAGCTGTGCTCCTCCATGTGAATCGACAGTTGGTTGCCGGGAAATCAACCAACGACTGTGAGTCAATGAAGTCACGAAACTCCTCCGCATCCCGGTCTCTCCCATGGTGTCTGACTGGCTGGTCCTTCATGTCAAGGGTGACATTGAAGTCGCCCCCAATCAGCCACTGAGCATCGGGAAGGTGGGCGCGGGCCTCTCGAAGCTCCTCCCACAAAGTGTTGCGTAAGGACGCCCACAAGAGATAAGGTAGTCGGTGCCATCCCCTGATTCAGATTATCAATGTACTCATTTTGAGAATTCCAACGATGCATGCTTAAGTTCTTTTTTTTGTTGTTGAGAGATGATTCTTAATTGATGGAACATAATCTTCCTCTTCTCTACCATAATCTGGTCCAAAAGCAACATGATTTGCAATGTCTAAAACTAGAGATGAATATTCTTTCCGAATTGTTACTGATCAAACTGGAAGAGTTGTCTAGTTTGGACAGTCCGAGTTTTTTTAAGCTTCTGCTCTGGAATGCTCTTACCATCTTCTGGTCCGTTTGTTGCTTCTTTGCATTAGCGAACAGCAACAACTAGTGATCTCTGCAGATGATCTGCTGTCGCACACTAAATTGTTTAACTCATTTAAACTGTTAAAAACTTTGTTTGAAAATAAACCCTGAATCAGACTGAAAGGTGTGAATGACACTCATTGTACTTAGCCGTCCCTTTCCTCTTTTAGACCGGTAGGATCTGAAATTGTTGATTAATAAATTAACACAAAGAAGATTGCAATATGATTTTAACTTGAAATCTTTACGCTTCTTTCACATTTATTTTGCCACTTTTATTTAATTAGATTTTCCTATCAAGTTCTTGGTTTATGTTAGTTGATTACTAAGAATAAAATTACCTTTAATGGGTTTGATTTGTCATGTTCACAGATATCATAATATGTGCCCAGATAGTTATTCATCTGAGCTTCAAAATAAGGGTCTTGTTATCCATTAAACATCTATTATTGAGCAAAGAGTTAGTGTTTCTTACTCCCTTGCTCGTGTTAGAGATCCATAAAAGATATACGACAGTAACTGGATAACCTTGGAGACTATGTGGGATACATGCTGATACATGCTTTATATGGCAACTCAATATCAATCCTCTAAACAAGAAACCCAATTTCAAGCTGACGTGTTGTAGACTTTTTTGTACAATTGTCATGAGAATCAAGGTCATAACTTGTGATAAAGTCACATACTTGATAAATTCAATGCTTATAAACTTCTGTTTGCAACAAAGACAGAATCAAACAAGAATGCAGGGAATGCTATACTATATGAATGTGTTGAAACTATAATGGGTATAGAAGCCACTAGTGGTCTACGGGTTCTTGCAATCAATATTTTGTGCAGATTCTTGTATAATTGTGACAATAATATCAGGTCATCTCTTTTTGCCAATTTCTGGGAGTTGTTTATTGATGAATTTCGTACTATTGATTTAGATTCTTAGGCTTTTAATTGTTTATCCTCTCACAGTTGCACTTCTAATGATATATTCGAGGATGGGGCACACCTTGTAGCAATGTTGTCAACATCATGTCTTCTTTTGGTTCTCAAGCTTCTGAGAACCACTCCCACACTATCATATCCGGAAAATCTTCCAGTTAGATATAAATCTTTTGTTCCCAATATGGAACTGCTTTATTTGTGAGAAAGGTTTAGATGATATGATTGGGATCGTTCAGCTGCGATGGAATTTTGAGCTTCTATGCTGCACATATTAATGTTTTCTTTATTTCTTTGATTATTTAGTACTGAACAAAGGTCTGGACAAAGGTCTGGACTTGATAACAAATTTGAGCTTGATAACAAATACATGCTCGGAGATGAGATTGGGAAGGGAGCGTACGGCCGGGTGTACAAAGGTCTGGACTTGGAGAATGGAGATTTCGTTGCGATTAAGCAAGTCTCCTTGGAGAATATCCCGCAAGAGGATCTCAACGTTATCATGGTACGGAGGCTTTCTTCCATTATGACTAGTTCGTTGCTTAGTGAGAGTTTAGTCAGACTCTTAATTTCCTTTTAGGCACTTTTTGTTTATTCATGTTTGAACTTTGAAAGTTCAAGAGGTACTATCAAAGTGAACGTCAAGCTTAAACATGCACACAAACCATAACATCCTCGCTAAAAATTAGGAATTATGTCTGGAGATATTGCTTGTGTACAGTTCTAGTGGTAAAAGACTTCTGAGTTTGAAACATTGATTGTGAGTTTTAGAAGCAAAATGACTTAATAACCAGAAACTTGGATCATATTGTCTAGTTCAAGTGCATACTATATTTTGCATAGTTGATTGTTTTTTGGTGTAATGTTACTACTTGCACTATTATATTGAGTTCGATCTGTCATTGTTTTTGTTGTTAGGATGAGTTTACCCTTTTGTTTTGACATTTATTTCCAAATTCCAGCTTAAAATGACTGTGGAAGCAATATGACTGTACATTTTCTGTGAGTATTGATTTATAACTGCGGACCGTTATGTATCATTTTTAGTGCTTTTTTAGGAAGATTTATCCTCTTTATTATAAAGTTGGTATGCAACGGACGGCGCCTCTATGTTCTGTCTTATTGTTAGTGTGTTAAATCATTACTTAAGCCTGTCAATCAACTTCTAGTTGGCTAATCTCGCCATTTTATAAGGTAGTCTGATTATGAACTCTGAATATTAATCAGAAAATTTATCGCCCTTTGTTGCTGCACGAAGCTAATGCCAACTGTCAGTAGTGTATGGATAATACAATTTATTATTATATTTAACTATTCATGAGGTTATGAGTTATGACTGTTAGGTAAAATCCAATAACTCCCATTCGGAAGGACCATGACCCCAGTGCATAGCTGGGTTAAGATATCCAGTGAAGAAGAATGATGATTATCGAACTTTGGATCTGATGCTTTTTCTCAAACAGTTGTCAAGAAGGCCTTTAACCTTGATTTACAAGTCACAGTCAATAACATGTTTCCACTGTTTCCTTTTGTTTAGTGTCTTCTCTGTGTAATCCTATGTTTCCAGTATGGTGAATTAATTATGCATTACCTTGATTTACTCTATTCTGAAGGGGAAGAACTTCACTATGTGTTTCATGGCTATGTAACTTTTGGGATATGTTTCTGTTTGAATGGAAGTTTACATCGTTTCAATTTTAATAAATAATGTTCGCTAACAACTTTAGAAATGGTCGCTAATTCGCTATGCATTTGTGTAAATAATTTTCTTCATAATTTTTATTCTTGCAATATCCATATTTATCCTCTCTTTGAATTGTTTCTTAACTCGAGAGTTATTAATTTAATCATGTGGTTTCTAACTCTTCCTTTTCCACTCTATGAAATCTTCATTACTGGGTCCAATTTTTTATGATTCAGCAAGAGATCGATCTGCTAAAGGTACCTCTCTGTTTGTCGCTCTAGTCTTTTTGTTGCAAATTACATAGTGAATATATTATTTAATAGCACCATGCAACTTTTGTACAAATGACTTAATTTTGCACGTTGTCCATTTCTACACCCTTTTTGAACTATACTCAATATGTATACATGTTCATTCTCTTCTGATATACCAATATACTTGGATGACTGTATGTCAAAATAATCATCATTACTTCTGAAGCATCACCATTACTTGTGCTGGCTTCATACTAATTTGAGGCTGCATTACTACCATTTAGAGCCTATTCGCTTGTTAGGTTATCATTTGTTTAAGATGATTCTCCAACGTTATCTGTGCAACCAGCTTTCTAATGCTTCATGTTGTATCAGACTGGACATGTTGTGGAATAAGGTCTCTTTGTTTGTGGAAGTTCTCAATGAAACACAAGCATGTGCATGCATGTGGTATATGTATGTGCATGCATCAAAATAAAATGTTGTTTCTCTTAGATAGTTGTTTCATATTGCACTTTGTTCTGTTTCCCTTGGTTTGCTGGTATTGTACCCGGATAAAGTTTGTCTTTAAGACTTTTTTGCAATTTTCTCAGAAAAAAAGACTTTTTGCAATTGTCTTTTAACATATTTTGACATGCTGCTGCTTTATATTACCTTCGCAGAACCTCAACCACAAAAACATTGTGAAATACTTAGGGTCTTTGAAGACGAAGAGTCACCTGCACATCATTCTTGAGTAACATATTTTATTCTTTTCTTCTCTAGTTGATAGAACTCCGCCTATGTTTTATAGCCGGTCCCAAGCCCGGATAAAGGAGGAGGGTTGTGTTAGGCCCCGACAGCCAGCGTAAAATACACATGCACATCATTCTTGAGTAACATATTTTATTCTTTTCTTCTCTAGTTGATAGAACTCCGCCTATGTTTTATAGCCGGTCCCAAGCCCGGATAAAGGAGGAGGGTTGTGTTAGGCCCCGACAGCCAGCGTAAAACCCTGTCGAATCGCATGAACATGGATCAACGAATATACGGAATGGCGTCGTATGATCGATGTAGCCGACCCCACCTAGTGGGATAAGGCTTTGTTGTTGTTGTTGTATTTAGTACTGAACATATTAATGAAGGCTGTTACAGTAGATTTTTCAGGCAGTGCTGAGGCATAGAGCAACCATTGTCGAGTGTGTGAAGGTACCATAACATTCTTGATGTTCTTGATGTGTGATCGAGTAGTAATTACTTTTCCCCAAAGTAGATCAGGGTAGCGCCTCACTTGCATACCACCTCTGAGCTCTTAGGTTTTTTGGCATCAATCAAATGATGGATTTAAGGTTTTAATATTGTTTGGTTGTATGCTGTGTTTAAGAAGTTAACCTCTGATTTACCATTTGTTCAATTTAGTTCCCACTTCCCAGTCGCTGATCTAAAGAGAAAACTTCCTAGTCTCTGTTTAATCCAACGACAGTAGCACTTCTGTTGTTGTTGTTTCTTCTTCTTCTTCTTCTCTTTGAGAAGTCTGTTGCTCTTTTCTAATTCATAGAATTCAAGCTGGTTGGTATAAGTGGAGGAAAGCCACTGGAGTTCTTTGTGATAGAAAAGTACCCAATAAAGTTAAAGGAAAATTCTATCGTACTGCTATAAGGCCAGCAGTGTTATATGGTAGTGAATGTTGGGCTATGAAGGGACAACATGAACGTAAAGTGGGGGTAGCCGAAATGAGGATGTTGAGATGGATGTGTGGTCATACAAGTTTAGATAAGATTAGAAATGACCATATACGTGAACGAGTCGGAGTGGCTCCTATTAGTGAGAAAATGGTAGAGAATCATTTGAGATGGTTTGGTCATGTTCAGAGAAGACCATTAGATGCGCCAGTAAGAAGAGTAGATCAAATAATCTGGAGTCCGATTAAAAGAGGGAGAGGGAGGTCAAGACGGACACTTGGCGAACTAATAGAGCAAGATCTATTGGTGAATAATATACCGAAAGATTTGGTTACTAATAGAGCGGAATGGCGTCGTATGATCCATGTAGCCGACCCCACCTAGTGGGATAAGGCTTTGTTGTTGTTGTTGTTGTTGTTGTTTTTAATTGTTCTTTCCGTCACGTAAATTGGAAAAACTGCATAATCATCATTCTCCTTGCTAGTTTGAAGGCTTCCATGGGAATTATGTTTCTCAAGTACATCTTATCGAAAAGAAAAAAAGATTCTCAAGTACATTTGGTTATCTATGTCCTGCAGCTTATTGATATGTTATATTTTCCGTATCTGCAACTTCCAGGATTCTGATGCCTCAATCTTCAAAAGGGTTCTTGAGCTAGTTTTCCTTTTGGTCAATGACACAAATGTGAAGCCTTTGAACAAAGAGCTAATTGATTATTTGGAAGTGAGCGATAATGAATTCAAGGGAGTTCTTACTGCCAAAATTTGTGCTATTGTCAAAAAGTAAGTGAAAGGACTATTGATATGGTACCACTCGCTCTCAGTTATTGTAGAAATTAGTTTGAGAAATAGTGAATTGTTTAAGGAGATAATGGACAGTTACAGAACATGATATGTTTCACTTTCAGAACTGTGGTCTACATTACCAGCTTAATTATGTTTCCGTTTCACTCTCGGGAACTGACCCTTTAAGTTATAAAACCTTGGATGACTACCTCCTTGCTAGTCGTCCTTTCTCTTCTAAAAAAAAAACTGATCCTTTAAGTTCTTTCCTTCAAGAAAAAAAAATTGAAGTTATATTTGCATTGCTCGGTCCTAGTTTTGTTGTGCTTCTGAATATTTGTCAACCTCGTAATTGAAGTTTGGTCCCTTTCAAGGATTGTTAACAGCTTAACATGACTGCACGCGTATGCACTCTCAAAGAGGATTGAAACTTTCCATAATGCCATCTCATAATCTATCCTCTAACAAAGATGAATACCTAGTTGCTCATATCGTTTTTTATTTTAGGGGAAACAGCAGGACCACCAGAGTTGCAGTTGTCATCCATAGTAGCTCATTTCTTTGTCAACAAAAGAATAAACAGATAGTATCTAACTTAGTTAGCTATATACGTCTGTTTTTCTTATTTCTGAAGCTATTTGAATATTATCAAGTGGAACATCACTTTTCAGCTATTTTAATATTATCAAGTGGAGCATCACAGTTCCCTGTTGTCCTTCGTTGACGCAACTTACTTGCGTTGAAGTGGTGAATATAGACTCTCCTCTGAAACTGAGGCACAAAAGTTATGTTTATCATTACAGTTTCTTGTTAGGCTGAGTTTATCAAATTATGTTTATCATCGTAGTTCTGGCCCAATGCCTTTCAACAAATGGACATGTGACATATTTTTAATGGAAGAGAAAATGAAATGTTTATCAAATTATATACATGAGGAAGAAACAAGGATCTTTCTTCTTTGTTTCTTTCCCTAGCATACTTGAGGCATTTCGACACACTTTTGTGATCACTGACTGTGTGTTTAATTGATTAATATTCACAAGTCAATAGTTTGTAAACCAAAACTTACAAGTCATGGTTGTTACCTTCATGTTGGAAACACAAGAATAATTGTGATTGTATTCAGCACACATCTTAGACATGAATGGATTTTGGTCTTTATGTAATATGCTAGTTGTGTCTGGTATTAAATGCCAAGTCCTTGTGGATTGTAGAAGTTACATAACTTTTTCTCTTTGACCATATTACTTGAAAAGGGTTTCCAAGAAAATTAGGCCACTTTAGCAGAATTCAGATACAACTAGTTTTCTTCTCAAAAAAAGAAAAAGAAAAAAGAGAACTAGCTTTTTGCTTCCAGAATTATAACTTCTCATGTTGTTCTGTTTCATGAATAAAGTGGAATTCAATATGTTTTTTCATGCGTTCCTTTTATAGGTTTTCTTTCACAAGAGAAGATATGGTACATAGATCAGATGTTCAAGGTCTTATCTTTGGTATGTTATATAGTACTTGTCACTGTCATTTCTAATAAATATCTGAAATTGCAATCAAATTTCATTACTTTTTCTGATATAATTCTCAGTATAATTACTTCTAAAAGGTTTTTAGTGTAATTAATAGTTTTAGTGCTTAGAGTTGTTTTATTCTATATTTTTTGAGGGTGGTGCTTAGAGATGTTATTGAATGAATGCATCATGGTTCTACTTGGTTCGCCTTGCTATGTTGTTGAACTCGCTACCTTTCTTTATAATTGGGCATCGCAACACATGCTATCACATTTAATCTTAAATTTATAATCTGTAAATCGTAGTAGCAAGAATGTTATTGGCCCCTGATTGCCAAATTTGAGGCTGAGAGCATAAAGACTTAAACTTCTCATAACAATGGTGTATCTGTTTCTTGTCTTGAAACTTCCACTTCTGGGGTGCAACTTTCTAGCCAGTTGAAATCTCCAATTGTTTGTTAATTTTTAGTTCTATTCGCTACTTGTGTTGCTCAGATTATCAATGTACTCATTTTGAGAATTCCAACGATGCATGCCTTTGTTAAGTTTTTTTTTTTGGTTGAGAGAAGCTTTTGATTCTTAATTGATGGAACATAATCTTCCTCTTCTCTCCCATAATCTGGTCCAAAAGTGACATGATTTGCAATGTTTAAAACTAGAGATGAATATTCTTTCCACATAGTTAATGATCAAACTGGAAGAGCTGTCTAGTTTGGACAGTGAGTTTTTTTAAGCTTCTGCTCTGGAATGCTCTTATCATCTTCTGTTCCGCTTGTTGCTTATTTGCTTTAACGAACAGCAATAACTAGGGAGCTCCGCAGATGATCTGCTCTCGCACACTAAATCGTTTTAACTCATTTAAACTATTAAAAACTTTGCTTGAAAATAAGCCTCGAATCAGACTGAATGGTGGAAATGACACTCATTGTACTTAGCCGGCCCTTTCCTCTTTCTAAAAATAAAAGAGACTGAATGGTCACCAACTGCTTCACGCCAAACAGTGGTATGTAAAGCCTAGGCATTATTCACATAAAGACAGTTTGCGTTATCATTTATTTGGTCTATGCTGGTTATGCATAACCTCCTAATGGATGCTGGCAAGCTATCTTTAATATTCTCCCACTTCATACTGATTCTCCACATATGGAGCTGTTAAGTGTGTCTTGTTATCCCCTCAAAAAAAAATCACAATATCCCTCTTAAAAAAATGAGTGTTATTATGCGCATACTGTTCTCCCGATGGGACACCAATTTCAAAAGGATTCACGACATGGAACGCCCTGGTAAGGTTCTTCATTTTGCATCACTACACACACATAATTGATGTCAAACCAGTCTGGGGTTAAATGTGGGTTCTTATTCTTCTATTTTAGAGATGACATTTGAATTCTCAATTCTAGATCTCGAATTACAAATTTGTCCTCATGTTGTGTAGTTTCTTCACTTTTTAGTATGATTGGTTAAGGAGATACTGCTTTACCCTGTTGTGTATATTCCTTGCTGCATTAAATATATTTTTAATGTACATACTAGATTTGGAGCACGTTCTTCACCTCTTTTCCATCAATGTAAAAAATGAAAAGCTGAAATCTGTAATAACTACTTTATACATGAGATCTTTATGCTCACCTCTGTCAAATTCTCTGTTGCAATATAGGAAGGGAACTATACAAAGGATGATGTATGTCATGCTCTTATAGTTGCAATTGGAATGTTAATCATCCAAAACCATATATTAAAAGGTCAATTTAAGGCACAAAGCTAACATAACGCGAGCCACAAGTGTTACAAAGAAGACCACTCATGGTACAAAAAATAAGTTTGATTTAGAATATTATCAACATAGCATCTGTCATTTTTTTTAAAAAAGAGTCTATGCTGCAGTAACCAAATAGCCCAGAGCATAGTTGCAAGAAGGGCCTCACTTTTCCTTGATAGATAGGTGATGAAATGCTCTATGGTCCCACCACTGTGAAATGCAGTCCAGAAAGCCAGCTCGGTCCTACCAATAATCCATGCAGTGTTGGCTTTGTTCCAAACCTCTCTTGCCATATCACAATTGAAAAAAAAAGTGTTTAGACACATAAAATACACAGGAAGTGCCTTGAGGACCGAATTCAAAAGGATCAAACACCCACCGTAGTGTTTAGACCATCAAAATGGACAAAGAATGCCTAATTGCATTTTCGATAGTGTTTAGACCATGAAAATCTAACAATGTATGTGTGATTTTAGACGTCTAGTTTGTAGCATGGTCGGGGAAGAACATGAGCATCTAGATCATTTGTGTAACAACTAGATGTATTAGAACATACTAGTGGAACATTTTTCATCCAAGACACCACCAATTTTATACTAATCAATATTTCCAAAAGATAAATTATATGATTTTAAACCCAAAATATTAGTTTTGCAGAAGAGGAACCCAGAACATTCATATCGATTAAGCAACACATCATGGACATTGAAGTCATAGTAATAACATACAAAAAATACAAATGAGAACACACAGGAAGGCATCGTACTATTGGATATTCCATAGAGCACGTGTGATATATGGTATCACCATTCGGTGGATTCTGAAAGATTGTCGATGAAACTAGATCGGACAGTAGGTGTGAGATACGATTGAAACAACCGAGGAGTGGATTGAACAATGTAGCAGTTGCATTTGATCTTGTTGACCTACACTCGTTGGAGAACACATGTGATCGATGGGAGAGAGAGTGAAGAGAGACCAAGTGTCACCGAATCCAAATCGCACAGTAGCCATGAATGGAAAAGAGAGCGAAGAGAGGGAAATGTCGGAGGGAGGGGATGGTACAATTTAGCAGTCATCTTTGATCTTCATCTTTCTGCACTCGCCGGGGGGAGAGACACATAAGGAGCAACCGTCATGCGCGGAAGGGGGGAGAAGAGACCATGCGAAGAGAGGAGTTCAGAGATTAAATGACCCAATTCTCGGAGTCACGCTGCTGAACGTCGGTCATTTTGCACCCATATATGAGAAGTGACCATGCTGAACGTTGTTGCATGCATTTTACAACATATAATTAGGCTTGCATTCGGGCTTATTTTGTGTAATTTGCCCATAGCGTGCATCTATTGTTACATTTATTTTTTAAATTTCTTTGAAGTAGTCATCTACCACTAGTTGATTTATTTTGTAGGAATTACTGATGAAAAACGGTAGAGTAAAAGAAGTACGCGAAACAGAGACAATTTAGCTTCCGAAAAATCAAACTTTGAATTTCACGGGATGTTACGCTCGCATCACGGGCCGTGAAAGGTTGCTTAACGCCCCAAAGTTTCATTTTCACGGCTCTGACAGAAGCGTAAAAAAATAACGAGGAAAACTATGATTTCACGGGCTGTTAAATATCTCTCACGGCTCTGAAAGGCGATTTTCAAGCATCCTCCTAGCATTTCAAACCAAGGAGACTTTGCATTCAACTGAGAAAACTTGAGCCGTGATGACTTTGTCACGGCCGTTAAAGCAGAAGTTCACGCATCCCGCACATTTCTTGGCTCCTCTAGCAATTCGAAAAAGGAGATGTCATCATGGGCGGTGAAGATAATCTAACGGGCGGTTATGGAGAGAAGAACGTAACGGGCCATAAAATTCTAGAATCTAGTCTTGGAGGATTATTCGTCGACCCCCACCTTCATCAAGTCTTCGTGGAATTTGAAAAATAATTCGCTTCCAGAACGGACGACCAAACTTAAATCGGCATCCGACTTTGTTATCAGAACGGATGATTGTTCATCCATCGGACCTCCGAAATTTCCTCAGGTCTGATTCCAATCTCTTTTTACTATTTGATTAGACTACTATTGACATCGACTTATTTTACTTTTATGACATTGATCAATTGGGGTAAGATCCCTACTGATCTAAAGTCCCAATTGGGCAAAGATGAAAATCTAAATTAATACAGATAAAAGTCAGGGAGTCCATGACTTGTTTATCGCATGGTTAGGGCATAGGTTCAGCTTGTCTTCATTATCGATTTGTCCCCAAGGATGGAGCATCCTCCTACCGCAAAGAGAGGGCATTTGCCATGGTGTGCACAACCATAGGCCATTCATGAAGTACATAACATCTCATTGCAACGAAGATGATAAAGTATGAGATTGCATAGAAAGACAACTGATCCAAAAGTTGAAGGCAACTTCCTACATAGCATAAATATCTTATTGATTCAAAGTATTGAAAATGAAACTCAAAGATCAAACATCGCATTGATTCCTTCTCTCGTGTTCAAGATACCAGACTCTGATCTCTTAATTCGTCCATTGTTATATGATTTACTAATACTATCTCTTATCGTGAACTCACAACTAATTTACTATTCACATATTTTGATCATGCTTATCTAATGTTGATTCAATTAATCCATTGGTTTATTATTCTCCTATTGGGCTGCGAAGCTCATGAAATATCGTTTCTCTTGCATTGATCCTGCAAAGAAACAACTCTATGGAAGGATGAGCCAGATTGCTAGGGATGATAATGTGCACACGGGCGATCACTCTTTACCTTCCGCACTAGATACTATTTATATATCGAAATCCAATTAAACTTTCTGTTTCATTGGATGTTTTATTTTGCATTTATCTTATCTAGTCAAAGTCATATTGTTGGTCAATATCAATGCATAGTCAGTAACATTCTCATATTCGGGGGCGTTACAACCAAGTTGATGTCAACCTCGCCCTCGCCCTCACCTGTGCTTGTTTTGTTTTGTAGGTTTGACCTATCTGCAATTTCAAGGTGAAATTGACACATCATTTTAAACTATTCTCAAGACAATAGTCATATCACATACATTACATGGTATTTAACGAATTATTTTTGAATGCATTTGAATACAATTAAATATAAAGATGAAAATTGATGAGAGTAAAAAAGATTATTTAATAAATTAATTTACTTTTTTGTTTTTGCCTCAATGTTGTCTCACGAAATCAATTGAAATTAATGGGTTGATTCTAAATAGTCAAGCACTTAAGTTGTACATTCAATCAGTTCTAAAGAAACATCTAGCCGGTTCTTAGTGCATTGCACCATGGATGCATCCCTAGTGTCGTGTTGTCATACACATACATTACATGGTATTTAACGTATTAATTTTGAATGCATTTGAATACAATTAAATATAAAGATGAAAATTGATGAGAGTAAAAAAGATTATTTAATAAATTAATTTACTTTTTTGTTTTTGCCTCAATGTTGTCTCATGAAATCAATTGAAATTAATGGGTTGATTCTAAATAGTCAAGCACTTAAGTTGTACATTCAATCAGTTCTAAAGAAACATCTAGCTGGTTCTTAGTGCATTGCACCATGGATGCATCCCTAGTGTCGTGTTGTCATACACGGCTAGCTCGACAAGTGTGTCCAAAGCTTAAAAAGACTCGTGGATCGGTTGAAACTCGATGAATAGTTTGACCCTCTTTTGATCCAGTCAAATTCGTCAAAACCCGAGTTCAACCGGTCAACCTATCGGATTTGAGTGACCCGGCCGGGTGAAAATAAAAAAATTAAAATGCTAAAAAATTAAACCTTCTCAACCAAACTTTAAATTTTCAGTTTTCTAATTTCCTACATAAATTATTTGATGAGCTAATTTGTTTCATCCATAATAAGTGCATTATTTTTTTAATTGTTTTATAAATTTAGTGTGCTTCCAACTTAAAACATGTTTTACAAATAAGTAATTGAATTCTACCTTTTCACTTTCTTTTTGGATTGTTCATTTTAAGTTTCCATTCAAAGTTAAACTCAATCATCAATACATTGCTATGAATATAGAAAACATAAAAATATCACTATTTATTTATTTATTTAATCATCATATATTAATTTATTCTTATCCGATTTGACTATCCGATTTAATCGGTTCGACCTGATCCGGTGACTAATCCAGGTTAGGTCTTACACCATTGCCCTTGTGTCAAATTCATTACAATTTCATCTAACTTTGAAACTCTTCTTTGTGCTTCATTTTGCATGACAAAGATATGCATCATATTGAAACATTCTTCCAGTATTGATAATCATTGCTCAACAAATTTGGATATGGGATCACGTCTCGACCTGGTTTATGTTGTTTTTTTTAATAATCCCAATTCTAATCAAATTAAGACAAATTGGATGATCCTCCCAATTGTCCTTGTTCGACTATAATGATAAAATAATTTAAAATATAATGATAATAATAAATTAATGCTATGATATAAATATAATAATTATCAATTAAATATATAATATAATATCTTAATGACATATTTATATATGTTTAAATAATTTGATGTACATTATTGGGTTGAAGTACGCTCCGAATTTTCATAATTTAGTGACTCGATCCTGGTCTGATCATAAATTTAGAAATTCGAATGAGTGCGGGATGAGAAGTCCGTTCTCACCCCTACTGATAATTATTCTTGAAGGTGTTTTTTTTTTGGAAAACATGAATAGGAAATTAATGGGCATCAAGAATTTAATCAATCAATATGCTTGACTAGTCCCTTCGGTTGGATGAATCGGGTGTTGATTTCAACAAATAAAATGTATTTTTTGACTCAATTGCGTCACATTATCATTATTATAATAATTAAAGTTAATTGAAACTAAGGATGGTTGGCCCAACTGGATAACGGGGTTGTGTCCCGGGATCGTTGGGTGTTAGTAGCGCTAGGTTTGATTTCAAGAGTTACCACCTTTGTAACGTCCCCAAAATTCGGCCCCAATTTAGTTGCCGAAGCCTAGGGCGGCGTCACTTTACATGACTTAATTACATAAAACATTGCAGCGAAAAATATAATAATAAAGTCCAATAACATAAAACATAGCGGAAGACTTCATAACGAATAAAATCCCAAGATAACAATACTAGCCCATGGGCCACATAAGCTTTAAGATAAGACCCAACATAGGGTTCATAATACATAAGTGAGTTCATATAAAAGTAAATTACTCAAAGGCCCATAGGCCATACATACTTGACTCTTATAAGAGTACATCATAACAACATAAGTAAGTTAACTTGGGCCGTAGCCCGACCAACTCATGTGCAATGTAACCATCATGAGGCTCTCGTCGCCGAACCTAAGCCTATCCATGGGGTGCAGGAGATTTCTCCCGTTAGAGTATGTTGAGGTCTATGCATGTTATGATCCTATGACATAATCTCTACATGTCATGGCATAGCCCTGCCCACTGGGTTCATCTTGTCGCTTGGAGCAGTATATGCAGGCCGACCTCACAGGGTGGTTTGGGAGTCCGTGACCTTCGCTGCACGAACTGGGCACTCCTTGCCCGGTGGGTGGGCCGCATTATGGGCCCCGAGGAAGGTTTATGGAAGGAGGTCTTCTTCACGTGCTATGGTCATGATCTATCTTGGGGCTCCAGGCCTATTCTTTCCCGTGGTGCTTCTTCTTCTGGAGAGGGGTGGCTGCGTTATTCCCCCGTGTGCGACACCACATGACCCCATTGCTTGGCTCTGGGGAGACGTTCTCTTTTTGGCAGCATGACTAGTTACCGGCGGCTCACTGGCAGACTCTTTTCCCCGGCTGCGGGCTCTAGCGGCACATCCCGATGCATCCGTAGCCGCGTGCTGTCTGAGAGTGGTGGCCCGGGCACCGGCTCTTGGACTCCCACTTTCAGTTCTTCCTTATCTGACCAGTGATACTTGGAGTTACTGGCGCTTCACCGGAGGATTGCTCCCTTCCGCCCGGGTCCTGCACGGGTGGATGGTTGGGTATGGATATCAGATTCCTATTCAACGCGCAGCTTATACCTCAGCTTCCTTTCTGCTCCTACAGACACGGAGGTTTTCAGGGCAAACTGCAGACTCATTTGGCGATCTCATGTTCCGCTGAAAGTCAAGATATTTGCTTGGCTTCTGAGGCGCGAGAGGACCCTCACTCGAGTTTACAGAGCACGATGGGCACCCCACGCGGATACTTCTTGTGGACTGTGTGGGGAGATGGAGGAGGATGTTGCTCACCTTTTCTTCGCATGCCGAGTGGCTAGAGTGGTGTGGTTTCGGACGAGTTTCCTGGGCGATATTCCTTTAGTACCTGCTGACTTTTGGCAGTCCATGAGGGGACTCAGCAGACGGAGATCGAGCTGGAGGGCTCCGTTGGCGACCTTTTTGGCCGGTGCCTGGGCCATCTGGCTACAGCGCAACCGGGTGATTTTTGGTGGGGAGAGTTGTCAGGCGGATAACATTGTATATCACATGTCTTGTCTTCTTCGGGATTGGGGTGGTGTCTAGCGTCTGTACTCTTCTTTTTTTGCCACTCTCCTCTGGAGAGTTTGTCACTTGTACATGACATTTCCTTTTCAATGATATATATACCTGGATGGCAACCAAACGGTAGTCATCCTTTTTCTCCTCAAAAAAAAAAATGCATTTCATCATAATGGAAAACATAAAACATGTGCATGCTACGAGGCACTTATGCATATTATATGGCATATGAATATATTGTCATGGCAAGATAAGATAAGCATGTAACATTATAATCATTAGGTCAAAGCATATCACAACTTATCATTATGCTAAGGCATATAATCATTTATCTTGTTTTACTTTAACATTTTCTTACATAACATCTTATGACGAGGGGACATACATTAGCATCTTTTTTTGTGCTTTCATCATCATCTTCATCTTTATGTCCCAAGTCATCATTGGAAAATACATACACACATATAAGACTTTACTTCTTAGGCTTTAGTCCCCTTGAAGTACATACATGGGTGTAAGACTTTACTTTCCAACTTTGCATCATCTTTTCATCTTTTATCTTTATTAAGATAACTTCTTATCTTGGTGATTAGAGGATTCTTTATATTCTCTACAATAGCTATAAATATGGTAATGTAGAGGATGCAATGGTGCATATTGCAAAATCACGTTCTACATTCTCTTCAAAATAAAAAAAATGTATGCATGTTTTCTCTTAAAAATAAGAAATTTTTTTTTATAAATTGTATATACAAATAGAGGTGTTTTCAATTTTTATTTGCATACTCAACTCCCTCTTTAAAGGCAAAGAGTATGTGCGAACATACGAATATACATATGTGCATGATAAAGAGACATTTTACTATAATATCATCATGATATTCAAAAGTTCATTATGAAATATATATATTTGCTTATTCATATTTTTAAAATTTAATCATATTTTTAAAATTTAATATTTGTAGTTAAGAATAGAGGGTGCTTCCAAAACAGTTGTATACTTTATATAGAAGAGCATGTGCATATCTCTTAACAAAATATTTTATGTACATGAAGATGTATAAGACAAAAACTTGCATCTTTGATATTATAATAATTATTAATAATAAAAATGATCAATATTTTAATTATAATATTATGATAATAATCATAATGAGTTAATATTCATAAAATTATTACTAATGGTAAAGTTAATAATATCAATGAGTATCACATCATTTAATGCTAAAAAGTTTTTTGCTAGTTATTGAAGTTGACACATATAATTCATTTATATCCATATATATATATATATATATATATAACAAAAGATAGAAGATGCTAAGTATCATTATCTCATTAAGCTATGTATCATTAAAATTATTTTTAAATGAGAGTTTATAAAGTATGTTACTTATGTTAAATAATAATAAATAAAATAATTTATATTCATAATTAATATATATATCACGATGATATTGATTATTATTGAGTAAGTACCTATGTTCCCTAAAATATAATTTATAATTTCAAAATAGTATTTCCTTTATAATAAAAAAATTAAAATATTTATAATGTATATAATATATATATGTTGAGGTAGAAGTTGCCAAATGAAAAACTCTTATGATGCCACATATGAAATAAAATTATACTAAATAATTATAATTATTTTTGAAAGGGTTTCATGTAGAGGGGAAGGATGGTTCTCCCCCCATCTGCGGTCGTCGGATCCACATCCGATGGCCGCGGATGATGCGCGTGGTTCAGCTCAAGAAGTGCACGGTTCAGGCGTGCGGATCAGCGGTGGTTCAGCGGTGGCCTCTCAATTTTGAACTATTTTCTCTTGCATAAATTATGCAAAAGTATATGAAAATAATGCAAGAAACTAATTAACACAGATAAAACATGAAACACACATCATAATCATGTTATCAGGAGTCTAAATAATGAAATATATTAAGAGAAAACCGAGGTTCAATGTAGTCTTCCTCTAACAATTAAAATAATCCATAACCAGAAGAATTAACATCAAATTCTAGGGAAAAAATATAAAATAAAGATTAAAAATTGTAAATCAAACTCCCAAATGGTGGTAGACGTCTTTGAAACAAGCCTTGGCTGAAACTATGCTCCAAATGATTACCCGAAACCCAGAAATATTTAGTTCTTTGAGTGATTTGCAGTGGCGCACAGTAAAACTTTGTCTCTTGTTTCTGGTGCGACTAGGGCTTCAAATTTCAAGATTGCATGCTCTTTGGATTCGTGGTGCATTCATATTTATAGGGATGGCGGCCTTTTAGGATTCCAAATTGAAATCGTGACTCAAATCTAACTTAAAGTCGATCGAAAAATTACGTGATCTGCCAATTTGATTGATTGTACTAACCCGGGCTGGGTCTGTTCCAACTCGGGATGGGTTTTGTACAAATTTTATTTTTGGACAAAAATCAATTCGGAATCGAGTTTTAACACCAACCCGATCCGGGTATAATGCCAACTCGACCCGAGTTTCTCTTAAGCTTAATCAAACATGCTCTTTGTGCTCTATTTTTCATGTTTTTCTAATCTGACTGCTTTGCAGCTCCAAAATGATGATCCTGAGAATAAAATAATCCGCAAATGAGTAGCTTTTGACTTGAAATAATTTTAGAAAATAAAGAAAAAATAGATGCATGTAATGATAAAAACTATGAAAAAATAACATAAATGATGCATGTAAAACACGCATAAAAGTGCACACATCGTAGCTTTGGACTCAAAAGAAATTAAGAAAATAAATAAAAAATAGATGCACGCAATGATAAAACTACAAAAAATAACCTAAATGATACAAAACATGTATAAAAATGCATGCATCAACGCCATTGTGGTGATACAATGACGCTGAATCATTGCGTCTTTAATGTGATGCAAATGCGGCACCATTGTACATACACTTCCTTCACTAAACTTTAATTCATAAATTAAACATACATACATACATATATGTTGATATACACACAACGCACTACGTCGTAGTAGCCTCGAAATAACTATTGTATTTAGCCGACTTGTTTTGATTAATCTCACTTCATCCTACATATGTGTAAATTTCTTCTAATTTAACTAATAAAAAAATATATCACTTAATTACATGCTGATAATCATATGATTTAACAAAAGAATTCATAGATATGTGGTACCGGTTTATATATATTTATATATACATATATGTGTATATATATATGCATATATATGAATATGGAATTAAACAATAGGGTTTTTTAGCAGTTAAATTAGCTAATGTAAACTTATGTAAACATTTATTAATATAAATAGCATAACACATATAGTTTATAAACATATATATGTATAGAGACAAACATTACATGTGTATATGTACATATATTGATATAATTAGGTAATTTAAACTTATATATACATTTATTAATATAAATGATATATATGTATAAAATAAATTATATATATACATACATACATACATACATACACATATATACATATATTCACATACACATATACATATACATATACATATATGTTGATATAATTAGATATATATATATTTATTTATTTATGTACATTCAATCAATATATAGTCAATAAATAACTAATACGTTGGCGCTTAGTCTAGCGACACATTGGCGTCACAATAGCGTCGCAATTGTTGCGTCATGCATAATAGTGTCACTATAGCGTCGCAAGCTCGTGACTCCAGCTTAGCATCCTACATTGTCGAAGCCAATGTGACGTGATGCTTTACCTTAGCATCACATTCATTCAGTCGCTAATGTGCGGTGCTATTCGCAATATATGTGGCGCCATATTACCGAGTCGCTAATCGTCGATCCGTGTGCTCATGGAAGAACGAATCATGACCCTCCTTTCTTTTAATCAGATGCTTCAGAGAGCATGTTTCTTTTAATTCATTGTTCTCAAGATAGGACTCTCTTATGACATGCGAAGTTAATAGATGACCATATGTCATTTGTATTGCTCAAGATTTTGTATGCTCATTTCGATAGCAATGCTTCATTTGCTCTTCGAAGTACATGATCATCCAAACCTCCTTCAGAATGAGGTTTGCAGATATCCTTCCACGCCACCAAATGAACACCATGATTTATTTCTAGAAGTGTCCAAAAAAATTTTGCTTCTGAGCGAGTCAAGGCACACTTCAACTAATCTTGGTAGAGGTATAGATAGAAAATACACCAGTATAACTGATAGAACTATATGCACAAGAGTAAGTCGCCCCTGCATGGACTGTAGCTTTGCACTCCAGCCCTCGAGTCGCTGCTCCACCCTCTCTATGACTGGTGTCCACTCTTTGACTCGGGTCCTCTTATCCTTTAGAGGCAAATCCAAATATGTTAATGGGAGGTTGTCTATAGTTGTTTTTAGTAACATAGAAAAACCATGTGAATTTCGTGGGAGTGTAATTTATTGATTGATTTATTGGACTCTAATCACAAAATGCAAAAGACTAAGGTCTAGGTGTAGACTATACTAAACTAAAAACTGACTAAGGTCTAGGTGTAAACTATGTTCCACTGGATACTGAACAAGGTCTAGAATTTGTACAAAATAAAAAATGCAACAGAATGATATATGGTCTAAAACTCCTCACTTCACTCAACTACAAGTGCATAGATCAGAGTAATAGACCTGAATTTCATATTCATAGTATTTTAAAACTTAAGATTCATTAATTAATCTAAATTAATCTCACGCTAGCTTAACTCTTTTTTGTGTTTTAAGGTGATTGATATAAAATGATAACTAATAAATAATGAAAGGTTCTATTAGGAAAGGGGTTCATCTAATATTTTACTATGATGGTTAGAATAACTTAACATTAATAATCATACTAGATTCAACTTGTAAAAACTGCTCTCACAGTACATTAAAGTTAAAACTAAGTATCATACTCTTATATGAACATTAGTTAGGTTGATTCAACAAAGGTTCAACTAATAGCAGAATATCATGAAACTTTCAGCTCATTGCATAGATACAATTAGATCCAGAAAGTAATGCTAATGCTCTTGGTTTATCTCTAATCAATAAGGAAATTTAAAATCAACCTCTCTGTTTTCATTTCAATATGAAATTCACATTAACAAAAGCTGGATGGATGTATCAATTCTCAGCATGAGAAGATTAGAAGCAGAAAGACATGTCAATATTCTTGACTCATTTCTCAGAAATCACAACTAACAGATGAAATTAAATCCATAAACTAATTGTGAATGCTCTTGACTCTAAGATTAATTTCTCAACTGTCATTATAATATGAGATTCACATTAACAAAAAATTAAAGGACACATTCAGATCTGAGCATGGATTAGAATCAGAAAATAAATGCTAATGCTCTTGACTCATTTCTAAACAAGAAAGAATCAAATATCAACTTCTCAGTTGTCATTCTAAAACAACATTCACATCAACAAAAAACTAATTAAAAAACATTCAAAAACCACACTAGTATTAGTGATAACAATGTTCAATCAACCATCCATAAACAAAAATTAGACTACTACCCTATCCTAAAAGAGCTAAGATTTAGCTTCTCATAAATGATGAAATCAATACAAAATAAATGATGAATAAAATAAAAAAAAAACATTCTAAAGAATTAGCTCCAACCACCAGCAAAAACCCAGCCTCTAGCCAAATGCCCCCATTGTTCCTTAACATCTCCCTTTTATATGACATTATCATCACCATTTGATCCTTCTCAAAATCTTTCCTTCCATCTGATTTTTCCATCTATCCTTTGGTCTCCTCTTCTTTCAAGAAGATTTCTATCTGCATGCTTTTCGCAACTGCAAAGAGTGATCCACTCTTCTTTCTCAGCAGGAATATTTGTCTTTTGTGCTTGATTTTGATCCTGCAACAACATGAACAACAAGCATCAATTCTTTAAATGAAAATTAGACAAATAAGAATAAAATTAGTATATTATCTAGTTCAAATGTGCAAATGTGAAATAATATTATGCTGAGAAGATAAAGACATGTAAATTAAGCATAATTATTAGAACTTTAAGAACTTATATGCACATGAATTAAGATGAATTAAGGAAGAATTTTAGTATGATCGCTGCCTCTTGGTCATCCATCCCAAAAGGTATAAATAAATATTTCAAATGATTAATGTTTAAAACAAAAAAAACTCCAAAAATCTTCACAAGAATAGAAGTCATCCTTGCCGCCTCCTTAGAGCCTTCAATGAAGAATGTAGTATATCAGCATATTGTAGAAGTGAAATCATTGAGCCTGACTTAGATTGCCAGTAAACCTAGAAATGAGACCATAATTACACAATGAAAATGTGCAGCGGGCCAACACATCAACTACAAGCACAAATAACATTGGGGCAAGGGGGCAGCCTTGTCGAACTCCACGTTGGTTCCAGTTGGGAACCATTTATGAGAGTTGAGAAAGAAACTATACACATGCATTGTTCCATCATGATATCCACTTCATCGAAAGGACTCTAGGAGTTCCACAAGAAGGTCCAATCCAAGGTGTCATATGCCTTAGAGGAGTCCTCTTTCCAAATAAAACCCTTTTTCCCAGTGTGACGCCATGTAGAAATTATTTATGAAGCCATGGTAAAGTTGTCAGAGATCAAGCACCCCTCAATGAAAGCTTATTATACCCGGTGCACTAAAGTGTTTAGGATTAGCTGCAACCTGTTAGCCAAGCCACGAGTCTTTAACTCTTTCTGCTATAGACTTCTTTGGTACTAGGAACAAGAAAAATCTATTTATGTGATCAAAACCCCTGTTGACAACCGTGCCATAACATCTGACCCAAGAAGTGTCCAGAATTCCTTAAAGAATAGAACCCGAGGCTCCTTCACTCTTTATACCCTTTAGTGCAATGAGAACCTCCTCCTCAAAAAAGCTACATGTCAGCTTCTCAACTTGTGTTTGAGTTAATCTAGGAGTCGAGGTACCTGTCCACTTCCACTCACTTGGGGGTTGTCGACGAGTGAAATTCTGGAAATAATCAGTCACTTTCTATCTTGGACGTTCCTACCAATATCATTTGTGCATAATTATGCATTTAATTAACATACTAAGTTAGTTTGCATGTCCATTTAGTGATATTTGTATATAGTAATTAATATATCGATTAGTGCATAATGATTACTTAATTATCGATAAACTTTATAAAGTAATTGCATGAGGTTATTAATAATAAATCATAAAATTTCTAAATATTATAATATATATGTTCAAAAAAGATTAAGTAAGCTTAATTAGGGTTAAGACACACAGTTATGACAAAAAAATGTGATTGGACATTACTTAAGTTTCAAGCAGCTGAAGCAGGCAGGTGGACAGCTGTTTAAAGGGATATTTTTTCAAACCGCCTTATGTCATGAGACAATTCTAAAGAAAATATATAGGCTGTTCAAGGTGAGTTTTGATCCAAAAATTATTCTTTTGATTGAGAGGATCATTCCTTTGTGAATACCGAATCATAAATTATGAAATTTGATATGGATAATCCATTCGACGTCAGCTTTCCATGGCCCCTAGAATCATCTAAAAAATGAGATTTATAGAGGAAGTTATGAACTTATCTTCGCAAGTCACTCATTCTGTCCCGAGTCTGATACAGGTTCAATTTGTAAATTAGGGTACGGTTGGAAAGAGTGAATTAGGGTTTGAACTTTGGATATGCTTGATTCCAAGGGTTCTGTGAGAGGTGGAATCATCCTATTTAAACTTGTAACTAGGGAGAAATGAATTTTTCATTTCATGGTTATTCTTCTGTCAGATTCCGGGACATGGACCTGTGATGATCTGAATTAACTATTTTTGTTATAAAGCTATACAGCGAGTTAATGTTTTATAATTTTTATGACAAAATACTAAGGAAGTCTAGTTTTCAGAAAAATTCTGACATAGTTAAATGGACAAATATGAAGAAACATATAAATCAATATTTCTGTTATACACAGTCTGCTAGGGCATAAACCCTATGTTAGATTGTCTTAAATGTTATGACTTACTCACTTGGACTTAGTTAATGATGTTTGGGGATTTGAAACCTTATTATGTTTGGTTTCTAATTAATCAAGAATCATAAAATTTGCCTATGTGCTTAAGAAGTTATGAATTATTTATTGACAGACACTCAGTCTGAAATCCTGAGACAACGCCTAGTTAAGCTTTAGAGAATTGAAAAGTTCCACGTGTGGAATAACTTTTGGATATGAATACCTGAAATTATAAATTGATATTAGAGAATATTATATGCATTTTAGGGAGCATAATCATTCATGCATCATGAGCACGTATTGTTGCATATTACCTTATTAGTGATTGGAAAGTAAAAAAGCATTATTGCTTGTAGGAAAACATCAAGTTGCAAATGAAAGGGAGGAAATCTAATAAACCTTCTTGAAGGGATTAAGTATAAGGTGAGTGGGTAAATTTGCAACATAGAAAAATGATATATATTACTTCTTTTATTTATGATATTATCTCAAGTAAAGATTATTATTAGTATTATTATTGAAACATACATTGTGTTAAGAAAGATATTTATGATATGTTTCAAGGATTTCATATGAAATGGAATATCCTTTTACATCAAAATATTTTCAGGAAATAATACTTGTGAACTTAAAATAAGTTTAGTTGATATTGATATATGATGGTGATATGTTATTTTGCTATTATAACACTCCATGTGTACATTAGTCATGCTAAATGAAAAAGGTCTTTGGGACCGCATTCGATATACATGAAGCCTTTGTAACGTATATCGGGTGTCTTTGCCCTTTGGGGGCTGCTCTGCGTGCACGTATTGATCCATGATATGCTCTACGTATCTGAGAATCATGAATGATTGGGTGACACATAATCATGATTGAAATACGTATTGACACATGAGTTGTTCTGCGTATCTGAGACTTTTGATTGTGAAACTCTGCTTAACTGTATGACACACAATCATAGAGGGATACGTATTGATCCATGATTTGCTCTGCGTATCCGTGACTCTTAATTATGAAGCTCTGCTTAACTGTATGTCACATGATCATGAAGGAATACGTTTTTACCCATGATGAGTATGTGCAATAACACATGTGTGGAGTTTAATTATGAAAATGATGATATTTTGAGTTACTTATGTGAAAGTTCATATGATTTGACAAGCCATGTTATATGTGTTATGCTTTAAATGTTTTCTCATACGAAAGAAATGTGATTATTTAAATGATATATGCACTCGTATTATTCCCCTATGTTGTACTTTTATTTCACTCACTAAGCAAATTATTGTTGCTCACAGTACCCATTTTAAATTTTTCAGATACTCGTAAGTTCTCGAGTTGAGTTGACTCGGAGCTTGATTTTGCTGCATATAGAAGAGGTCGAGCCACTGGAGTACGTTTACTTTCCCCTTCACTTTTGTTTTTGAAAGCATGCATGTAATAACTAGTTTAGATGTTGTAATTAAGTTGGAGAAGAACTTTTTGTAAGGTTGTATAAGATTTGAACTTTTTGTAAGGTTGTATAAGATTTGATCTTGTGGGGTTATATATGAGATGGTTTGTAAAAAACAAATAATGACAATATGTGAATGTCCTATCTTATAGTTTTTTATTAAACTTTGATGCATATATATGTGTCTTTTGTATGTATTGACAAATAACACAAGAAAAGTAAGGGAGGGTGGTTTTGCCGATTTTATTTTTAAAATTGCTAAATATAATTTTAAATTATGATAATTGGGATTAGAACTTAGTCACGTAGTTGGGTGTGACACTTTCTCACCAATGTTCTTCTCAGTCACCTCTCTATCATCAACATACAAGTTTATCAATATTTTCTCGGCGACATCCACTTGCATACAAGTGAAAGAATATTGTGTTTGAGTCCCCTTCTTTAAGCCAACCTTCGCCTCCACTCTATCTCCCTTTTAAAGTCTTCTTTCGCCATCACCTCTTGATTGCACTTTCGTTCCAATAGCTCTATAGAGGATAATTCATGAACATCCTCTAATCGATCAAGCATCGAGATTCTATTCAAGGCCTCCTTGTGTTTGAGTTCACAATTTATCTTAATTCTTTGGCCGTAACCACGGAGAAAGCTCAGAAGGCAACTCCTTGACATCAATTATCAAATCATCATATGCAAAGGAGTATGAACAAATTACATACACTATGTAGACAATGTAAAAAATAATGCAGACATGAGTCAATAAATCAAGATAGCTTGAAATTTGAAGTTATGACTTATAACAACAATGTTAATTGAACGTAGACCGAAGACTCTTCCACGCAAGTTCAAAGGAGATGAATTAAAACTAACAAGTCTTCATCGTCATCCAAGATGAAAACTATAAATGGGAACTATTCTTGTAACGTCTCGAAATTTCATCTGTCCAAAAGGCTAACTCAGTAGTGCCACTCAATTCTATGACTTAATATTTTCTTTAACTTTGACTAATCAACATACTAGTTTACATAAAACTAATTTGCAATAATCTTTACAATAGCGAAAGCAATATCAACTTATACAATGACCTCGGGTTATGGGCCAACAGTTATGCAATATTAAATTCTATATCTATGTGTATGTCACTCGTCAGAGGAGCTATCAACCATCTCACCATCGTCATTATCTCATCCTGTACGGATCCAAGAAAAAAAAATCCAATGAGAATACACTCAGTACGTATGGTCACCCATAACTATAAAATATGAATCATATATCAATATCATAATAATTATCAATTATATGAACAATTGGTAATCAGTAAATAATGGTAGAATTAAGGATAAATAATTTATAGTATAACAATTAGTAATTAGCAATAAGCAATTGATCGAATATAATAATTATCAAATGATCAATCAATATCAATCACTTCTATTATCATTTATCATTAATCAATAATTTAATTAGCCAAGGTTGATGAAAGCCATATTTAATAATTATCAATAATCTATCTATCAAGCATAGAGGTCACAATTTATTATCCATCAGCCACAACAATGCAATTCAATTATCAATCGGCCACAACGACACAATTCAATTATCCATCAATTATATTGATTGTAATACAATCATCAATTAAGGTTATTATACGATTGTCAATTAGTCAATTATCTCTTACTTATTCTTTAACCGCAAGGGTTGCGATACAATTATCAATACCATAAAGGTCACAATATAATTATTCAATTATTCATTTAGTCTTTAAAGTCATCTACAAAAATCATAAGCTCGTTTATTAAGGGAATGTGGGTCTAATCAATCATAAATGTCGCAATACGTAAAGCATATATTCATCTTTTATTTTGTTTACGTATGATGTTTATCTTTATTAATTTATTTATTTGTCGTTTCAATTCAGAGTACAATTATGGGAACATATCAAGCTTTCCTTATTAATTAAGTGTCAATCAATAAATAAATACACCTATGATCATTAATTGATTTTTCGTCGTTTCTAATTCTCCATTATCAATTATCAATAAACAATTTGGGATAAAGTAGCATCACGATCATAATTCAATTTTATCAATAAATCAATTATCAATGACTAATCATAATACTAATATGATAAAAAAATATAATAATCTCGACAACTATAATCAATAATTGAATAATAACATTTCTATTAATTAAACTTGGGTCGGGTCGGGTAGAACTCGGGTCGTGTCCTATCCATTCTCAATCTGATTCAATTTGAATACTAAAACTTAGGCCGAGTTATCTAAACTTGGTCATAACCGCACTAGGATTCACAGAAACTCGAGCTAGCAATGTAGAACCTGGGTTGGGTTTTGCCGATGTCAAGGAGTCACATTTTTTATGCGACTTTCAGCCCTATTTTTTATGTGATTTAGCGATTCAACTCTAGTAACAATTAATCCATACTATAGTTCAATTATAGGACAAGAATCTTGATGATTTATACTGACAAAAATCGTCGGTATAAGGATCCCAGTGCATACTTTAAGTTAATTGAAAAATCAACTATGTTCCTTATTGTCTACTGGTTGTATGAATGCCGAACTTTGGCTAGAGATTCCTTCCCGATGTTGCTTCGAAATCCGTGCCAATCATTTGCATGATGTTCTCCTATGTTGAAGTCTCGAAATGATTTGTCGATCATACTCTCAGATGTCTCGATTTACACGCAAAGGAGGAGAAGGAGAGAAACGTTGTGTACAAACTTGGTCTTAATGTGTAAGGAAGACTCAATATCCTTTGGATCATATTCATAATTTTTTGGATGGAAATTGATTTTAATTGGATTTCCAAATCAATTCCAAGTTTTCCTTATTTATCTCTCATCAATAATTATCTAAATCAAACTATACTTTTTTTTGTCTTATCGTATTATTTCTTTTTTATCTAATTTTTGAAAATATTTAATGTAATAATATTTCATCACTTAATTCTTGGAGGCTGAAATATTTTTAAAATATAAAACTCTTAATCCCATCTTATTTGATAGTTTTTTAACCATCAGGTGTGTTTTTTAATATCAAATCAAATTAAAATTCTTAATTCTATTCTTACTTCAAATAGAATTTAAGTTTTATTCTTTTTCTTTTTTTAATCATACTTTTGATCTACTCAATTTTAAATTCCTTGTTCTAAATAAAATAAGCATTTCTTTCTTTTGCACTCTAATTAAATCTTCTTTTATCACTTTTAATTCATCAAATACTCTAATTAAAAATCGTGGGTGTTACAATTCTATCTAACTCTTTTTCCTAGATTTTGATTATTTTATTAAAGATTATAAATAAGGGTTCGCATTTAGCTCATACGCATGCTTCGAGTTTGACAGTATTAATAAGCTTTGACTTAATAAAAAATTACGTCGTGACCGTAAATTTCGAATTTTGAGTTAATCAATAGTCCCACCTATGCGGTCAAGCCACGTCACAGATGTCCCAGTCAAGCCACTATTCCGATTGGTTATAGTGAACTCATCAACCGCGTTATATTAACGTGCAATATTATATATATGTAAGCTCTTTTCCTAGCATGATTCTTAATATATCATTGAAATTAAAATAATAATAATAATTTATTTATTAAAAATCTGATTCAATTCAGTTGAATTTGATCAAATCGCTTAATTTCTTGTCTTTAATTTTTATTCATTAATAAAAATTTCTTGCTTCCTGCATTGTCCAAATGAAATTGATGTTATCAACTACCCTAAATCAGAAGACTAAAAAACGATAGAATTTTTCTTCTTTACAAGAATATGGTTCAGGAAAAATAGAGTGATAATGGAGTGCCAATATAATGTAGAGGAGTGAGACTTCAGGACTTCCTTTTTTAAGAGACAAATAACATAACAATTGCCCTTTTCTAATAATAATAATAATAATAATAATAATAATAATAATAATAATAATAATAATAATAATAATAATAATAATAATAATAATAATAATAATAATAATAATAATAATAATAATAATAATAATAATAATAATTCTGCTTAAGAATGGACAACCATATTTATATATTAATCATCTTTGGCACATCAAATGCAAATATTAATATAAGAGAACACTACATGCATAGTAATTAGTAATATGATAGTAGAAAACAAAAGGTTATTTGTTTAGTTTTATTTTATTGATGTTTTTCGATACATACTTCAAAGAGTTCAAGATACTTTTTTAGGCCTTTAACAGGAAATTTAAAAAAAGAAAGAAAGAAAAGATGCGGGGTGCATGCGTAGATAAGGCAGGCATAGCGAGAGCGAGCGGAGGTGGCAGTCTGGGATTTGACTCAAATGGGGATGGCTTTGGCGACGGAGGGGTAGACGACGGTGGCCGGGTGCGCCATGATCCGGCGTCCCTTCATGTGGCGAAAGATGTAGACCACGGCCCCCACCGGCCATTCCACTACCGCCGCCGCCGCGAACGCCACGAACCCCAGCGTCGGCCCCACCACCTTGCACCGGCACGGGTTGCTCCTCGTCCCGCACTGCACGCACACCGGTACGAACGTTCCCACCACCATCTTCTTCTTCTTCTTCTTCCTCCTCCTCCTCCTCCGTTCAAGTCCTAAGTCGTGGTCGTAGAGCGGTTGCTAAGGAACGCAATGGATTTTCTTGTGACTGCCAACTGTTTGGTGCAATGCTTCTATGTATAGAGTGAGAGATATGGACGGACTTGGCGAGGAGAACGGAGTGCTTGGCGCGTGTCCGGTGTACGTGTTCTTCGGAGAGCCTCCTTTGCCACGGCAAATGTTCAACTGCCACGCTTGTGAGTGGGTTTATCATAAAATAAATTATCTGGTTGAGATCGTTTTTAAACAAAATTAGAATTAACTTAATAGAAAAAGATATTTTCTTATCTGAAATTCAAATGCTGATTTTAAAAAATGGTTAACACAAAAAAATATCTCATCTCATTCCTTATTTTTTTCACTAGCTTTGATCATCTAATTGTGATAAACTATTTGAGAGATTCAATCATTAACCGTTGTATGAAGATTAAAAGATAAGAAATAAAATAAGATAGGGAACATCAAAATTAAATCTATATATCTATATATATATATATTAAAAATTTATTATATCATGCTAAATTATTAGAAAAAAAATGTTTAATGTTTAAACGCATTCTAATAATTATATATCTTTACTATTTATACTATTATATTTTTTTGAGGACTATTTATACAATTACATAATTTTCATACTCTATAATCATATAATAATTATTAAAAGCAAAATACTTTAAAAGAAGAATACTAAATATTAGTAACTAAAATTTAATACTTTTATATATTAAATCATGACACGTGATAATCATTTTTATACTTTTAATATTAATAACTAAATTTTATGTTTTGAGTATGCAAAAATATAATACATAATTTCTACTAAAAATAAATTATTTATTCTAATTTTAGTAATATTATTTTATTGATATTTTTTGTACGTCGCATGGCATTACTTCGTTGGTTTTAATAATGTTCATGTAATCCTAATGAAAGGTAAACATAAGTTTTTTAAGGAAACAAATAAAGGAAAAAAAAAGTAGATGGCTGCCAAAAATGCCACATGTTCGTGATAAAATTAAATATTCTATTACAAATAAGATTACTTATTAATTTGTATATAATTTGAAGAAGAATCATACGACATATTAATAAAATATCTTAAAGCTCTTAATTTAATGGGTTTAATGGTCCTGCTCCTAAAATTTCGAGCGTCGGATGGATCATCAAGGGTCGAGACTTGTTTATATCCGTCCGATTGATGATTGACAACTCAGATACGACACATCTTTTTTTCATTATTTTTCCGCTCAACCCCAACTTATGACGCTCACTTTTCCTCTCGCCTTCTTTCTCCTCGCTCGTCGCCTCCCACTCGCCTTCTCTCCCTCGTCGGCGCTCTCGCCCG
Organism: Pontederia crassipes; assembly: GCA_030549335.1. NCBI lineage: Eukaryota > Viridiplantae > Streptophyta > Magnoliopsida > Commelinales > Pontederiaceae > Pontederia > Pontederia crassipes. The sequence goes on along the minus strand of JAUKPH010000023.1, from coordinate 3,893,218 downwards.
ACTCCCACTCCCTCACCAACACTCAACCTCCTCGCCGACACTCAACCTTCGTTCCGTCGCTCCGATCTTGCTCCAAACTCCCTCGACACCTGCAATCTCGTCGATGCTCGACCTCCTCACTGACACCCTCGCCACCCCCTGCGCGTTCGATTTTGCTCCGATCAAGCCCTGGACACCTGCATCTGCACACCCTCACCGCAGGCCGGCCCCGCCCACTTCGCGATCTGCACATCCATGCCCTCCTCGACCCTCGATCTCGCCCTCGACACCCCTCCCCCCACCCCACCCCACCCCCACCCCCCCCCCCCCCCCCCCCCCCCCCGACGCTTGATCTTGCACTCCGATGTTCGACCTCGCCCGCAGAAGCTCGAGGTCGCCACCGTCGCATATGCAATTCGCCGCCGCTGCATACGTAGATCGCCAATGTCGCCATGCCTGCCTCAGAGCTTCATCGCCGGCCTCGAACACACGACGACCCCCGTCGATCGCCGTGTGTCGCCCCGCTACCGCCAATCTCGCGCACCGCCACCGATGCTCGCCGACCCCTACTTCACCCCTCAAACGACCGTCGATCCTGCACCACCGTCGTCGTTTAATTAATTGATTCATTTGTAATCCATACTTACTTCATGTTTAATTGATATGATTTGTTGTTGTAATGAAATTGGCTTCCATGTAAAAGTTCTATTTATAGATCAAATACAAAGTAAGTCAATTTAGACGTTCTATTGTCATTTAAACGTTCAAAGTAAGTCGATTCAATTTATTCGGGACAAATCGACCGTCGGAGTCAATATCGCTCCTCTGTCGCCACTCATGACTGCAGTGCATGATATTATAGATCACATGATTGCATATGACAATTATAGATCAAATTATCACGGACGTGCTCTAGAAACATCATTTGTGCGTAATCATGCATTCAATTAACATACTAAGTTAGTTTGGATGTTCATTTAGTGATATTTGTATATAGTAATTAATATTTCGATTAGTGCATAATGATTACTTAATTATCGATAAATTTTACAAAATAATTATATAGGGTTATTAAGAATAAATCATAAAATTTCTAAATAATATGATATATATGTTTAAATAGGATTAAGTAAGCTTAATTAGGATTAAAACACTGAGTTATGACAAAAAAAATGTAATTGGTCAAATAGATATTTTTCCAAACCGCCATAAGGGCTCAGCAAATTCTGAAAAAAATATATAAGCCACTTAACATTATATTTTCACCGTAGAAAAATTACCAGAGGAAGAACTCGAGCGAAACGACCTAGGGAAAATCGGGAACGTCGGCTGTTCCAGGTGAGTTTTGATTCGGAAATTATTCTTCTGATTGAGAGAATCATTACTTCGTGATGAAGGAACCATAAATTATGAAATTTTGTATGGTTCATCCATTCGAAGTTAGCTTTTCATGGCCTCTGAAATGACCTAAAAAGGAGTTTTGTAGAGGAAGTTATGAACTTACCTTCGCAAGTCACTCATCCTATCCCGAGTCTGATATAAGTTTCGTTCGTAAATTAGGTCACGGTTAGAATAGAGTGAATTAGGGTTTGAAATTTGGGTATGCTTAAAAAGACATTCCAAGGGTTCGGTGAGAGGTGGAATCATCCTATTTGATCTTGTATTTTGGGAGAAATGAATTTTTCATTTCATAGTGATGCTTCTGTCAGATTCCAGGACATTGACACATTGCGACCCAAATTAACTATTTTTATTATAAGTCTATATAGCGAGTTAAATTCTCTAATTTTTATTACAAAATGCTAATGAAATCTAGTTTTTAGGATAATTATGTCATAGTTAAATGGACAAGTATGAAGAAATATATAAATCAATATTTCAGTGACACACAGTCTGTCAGGGCAGAAACCCTAGATCAGATTGCTTGGGATGTCCTAACTTACTCAGTTGGAATTTGATAGTGATATTTGGGAGTTGAAAATCTTAGTATGTCTAGTTTCTAATTAATCCAGAATCATAAGATTTTCCTATGAGGTTAAGAAGTTATGAATTATTTATTAATAGACACTCAGTCTGAAATCCTAAAATAACACCTAGTTAAGTTTTGGGGAAAGTGAAAAGTTTCAAGTATGGAATAGCATATGAATATAAATGGCTGAAGCTAGAAATTGGTATTGGAGAAGATTATATGCATTTTAGGGTGCATAAGAATTCATACATCATGAGCATGCATTGCATATTATCTTACTAGTTATGAATTATTTATTAATAGACACTCAGTCTGAAATCCTAAAACAACACCTAGTTAAGTTTTGGGGAAAGTGAAAAGTTTCAAGTATGGAATAGCATATGAATATAAATGGCTGAAGCTAGAAATTGGTATTGGAGAAGATTATATGCATTTTAGGGTGCATAAGAATTCATACATCATGAGCATGCATTGCATATTATCTTACTAGTGATTGGGAAGTAAAAAGACATTATTATTTGTAGGAAAACCTCAAGTTGCAAGTGAAAGGGAGGAAATCTAATAAACCTCCTTGAAGTGATAAAGTACATGGTGAGTGGGTAAATTTTCAACATAGCAAAATGTTATATGTTAATTCTTTTATTTATGATATTACCTCAAGTAAATATTATTATTGTTATTATTGAAACATATCTTGCGCTATGAAAAGTAATTATGATATGTTTCAAGGATTTCATATGAGATGAAGTAATATCTTATACAAAAATGTTTTCAAGGAACAATGCTTGTGAAGTGAAAATAAGTTTTATTTGATAATGATATGAGATTATGACATGTGTATTTTGGTATTGTTAAACTCCATGTGTTCATTAAACATGTTTGAAAAATGTCTTTGGGACCGCATTCGATATGCATGAAATCTTTGGGGCGTATATCGGGTGTCTTTGCCCTTTGGGGGCTGCTCTGCGTGCACGTATTGACACATGATATGCTCTGCGTATTTGAGGATCATGATTGGGTGGCACGCAATCATGATTGGGATACGTATTGACCCATGATTTACTCTGCGTATCTGAGACTCTTGATTGTGAAACTTTGCTTAGCTGTATGACACACAATCATAGAGAGATACGTATTGACTCATGATTTGCTCTACGTATCTGTGACTCTTGATTATGAAGTTCTGCTTAACTGTATGATACATGATCATAGAGGGATACGTATTGACCCATGATGAGTATGTGCAATGACACATGTGTGGAGTTTAAATATAAAAATTATGATATCTTGAGCTACTTTTACTTATGTGAAAGTTCATATGATTTGATAAGTTATGTAATATGTGCTATGTTTTAAATGTTTCCTCATATGAAAGAAATGTGGTTATTTAAATGTTATATGCTATATGCACTCGTATTGTTCCCCTATATTGTAATTTTATTCCACTCACTGGGCAAATGATTGTTGCTCATAATATCCATTTTAAATATTTTTTTCAGATACCCGTAAGTTCTCGAGTTGAGTCGACTCGGAGCTTGTTTTTGCTGCATATAGAGAAGAGGTCGAGCCGCTGGAGCACTTTAATCTCCCTTCACTTTTGTTTTTTTGAAGCATGCATATGTAATAGATAGTCTTAGACGTTGTAATTAAGTTTGTGAGAAACTTTTTGTAAGGTTGTATAAGATTTGATCCTGTGGGGTTATATGTGAGATGGTTTGTGAAAAAAATATATAATGACAATATGTGAATGTCCTATCTTATAGTTTTTTATTAAACTTTGATGATTATATATGTATCTTTTGTATGTATTGACAAATAACATAAGATAAGTAAGGAAGGAGATTTTGCCGATTTTATTTTTAAAATTGCTAAACATAACTAAGAGTATGATAATTGGGATTAGAACTTAATCACGAAGTTGGGTGTGACACAAATACAATTATAGTTCTGATCATATGGAGAACACTCAGCTGACAATTATAGATCAAATACAAGCATTAGACAGCTGAATGTGAAGTAACAAAAATATATATATATAACATAAACATCTTGCTAATCATATCGTACATAATATTACAACTCAAACTCAAAATTACAATAAAGTACATTTTACACTAGAAATTACAACATTACAACTTGAAAACAACTCCAAATTACAACCACTCTAATGATAACACAAATACAGACGAAATCAATTGGTGTCGGCTGGCGAGATTAGTCGGTGGGCGAGGCGGGCAAAATAGGTCGGCGAGCGAGGTCGAGGGTTGCGGAGGCGGACGAGGTCGAGGGTCGCGGAGGCGAGGCGGGCGAGCTCGGCGGCGGCGGATGAGGTCAAGGGTCGCGGAGGCGAGGCGAGCGAGCTCGAAGGCGATGGACAAGGTCGAGGGTCGCGGGGAGCGAGGCGAGCGAGCTCGGTGGCAGCGGACGAGGTCGAGGGTCACAGGCGGCGAGGCGGGCGAGCTCGGCGGTGGCGGGCGAGGTCAGTGGCGGCGGGCAAGATTGGTCGGCGAGCGAGTACGGGCGTCGGGGGCGAGGTCGAGGGTCGCGGGTGGCAGGGTGGACGAGCTCGGCGGCGGAGCAAGGTCGGCATCGAGGGTGCGCGAGATCGGTGGGCGGGTGAGGTCGAGGGTCGTGGACGGCAAGGCGGGCGAGGTCGGCGGCGACGGTGCGCGAGATCAGCGGAGGCGGAGCTCGGTGCGCGCGAAGAGGTCGAGAGGGACAACCTCAGGCTTGGACAAGGGAGAGGTCGTCGTTGCGTGCAGATCTGGCCGCGGGGACCGTCGCTGCACGAGATCTGGCCGGAGATCGGCATGCTAGAGGTCGATGGATCTAGCCGGAGGTCGTGCAGATCTGACCGGGGGAAGCAGATCTATGCGAGATCTGGTCGGAGATCGGTTTGCACGCGTCGGTGGAAGAAGATCGTGTGTCGGCGAGCGAGTTTGAACGTCGACAGGTGAGATCGTGCGGCAGGGTGTGTCGAGGGGGGGCGTTGCGTGCAGATCGCGAAGCAAGTGGGGCCAGCCAACGTGCAGAAGACGATTGGGGCTAGGAAGAGAGAAGACGAAATGGGAAAAGAGCAAAGGGTTGGTTCGGCGGTTGTAGGGTTGATGAAAAAAATGGAAAAAAAAATCGCGTGGATCTGAGCCCTTGAGATCGAATCGGACAAGGCGCAGTCATCCATGCGATGTGAAACGTTAATGAAAAACTAAAGGGCCGAGATCTTGGGAGCCCCTGCATTAAACCCTAATTTAATTACTATAATAATCAAAAGTAGTGGCACTTTGTTATGATGGCATGTGTCTTTTCAAATTTATAATATAACAAATTAAAATATTACATAATCAATTAATTTGTTGTGTTCATGGTTAGTTAGTAATTTAAATGATTGAATTAGTAACCGTGTTATGTATTATGACAATTATAACTAATTAAAATATTATATGAGTCCATTATATTCTTTTGACTTCACGATTAGTTAGTATACAATTTCATAATGAATTAATGTTTCAAATCATGTTAATGTAGTTAATTCATAATCATTTTGAATTAATATTTTAATTGAAAATTATTGTGCTTCTAAATAATTATAATTTATATTATTGTAACCAAAAGGTATATTATCTATTCTACATTATACTATGTTTAAAAGAAGGATAATCAGAAAGGATATTTATACTTGGTTTTAATATATCATGTTACATGCATGTTCATCAATTAATCATATTATTTTCTTGGTTAATTTTCTCACTCAACACAAATGTAATGACCCGAAATCCATCCTAAAAGTTTTGGGTCAGTTAGGAAAATTCGTGTCGTTAGCCCGCTCACCATACATCATTAATAGCAGAAGACTTGATAATTTAGAGAAAAGCATAATAATTAAAAACTATATTAATTCTATCATGGCTAATACTTTAGAAAAAATATTAATTGTCAAAACCTTCATTACATCATTAACCTCAATGTTCATTTAGAACTATAAGACTTATTTAATTCTAAGCATATGCAACACTTCGTTATGAGCTTGAGCTCATTCATCACTTAATCTTACTTATCTGCACGGATCTAGAGTGCAGGGTTTTCCAAGTAGAGTATGTAAAGGTCATCCATGCCATAATATCCTATCACACGATACTACATGTGATGCATCATAATAATAATGACAATAACATATGAACATGCATATCATGAACTATTTCATGAATCTTATATAACAATACATCATGCTTACATTCATTCTTCATATAACATTCATGAACATAAACATAATCTCATACATGTTTAACTTCAGATCCAGCATCTACAAGTATCATGCAGTAGAAGTGTACATTCATAACATACATGACATAACATCTCATCTCATTTCACTTTCATTATCATACACATTCAAGGAGTTTCTTCATAACTGTCTGATCCTTAATTCTTGACTTCTATCATATTTTACATCTCCTCATGGTTACTTTATAACACTTTGGAACTTATTTCATTCTTTCTTTTTTTTCCTTTATTATGTGATCATTTATATGTCATCTTCATTCTTCATCTTTATCACATAATAACATCTTGACTTTCATTTCATATTATAAATCATACTTAGGAACACACACATCATAATAGTGAGGGACTTTATTCATAGTCATCTTTAGGAATACGTACACTTTATAATAAGGGATATTATTCCTTAAAAAGTACATAAACAGATGTAGGACTTTACTTCTCAAACTTAGGTCTCCTTGAAGTACATACATAAATATAGGACTTTACTTTCTATCTTTACTTCACCATCATCATCTTAACCTTCTTTGTTATAAGATACATTGAAGTTAACTTTACTTTCATTCTTACTTTATCTTATAACATCTTTGATCTTAACATAGTTGAAAGAATCATATCACATCATCATGTTGGCTAGCTTGGCCATGTCCTTAGAAACACGCACATCATAATAGTGAGGGATTTTATTTCAAGGAATATGCACACTATAATAATGAGGGATTTTATTTCAAAGAATACAAACACTATAATAGTGAGAGACTTTATTCCAGTGAATACACATAGAGGGACTTTGTTCCCTTAAAAGCACATACACAAATGCAGAACTTTACTTCGCGGGCTTAGGTCCCCTTGAAGTGCATACATAGGTGCAGGACTTTGCTTCTCACCATTGATGAGTGACAAGGACATTCTTCATCAACTTTAGGTGCATTATGCTTTGCAATACAACAATCATTCATATCAATCATTCTTCTTCAAGCATACATTATGTGTATCGACGTGTCATATACAATCATCAATACATAGTAATGATACCATGAAAATAGTTTAAGTATATCATAAAAACATATTTTCATACGGTCACGATCGTGATGAATTGGTCACGTCCGTGATAGAACCCTAAACGATTCCCCCTTCTATCACGGTCGTGACTGATGTGGTCACGGCCGTACTTGGCTCTATCACAGCCGTGACAGTAACAGTCAAGGGCGTGACAGAACGTTATTTCCTAACCTTACATTTTTCCTTCTCGCTCACGATCGTGATTGGGAGTGTCACGGCCGTTCTTGGCATGTCACGACCAGTGCCTTATATGATTGGCCGATTTTAGCCTCTCAATCACGGCCGTTCCGATAGTCGGCACGACCGTGCCAGCGATCCAAAATTTGATGTTAAATAATTAGAAAAAACTTAATTTTATTTGGTTCTAAATTTTAAAGTTATCAAGTTTTTTTTTATAGTCATATTATATTTGTGATCCACTTTTTTATGACTATATTTCCTTAGAAAAGTAAAAGAAAAATTAAGCACGCTGGCATCATGGAGTCCTTAGACTCCCTTTATTTGTTTTAAAAGAGTCATTTTAACTTGTCTTTGATCATGATCACGATTGTTGTAACTATTGTTCGATAAATATTTGCTTTTAATTTCTTTGAGACAAATGCATTTGATTTTGAATATTTTGTTGAGAATAGAATATTTGATTATTGTAAAAAAGATTATGTTACAAATCATCTATAAATCAAGTGGGAGATCCAAGTTATGTGAATCCATTTTGAATCCGCGATACTTAAATCTTTTTTTTTAGAATAGTTTATAGAGTTTTATCATCAAATCTTTAAACTTTGATTTGGAGATCATTTTTTTACTCGTTAGTTAAAATTTTCTTTCTCAACATATCTTTAATCCCAACTCGCTCCTCAGTTCCAACTCCTATGCCTTATCTTCACATAGCCTTCGGTGGAATTACATTTGCAACACAGATTTGCGATTTACAGATCAGAGCTCTTTGAATTAAGGAGAAGAGTTCTAGTCATCGATCCTCGAAATGGCCCGAAGTAATTCTTGCTTTCCTGATCAAGCGGATATATAGCTCAAATGTTGTCTTCCTTGATTGAGCGATCTCCGTCCGAGAAGCCTCCAATTGCATCTGAGCATGCAAGAGCTACTCAAGCTGGAAACGACCACGGCAAGGATTCAAGCAACGTTGGACGATGCGGAGAAGAGGTGTAATGGCGACGTACTATAACAAAAATAAAAATAAAAGAATGGGTCAGTTGGGGTGCTTCTCACACCCACAAACTCCTCCACGTCCTATTTCATTGCTCTACATCAAATAGATAGTACCTTTCATGATGTTTTTAAGAGTACTTCATGTTCTTGCTAACTACTTAGGTTTTTAAGAAAACTTATTAACACATTATATTGTAATATAGTATAGAGGTCAAGAGTTCAATTCTTGTTAAGCTCTTATTAAAAATATATTTTTCTCCCACATGATGAGCTGAGTTAGACCAAAATTATCAATAGTCACACGTAAGAACAGTGTTAAAAATATAAAATACATTATAGTTAGTTTTCTTAACACTTAGTCCCACGATTGGACTCCTCTTACATGCCTTGTTGGGCTTATTATTGAGCATTGTGCATAAGAGACCTACATTTTTGGATTGTAAGAAGGATTTAATGGACGTCCACCTCATTAAAATGGGTGGACACTCCACCCTACGATCACGTCCATTGGATGCATGATCTATGAGTATCAATCAAGTGACGGCTCAGCTAGTGGAGGACGCGATTTAATCAGAAAAATTAGCCGGTTCAAATAATCAATAAAAAAATCCCCCTTCGACCGTGCCTCCCCCTTTCCGTCCTAACGAACGATGGTGGCAATGGTGTCTCGGCGAGCATGGTGGCGCAGGTGTCCCGACGAGCATGTTGGCAACCACATCGGAGAGCATCCACGACGACGACAGTCTGCTCCGGCGAGCGATGGTGGCGATGATGGTGGGACAATGAGATCAACGAAGATTCACAGCAATGGCAAGGGTGATGAAGTCAATAGTGAGCAAGGTCAAGAGAGCATCATTTGCGCAATGATGATCACCAACTGATCATATGAATTTCTACTTATTTTTCATCTTAATTCATGTGCATATAAGCCCCGAATTGATCATATTATGATAATTATGCTTAATATACATGCATTGATCTTCTCAGCATTATGTTATTTTGCATTTGCACATATGAGCTGGATAATATGCTGATTTAGTTCTTATTTGTCTAATTATCATTTGAGTAATTGATGCTTGTTGTTATGTTGTTGCAGCATCAAAATCAAGCACAAAAAATAAATATTCTTGTTGGAAAAGTAGGAGGGGACCATAGGTAGCTGCCAAAAGCAATGAGAAAGGAATCTCTTCTCAGCACAAAAGCAAAAAGACCAGAGGACATGTGGCAAAATCAAATGAAATGAAAAGTTCTGATGAGGATCAAATGGTGATGCTAATATCATATAAAATGATAATGTTGAGGAGCAATAGAGGGTATCTTCTCTCCTAGCCATTGGGCTAGAGGCTGGGGTTTTGCTTGTTGGAATTTTAGAGTTGTTTGTTTTTCTTTATGTTTTAGGATATTTTTTATTCAATTCCTCATCTGTTTTCTACTGGTTTCATCACTTATGAGGAGCTAAATCTTAGCTCTCTTAGGATTGGATAGTAGTTTAATTTTTGTTTATGGATGAATGATTGAACAACACTTTTGCCACTGATGTTAGTGCATTTCTTAATATTTTTTAATCAATTTCTTGTTGATGTTAATCATGTTTTATAATGACAACTGAGAAGTTGGTGTTTGATTCTTTCTTGCTTATAAATGAGTCAAGAGCATCATCATTTGTTTTCTGATTTTATCCTTGTCAAGATCTAAATGCATCATTTTACTTCTTGTTAATGTGAATATCATCTTGTAATGACAACTGAGAGGCTGATTCTAGATTCTCTTGTTCAGAAATGAATCAAGAACATTAATAATTACTTTCTGGATTTGATTTCATTTGTGATTTATGTTGACTTGATTTCCTAGTTCTAATCTTTCCATACTTAGAATTGATTCATCCATCTAGCTTTTGTTGATGAGAATCTCATATTGAAATGGCAATCGAGATGTTGATTCTAGATTTTCTTGATGTTTAGAAATGAACCAAGAGCATCGGCACTAGTTGTGAATCTGATTGTATTTATGCATTGAGCTAGAGGTTTCATGATAATCTAAATTAGTTGAAACCCTTATTGAATCAACCTAACTAACATTCATATGAAAGTATGATACTTAATTCTAACTTTAATGCACTGTGAGAGCAATTTTTACAGATTTAATCTAGTTTGATTTGTATTGCTAAGTTGTTCTAATCCATTTCATAACAGAATATTAGATGAATCTCTTTCCTAAGAGAACATTTCACATCTGTTAGTATCATTTTATATCAATCACCTTAAAACACCAAAAAGAGTTAACTTAGTTTAGGATTAATTTAGATTAGTTAGTGAGTTTCAAATCACTATGGATGCGACATTTGAATTAACTACTCCGATTTGTTCACTTGCAGTTCAGTGAAGTGAGAAGTGTATAGTCTACGTCTAGATCTTGGTCAGTTTCATATTGTACATAGTCTACACCTAGACTTTGGTTAGCTTTCATTTGTACATAGTCTATGTCTAAACCTTAGTCTTTTGCATTTTGTCCTATAAATCAGCCAATTAATCACACTCCCCAAATTTTACATCAAGTTTTTAGCGTCGTTGCCAAAGATTTGAGGTCGATTAGATTCACTTTCTATAGTTTAGATTAGTCTACTTTTCAGTAGTTATTTTCTTTTCTTTAGTTTAGCTTTTTTTTATATTTACCTCCGCTTCTTTCTTATGCTATCATATATCACATTTCATTATTTATATTCAGTCCTATTTTTTGTCTATCATTTTTCTAATTAGGTTAGTCCTTTTTGTAATTTTCTTTTTTTGCTATCAATTTTATCTTAATCTTTGTTCAATTTCATGTTTACTCTTGCTTTTGATATCTTTGCACTTAACCTCATTGTATAACAAGTTGCAAGAGTGCGGAAAATTATGAATTCGACTTCTGAGATAGAAAGAGGAATAGATGGATATGAGTTGACAGACTTAACCTCAAGACTATTATCAATTTAATGAAATGCCAATCAATCAGGATGAATTGGATTCTAAAGTTGAAAATATAGTGTTCAAAACTCTTCAGAAATATGGTTTGATGTTGGAGAACCATCACAAGTTCACTGTAATTGAGCATCATCACAATTTCAATAGCCTTCTAATGTTTACATGTATGTCTCACATGATCATGAAAGTTCAAATTATTAGAATCATGAGGAAGAGTTCTCAAGCAATAGTCATTATGTTTCAAATTACTGGAATCTTGAGCAAGACTTTTCACATTATGTTTATGATTCACAAAGTCAGTCATATTGCTATCATAGTGAAAGTCAAGTGTCAAATTTTCATATTACAGCCATGGGCATTTCAAAAAATCAACGAACACTTTATCAATTTACAGAAGAGTCAAGACTAGAGATTATATTGGAGAACTTCATCAAGGAGCAAAATGCATACTAGAAGGAGCGAGATGCATATTGGGAGAAGCAAGATGCAATCTTGAAGAAGTTACAAATGGCAGCAGATGCTCTTAAAGCTCAACATCAAGTCTTGAAGGCTAAACATTTTTCTACAGTCTAATTCAGAGGTGAAGCTGAAAATTGAGAGAGAAATAAATGAATAAAAAGAAATGGTCATGGAGGCTGAAGTCGAAAAGAAAGTTTTCACACTTAAAGCACAAGTCAACAAACAAGACGAAGTTGCAAAAATTATCGAAAAGGGTACTCCAATGATACCAGCAATGAATCACATTGAAGACACACTCATAAGACAACAAGTTATGATAACAAAGTCACATGATGAGACTGAAATGGTCAAGAATGATACAAAAGCAAAAAAAAATTCTTTTCAAACAGATAAAGTTACATCAAAACTCAACATGAATAGATTGGTAGAAGTTATAGCAAAACTCAAATTGGTAGAAGAAATGGAACATCCAGTTAAGAAAGATCAATGTTTACCTACTTAAAGTTGGGATCAAGAGTTCAAAGATCTTCCCACAATGCTGCATTTAAAGAGGCCATTGAGGAAATGGCTGCATAAACAAGATGATGACCCAGGAGATTCAGTTATCATACATGAGAGTTTTGGGAATGAGAAGTTTGTAAATTTTTAGTATAGTGAAGGAGGGATACATCAAACTGAAAATAAAGGTCAATCATTGACAAACTAAGAGATCCATACTTGATTAGTGAAGTTGTCCACAGATTGAGATTTATACTTGATCACATGATACTATTTAAACCTCCTTGAAATGAAGAAACTGTGATAATGTTTAGCCTAAGACATTAAAGTAAGGTGCTTCTTGGGAGGCAACCCAAGTCCTTTACATCTAATATCACTTTATTTTTGCAAGAATAAATTAGAGAGGAACTTGATCTACCACTTAATCTAATTCAGTTCAGGGAGTATTTTTTACTTACAACTTCAAATTTTTACTAAAATAAAATTGATAACTGATTATTATAATTATATTTACTTATCTCACATTATGATCATTATAATGATAACTGTGATTTCTTGTTCATATCAGTTATCTATATTTGATTTTGTCAAATTTCAGTGAACTTTTACTACTTACTGAATTTTATTAATTGTTAGATTGATCATTCTTCAATTAATTACATATTTGATTCAATACCTGGAAAAGTTGATCAAGACTACATTCTTTTAACCATTGTTGATATCAAATGTTGAAATGATAGACCCAAAGAAGAAGTGAAGCAAGGCATGCCTACATCTCATTTCAAAAGTTGAACACCCACCCAACCATCTCCCTTGCTTTGATGATTCATCATTGAGGACAGTGCTGATGATAAGCAAGTTATCATTGTTATCACTATTATCAATGTATTCAGCTCAAATCATCTTATTATTTGTGTCATCATTGCTAAGTAGAAATCCTTTAGTATAACAGCTAGTACATTCCAACACCAAGTAGTCATTAATTTGGTTATTAATTTTTTTCTTCAATCAGCTCATATTCATATGCATTTGATTTCAATTTAGCTGAATTTTTTTTTAGGTAACACTAGCTATAACACTCATGATTGATTGGAAATTAGAAGATGTCTAAAATGGAATCAAGACTTTTACTGCTAATGTTAAATAGGAAAACTTGACTCCATGTATTAAGAAATCTAAACTTTACTTGAGTTTGAACTATTGCTCACTTCATGAACAGAAAAAAATGAAGAAAATGAGAAAATGAAAAGTTGCATTTTGCATTGCATGCATGCATGAATAAAGAGAGTTAAATCCAAAAAGGAAACTCTCCTGCAGGATTTTTATCCTATTGACCAGCATGAATAAAAATCAAATTCAAACTTATTTATTTGCATCATCATTAATAAAAGTCAAGTTTCAAACCTGTTTAAGCAATACAAAAATCAGTTCATCAAGAGATTGATAGTTCAACCTCTTTAGTAGAGTTGAAAATCCCTAAAATTCAAATTAGTTATTATTAGTACTTCTTTCATGGCTTAAATTTGCTCTAGCCTATGTGATTCCTCAGTTAGAATTTGGGAATTGGAAAGAATGGCAGGGAGTGTTAGCAAAGTGAGAAACTCATTTGATTCTAAAAAGTTGATTCTGAATTCTTTTGTGGACTATTTGATTCAATCCTTGTTCTTAATATTTGAATGTTTTGCTTGAGGACAAAAAAGACTAAGCTTGGGGGAGTTTGATCACCAGCTGATCGTACTAAGTTTCTACTCATTTTTCATCTTAATTCATGTGCATATAAACCCTGAATTTATCATATTATGATAATTATGCTTAATATACATGCATTGATCTTCTCAGCATTATGTTATCTTACATTTGCACATTTGAGCTGGATAATATGTTCATTTAGTTCTTATTTGTCTAATTATCATTTGACTAATTAATGCTTGTTGTTCATGTTGTTGCAGCATCAAAATCAAGCACAAAAAATAAATATTCCTGTTGGAAAAATAGGAGGGGACCACATGCAACTGTCCAATGAGAAAGGAATCTCTTCTCAGCACAAAAGCAAAAAGACCAGAGGACAACAACAACAACAACAACAACAAAGCCTTATCCCACTAGGTGGGGTCGACTACATGGATCATACGACGTCATTCCGCTCTATTAGTAACCAAACCTTTCGGTATATTATTCACCAATAGATCTTGCTTTATTAGTTCGCCAAGTGTCCATCTTGGCCTCCCTCTCCCTCTTTTAATCGGACTCCAGATTATTTGATCTACTCTTCTTACCAGAGGACATGTGGCAAAATTAGATAGAATGGAAGGTTCTAACGAGGATCAAATGGTGATGATAATATCATATAAAAAGAGGATTCTGATGAGCAATAGAGGGGATCTTCTCCCCTAGCCATTGGGCTGAAGCTGGGGTTTTCTTGCTGAAGTTTTAGAGTTGTTTATTCTTTTTTTTGTTTTAGAATGTTTTTTATTTAACTTCTCATCTATTTTCTATTGATTTCATCATTTATGAGGAATTAAATTTTAGCTCTCTTAGAATTGAATAGTAATTTAATTTCTATTTATGGATGAATGATTAAACAACACTTTTACCACTGATGTTAGTGCATTTCTTAATATTTTTGAATTAGTTTCCTATTGACGTGAACATTAGGGGTGTTTGCCTCCCCCCCCCCCCCCCCCCCCCCCCCACCCACCCACCCACAAAATTTATCCTGCCTTGTCTCTGCTTTCGATCACTTTTAATTCTATAGTAAGTTGTCTTCTTTATATATTTTCGTACATGTGCTCATTGGAACATTTATTGAAGTATTTTTTTATGCTTCCCTTTCTTTCTGCCTTCTTTGGGTTAGTACTTTCTATTAATTTGAATATAATGGTTCCTCCCAAAAGAAAAAAAGGGATACATTGGTGAAGGATTTGAAATTCAGATATAATGGTTTCTCTTCAAAGTAAAAGAAGACGATACATTGGTGAAATTATGATTTTGAACTGTTGTACCTATTTCTCTGAAGTGTTAAAGGTTTAATTGACCATCTATTGTGCACCACGGATCTTTCGACATGAATTTATTAAACTTAAACGCATTGTGCCTCACTAGCCCCTACACTTTTTTTAAATTTTGAGGAGGCTAGCCTCTACACTTTTAAAAGTAATGCATTATGTATGAAAATTTCAATCTTGATGCATGAAAAAGATAATAAATTTGTAATGTCTTCTTCACTTTAATTTCCTAACATCATGTTTCCTCTAGAAAAATCCTGTTTGGTTGGCGACCAAGGGTAATTTTTAAATGTAAGAATACTGTTATTGGAAAGTTTGTCCAAGGATCCTATTACCTTCAACTACTGGAACTAAAAATTGTGCATCATTTTTTCTAATATGCATGGATGGTACATACAGGATGTTGATGCTGCACCATCCTTTTTCATTTCTTATGAATATGCTGTTATCTTTGTTTTGCATGTTAAACTATATAACCTTCCCTGTGAGCCTCAAGATGATGTTTCGGTTAAATGCATGGGAAAAAGGATGTTCTCATATATGTTTAACCTTTAAATTTCTGACTTTGTTTCCTTTTACATTAAGTGAGTTTGTGATATTTTCTTTTGATTTTCTTTTTTTTTTTTTGTATCTATTCATTGTTCTCTACTGCTCAGGTAAAGATGCTTCAATTTTCTATATCCGATTTCTCATTTTTGTACTGTCAATGTAATAACCGCATATATATATATATATATATATATATATATGATAAATTCCAAAACATAATAGCAACAGCCAGCTGGTGGTAGAGGTCAAAGATTCTGATAACGTGCAAGTAATGGGCGATTATATCCATTAAAGGTGAGATAAATATGGATCTGGAAAAGTTAATAGAGAAATAAATATTAAAGAGTTTTTCTCACCTCCCACACCAACATAAAGGTCGATTACCTTTTGTTTCATCTGGCCTACCATCCTTGTGCATTGAATCTCACGCAGGAATTAAAAGGAAACCAACATTCTGTAACACCATTAGTAAGAAGGAACAGAACACGCCCCCTCTTTCTTTTCCTCTCTCCCTCACTCTCACGCATTCTTGGATTTAGGTATCATCTCCTTACATACCTTCCCAACCCAGGCTGGATTTAGGTATCATCTCCTTACATACCTTCCCAACCCAGGCTGCCTCGCAAGTGGAGATCGGCAGAGGGAAGGAAATCTCTCACCATCGCAGCAGAAGGGACGCGGACGGTAATTCGAACCGATCATAAAAAAAAGGATCCAGCACTATTAGAGGTGGGTGGATCGAAATCACTCTGCATAACTATGAATATGATTGAATTAGAATGTTTCTGGGATTGATTCTGCAAAATGATCCATGATCGGATAAATGGAGACTATGAATGAATTGTTTTCCCTCTGATTCAATATTAGATGTTGATTGCTTATATAAATGTATTTTGTGTACCATTTTCTTGTTCTAATAATTGCTTTGATGTAGTGACACGCTTAGGATAGAAATCTGTAAAATTTTGTACGTTCTATTCTGGTATGATATTGAAAAGCCGGGTCGATCGACCAAAAGGGATCGGTCGACCGACATCTTGTTAGCGTTCATCCACGAAGCACACTAATCAATCGATCATCATTTTGCCTATGTTCGTCCATGTACACAAATCGGTCGACCGACCTGTGGAAAGCGGTCGACTGACCCTCGTCCAGGAAGTACACAGATCGGCCAACGACCTATGGAAGCCGGTCGATCGATCCGCGAACTTATCGACCGACCTATGAAAATCGGTCGATCGACCCTCAATTGTGACTCTTAATTCCTTGATTACTAAATCTGAATTTTTATTTGATTATTACTTGCTTTCCTTGCGGATTGATTATTATTATTATTGAATCCAAAGACGGTTTCATTGAAATCCACCCCCATTTGACTGACTTATCTCCTCGATTGATACCAAGTGACTTATTAAATATGAATAATGACAAGATAGTAAAGTGATTTATAATGTAAAGATGAAAAATAAACAATGGGATGCCAGCCCATGCTGTGCCTAAAGATGAGGGTCGTTGTCTTGGTCATGGCTTGATCAACCATTGACCTGCACAAAACTGTATTGTTTTGCTTGACGTAAGGTCCTAAAAGTTAAAGGCACCTAAAGTCATATAAGTTCTCAGCAAAGTTCAAGGTAAAAAAGTATAAGTATAATGGCAAGTCAAGCATTGTTATGATTTCTATATGATAAATGAGTTTTCTTATGATTCTAAGTCTGACATGTGCTATCATGATATTGTTGCCCTTCTTTATCCATTGATCTCTATTGCTCAAATGACTCTATGCTCACTATCTGATCAAGATAAAGTCTATTGATTCTGACTCATCCTATTTACAATTATGCATTGAATATTTATATTGATTCCCCACTAAGTTGTAAAGATTACGGGAGGACATCCTCCCCTGTGTTTGATTTTCATAGGGCCGAGTCAGTGATGGTGTTGAAATCATGTGTTGCTATAGAGCTCAGACGATGATATAGCACATGAACTAAAAGGCCTAATTATTGTTTTCTTTTCTTTCTGCATTCATGAACCTTGATGTAATTCTCATGTTATATTTATTTTGAAGACTTTGTATTACTTCTAGACTTCCGCTATTATGATATTTCCATTCTCCTCTTTATTTTCATTGCTGACATGACATTATTTTTTAATGAGTCTTGGTCAAGTAATGGTCAAAGTAGCATCTTCATATTTATCCTCGCCATGTAGCGTTGGTCGATTTGAGGGCGTTACAGTCAACATCTGATTCTTAAAAAAAATGCATGTGATGTTTGTTTAATAAGTTATACGATTTGCCTCTTCTACATTTGTAGGGGGATGAATTGATGAAGCAAATAGGCGCCCTGCATATATTGAGTGCGGCTCAAAAACTCAACAAGTACTCTCTTCCCCCACCCTCCCTCCCTCAAGATCCACTTCTTGTTTTCATATTTTAATCATTAGAGTTTTGTTGTGAATTGATTCACATCTGCAATGCAAAATGTCAAGGAAGTATTTGACGCAACCATTAAGGTTGTTCTTCAACCACCCAAGCAAAAAAAGAAGAAAAAGAAGGCACCGAAGGGTTGCTGTAACGCCCCCAAAATTTGGCCCTAATTTAAATTTGTCGAACCCTAGGCGGTGTTACTTGACATGGCCTAATTTCATAACAACTTTTCAGCGGAAACATATTCATAAATATTAGCCTAAAACATCAATATCATAACAGCAGAAGACTTCATAAATAATTAAAATTCCAAAATACATAAACTGGGCCCATGGGCCTAGTAGGCTCTAACGTACACTCAATAAAAGGTTCATCATACATAAATGAGTTCGAATAAAGTACACGACTCCATAAGGCCCATAAGCCACACATAAATCACTCATATGAGAGTTCATCATAATGACATAATGTAAGTAAAATGACTTGGGCCCATGTGCAATGTCACCGTCACGAGGCTCTCGTCGCCGAACTTAGGCCTCCTCCATACCTACACGGATCCATGGGATGCAGAGAATTTCTCCCGTTAGAGTATGTTGAAGCTCATGCATGCTATGATCTTATAACATGATTTCTATTTGTCATGGCATATACATTTCATCATCATGGAACATAAATCACATGCATGCTATGAACTACTTATGCGTACTATATGGCATGTGAGCACATCATCATGGCAAGATAAGATAACATGTAACATCATAATCTTTAGGTCATGCATATCATTATGTTAATGCATATCATAATCTTATGATCATACTTATCATTATGCTAATGCATATCATGGTCTTGTCTTACTTTACTTTGTCATCATTGTTCATGTCATGATATGATGTGACAAGTGGACATTCATATTGCATCCTCATAGGTGCATACTTTTTCATACTTTATCATTTTTAACTTTATGTCCCAAGTCATTCCTCATTCATCTTTTCATCTTTTCATCTTTCATCTTTATTTAGATGATTTCTTATCTTATCGATTGAGAAGGGTGGTGGCTCATAGATCATAATCCTTACCCGTAAGTGAGATCATAACCCTCATCCGTATATGAGATCTTAACCCTCCCCCGTAGGCGAGGTCGTAACCCTCACCCGTAGGTGAGATCATAATCCTCTCCCATAGGAGAGGTCATTACCCTCATTCAATGAGGTCATTACCCTCATTCGTCAATGAGGTCTTCCCCCACCCGTCGGTGGAGTCTTAGGTAGAGTACTGATTGGTTCCAAGTCATAAAAATGTCACACCTTTATCAATCCGTCTTTTAATCATGTTCATCAACACATACAATCATTCAATACATGTCGCATATTTTAATCCTATTTAAGGTCATAGAAACTTCAAATCATGCTAAGTGTGGGCATTCAATCATAACCAAACATCTTCCAGAACGAACGACCGTTTCTCTAGTGGTCGACCGTTGGATTGGATAACGGGCGACCGGTCAGGTTATCGGTCGACCGTTATGGTCCTTTCGGATGATCGAAATGGGGCGTTCGGTCGACCGCTAATCACAGTGAGTGATGACTCTCTAAACCGAACGACCGTTGGAATATCGGTCGATCATTAAGGGTCCTTCGGACAACCGAAACTAAGCTTCGATTCGACCGCTAATCACAGTGTGTGACGACTACTCATATGGGACGACCGCTGAGATATCGATTGACCGTTAAATGGTTGTCGGACGACCGAAATAGGACGTTCAGTCGACCGCTAATCACATAATGTGATGACCCTTCCAAAATGGACGATCGTTGATGTATCGGTCGACCGTTGGACAGAGCGCGAGACTCCATTTGTCTCCAGAACGGTCGATCGATAATGAATCGGTCGCTCGTTCTGGAACGACAGACACACGATTTTTACATCTTTTTCTTTCTAATCTTGCATACATTGACATATTGATCACATAAGTGATTCCACATAACTAATGAGATTTCTTAACATTCTTAATACCCTAATCATGAAATACATGGGGTTTCCCATGTGAAGGCATCTAACATATTAATCACATTCCTACATGTACATGCATTAAGCAATTTCATTAAGAGCTAAACATAAATAACAATGCACATCCTAGTTCTAGGCATGATTAGCAATAGAGCATTAATCTTACTAAAACATGAAGCATACTAATGCTAATATGAACATAAGAATTATATACTACTCATACAGAATTAGTGACTTACTAAAAGAATTATCATAACCAGAATCATATATAATTGCGTCTAAGACATTGAAGAGACTTAATATGTTAATATGTAATAATTAGTGAAACTACTCATGAACTAAATATGGATAAAAAGGCACATTAGATTCTAATCATAATTAACAATTTCTTCATATCTAGACATGAATGGGGATAAAGCATCTTAACTTTACACATGATTAGCTATGATACAGTAACTTTAACTAACCATTCAATAATGCAAGAAAATCATGCTTATCTCTAATCATATAACCTAAGAAAATCCAAGATCCTTAATCATTCGTTCATGCATCACTCAAGATTGATATTAAGATTTTGAATCTCCTCAAATATACATTTAGGGCTTAGGTTAAAACCCTAATCCTAATCTTCCATTCTTTCCTTCTCTTCTCTTCTCTTCTCCTTCTTCTTCTTCTTCTTCTTCTTCTTCTTCTTCTTCTTCTTCTTCTTCTTCTTCTTCTTCTTCTTCTTCTTCTTCTTCTTCTTCTTCTTCTTCTTCTTCTTCTTCTTCTTCTTCTTCTTCTTCTTCTTCTTCTTCTTCTTCTTCTTTTTCTTTCCTCTTTTTCTTCTTCTCTTCTTGTTTCCAGCAGCACCTTCATAGAGGTGAGCTCCCTTGGGTCACTATGTCTTGATGGAGTGAGGGAGTGAAAGAAAAGGGGTGAGGTGGCTGCTCCTTGGTGCTGTCCGTGAGTGGATGGGAGGAGAAGAAGAGATGGAGGTGCTGTCTTCTTGCTCCTATTGGCTGAGTGAGAGTGTAGAGGAGAGAGGGAGCAAATGAGTGGTGGTGCTTGACGGAAGGTTGCTGCGGAGAGTTAATGGAGAGGAGAAAGAGTGATGGAGTTCACTTGCTATTGGTGAGGCACTACAAGAAAATCGTCATTTTCCGACGGACAATTTTCGACGGATAGAAATTTATCGTAATTTGCGACAAATTTTACGACGGAAATTTTTTCGATGAATTTTTCGACGGTTGCAACCGTCGGAAATGAAAATAATAAATTATATAATTTGTTATATTATTATTTTATTTTTCGACGATTAGGAACGTCGATATTTCCGACGGACGTCCATCCGTCGTAATTTCCGACGAATTTTTTGACGGTTACGACCGTCAGAAATAAAAATAATAAATAATGTAATTTATTATTTTATTTTTCGACAATTAGGAGCGTTGATATTTCCGACGGATATCCATCTATCGCAACTTTCGACAGATTTTTCGATGGTTAATAAATAATGTAATTTGTTATATTATTATTTTATTTTTCGACGATTAGGAACATCGATATTTTTTACGGATATCCATCCGTCGCAATTTCCGATGGTCATAACCGTCGGTAAATGTATAATAATATAATATAAGGAGTATTTTATTAATATAATTACCGACAGTCCAAACCGTCGTAATTTTTGACAGTTTCGACCGTCGGTAATAATTAGCAACAGTTCGAACCATCGGTAAAAAAATATTATATATCGTATAGTATTTTATTTTTATAATTAAATATTTTTTTACGATCACAATCGTCGATAACTTTAAAAATAATTAATATTTGCTTTTCCGACGGTCAGAACCGTCGGTAATTAAAATTTTATTATCCCGTTTTTTTTTCGTTTTCCCGCTTTTCCATCTTTCCACTTATATATTATAATATATATATATCCCCTCTCCTCTCTCTCTCTCCCTCTCTCGCTCTCCCTGTCGGCGAGCCTCCCGACCGAACGTCGACCGCCGGTGACCCATCCCGCCGGCGTCCCTCTCCCTCTCTCTCTCTCTCTCTCTCCGGCCCAGACCGCCAGGCGGCCGGATCCCGTCGCTGGCGACCGGATCGGCCGCCTAGCGACTGGATCCTGCCGCTGGCGGCCGAATCGGCCACCTGCCGGCCAACCGCGGGCGACCGGATCCGGCCGCCAGGAGGCCGAATCTCGTCGGCGGGCTGCTGGATTCAACAGTGGCCAGATCTAGTGCCTGGCCGCCGAAAGTGGCCGCGGGCGGCCAGATCTGGCCGCTGCTTGCCGGATCTGGCAAATAGCGGCCGGATTTGGCCGTGATCCGGTCGTGGCCCGATCCGGCCGCTAATTTTTTTATTTTTAAAAATTTCTTTACAACGGTTGCGATCGCCGAAAGATCGACGATTGCAATGACCGCCGAAAGATCGACGATTGCAACGACCGTCGAAAGTTTCGACGGTTTGTGACCGCCGAAAGTTTCGACAGTTGCGGCCGTTGAAAACTTTCGACGGTTGGAACCGCCGAACTTTTCGGACGGTTACAACCATCGAAAACTTTCAACAGTTGGAACCGTTAGGATTTTTCAGACAGTTGGAACCGTCGGCCGGGTCTTTTCGGACGGTTAAAACCGTCGATATTTTCGACGAATTTTTTCCAACCGTCGTCATTTTTCCGACGGATCGATTCTATCCAAAAAATCGTCGAAAATTATATTATCGATGATTTTTGGGCAAAATCGTCTGTAATCAACGTTTTTCTTGTAGTGAGGCTCCTTGCTATTTCTTGGTTGTTGTCGGTTGGGAGCTTGGGAAAGAGGAAAGTGGGAGGTAAAATGAGAAGGGTTTAGGGCATTAACTCACCTTTTATGCTTTAGTTAGAAGCTTAATAGGCTAATGGGTTTTCTAATGGGTCTTAAGTGACTTTAATCTTCTTTTATTTATTTCTTTTCTTTTCTTTTTATTTTACTTCTCATTTGATTTTTCAGAATGTTATAGTTGCTCCATCTTGTGATTATCTCAAGCGCACAAAAGAAACAAATATGATGCACTGGCCATCCTTTCTTGTATCTTTCTCACTCCAGTTGAGGAGTTCGGCTAAGCTGTGTGATATGAACTTAGATATACTCTCCTTATTGTGAATGCAGATTCGAGGACGAATCCTTTTGAAGAGGAGGGGAATGATATGAATTAGAAAATGCTTACAATTGTAGTCGGCAATAGAAGAATGCTTTAGTAAAGTTGGATTATCAAGATAATGGTGTGTGGATCTCAGGCATAAGAAAATTGAAGATAATCAAGAATGTTTGGAATTTACAATTGATCCATTACCATATCGAGTTAGACCATATCCAACTTCTCAACATGTTACGAATTGGGCCGTATGAAGAGTCAATATAACATGTGCCAAATAAATCATGGTTTAATCATATTTATTTGGAATTTTTGAAATTAATTATACATAGAAATTCTGCTAAGATTTGTAAGAGGAAATTGAGTTTGTTATTTTACCAACTTAGTTAGATTACTTGTGGGCTAAGTTAGGGTATTTTCTTTCAGCCCAAGTTCTATTTCTAGGGCCTATAAATACTGTTACTCATTATTATTTGAGACATCTTTGAATCTATTGAATTATGTCTTAATTGCTTTGCTATGAGGGAACTCCTGCAACCCGTTCTTCGGGAACTTCCGCTGTTAATTACAAGGTTGGCTATCTTCTGATTAAATCTATCTATTTATAATATCGATTGCTTGGTTCATTGTAATCTTGAGGTTGATATTCCGTTGCCTTGAAAATTCGTTTGATCTCGTTTCTTTGATTATCATATATTATTTCGGTCACTCAAGGTATTGTTCTTGAGTATCGTATCAGTTGGTATCAGAGCCGCGTTTCGATTCGATTTTCTAGTTATCTTCCCTTATTTTGTTACTCCCTATTTTAGTTTCTAAAAATAAAAAAACAACACAAAAAAATTTGGTTTGTTAGTTCTTCAAATCCTAGTCATCTTCCTTATTTGCTTTCTTTTATTCTTCAAACCCTGGCCGTCATCTTTGTATTCTTCAAAATCTGCTACAGTTTGAAAAAAAGAAAACCACAAAAAAAATCTACCTATTTGTTGATGAAACTCTAGCCATCGTCCTTATTTGTTCTCAAGTTTGCTTGAGTTTAAAAAAATGCTGAATAAATTCTGAAAATAGAAAAAAAAATAGACTAAAAAGGAAAGTGCAAGAAAGGAGGAAAGAGAATAACAGGGAAAAAGAAAATTTTTGGAAAGAAAAAAAATCGAAAAAAAACTAAAAAAGTGAAAGAAAAGATTCAGAAGAAAGAGGAAAGAAAGAAAAAAAAGGAAAGATTATTTCTAGAGAGAAAGGTGCAAAAGAAATACTTGAGAATAGAATGATTTGACTCAAGGAAGGGTGATATTTGATTTCATTCCAATTCTAAATTTTTTATATCTGTCTTTATTGGCAACCTTTTTTCTGATCTCTATTCTAATTTTAGCTTCAAATTTTTTTTTGATCTTGCAATCATATTCATAAATTAAATTGATTTAATCACACATTGCCTTTGTATTGACTTGCATTAATTCTCCTAGAACTTGTTGGAGGGTTCAAGAGAGGAAAAAGACTGAGTGGTAAGTACGATTGAGGGAAAAAGCTAAATAGAGTTTAGGTAAAATACGAGTGTCACCACGTGAGATAGTGAGATTGTTTTTACTAACTTTTAAGGCAGAAATTTCCTACAATGTCAACAGGAAAGAACAAAGAGATTAATCCTAGAAACGAAGAAATTGATCCAACGAGGATGATGGAAGTCATGACGCAACATTTTCAGCGTCTTGAAAATATGATTACTGAACTTCATGATCAAGTAGATGTACAGAAGGATCAAATTGCACAACTACAACAGGTTATACAATCAAATCAAAGAAGAGATCGCCAAAGACACCGTGTCGTTGATGATGAAGAGATGGAAGAGGAAGATGATGAAGCCTCTGAAATAAATTGGAGAAGACATAGACGTGTTCAGATTGGAGGTAGGAAAAATGAACGAGAAAGGAGACAAGATAGAGATGTTATTGATCGAAACACAGGTTCAATCAAGCTATCTCTCCATACCTTTCAAGGTAAAAGCGATCCTGATGTCTATATTGAGTGGGAATAAAAGGTGGAAAGTATATTTGATTGTCATAATTACTCCGATGAGAAAAAGGTTAACCTTGCTGTTGTATCCTTTGTTGGTTATGTTATTACTTGGTGGAATCAATTAACCATTAATAGGCGCAAAAATCGAGAACCTCCAGTTGAATATTGGGATGACATGAAAATTATATTGAGGAGAAGATTTATTCCTCCATCATATTATCGTGACTTACGTATGAAATTGCAGAGTATGAGGCAAGGATCAAAGGCTATTGAAGAGTATTTTAAAGAGATGAAAATGACACTCATTCGAGCCAACATAAATGAGGATCCTGAAGACACAATTGCAAGATTCATATGCGAGCTTAATTGAGAGATTTCTAAAGCTGTGAAATTGCAAGAGTATTTGAAGTTGAATGAAGTTCTGCATAAGACTATAAAGGTTGAGAAGCAATTGAAAAAAAATATTCGTCCACATAGCAAATTTGAATGTTCAACTTCTGCTTGGAAATCAAAATGGAATGCAAATTTCAAGTCAATTGATAAGCCAACTCAAAAATTGGAGGACAAAAATAAAGTTAAAAATTTCAACTCAAGGGATAAAGGTAATGCCTGTAACAGCTCACAAAGGACTCAAGATATTAAATGTGTTCATTGCCTTGGTTCAAGTCATATTAGTTCACAATGTTCAAATAAATGTGCTATGATTATGATGGACAATGGTGATCTTGCATTTGAAGAAGAGTTGTTACAAGAGAGTGCAGCATCCCCAGGAGATGAAAGTGGAGAAGAAATTGAAGAATTTGAAAAAAGTTTGGTTGCACAACATCATTTGAAGGAAGATGAAGTTGATTGTACAGCAACTCAAAATAATTCTGAGAGTTATGAGAAAGACAAAGATAAAAAATATGAGTGTCATAATTTGAGTGATGAAAATGATAGCCACACAACTTTTAAGTGTTTAGAAAGGCCACCTTATGAGAGTATTAAGATACAACATTTAGATGCTGAGTGTTATAAGAGCTGTGAGAATGAGAGAAGATTAGATATTGAGTGTTTAGAAAGACCACCTCCAGAGAGATATGAGCAAAAAGACTTGAGTGTTAAGGTAAAAGAAAGATAATTCAGTAATATTTCTCCTAACACTAACAATCTTTTGTCTTTTGATTTCAATTTGTGCATGCAAATATGTAGGAGTGGAGTATATGAAGATACAAATTCCATCATGCAAGGATTTGAAAGAGGTTGTGTTGAGTTTATGACAACTAGTTTGAAAAGTCCATCTCTTACTTTTGAAACTTTATATTTGTTTGATGTGACTAACTTGCAGGTTTTAATTGGAAGAAGTATTGAATGGTATGCAAACATTATATCTCAATTTTGTATTCCATTTTATTATTCATCGAGTGCTAAAAAACTTTATCTCAGTCATATGGTGAAATTTTGGAATGAATATTTTCTAGTCCTGAGTACTTTTGATTGGTTGATTATGATTTCAAGATTTTCTGATGAGCCTAGAATCTTATTCATTTCTTTACATCCACCATTATGCTTTTTTGAGATCATTCTTGCTAATGATGGTTGCAATATTACATATAATTTTCACATCATAATTGGAAATTTCATTGCATCTACATTAGTAAGACTTCTATGCATTTTTTCAACAAAGATTTAGGATTAATCTCTTTGGAAATATCTTGATTAATAGCAGTCATTTGCAAAATAATTTTGATGATGTTTTGGTTTGTTGCAAGGACTTGCATGATTTCCTTGATAAGCCAAGTTGTTTGTTGCGTTACAGATCTTATGATATTTCACTTGCATATTTTAAAGATTCATTTTATTTTGAGGAAAAGATGTTCTTATTTTGGAACTACTTGACAATCTCCTTATTAGATCTTTAGTTCCGTGGAATACATTACACATTTTATTTGATAGGATCCTTATGCGCAAAGAAATGTCTCCAAAGTTTCGCACTTTGTTTCTTATAATACCATTGTCACATATGCATAAGATATTTCATCCAGGTGAGTATAATAGTTACATTACTTTTTATATTATTTATGTTGTTTTGCCTCTACACTTGCAGAATCTTAACATGATGATAAAAAATGAGAAATTATTACAGTTCTGATAGAGATACATCATCCCATTCGACACATGAAAGATTCGAGGATGAATTCTTTTGAAGATGAGGAAAATGATATGAACCTAGATATACTCTCCTTATTGTGAATGCAGATTCGAGGAAGAATTCTTTTGAAAAGGAGGGGAATGATATGAATTAGGAAATGCTTACAATTGCAACCGACAATAGAAGAATGCTCTAGTAAAGTTGGATGATCAAGATAATGGTGTGTGGATCTCAGGCATAAGGAAATTGAACATAATTAAGAATGTTTGAAATTTACAATTGATCCATTACAAGATTGAGTTAGATCATATACAACTTCTCAACGTGTTACGAATTGGACCGCATGAAGAGTCAATATAACATGTGCCAAATAAATCATGGTTTAACCATTTTATTTGAAATTAATGATACATGAAAATTCTGCTGAGATTTGTAAGAGAAAATTGAGTTTGTTATTTTACTAAAAATAGTTAGGTTACTTGTGGGCTAAGTTAGGATATTTCCTTTCAGTTCAAGTTTTGTTTTTAGGGCCTATAAATATTGCTACTCATTGTTATTTGAGACATCTTTAAATCTATTGAATTATGTCTTAATTGTTTTGCTGTGAGGGAACTCCTGCAACCCGTTCTTCGGGAACTTTCATCGTTAATTACAAGATTGGCTATCTTGTGATTAAATCCATCTATTTATAATATCGATTGCTTGGTTCATTATAATCTTGAGGTTGATATTCCGCTGCCTTGAAAATTCGTTTGATCTCGTTTCTTTTATTATCATATATTGTTCCGGTCACTCAAGACATTGTTCTTGAGTATCGTATCAGTTGAGTGATCGGAACAATATATGATAATCAAATAAACGAGATCAAACGAATTTTCAAGACAGCGGAATATCAACCTCAAGATTACAATGAACCAAGCAATCGATATTATAAATAAATGGATTTAATCTCAAGATAGCCTACCTTGTAATTAACGGCGAAAGTTTCCGAAGAACGGATTACAGGAGTTCCCTCACAACAAAGCAATTAAGACATAATTCAATATATTTAAAGATGTCTCAAATAACAATGAGTAGTAGTATTTATAGGCCCTAGAAATAGAACTTTGGCGGAAAGAAACTCAATTTTCAGCCTTAACTCAGCCCACAAGTAACCTAACTAATTTAGTAAAATAACAAACTCAATTTTCTCATACAAATCTCATTCATATATAATTAATTTCGAAAATTCTAAATAAATATGGTTAAACCATGATTTATTTGGCACGTGTTATATTGACTCTTCATGCGGCCCAATTCATAACACGTATAGAAGTTGGATATGATCTAACTCGATCTTGTAATGGATCAATTGTAAATTCCAAACATTCTTGACTATCTTCGATTTCTATATTCTTAAGATCCACACATCATTATCTTGATCATCCAACTTTACTAAAGTATTCTTCTATTGTCGGCTGCAATTGCAAGTAGTTCCTGTTTCATATCATTCTCC
Source organism: Pontederia crassipes (assembly GCA_030549335.1). Lineage (NCBI taxonomy): Eukaryota > Viridiplantae > Streptophyta > Magnoliopsida > Commelinales > Pontederiaceae > Pontederia > Pontederia crassipes. The sequence continues at coordinate 3,864,098 of JAUKPH010000023.1, read as the reverse complement.
TCCTCTTCAAAAGGATTCATCCTCGAATCTGTATTCATAATAAGGAGAGTATATCTAGGTTCATATCACTGTGTGCAGCAGCATTAATGGGAAGCGCCACTTATTTCTTTGTTCCATCGTCTTGGGGTGATTGTGGTGGTTTGTAATTGACTCGACGAGCATGTACTTCTTCTTCAAGATGCATGGACCTATTCACGACAATGTGGGGAAGATCATGCATGAGTTTTCCTTACTTGAACATGGTATATGCTCGTCTTTTGTATCTTTGTTTCAACCATTTAAATCTGGCTTTTTTGCTTTTCAGCAGTTTGGCGAGTTCATTTTTAGAATGATCCAAGGTTGTCAGGATCGCTTTCCGAGGTAGGATCGTAAGGGACTTCGAGGATCGAGGATCGTAAGATTCTACCCCATGAATAAAAAATTATTTTTAATAAAAAATAATAAAGTAGTATATTTATTCATAAATATTATGTTTATATATAAGTTATTAAACATTGACCATTAATACTTTATTGATATTTTCAAGTCTAATAGATAATTTTTTTATATCATCCGAAAGACAATATGATATATTCTTAAAAAACATTAAAATAATAATATATAATATTTGATCTTAATGAATTATAATATTTATTAATGTGCAATATGATTCTTAGTATATGTGCAATAATAAAAATTAATTTTGATGTAAGATAATATAATATTAGATTCATAACATAACATTAGAAGATATTAAAATTCATGAAAGTGAGACTTAGATATACAATATATATAAATAAAATAGTTAAATCTAATTTTCTAAATGACTTTTATGTTTACTTCTATTTTTTTATTCGAATAAATTAAGTTGTGCTAATATTGTAGGATCACTAGGATTTAGATCCTACCGATTTTAAGATCCTGCTATAGATCCGATATAGATCCTACGTTTAAGATCCTCTAAATAGGATCGGGATCATTTTCTATCCGGAGGATCGTAAGATCGTAAGATCTTACTATCTGGATCAGGATCCTGACAACCATGGAATGATCTATGCAAATCTTCAGTGTCATGGTGTAAGAAGTAGACTACTTCATCTACTCGATGATTAGTGGTGTGTATCAATATGTCTGTGCTGACATTTGATCGATAAATAATTTGACCCATCAGAGCTGAGTTTAATCTTCAATCTCTCCCAATGCCTAGTTTTGTTATCGAAATAGTGCTTTTAATTATACTGTGTGCTTCGTATGTTCATGTCCTAACAATATTAACAGGACAGTGAGCGTTCAAGCTGAATGAAAAAAGTAGAGTGCCTGCCTGTTTGTTGATGTTCCTAGTAATTCATTGATTACAGCTGATGGAAAAGTTTGTTTCCTGTTGGTTTTATTTACTTGCTCTCTTATCGGTCACTTCGAATAGCATCCTTCAGAAATACATAACTTTGCAACAATGTGTTTAATTTCAATAAGATCAAAAGATTAAATGACGTTGCCACCAGACACAAATCACTTGCCTCCTAAATTCTCAGTATATTCATACAAGTTTTGAGGTTCGGCTTCGTTTAAATGTTGTAGTATTAAAAGTGATAACGACTGATATCAAATACATACCTTGATATATCTTACTCTAAACTGTGTCCTTTTCCTCAAGTTTTAGAAAGTGGACTCATAAAAATGAAATACAAAAAGTTCAACTTTGTTTTAGAAACATGTTGGAAAAAAAAATCAAATTGATTGAGGAATACATTTACACATTGTTCTTTATGTAATATCCGGTGCAAAATTAAAAAAAAGAGAGAAAACAAGTAAAAGCACATGCGCCTGCACCAGCCCAAAAGCCCACCCATATAATATGACCTAAAGCAACCTAATCTACTTCACCTCCCAACAGCCAGCCGAAAGCAAAAGTAAACCCCCTTGCTACAGTGCTCATTCGGCCACCTCCCTCCCCATTTGACCTGCAGCATCTCAAAACCCCTTGGGTAATAGCAAGCACCACCTCCACATCTCCCTTTTTGTTCTCTCGGCAGCACACTCCACAGGGGAGTTACAGTAAGCATGTTCTTCCTTCTCACTTACTGATTAACATGAAGTTAACTCATAAGGTCTCTCTCTCTAGTTACTGTAGCCGAATCAAGAGATGAAGGAAGGAAGTTAGGTTTAAGAAATCTTAATCAAGGTATATTTGAGAGGATCCAAACCCTTAATCACCTCCCTAATGATGATTGTGTGAATGGATTAGGGCATGAAGAACCAACTTGTGTTCTTGAATGGATGATTAAGGCTTATGCATATTAGTACTTGTATGTGTCATGTTTTATGAAGCTTTATGTTCTAATGCTAATCAGGTTATAATCATGATGTTCATTGTTACTTATGCTAGTTCAAATGGAATGGTTTTATGCTTATGTACATGTATGAACTTAGATAGTATGATTAGATGCTTCATGTGGAAACCTCATTATATTTCATTATTAGAATGTTAAGAATGTTAAGAAATATCTTATATGATGCTTGGAATCAAGTATGTGTTCAATATGTCATTGAATGAAAGATTTGGAATGAAATAGTGTAGAAATCGTGTATCTGCCAGCCTAGAATGGGCGACTGATTAGGTATCGATCGATCGTTCTAGAGATATGAAATCTCGCACTCTGTCCAGTGGTCGACCGATTCTATAATGGTCGTCCGTTTTGAAAGGGTCAAAACATTCTGTGATTAGCGGTCGACCAGATACCCAATCTCGGTCATCCGATAGTAACGTAATGGTCGATCGATTTAATAACGGTCGTCCGATATGCGTTGTCGAAACGTTCAACACATTTTGTGATTAACGGACGTCCGAGCACCTTATTTCGGTCGTCCAAAAAGTTCAGTATCGATCGACCGATAATCAAACGGTCGCCCGATTTGTGATGACAAAATAGTCGAAACATTCTGTGATTAGCGGTCGAACCAAAATCCATTTTCGGTCATCCAAAAGAACCAACAACGGTCGACCGTTATTCCAGCGATCGTCCGATTTAGAAGAGTGTCACATTCTGTGATTAGCGGACGAACCGAAGTCTGATTTCGGTCATCCGAATGGACCATATCGATCGACCGATAACCCGACCGGTCAACCGATACTCTTCCAATGGTCGACCGTTATTCAAAACGATCGCTCGTTCTAGAAGCTGATTGGTTATGATTGAATGTCCACATATAGTATGATTTAAAGTATGTATGACCTTAAATAGGGTTAAAACAAGCAACATGTATGACTGATTGTATGTATTGATGAAAGTAAGTAAAAGACGAATTGACGTGAAGGTGACTTGTTGCAATCGAGGAGGGGAAATGGGTTCCGCCCCCAAGTGACGGCATTTCTCGGGAAAACGAGTTCCACCCCTAATGTGGCGTTTCCATAAGTTGATGCAAGTTCCACCTCAAGTGTGGCATCTCTATTGGGCATCCGCGAACCCAAGAGGCGAGTTCCACCCCTAGTGTGGCATCCTATTAGTTTCCTGCGAACCCAACACATTGGCCTAGCTAGCCATTCTCCCACGAACTCAACATAGTCTTCCCAATCAACAAAATAAGAAAGTATCTAAATAAAGATGAAAGATGAAAAGATGAATGATGAATGACTTGGGACATAAAGTAAAGATGTTAAAGAAGTACGATGAAGTATGCACCTATAAGGATGCTATGTAAATGTCCACTTGTCACATCATATTATGACATGATGAAATATGATAAAATAAAGTAAGATAAGACATGACATGCATTAGCATGATGATATGTTATGATATGTTTGATTTAAAGATTATGATGTTACATGTTATCTTATCTTGTCATGTTGATATGCTCACATGCCATGTAGTATGCATAAGTAACTCCTAACATGCATATGATTTATGTTCCATAATGATGAAATGCATATGCCATGACATGTAGAGATTATGTTATAAGGTCATAGCATGCATGGGCCTCAACATACTCTAACGGGAGAAATCTCCTGCACCCCATAGATCCGTGCAGATATAGATGAGGCTTAGGTTCGGCGGTGTGGGCCTCTTGACGAAGACGTTGCACATGGACGAGCCGGGCTACGGCCCAAGTTATGTTACTTATGTTATGTCATTTGAACTTTTGTAAGAGTCTTTTATGTATGGCTTATGGGCCTTATGGAGTCATGTATTTTACTTGAACTCGTCATGATGTAAGAACTTATTATTGGGTATACGGTAGAGCCTATTAGGCCCATGGGCCAGTATGTTATCTTTGGTTTGTTTTACTTATTCATGAAGTCTTCCGTTGTTTATGATGTTGTCGTCTTAAGTTTTATTATATTATGTTTCCGCTGCAAAGTTTTATGAAATTGGGTCAAGTTCAAAGTAGCGCCGCCGAGGTTCGGCAACTATATTGGGGCCGGATTTCAGGGGCGTTACAATTGGTATCAGATCCATAGTTGGGCTCGTATGTATAGATTTTAGGATGTGTAAGCCATTGGTTGGCTAAAGTGTCTAAGTGTAATGTCTAAGTATGAAGTCCATGTGCAATCGTCATGAGGTGTCACCAAACCTAAAGGTAAATGTTATCATATGATTAGTTCATTGCTAATAATGTTCTATGTTTATTTGAATATGAATGTAGATGTCAAGACGTGCAGTCGATGATGAGGAGTATGAGAGGAACGCATTCCTTGATGGTTTAATTCGGGCAGCCCAAAATGCCCAACGAAGTAATGAGCCGGATTACTCCATTGAGAGGTTCCTAAGACTCCTGCCCTCAAAGTACGATGGAGTAGAAGATCCAGAGTTGGCAGAATCTTGGATCGAAGAGGTAGGGGACATCCTTAGAGTTATGAGGTGCCCCGAAGATCGGAAAGTGATGTATGCCACCCATTGCCTTTGTGGCCGGGCCAAGGCATGGTGGAAAGCACTATTGAATACCACCAACGAGAGTGAGGAGAATGTGGATTGGGAGAGTTTCATGGAATCATTCGAAACTCGTTTCTTCCCGGACCACGTAAAAGAAAAGAAAATGGATGAGTTTCTCAACCTCGTCCAAGGAAATATGATTGTAGGCGAGTATGCAAAGACGTTCTTGAGGTTGGAAAAGTACGGGGAGCTCCATGAGAATGAGCTCCGAAGGACGAAGAGGTTCATAAATGGTTTGAAATCCGGACTGCAACCTTGGGTGAGGAGTGGTCGCTGCACCACCATGAAAGATGTCGTTGACCTCGCTACCGAACATGAAAGGAAGTATCGAGAAAGGAAGGATACCAAAGGGAAGGTCATCAAGAAGCATGAAGGGAAGGCCCAAGGGAATAGTCCAAGGAATGCACCATACTATTCTCCAAAGAAGGTGGAGCCAAGCATGCCCACATTGTGGGAGAAGTCATTATGGTGAATGTCGCATGAAGGCCGAAATATGCTTACAATGTGGCAAGGAGGGCCACTACATACGGGACTGCCCGGAGAAGCAAGGTGGCAACCGAGACAAAGGAAAAATGATGGCAGACCCATCAAGAGCTCCAGCAAGAGTCTTTGCCATGGAAGTTGATGAAGCCACCCAAGCCAATGATGCGATCCAAGGTAATATTCTAATTGCCGGTCACTATGCAAATGTTCTATTCGATTCGGGTGCAACTCATTCTTTTATCTCTCATGCATTTGCAAGCATGTTAAATGTAAGGCCTCTAGTTACTAATTGTCAACTAGAAGTTGTAACCCCCACGAGAATGGTAGGCACGAGAAGATATATCCCCAATTTATCCATAGAAATAGATGGAAAGAATTTTCCAAGTGACCTCATATTGCTTCCTATGATAGAGTATTATGTAATCTTAAGAATGGATTGGTTATCTTATAATGATGCTCACATATATTGTAAGGAAAAGAAATTTTTGATAGGTGATCTTCATGGGAAGCCTACAATGATTAAGGGGACTTCCTCCAAGGAAGCCAAGGTGCTCATTTCTGCAACTAAGGTAAACAAGATGATCAAGAAAGGGGCAAAAGGATTTTTGGCAAGTGTCATCAAGACGGACTCACAATCTAAGACACTTGAATCCTTAGATGTGGTGAGGGAATATCACGATGTCTTTCCGGAAGACATTGCGGGATTGCCGCCAAGGAGGGAAGTTGAGTTCAATATTGAACTACTTCCGGGTACCGCGCCTATTTCGAAGCCACCCTACTGGATGGCTCCGGCGAAGATGCATGAATTGAAGACGCAACTACAAGAACTCTTGAATAAGGGGTTCATTAGACTAAAGCGTCTCACCATGGGGCGCACCGGTACTATTTGTCAAGAAGAAGGATGGCTCATTGAGGTTGTGCATCGACTATCGAATGCTCAACAAGGTGACAGTTAAGAACAAGTACCCCTTGCCAAGAATTGATGATCTTTTTGATCAATTATCATCGGCGTCGATTTTCTCCAAGATCGACTCAAGGAGTGGCTACCACCAACTAAGGGTAGCCGAGCAAGATGTACCCAAAACGGCATTTCGTTCAATGTATGGACATTATGAGTTTTTTGTTATGCCTTTTGGACTAACGAATGCGCTCGCCGCATTCATGGATTTGATGAATAGGGTCTTCCGTCCATACTTGGATAAGTTCATGATCGTATTTGTGAATAATATCCTCATTTACTCATTAAGCCCGGAAGAGCATCGAGAGCATATTCGCATCATTTTGAAAACTTTGAGAAGAAATAGGCTCTACGCCAAATTTTCTAAGTGTGAATTTTGGCTTGAAGAAGTGATGTTTCTATGAGATATTGTGTCAAGACACGGAGTGACCGTGGATCCGGCAAAGGTTGAAGCAGTGATAAGTTGGAATAGGCCCAAGAATGTGACCGAGATTCGAAACTTCTTGGGACTTGCTGGATACTATAGATGGTTTATCCAAGACTTTTCCAAAATTGCCGCTCTTATGACAAAGTTGACAAGAAAGGGCGAAAAATTCATATGGTCGCAAGCATGTGAAGCAAGCTTTCAAGAGCTAAAGAGAAGGCTTACGATGGCACTAATCTTAGTCATTCCCACGGGAAGTGGAGGCTATGTGATTTATAGTGATGCATGTGGTACCGAATTAGGATGTGTACTCATGCAACATTGTATGGTGGTTGCATACGCGTCAAGGCAATTGAAGAAACATGAAGTCAACTATCCAACTCCTGTTGTGTTTGCATTAAAGATATGGCGCCATTATTTGTATGGTGAAGATTTTGAAGTGTACACGGACCATAAGAGTTTGAAGTATGTGTTCTCTCAAAAGGAGTTAAACATGAGGCAAAGAAGATGGCTTGAGTTCCTTAAGAATTATGAGTTCTCAATATTGTACCATCCCAAAAAGGCTAATGTAGTGGCCGATGCACTAAGTCGCAAGTGGGAAGGATCACTTGGATGTTTAAGTGTTCACAAGTGGAACCTTGTGGAAAGCATAGTGCAATGAGCCCCAAGCATTTTTTGCCGAAGAATCATGTGTATGACTCATCACGTGATTGAATCAAGCTTAGTGAGAAGAATCTTTGAAGCTCAAAGGAAGGACCCGAAATATGCAAGGATGATCAATGTATGCAAAAGGAAAAGGAATCGCTTTGGGTATGGCCAAGATGGAGCAATTCGGTACAAGAACCGCTTATGGGTGCCAAAGGACAAGGGTGTTAAGAAGGGAAATTTTGGATGAATATCACAAGTCTGCATTCTCAATTCATCCCGGAAGTACCAAAATGTTCAAAAACTTATAAAGGAACTTTTGGTGGGAGGACATGAAGAAGAAAGTGATCAAGTATGTGGCTAAGTGCATAGTTTGCCAACAAGTTAAGATTGAACATCGAAGGCATTGTGGGAAGCTACAACCTTTACTTATTCCTGAATGAAAGTGGCAAAGTATCTCTATGGAATTTGTGGTAGGATTACCACGAACCCGGAAAGGACATGATGCAATTTGGGTTGTAGTTGATCGTTTGACGAAGTCGGCTCACTTTATTCCTATGAAAGCGAGTCAAACCATGGAGAGTATGGTAGAATTATATGTAAATGAGATTATCCGTTTGCACAGAATTCCAGCTACTATTATTTCTGATAGAGATCCGAGATTCACTTCTAGATTTTGGAAAGGTCTCCAAAATGCTTTTGGAACAAGGCTAAATTTTAGCACGACATTTTATCCTCAAACCGACGGTCAAAGTGAAAAAACAATCCAAACACTTGAGCATATGCTTAGAGCTTGTGCCTTAGATTGGCATGAAAATTGGGATGACCACCTTTCTTTGATGGAATTTGCCTATAACAATAGTTATCATGCAAGTATTAAGATGTCTTCATTTGAAGCTTTGTATGGAAGGCCTTGCCGTTCTTCGGCATGTTGGAGTGAAACCGGTGAGGAAAGATATCTTGGACCAAATTTGGTTCATATGTATGTTGATAAAGTGGAGCTCATCAAGCAAAGAATGTCAGCGGCGCAAAGTAGACAAAAAAGTTATGCGGATATGAAAAGAAAAGAACAACTATATGAAGTGGGTGATCATGTGATGCTCAAAGTCTCACCAACCAAGGGTGTTATGAGATTTAGCAAGAAAAGAAAGTTAACACCAAGGTATATTGGATCATTTGAGATCCTAGAGAAAGTTGGCGAAGCGGCTTATAAGTTAGTATTACCACCATCATATGCTAGACTTCACAATGTTTTTCATTTATCCATGCTTCAGAAATATGTTCATGATGAAGGCGAATGTGATTCGGATTGAGGAGCCGAATGTCAAGGAAGACTTGACATATGTGGAGCAACCTATAGAGATTATTGATTATCAAGTGAAGCATCTCAAGAACAAGACCATATCTATGGTTAAAGTGACATGGAAGCATCATCGTGGACAAGAAGCAACATAGGAACTTGAAGAGGAAATGCAAAAGAAGTTTCCGAAACTTTTCGGTAAGTGAATTATGACTTACTAAAATTCGATGACGAATTTTTATTTAAGGGGTGTAGGTTGTAATATCCGATGCAAAATTAAAAAAAAGAGAAAACAAGTAAAAGCCCATGCGTCTGCACCAGCCCAAAAGCCCACCCATATAATATGACCTAAAGCAACCTAATCTACTTCACCTCCCAACAGCCAGCCGAAAGCAAAAGTAAACCCCCTTGCTACAGTGCTCATTCGGCCACCTCTCTCTCCATTTGACCAGCAGCATCTCAAGACCCCTAGGGTAATAGCAAGCACCACCTCCACATCTCCCTTTTGTTCTCTCGGCAGCACACTCCAAAGGGGAGCTACAGTAAGCATGTTCTTCCTTCTCACTTAGTGATTAACATGAAGTTAACTCATAAGGTCTCTCTCTCTCTTTAGTTACTGTAGCCGAACTAGGAGATTAAGGAAGGAAGTTAATCAAGGTATGTTTGAGGGGATCCAAATCCTTAATCACCTCTCTAATGATGATTGTGTGAATGGATTAGGGCATGAAGAACCACTTGTGTTCTTGAATGGATGATTAAGGCTTATGCATATTAGTACTTGTATGTGCCATGTTTTATGAAGCTTTATGTTCTAATGCTAATCAGGTTGGAATCATGATGTTCATTGTTACTTATGCTAGTTCAAATGAAATGGTTTTATGCTTATGTACATGTATGAACTTAGATAGTATGATTAGATGATTCATGTGGAAACCTCATTATATTTCAGGATTAGAATGCTAAGAATGTTAAGAAATGTCTTATATGATGCTTGGAATCAAGTATGTGTTCAATATGTCATTGAATGAAAGATTTGAAATGAAATAGTGTAGAAATCGTGTATCTGCCAGTCCAGAACGGGCGACCAATAAGGTAGCGATCGACCGTTCTAGAGACATATGTAGTCTCGCACTCTGTCCAGTGGTCGACCGATTCTATAACGGTCGTCCATTTTAGAAGAGTCAAAACATTCTGTGATTAGCGGTCGATCAGACACCCTGTCTCGGTCGTCCGATAGCAATGTAATGGTCGACCGATTTAATAACGGTCGTCCGATATGCGTTATCGAAACGTTCGACACATTCTGTGATTAGCGAACATCTGAGCACCTTGTTTCGGTCGCCCGAAAAGTTCAGTACCGATCGACCGATAATCAAACGGTCGCCCGATATGTGATGACAAAATAGTCGAAACATTCTGTGATTAGCGGTCGAACCAAAATCCATTTTCGGTCATCCAAAAGAACCAACAACGGTCGACCGTTATTCCAGCGATCGTCCGATTTAGAAGAGTGTCACATTCTGTGATTAGCGGACGAACCGAAGTCTGATTTCGGTCATCCGAATGGACCATATCGATCGACCGATAACCCGACCGGTCAACCGATACTCTTCCAATGGTCGACCGTTATTCAAAACGATCGCTCGTTCTAGAAGCTGATTGGTTATGATTGAATGTCCACATATAGTATGATTTAAAGTATGTATGACCTTAAATAGGGTTAAAACAAGCAACATGTATGACTGATTGTATGTATTGATGAAAGTAAGTAAAAGACGAATTGACGTGAAGGTGACTTGTTGCAATCGAGGAGGGGAAATGGGTTCCGCCCCCAAGTGACGGCATTTCTCGGGAAAACGAGTTCCACCCCTAATGTGGCGTTTCCATAAGTTGATGCAAGTTCCACCTCAAGTGTGGCATCTCTATTGGGCATCCGCGAACCCAAGAGGCGAGTTCCACCCCTAGTGTGGCATCCTATTAGTTTCCTGCGAACCCAACACATTGGCCTAGCTAGCCATTCTCCCACGAACTCAACATAGTCTTCCCAATCAACAAAATAAGAAAGTATCTAAATAAAGATGAAAGATGAAAAGATGAATGATGAATGACTTGGGACATAAAGTAAAGATGTTAAAGAAGTACGATGAAGTATGCACCTATAAGGATGCTATGTAAATGTCCACTTGTCACATCATATTATGACATGATGAAATATGATAAAATAAAGTAAGATAAGACATGACATGCATTAGCATGATGATATGTTATGATATGTTTGATTTAAAGATTATGATGTTACATGTTATCTTATCTTGTCATGTTGATATGCTCACATGCCATGTAGTATGCATAAGTAACTCCTAACATGCATATGATTTATGTTCCATAATGATGAAATGCATATGCCATGACATGTAGAGATTATGTTATAAGGTCATAGCATGCATGGGCCTCAACATACTCTAACGGGAGAAATTCCCTGTACCCCATGAATCCGTGTAGGTAGACTCTTCTATTGAGGAGAAAAGTTCACAATAGAACGGTACCCACAGAGAAGCTGAAAGTTCACAAAGCTGCTCTGAGCACATTACGAAGTGTAAGAGAAACAAAATTATCTATTTCCCTTTCCATCTCATCGTCCATAGATTTGTAGGACGCCTCTTGCAACAAGAGAACGAAAGTGTTCTAGGAAAAGAGAACGGTAGTTCTAAACTGCTGTAAATTACAGCTCAAAAAGGGAGCAGCATATTCCTTTTACCCTATATATATATATATATATATATATATATATATATATATATATATATATGGTTTAGAGTGATGAAATGTTTTTTGGTTATATTGGCTTGTTGTATGTGAAAGCATGGCGTTGACTCATTAGCAAAGAATGAGGGAAAAAAACCGAAAAATAATGAGGTTTAGGTTCGGCGGTGTGGGCCTCTTGACGAAGACGTTGCATATGGACGAGTCGGACTACGGCTCAAGTTATGTTACTTATGTTATGTCATTTGATGAACTTTTGTAAGAGTCTTTTATGTATGACTTATGGGCCTTATGGTTGAACTCGTCATGATGTAAGAACTCATTGTTGGGTATACAGTAGAGCCTATTAGGCCCATGGGCCAGTATGTTATATTGAGTTTGCTTTACTTATTCATAAAGTCTTCCGCTGTTTATGATATTATCGTCTTAAGTTTTATTATATTATGTTTCCGCTGCAAAGTTTTATGAAATTGGATCAAGTTCAAAGTAGCGCCGCCGGGGTTCGGCAACTATATTGGGGCCGAAATTCGAGGACGTTACACTTTATATTTTATTTTTTTATATTTAACTACCTTTTGCTTCATCATGAGCTAAGAGGGCCTTTACGGTATTTTCATTTCACGTTACCTAATCAATCAATATGATTGTCCCTTATTAATTTTATCTTGTTTGTTATGTACAAATAATCTATTCAGCAATTCAAATAAAATTGTTTACTCATAATACAAGATTACTAAGCAATGTATAATATTTACTAAAATAACTTTTATCATTATTGTCAAGTTAAAGTTTATATAATTTAGCTAAAAATTCAAAAAAAAATCATAAAATTGACAAAGTAATTAAATATAGTTATAAATATTTTATACATTTTTAAAATTGTAATAATGATAATAAATATTGTAATATTCAAAATAATAACTAATAATATTTATATTGATGTGAGTAATAATAATATTATTATTAATAATTTAAGTAAACTTGTATTGCTAATTATGATAGTAATAATGAAAATAATATTTTTTTGTCGTCATTACATAATTTATTTATATTTGAGATCGAAAAGAGCATAATAATGATGTTAATATGTATGGAGGATTGTCGCTTTCAGGCAACTCATATTGCTTACAATTAAAATAAAATAAATAAAATAATATAGTGAGTTCATGTAATTTAGCTTCATATTATCAGTAATTAAAAAAATAAGTGAAATGCCCTCTAAAAGTTATCCAAAGTTTTCGCCTTTATCTTAATTTTTTTATTATCTTTTTTTCTCGCATATAACTTTGTCTTTTTCATGTTTGATTATTTTGTTACTCTTTATTATCAAAATTGCAAATAAATACGCTTAAGAGTAAAATCTAGAGCAACATGTCGGGTTTATTTTTAATTTTTTAGGACCTATTTTGTAGACCTTTCCTTTTATTTAGTCTAAAACCGATAATAAAGGAATGTCTTTACTTAAATAGAAGAAAATTCGTAACGAAAAAAAAAATGACAGGAAAATTGAAAACTTGAACAGTGCAGGGGATTAGTTGCTTTTAAGGACTGTAATGAAAACAAATCATAGAAATGAGGCACACTCCGCTCATATAATTGACCACTCTTTATTACTATGTTAGACTTAATTAAATAATGATATAAGATGACTAAATATATTATCTTAACTCTTTTAGGTGAATTAGAACAAAATAATAGCACTATTTTTTCATCACAAAAAGAAACCATTGACTTAATACAAAAAAAAGTTATAAATTTCCAGATGTCATATTAATGAATTAAGAATTAATTGTGCGAATAGTACTCATTTAATAGTGCAAACTGATCCCACCCCACATCAGAGGTCGTTAAAAGGCTGCCGGCACCCGAATCTTCACAAGTTGGACGGTCGAGATTAACCCGAAAAAGAAATATGGAGCTAAGGTGTTGGGTAATAAAATTTCTTCGACAAAAGAAATAAAGATTAACTGGTTAGACTTGGATGGAAAGATACTTTTTACGATTGAATATTAAAGACATAAACTTTTTTATTCCAATCAAATATACAAGAGATAAATAAAAAAATAAACTATATGGAAAATTAACATAGAAATATACTAAACGAAAGATAAAAAAAAAAGTGAAAATAAACCTGGAAGTGACAAGTCATTTACGTTCCCACGGTGCATTAAAATTCCGCTTACCGTCTTCAATTTTTCCTTTTCGTCTTCTCGCCTCCGTCTCTTCCGTCGCCCGCTCTTATTCTTATTATTCTTCTTCTTATTATCTAAAATTAATGTTCCAGTCGTAGTCCCCCTCGAGATTTTCATTCGGATTTTTGTTTTTGCGCTTATTATGGAAATCTATCTCAATCGGCGGCACCGGGTGAGCCTCTTCACAAATTCTTCTACGTTTTTTATTCTCGTTTCTCGCATTTCGTTTCCAATTTCTTTGCTTCTTCTTTTGCTCTTTCCTAGGGTTACATATGATTAGGAACTGAGGTGGGGGATGCAGAAGCCTGGGATTTGAGGTAATATTTCTCTCTATTGATTTGTTTTCAGTTGCAAGAATTCCTGCTCCATCCCCCCCCCCCCCCCCACCCCCCCTCCCCCTTTTTTTCGTTTGGAATTTACTGTTATGCCTTCGCCGTCACCAGAAAATGTTATCATCTTATCCCGTTAATTTTGGCTCGGGGGTTAAAGTTCGTATGTTTTATTTTTTTTATTTTTTTTCTTACTTGATTGAGTACTCTTCGTCACTTCTTTGGCTTGACCCTCAATGAATCCACGTCTTTCCTGTTAAAAATTGTTGTCTTCTGATTCACAATCTAGGTCTGATTTGCAATTGGTTAAACATTTCACAGAGTACGTTAGATTTGGTGTTCAAGCCCATGTTGGATGTTCTTCGCTATTTGATTATTATTTCAATATTGAATTTTCTTCTGTCATGATTTCTGTCTGATCCTCGTCGCATATGACTTATACAGTGTCCAAAAAAACGCAAGCTACTATCAAATTGTTCTCTGAGTGTGCATTGCAATCACAAATCCATGTTTATTCTTGGCCAAAAAGCATTCTATAGAGATTGTTCCATTTTAAGTAATTATCTCAATCTGACGGCTTATAAGGGATTAAGATTTGCCTAGGAGAATCCTAGGAGATGAGATGTAACAAACTTGAAATATGAATTGTAATCACATAACATGAAAATCAGGCGAAATGATGATAGATTCACTTCAAAGAAATCCCAAATCAAGGCTCCAAGGTTTATATCGACATATAAGAACGAAACATTCTAATGCAGTCATAAAACCAATAGAAGTTTGAAAAGATCTAACCATGTTAATTATTATGAACAACAAATGATTAAGAAAGCTCGTATGAAGAGTATAACAATGAGATATCATATTACAATATCATGATATAGTGTTTTACTTAAATAATAATCAATATGATCATAGGCCACTATAAATTTATAAATCGTGTTGACATTATCATTATATTCAATCTGAACATGTTAATATCTCTACTATACATATCAATTACTATTACATTTTCAATTGTTTACTATGGTAATCTGACACAATTATGGCTTTACATTTATACTACTAAGTGTTTCTAGAAGATGACACTCTAATGATTAGCATTATAAGAAGGAGTTGTATTCGAGATGTCATCTTTTTAGTTTTTGAATAAAAACTAATCATTTGAGTCCCCCACACACACCCCCCCCCCCTCCCCTCCTCCCACCAATTTCTTCTGGTCTAATTTGTTCTTTTTATGCGTCAATGATCATCTAGTTCAAAAATCATTTCTACATAATTCAGGTTGCAAATTCTAGTTCTTGACATGGTATTGGATACATCGAATATGCTAACAATCGTTATAGTTTTTGGGTGACATGTCATTATATTTTTCATCGGGTGTAGGCATTTTTGCTTTTCATTGCAATCATGGAAGACGGAGACCTCGAATTCTCGAATCCTGAGGTCTTCACAGGTCCTAATTCTGGCGAAGAACTTCCCAGCAGCTGCTCAATGGAAAGTTTCTTTGAAGACATATTTGATGACACCCAGCAGCACCACGCCTGCACTCATACCCACACTTGCAACCCTCCCGGACCGGACCTTTCTCACACACACACTTGCTTCCATGTTCACACTAAGATACTTTCAGCTCCCACTGATGAGACATCTGAGTCTGCAGAAAAGAGTTCTTCTACCAAGAAACGACCCTGTGGTAACCGTGAAGCTGTTCGCAAATATAGGGAGAAGAAGAAGGCCCATGCAGCATCCCTTGAGGAGGAGATAGTCCAGCTCAGGGCAATGAACCAACAACTTATGAAAAAGCTTCAAAATCAAGCTGCTTTGGAAGCTGAGGTCATGAGGCTTAAATGCTTGCTCGTGGACTTGAGAGGGAGGATTGAAGTGGAGATTGGCTCTTTCCCTTATCAAAGGCCTGCAAGAGGTGGAATTATGGTCTTGAAAGGAGCAGATACGGCCTCCAATGTGTCACAGGTGAACATGATGGATGGTGGTCAGGTTTTGAACTCATGTGGTTTCAGTTGCGATGATCAGGGTTACTGTTTCCGACCAGGGGTTCAAGGAAAATATGTTGGGGGAAATGGTTCTCTTAACAATCAGGGATTAGTGGAGTGTCAGGTTGACAACATGCAGTGCATGAGACGCCTAAGTTCGACATATAAGGAGCTCTCAGGTGCTCAAAGTGGTGCTGCAGCATCTGTTGATTGCTTGTCCAGTGCCAAGAAGATAGAAGGTTAGATTTTACTCTTATGTTTGAAATGCAGTGTCTTATTGAGAAAAAATTATACCTTTTAGGTGCATCTTATGATTTCTACAGTTCTGCTCATAGCTAAAATGAGGTCTGTGTTCATAAGAATTCCACTCTTTGAGTTTTCATTGGTTTCTCAATCGACCAGATGTGATATATCTTCAAAGTACCTTCTCTAACCCTCCTACAAATCTATACTTTTTTTCCACAGGACTCTCAGTATTAAGTGCTAGTATGATGTTCTAATTACTTATTTGTTACTGGTTTATACTTGTTATTCTACATTATATTATCCTCATGTGGCTACAATATTCCTTAGTAAACCTGGAAAGAATTTGCTGCTGTTAATGTTTAGTGTCTTTGGAATACACTCTTCCATTTAGGGATTTGACATGAACTGGGGCTTTGTCTAGGTTGCATATGTTTCCACTCAATTAGAGCTGCTGCCATTGCGAGAGTATTGGACTTGAGAGAATATTCCATAGAAATTAAATAATGAGATATTACACCAAATCCACTTTATTTAGGTCAATGTTTTTGTGTTATTTCTAAAATGAGTGTTTTCAGATTTGGATATTTGGAGTATCTATGCTTTGGATCTGGACCATCTGGTAACACCTTTTACTCTGTTTCCCTCGAAATAAAAAAAAAAGAACACCTTTTACTCTGTAGTAGTTTTTACTATAGTCTGCTCAATTGTTTAATGAGCTAGGAAGAGGATTACCTTTCATGCTCTGCGCCCAAGGTCGGACTAGTTGGGTAATAGTAGCGTTTGACACTATTTGCACCTTGGCAACCAAAAAACATTATGTTTACGTTGAGCCTTGTCTTGTCTAAAATTGTCCTCAGACCATAGCTATTTGCTAAATTAGTTGGTCATATTGGTGACTCATTTTTCTTGTCTTTTTGGATATATATCATTTTATCATGATGTATAAGTAAATTAGATGCTCTCCTAGAAAGGAAAATTATGCAATGATGCATGATGGTTCTTGCGTTCTCAAAGTGAACTATGAGTGTGTGCACTATACCCCACCGAACAAAAGAAGTGCAAGTGCACTAGTGAAAATACTGATAAAAGATCAACGAATGGTTGAGTGAAGTGAAAATGAAACTCCATTTAGCCAATCCAACTAAGTGCAGCTTAGTCTAAGCTGAGTTCACTTGAACTATGCAGTTCCGTAACGTGTTGCTTTATTGACCTTCAACATTTTGCTCTTGTTTGTTTTCTGATATTATGCAGGAAATTCTGGATTCAGATCTCCAGTAGCACATAGCAGAATGAGTTTCCATGCAATTGGTCTATGTTCTTTTTATATTAACCTTTTATATCTTTATTAAATAAACCACTTTATGCTTTTTTTTCTTCTTACTATGCGCACAGTTTGCGTCCACATTTAGTTATCATATGTGTAAAACATGTACTGTTTGCTGGTTCTTTTGTTCCATCTCAGTTCCCCATAAAACTATCGTGTTTGTTGTAATACATTTCTTCTGTTTGACTGGCCTTATTATTCCAGGTGCAGAACTATCTGGACAGTTTGATGGATCTGAGCCACAAAGACGCTGCTGATGTGTTGAGGTGAGAATGCTGGAGCAAATAGCAACTTGTTTTATTAGCAAGGTTCAACAAAGACGAGAAACAACACCGAGGGGTTAAGTCTCCAAGTTGTGTTTATATCTTAGGACTGTCTACCGCTTTCGTGAGCCGAATCCGAGAAAAAAAAATTGAAAGAAATCTCAATTGTGTTTGGTGTCTGAGAATGCCCCTGTGCTCCTTGACAATTGTTGTTATTGAGCAATCAACTGTTTGTTGTTTATTTTTCAAGCCAAAAATAATATAGTTTATTTCAAACTGGTATCAAAGTTTAGAAGCAGCGGAACATGAACTTTCAACAAATCTCAAATGAGTAGTGCCATGTCAATAATTGCTCATGAATGCTTAGTTTGAATCAACCATACGACGAGAATCATATTTGTAACGCTCTTAAAATTTGGCCCCAATTTAAGGTTTTGTCGAAAATTTTAGGCGGCGTCACATTGACATGAACTTTGACTTAATTTCATAAAATTTTTGCAGCGGAATATAATATAATAAATATAAACGATAATATTATGAAAATAGTGAAAGATTTCATAAAATAATTCAACATACATAACTAGCTCATGGACCAGATAGGTTCTAATATCAAGATCCAACAAATGGTTCATAATACATAAAGGAGTCCAAATAAAAGTAAAAGACTTAAAGGCCCATAAGTCATACATACTTGACTCTTATAAGAGTTCATCATCATAACATAAATAAGATAACTTGGGTCGTAGCCCGATCAGCCCATGTGCAACGTATCCGTCATGAGGCCCTCGCCGCCGAACCTAAGTCTCGTCCACACCTGCACGGATCCATGGGGTGCAGAAGATTTTTCATGTTAGAGTATGCTAAGGCCCATGCATGCTATGATCCTATGACATAATCTCTACATGTCATGGCATATGCATATCATCATCATAGAACATAAATCATATGCATGCTATGAGCTACTTATGCATACTATATGACATATAAACATATCATCATAGCAAGATAGGATAAACATGTAGCATCATCATCATTATTTCAAAACATATCATAACTTATCATTATGCTAAAACATATCATCATTTATCTTACTTTACTTTAACATCTTCTTTCATAACATCTTATTACATGGGAACATACATACATTAGCAACCGATTGGTGCTACATCATCTTTTTCATCTTTATGCCCCAAGTCATCTTTGGAAGGTATATATATTTGTAAGACTTTACTTTCCACTTTACTTCATCTTTTCATCTTCTATCTTAATTAAGATAGTTTATTATCTTGGTGATTGGGAAGACCATATTGATTCACGGGATCTTGGCTACCTAGGCCAGGACGATTGCCCCATACTTAGAAGGATTCTTCCCTAGGAATACGACACATCAGCTAGCATGTGAAGACTTTATTCCCCTCCACGATTGTAACAAGACACCTTCATGTCAATCCATCTTTTACTTACATTTATCAATACATACATTCATTCATCACATGTTGCTTGTTTTAACCCTATTTAAGGTCATACATACTTCAAATCATCTATGTGTGGGCATTCAATCATAACAAATCATTTGTCCAAAACGGACGATCGTTCCTTTAACGGTCGACCACTGAACTATGTATCGGGCGATCGATCAGATTATCGGTCGACCGATATGATCATTTTGGACGACCGAAAAGGAGTTTCGGTTCGACCGCTAATCACAGAATGTAATACTCTTCTAAATCGGACGACCGTTGGAGTATCGGTCGACCGCTATAGGTCTTTCGGACGTTCGAAATGAACTTCGAATCGTCTGCTAATCACAGAATGTAATTGCTACACAAATCGGATGACCATTGAGGTATCGATCGACTGATACATGACTTTCGGACGACTGAAATAAGGCGTTTGGACGTCTGCTAATCACAGAATATTTTGACTACTCATATCGGACGATTATTGGACTATCGGTCGATCGGTACACAACTTTCGGACGACCGAATCAAGGCGTTCGGACGTCCGTTAATCACAGAATGTGTGACCCTTCCAAAATGGGTGACCATTATAGAATCGGTCGACCGTTGAACAGAGTACAACTCTACAACGATCTTCAGAACGGTCGATCGATATATTATTGGTCGCCCGTTCTAGATCGACAGACATATGATTTTTACATAATCTTATTTACAATCTTACGTACTTTCACATATCGAATACAAAAGTGATTCCAAACAACATATGAAACATTCTTAGCATTCTAACAGTGAAATAAACAGTGTATTTACATGAGGACATCAAACATGCTAATAACAATCATGGAGGTGCATAAACATTGAACAAATTCCTTTTTGAGCTAACATAAGAAGCATTAAACATCCTACATCCAAACATGATTAGCAATAGAACAGTAAACATGATAAACATGAATCACATTATATTCTAATCATGATTAACAATGAACATGAATCTCTAATGCATAATCCCTAACCCTTAAGCTTAAGAACAAAGGATTGTTCTTCATGCCCTAATCCATACATTCACACATCATTAGGGGAGGGTTTTAGGGAGAATTAGATCCCCTCAAACATATCTTAATAGTAAGCCTAAACCTCTAATCTTCTTCCTCTAGCTTCAATCCCCTCTTGCTATCCACATAGAGAGAAGAGCACATGAGCTAACTTCATGCTAATCACTAAATGGAGAGAGAGAAAGAGTGCTTACTGTTGCTACAGTAACTAGTTACTGTAGCTCGTCACTGTTGGCCGAATGAGAGTGATGGTGAGAGAGTGAGCTAAAGATGGTGCTACTGTAGCTCAAGTGGTCTCCGTTTGGTGTGCTGGCCGAGTGGAAGGTTGGAGGGAGGGAAAGATGGTGATCACTGTAACAATGGAGGGGGTTTAGGGGATAACTTTCGGCTGGGAAAAATGAGGGGAGAGATAGGTTAGGTGGGGGTACTGTAGCACTTAGGTTAATAAGCATTAGTGGGCTGCTGGGCTGGGTGCGCGTTGAGCCTTTGCATTGTTTCCGCTTTTTTTTCTTTTTCTTTTCCTTTTAACCAACCGGATGTTACAACATTTTTCTCTTATGGTTGTCGATGTCGGCAATTTCATTGGACTGTTTGCCAATAACATTCGTTCTATTTTTTGTAAATTCATATTAAATAGACGTTCAATTTGTCAATATTGCCGGTCGCCGGATTGACGCACATGGGTCATAACTCATCACTTATAACACAATCGTCCTTTCGAGTAAGGACGAGACATTCTAAAGTGTCTATCTTGTTTGCTCCATTTTCTTATTTAAAGAAATTCCAAGTCATAAGTTGGAGCTCTCATGTCCCGGCATGTGCCCGGGTTTGGTGGGTCTCTTTTAAGTCCAATTCCAGAGAGAAAACTTCAAACCAATCTTTTGACCCTATCTGACACTTCTTTATACACAATTCAATTATCGCTCCATCTCTCAATACGCATGTGATAATTAAGGAATAGATAACTCTCTCGAGTGAGAGCAATGTTATTATCAAAAAAGACCGGACCGGACGACGACTCGAAAAAGTGTCTGTTTCAGGTCGAACTGAATAATAATAAAATATTATATTTATTATGATATAGTAAATCAAGCTATGATATTTTGATTATATAAATATATATATATGATGCCAAAATGTAATTATACAAAAAAATAACACTCATAAATGTATAATTAATTTTAAGATTTGATATTAAAATTATTATACATTAATAAATTAAAATCATTGAATTTGATTATTATATGCAAATTTTCTATTGGTTAATTCTTTTTGTATTTCATATTTTTATTTTTTTATATTAGAAGCAACAAATACGTATTTTTCTCCAAAATATTATGACAAGATTATATATTTTATAAAGAACTATATAGTATAATTAGTAGTTAACTATTTAATTTGAATTATTACATACTAAATTAAAGAAATTTAAACTTGTGTATATATATTATTATATTATACTAAGCATATTATAGTTTGCACCATTCATTCATAACTAATTTATCTAATATGATAAATATTATATTAATTTAATAAATATATAATTAATTTATATTACAATATACATTTATGATATTAAAAAATGAATAAAATAACAATCCATAAGTTAAAGCTCAAAGTTTAATAAATTCAAGATTAAATGAAGGGAAAAAGAATAAGAGAGTGTATAAAAATAGTCTCACATTGATAGTAGCAAAGTGAGAGTAAATAAACAACTATAAATGAAGGAGGAGATTAATGGGCTAATATATGTTTTTGGAGAAAGTTCATTTTTGGATATTTTCCAAATTTATAATAATATTTTTTATCAAATTATCTCTTAGTAAAAGAATTTTTAAGAAAAAATTTTGGTTAAACCAAAAAATCGGGTTGAAACGCGATTCAACTCGATTTTGGTCGGTTCTTACCGGTTTTGACTAGTTTTTGACCGGTTAGATCCGGTTCAAATTGAAGTTCGGTTTTTAAACTTCAGATGGGCCACAATAGTGGCCGGTCAGCGATCGGACGGTCCGACTCACCTGTTCGGTCCAGCCCTGACAATACTGAGCGAGAGTCACCGACACTATAAAGTTAAAAATAGTTCGGACGGAGGTAGAGTGTCGACAAAATAGTTTGAAAAATGCTCTGAGCTTTTCTCCCGGACGTGCTCGGTACCAACCATTGATGACACATTTGAAGTAACTCCAACTTTTGGCATGCATACGATGTTTGAGGAATATAACACTCTCTTAGGTCAAGATCATCAATGTCGAAAACTCAAACTATCAAAATAGAGAAACATCTCAACAAGAAACATAAAAAATGCTCCGGGCCCACCTCTCGATCTCGTTCGGCACTAACTGACAGCATCTCTTTATTTTAACCCAATGACCACCCCACTTTCAGTGCGAATGCAACCATTAGGGAATGAAGTACTCTCTCGGGCGAGAGATGTGTCATCAATGATGTCCAACGTTCAACCTCATGAAAACAAAAGAACTTCAACAAAGCAAGAATTGAAAAACTAAATAACACTAAACTAAAAGGATCTTTTGTCCCCTTCCTCCCATATAGACGGAAAAACAAAATTCATGAGTATTTGGTTCATCCTTGAGGTACTCCGAATCCACCTCTTGGACTCACTTTGGAACTGACTATCGGCACCCCCTTAGACACAACCCTCCCTTAGACACAACCCTCTCAACGTGCATGCAGCGATTGAGGAATAGCCCTCTCAAACTAGAGATGCTGGCATCGAAATGAATGGTCGAATTTTCTAAAATAGAATATCATCTCTCGTAATCAAAAAAATAGGGAGACATGAATGCACTCCCCTTAGTTGGACATTGACAAATGACGATTTGTCGGCCAATCCTAACATTGACACAACCTCTTAGCTCGAATGCCTTATTTAAGGACTATGAACACCCTATTGGAAGGGAATCACCATTTTCGAAGGTTGTCCAAATTGAATCCACAGGTTCTCATGAAAATAAAAAAACAAATTAACGAAAAGCCGATCGACATTATGCCTCGCATGAATGAACCCAGTCCAAGTTTCTCACCTCTGAAGATAAGCACCCTTTCATCCCAAGGCACAATGGATGGGCAATCGAAGAAAATATATCTGACAATTAAAACGTCGGGAAAACCACAACAACATCACAAAACATTAAACATAAGAATGATGTGCAATAAGCATGAGATAAAAGGTGAATGGTTGTTGCTTGATATAAATATTAAAAACATAAATTCAAAAACATAAACATTCATCACAAATCCTCTGAGCCACTAGTTGACTAATTTATTTACACATAAAGAAACAAGAAAAGAAGAAAAGGAAAATAAAATAAAAGAAGGGTGCGACCTCCCATCCAACCTCCTCCTTCTCCTAGTAGAATGGGTTGGGGATTGGGGTGTTGAAAGATTTTAATATGCCTTTCTTAGCCTTCATGCCCTTTTATAGCATTAGAGTCTTGTGCCACCTACCCACTCATCTATCTACTCCGTTGTCCTATTCTTCTCAATTTTTTAGCCAAAAGAATATTTTCCTCTTTACTTTACGTTTGGGATTCAAGCTTGCCACTTATCCAACTTTTCAACTGTTCCCTTGTCCACATCTTTCCATAAAGCTTCTTCCTTTAGTGCGAAGGAGATATTTATTGGTTATGTGAAATTATGTCTCCCTCAAGTTTTTTGCTGCTCTGGAAAGGCTACCCACATTGCCCTTCTATTGAATCTGCATGAGTGTGTAGGTGGGGGCATCTGGCTACATGCCCCCATTTTTTTGCTAGGAATTTTAAATGAGCAATTATCAAAACGAACAATAATGTCATCGTAGGAATGCAGATTATCATATTTTACAAAATGGATGTGGAAAAATCATAAATGTTGTATTTCTGAACATTAGTAAATATACATAATTTCTCTACATCAAATTTCTCCAAAGCTTGTCCTCAAGCAAAAATTAGGAACTTATTGTACAAAAATTTTAGGTTTCTATGACCGCATTATACATGACCCTATATCTCCATAGTCCTCAAACGTCTTTTACTTGAACATTATTTACTTATTAAAAACCTTTTTAATCCCTAACTTAGGAGCCACCGAAGCTTCTGCCCCATGGTCACCAAGTGAGACCACCTTGCAATCTGAACATCTACATAACCTCCCCCAAGAACGTGCACATTCTCTCAACCTGTATTAACACCAAAATATGGTCTACATGTGCAGGAGACATTTATTTATCCCTAGAAAAGCTAACCCTCTTTTCATTCGTCCTTATCTTCTTTTTTTTAGCGGCAACCATTTCTCAGTTGTGTATTGGGAAACTGAAAAGAAAAAGAAAGCTTCTGAGAATAATAGCTTCGGTGCTAGTGTGTCATACTCTTATCTTCCTCAAGTGAGAAGACAAAGGAGTAATTATTCAGAAGAAAAAGAATATGCCCACAACCTTCCCCTCATTTTTTTCCTAGATTACTCGAATAAAACGTTTGGTACTTTTATTAAAAAAAGAGTAAAAGTATTTTTCAATATATAAAAGACACGAAGTGTGGACATGGGGCATGCAAACTATGCAACTTATTACTTAGTTTAGTATCAATGTGAAATTATTAATTACCATTGCAAAATTACTTATTTAAAGTTGTTTTAAAAGGGATAAGCAAAGCCCCTCGTGAGTGGAATAGTTTAACATAAGTCAAGGATATGCTTGCTAAAGTTGCTGATTTGGTCGTCAGATAATGAGTAGGGCATGATTACTGGACAACGGCTACATGTTAGCGGATGACAATTTCATTAGTGAATTTATGAGGAAAAAAATTGATAAACTTGACAACTGAACTAATTGAACTAAGTGATAATTATGAAATATCATATGTATAAGGAATAATTTACATTCTTATATATTGATAAAATATTCTAATAACATATTACTCAAATTTATTATTATTTTCTAAATAATATAATTTTCTATTATTGAAAATATTTATTAAAATAAATAAATAAAACAATGTTTTGTTAATACGAAAAAAGAGAAATGTGAAATATTAAAAATAAAAAATTATATATTAGGAATAAAGGCCTAACAATTACTGAATGAATAAGACTCGCACAATTCCAGAGTCAGTGAGAAATGCGATTTCAACTGTTGATTTATGTAATAGAAAGTACCCAATTTTGTTTACAATGAAACTCAGAAATCGATCCAATTTGAGTACCTCTACTCACTTGAGTAATGGCAGCAAATGATTAAGTAGCTTGTCATAGAACACATGGAACAAAATTATTTGAGCACACATAGAACAAGAAAGCATCCAATGTTTGGATCAAAGAGAGGATGAATTATACCCACTTGATCTGATGGTTAGAGGCAAATTGAAAAGGATGTTTATTAAGCAGCTATGATAGAATTTGGATCGAATCAAAACTCTATCTAAATCGTTCACATTTTGAGATTATGTATATTTTTAGATAATTACTCTGTGTAAACTTCAAGTAATTATTTTATGTCAATAAACTCACCCCTTCTAAACTTTTCTTTTTGACGTGGCAAAATGTTTTGTGATCTTCATGATGTGGGGAGCAGCAAAAATACTAACCTTGACATCAAGAACATAACAGAGATTAAAGTCGAGATCATATTACTAGAATTTACGAATTTTATGAAAAAGACTTTAATTTCATACACTCACTTTTTCCAAATTGAAGTTCATAAAACGATAATTGGAATATCAATGATTACTATACGAAATAGCAATCAATGAAGATTTAACGTCCTACCATCGTGCTGAAGAAGACCTATGAATCATGATAATAAATAATACTGAATGCAAATCTAGCGAAAAGAACGACAGAGAGGATCCTATCCAAAATCTCTGTAGAATATCTATTTCAAGACATCTGAGACTTGCACTACAACCATTGTAGATGAAGATGAGAACCAAAGATTAGGAGAATAGAGGGGGAAGATCACCAAACTTATCTTCATAACTCATAGTAAAAGGAAAAAAATTTGTAACTACATTTTCCTTTATTCTTCTCATTCATAATAATAATGGATTATAATGAAAGGGCAATACATTTATGACCATTCATCAAATTCATTAATAATATAATAATTGAAATATCAACGGTTCAAATTCATTCAGTCATTATCGTTCGATTTCGATGATTCGACTAGAGTTAAAAGATAAGTTCCAAGAGACGAGGAAAAGATTTAACGAACAAATGTGCAACTGTCTTTAAACTTCTCTTATAGTTTACTTATAATAACTTGAGTACCTCCATCTTCAGATAGATTACACAGTTTATAAGGCCTACACCAAATAACCCATGGATGGATTGGAAAATATGAAATAAAGTGTTCGAGACAACCCACTAAAGAACAGCGAAATCACTCGAACGCCCACTGGTTCTCTCGCCGCACCTCTTCTTCCTCTTCAGGAGTGAAATCGTTCTTGATGTTAAAAGTCTTGCAGATCTCTTCTGGCGTCTTCCCCTTGATCATGTCAGCTACAGTTTGGCATGTCAAATCAAGCAGGCCCTTGATGTTCAGATAATTGGCAGCCTGAATACGCCAGAAACTTGATGATACATCATAGCTAACATAACAAATATAGAAGAAAGAATAGTTGTATCTAGTTTGAATAATTAGTAGATTCACAGTTTCGATTGAAGTAGAAAGAGTGAGGATGTGAATGTGCTCATGATTGATCGCAAGAAGTGCCCAATCACTTCACCAGTTTGAAGCTTCATCAGAAATAGTCATCACCTCCAGTTGCAGAAATGAAATAGAGAAGATCCAATGGCAGGATAATAAACATCAAGAATAAAGGCAGGCATATCACCATTAGACAACCAAATCAGAGCTAGGGAACATTATATGCAATACAAGTGCAACATAAATACAGAACTAGTGAGTTGCTCAGTACAGAAACAATGGAACCTTGTTCCTGAACAATTGTTAAATTCGCAAATAGACAATAAGCCACCTAATTATCTCACACTCAACTGTATCTAGTTACATGTCCTTAATCCTTCAATGAATCTGGATGACCAACACCCTCGTCAATCATCCTCCTGCCCTCTCGAAAGAAAAAAATATACAATCCGAATATTTAAAGTGTTATAAGAAACTTGGCTTCAATCTATAGGAGAAAATAACTGTCCCAATGCTCTAACTAGTACGGAGGTTTTTTTCGTAATTGATGTTGGATGGATTGAAAGCCAGATAACCAAATTAGATTACTACCTTCTCAATTTGTTTGACCAGTACTAGGTAAGTACAAGTAATGTTTGTTTCTAAAGGAAGAACTAGTAATGTAAGTTGGAGTCTAAACAGCAATGATTATTATGAAGAAAAATTACTATAATAGTAAGATTTATTCTACATTTAATAACATTATTATATATAAACATATGGGAAAAATAGGAAAGTGAGTATGGATCAAATACAAGATATCACTTGCAAACGATCCAAAGAAATTGAAAAATATGGAGCTTAATGACATTGACTTCTTATATAATCATAGGTAAGATTCTTTTTCGAGAATAATAGCTAAGATATTGATGGCATAACACATGATGCAACACTGGCGAACAAGCAATGAATGAATTTTATTAAAATTGTACAACCAATCTTTTTTTTTAGGAGAAAAAGGATGACCACTAGAGTTGTGATTGTCATCCAGCTATATATAACTGTGGAATGAAAGTCATGTACAAAAGTATGCTCTGTGGAATGAAAGTCATGTACAAAAGTATGCTCTCAGAGGGAGAGCAGCGACAGAATGGAACATATCTCGTAAAGCCAAAATCCCAATCCCCAAAAAACACGGTGTACAAAAATTCTCAACTAGACATCTCTCCCCACCCAAAAGCGGTACCGGTGCCAAAGTGGCCAGGGTACCAATTTAAATGTCACCAATGATGTCTCCCACCTCGATCTCCGATGTGGCCGAACACGAATTGACCTCCACACATTCTCCAAGAACAGACTTCTGATGGTAAGAAAACGCTGGACCTCCAGGTAGTGCACATCGACCAACCACTCATCCGCACCCCGAGGCCGATGCCGTATCTTCCAAGTGAATACCATCCCCCTGTTGTAGGGCCATTCCTCTTGCCTGAGGCCGCCGACGTGTGACGGAGGCCGGCAACCTCCGCAACCAAGCGGACCTCCTCATCTGACCATCCTACGAGGAGGCGCATCTCCTCATGCCCGTCATCAGGGGCCAGCGAGTCCAGCTTGGTCAACGGAGCATCCCCCACCTGAGGTTGCTGGTGCGGTGACAACAATGACTGTGCGGGCGACTCCTGCTTTGTTGACGGCAGCAGCGACGACGGCTGTGTGGACTGCTGCTGTCCCTCCGATGATGATAGTGTCGTCCGCTTCTTGTGACTGTTCCTAGGGTGGGCGAGCAGGCGCTGTAGCGGACGATGTAAGGCCACACCCCTTACCAGTACCCGTCGGCGAGTATGGCGTAGGCGAGTAGCTCCCGCAACAAGGCCAGACCTGTCATCCACCCTGTGTTCCCCATCAGCGTCCACATCGGCATCAAGCGAAACCGACCCAGTCAGCAGAGCGTCACCCATGGGCTGCTGGGGCAGCGGTTGCGATGACTGCACGGGCGACTGCTGTCCTGTTGGCGGTGGCGGCGTGACAGCCTGTGCGGGTCGACGGCGCTGGTAGCAGAGGGGAGAAGCTGCCAGCGCATCACAGGTGGGTGTGGCCATCAGGGGGATGACCACCGGGATGCCAGTGAGTGCGGGCGGTGAAAACTGTAAATGCGGCGAGGCTGGAGAGGTCTGGCCAGGGTGAGGGAGGTGGGGCGAAACTGGCTGAGATGGGGTTATGGGCGTAATGATGGTGGCCGACCGCCGGAGGGGTGCCGGCGACCTGTCGGACTGGGGCGAAGGGAAGGAGGGGAGGGATGAGGTCACTTTCAGTCTGGCCCGGATTCGATCAGACCGAGTGGATTTGGCCTTGGCGAATGTTGGAGTTGGGTTCGAGGAGTGGACAGGACTTATGGAGTGATTGAGTTTAGGTTCGAGTCGGGAAGGGATTGAGCCAACTCGCGAACCAGATTCAGATGGGTGCGGTTGGCAGAAGGGGGTTTTTGGAGACGGATTCAAACTTTGAATTGCAGTACGGTTCTCACCTGCTGCCCCCACGTGATGGGTCAGCCCAGTCTGGCCCCGATCTGCCAGCGCCTGCGACGACCGAGATTGTCCACCGGCGACCACCTCTACCCAGGATGTAGAGCCGGCAGAGGGCTGTAGCCGGAGAGTAAAGTTATCGGAGCCGGCACAGAGGGTAACGGATGCAGGGAGGATGCAACCTAGGCGGATCTCAACGTCGATAGAGGTGGTGGAGAGGTCTGGCGAGCCAAGAGGCAGGATGGCCACGGAAACTGGATTCCCGATATGTCGCGCCACCACCATCACAACCTCCGGTCGTTGGAGATGGAGGGGTAGCCCCAGAATGTCAACAGAACGGCGAGTCCAGGGAGGCGCCATGATTGCCCCGTCGTCCACCTTCCACGAGCGCCATGAGACCCTGGTTTGCGGCGGCAGACAGGTGGGAGAGGTGAGGAGGGCATCCCTTTGTTGTGTGATCCCGGGATGAGCAGCCAGAGAGACGAAGACACACGGCTTAAGTGAAAAGGCGGCGACGCAGCCACCGTGGCGATGACCGCAGAACGGAGGGCTGCTGGTGTCGGAGGGCTGCTGGTGTCGGAGGGATGCCTTCAATCTCGCCAACGACACAATCATTGAGCAGGCTGACAACGCGCTGGATCTCGGCCGACCATGGAACGGTGAGAATGGCAGTCGCCGGAGCCACTGTTGCAAGGGTGCTGGTGGATAGTCCAGCAGGTGGACGGTCACGTGCGTTCAGGGGGCAGGATGACCGCCAATGTCCCTCGCCCCTACACCGAAGACATCGGAGAGGGCCAGAACAGCTTCGAACGAAATGACCATCCTCCAGGCACCTGTAGCAGTGCGAAGCCAGTCGGCGTTGGGCGTGAATCTCTCGAGGGCGGGTGACAGCAGTCCAAACATCCACCATGCACTGTGTCCTGCGCCGCATGATGGATGCAAGGATGACACTTACGGCGAGGGCAACCCGAGACAAAAGAGGACGCCCCTAGCAGGGTCTGCCGGGGGTGGGTTCTTCGCCGCACAGGGAGGGGAGAGAGTTTAGAAGAGTGATGTGTAGCAGGGAAGTGGAAACACAGGCAGCAGAAAGAGAGAGAGAGAACTGTTGGTGGTGCCGCCGGCGGGGGTCGCCGGGAGGGGTCGGCGGCGCTGGGGCCTGGCGGTGGATGGCCTCACGGCCTAGGCATAGTAGCACCCTATCAGGTGCCCTAGGCAGTGCCTCGTATGTGTAGCAAGGAAATGGAAACAGAGGCAGCAGAAAGAGACGAGATCACTGTTGGTGGATCCGCCGGCAGGGGTCGCCGACGACGGCTGTGGCGCCGCCGGGAGGGGTCCCCGGCGCTGGTGGTGGCACCGCCGAGGTGGAGCCCCCGGCGGTGGATGGCCTCGTGGCCCGAAGATGGGTCACAGGTGCCCTAGGCACTGTAGCGCCCCATCGGGTGCCCTAGGCGCTCTCGGAACTAGCCTCACCAAGAATTTTGTACAACCAATCATTGAACTTGTACATATTAGTCCACGGCAAGAAAGTTGGATGATTGCAAAAATGGCTATCATCCTTTGCGCTTTAAAAAAAATAGTTAAGATAGATTGAGTATTGTCAAAATAAATCCCCCAACCCACTAATATACTAAATTATTCTGCTAGGTGATAATTTAGATATGAAAAAAAATTATAAATAAAATGTTGCAACCAAATGTGATAATCCAATTATGCTAACCCGTTATGAATATAAATTCAACAGCACCACAAACTTTTACATCCTGTCTCACCTTGAATATTTTGATTCAAATATTCAATAAAGCCAACATATCTTCATTAGCCAAATAAATTTGCCAAAAGAGTTGGAAGTGCATTATGCAAATACATTTATTAATATACATTAAAGAACAACGAAATAACCCCATAACCAGACATTGAACAATGCATGAAAGAAACACAGCTCAAATATACAGAATAAACAAACAAATGAAACAACTCAGAACTGAAGATCTAGCATTAAACAATTTGCATCGTACAAAAAAAAGGTTCCTGGATATCTGACCTGGATTCTTGGGTACAAGAGAGTAATCTAACTCAACGATCTGATTACTAAAGTTGGAAGTGTCTTGCTCGATGCTTATTTCTGGGAGCACTTTAATGGACAACTGGCAACTATCATATCATTTTTTACAAGTTACTTTAATATTTCGTGGCCACAAAATACGTTTACATTTTAGTTAGAAGTATGTGGAATAAAATGATAGATAACAACTGCTCAACTTTCTTCAGAACACTGAACCACCTAAACAATAGTCTTTTACCTTTTGATACCCTTATCATATATATCTTAGCCCATTCCACGTGCCTCCAACATTAGACACCATTCTCACATATCTGTGTTATGATAAACTGATGGTTTCTTTCTTCAATGCTAAACTCCAGTTCGTGGAAGGACAATTTTCCAACTGCTGAACAACTCAAAATCTATTAAGTTAAAAACAACCACAAACCAACCAAATTGTCCTATAAATTTCAAGACGACTAGTTTTAGATTCCTAAGCCCTGTACTCATTGACTCATCTTTATTCAAATTCATGAGAACCAAAATTCCACTATAATATTCATCAAAAGAGAGAAACAACGGGGAAATATAGAAAAATCACAAGATAAATGGATATCAGAATAAGAAGTCAAAACCCAACAAGTTGGATTATCCCAAGATAAAACTTCCAATATAAAAACAACTCAAGCAATAATTAGAAACCAGAAATTTTTTTTCATCACGGCATTCCAAGTAATGTATAACATCTGAAAACAGGAGAATACACTCAGGAGTTCAGGGTATTATTGATAATTTTGGAGAAATCTCAAACGGACATCACGATGCTTATGGATAAACATTAAATGCACGAATGCTAACAAAGAATGAAAAACAAACATCGACTCCAACAATAACATAAATGGAAATGAAATCTCGCACACCTACCCCCAATGCGATCTTAATGCTTCAGGTTATGCCTTGCAATAAAATTTGCACAAAAAGATCAGATCTGCCATGGGTACCATTAACTAGAAACAAGGGAGAGGAAGAGGGATTTCTCACCAAAATCAGATCGAAAAGGGTGGCCTGATCGACCTTGACGAACTCAGCGTCCCACGACTTGAGATCATCGTCGGCGGCCTTGGAGGCGTCGTCGGAGGACTTGGAGGCGGCGGCCGCCGCGGCATCGACGTGCTTCTTGCAGTACTCGATGACCTTGGAGAGGATCTTGGATGTGACGTTGGGGAGGGGGATGCCGTTTTCGGCGCAGTCGTCCTCGATCATGTGCTTAATGGTCTGCGACTCCATGGCCACCAATTCGTCCACCTCGAACACTTCGCCGTCGGAGCTCTTGAGGGTGATGTTCTTGGCCATGGCGGAAGGATTCAAGGTCTCCTCCTATCAAAGGGAGATCGAAGGAGAAGGAGGATCGATTTGGACCACGAGAGAGGTTGGAAAAAGAGAGGAGAAGAAACCCTAGAAAAAACAAATTATTCGGATCCCAAATTATTAATTATTAGAATTAGGATTTCTAACTTTGGCCAGTGCGCGTTTCTGGATGGTGGGAAATGTGAAAATATAATAATTAGGTAATGATTGTTCGTGATACCATTCACGTTTGATATATTGATTACCAAACATTCTGCCTAAATTTTCTCTGAATAAACTTCCCCTAAAAATTGATTAAAATTATCATTGTGAGAAGACCATGTCTCCATTATTTTATATCTTTTTAATTTTTCTCCTAAAATTTCTTCTACCGCCTCGCAATGGCATAGGTGATAATTTTATGCTCTGAAGGGTGTTTTATTTATGTGAGCATTAGGAGGATAAGTATTTCCTATTTATATTATTTGAATATTAAGATATTAATTATCAACTTTTTAATCAAAATAATCTATATATATATATATAAACAGAGGTAAAAGCATAAGAGCCGATAGCACGGCAAATAGTAAAATATTACAATGATACATGTTAAATAATAATAATTAATATAATTAATAAGTTTAAATTTAAAAGATAAAATTAATCTTATTTTTGGAATTAAAAAATAAGATAAAATGATAATTCAGTTTAAATCTAAAAGATAAAACTAATGTTAGAAAATTTGTTGCATAAGATAACAATATATAAAACTCAATATTAATAATCAATACATGAAAAGGTCAAATATATAATATTATTTTAAAAATTAATCTTCAATTATTTGAGTATGATTAAAATAAATATTATTTTCTTTCTAAAAGATATTATGTAAGTAAAAAAAATGTTTTTTCGAAAAAAAATGTATAATAAAATTTTGTCACAATCCTAATTTATTTTAAATCCTAATACTAATATGTGTGCAAGTAATTCGTATGTTAGTTTTATTATAATCTTTTATAATAATAATATTTATCCTAATCCTAGCACATGTGATTTAAAACTCAATATATCTCTTAGACTTAATGTATGCATTATTATTTGTTAACTATAATTATTACTATGTATTAATAATATCCGAAGACATATCCTAATATTTATAATATTGTATTTTTTCGGAATTAAAAAATAATGTATAACAAAAGTTTGTTGTAAAGGCATAGTTATATGTTAACTATTACTAATGCATTAGTAAAATCTGAAGACATATTTTATTATTCAAATTTTAATTATAATTCTAATATATGTAATATGTTATAATAT
Organism: Pontederia crassipes; assembly: GCA_030549335.1. Taxonomy (NCBI): domain Eukaryota; kingdom Viridiplantae; phylum Streptophyta; class Magnoliopsida; order Commelinales; family Pontederiaceae; genus Pontederia; species Pontederia crassipes. Next base: position 3,829,912 of record JAUKPH010000023.1, on the reverse strand, counting down.
TTAAATTAATCGTTCTAATTATTCAAATCCAGATAAGATTTCCACCATAATATATTTACATATTTGTTTAAAAATAAATATTAAGAATAAAAATTAGTTATCTATATTAAAATCTATATTATTATTATTATTATTATTATTGTAATTATTATTATTATTAATATAAGGAGAGATAAAAATACAAAGTGACATCATAGAATTCAGAATTAAAAAAAATAATGTACGTATAAGTTTTTTATAATCCTAAATTTTATTTCAAATCCTAATCCTAATATGTAATAATTATTATTTTATTCAAAATTTAAAAAAGCGCATAATAAAAGTTTGTCACAATCCTAATTTATTTCAAATCATAATCCTAATATGTATGCAAGTAATTCATACCTTAGTTTTATCCTTTAATATTTAAACTAATCATTCTAATTATTCAAATCCAGATAAGATTTCCATCATAATATATTTACATATTTGTTTAAAAAGAAATATTAAGAACAAAAATTAGTTATCTATATTAAAATCTATATCTATATCTATCATAATAATAATATTATTATTATTATTATTATTATTATTATTATTATTATTATTATTATTATTATTATTAATATAAGGAGAGATAAAACACAAAGTGGCATCATAGAATGATGATGTGTCAAATTTTTATATAAGGTAATATATACAAATCTAATTTATTTTCACAAAATAAAAACTTATCTTATAATATTTAGTCATATAAGGTAATAAAAAATTTCTCTTATAATTTTGTTATATAAGATAATAAAAATGAAATAGGATTAATTTATAAGCATGTTTATACAAGCAAATTTTTTTTAGTATGATTAAAATAAATAATATTTTCTTTCTAATAGATAATGTATAAGTAAAAATAATTTCTTTTAAATATAATTTTTTTGTAAAAAAATCATTTAAAATGAATAATATTTTAAAAACATAAATCAATAATATGTTATTTCTAAAAGGAAATATACAAGTATAATAAAAAAGTATTTAATTTTTTTAAAAGTAATGTATTGTCTTTTAACTTTGAAAACTTAAAGCAATGAATTCAGTTCTGTCCAAAATAATTTAAACTAAAAAAATCAATTTGAGTTGAAAATAATTAATTATTTAAGAAAATTTAATTTAATTAGAAGTTGGGATTTTGGTAATTTTAAATTGAATTTTAAACTTTTCAAAATAGAATAACCTATTTATGACATTTAAATACTAATAAATTAGTTTTGATAATTATTATAAATTAATAATATTTTAATTATATATACTATATATTTTTATAATAGCTAACATACGTGCATCACACGAGATTTAGGACTAGTACCAATAGATATTGTCTAATTTCATAAATATTATCATCGTGTATAATAATCTTTTATTAAATGATATTAATCAGATATTAAATATCTAATATCATCTTTATATATTACGATAGGGATTAGGATTAAATATTAAATATCATCTTTATATATTATAAAAAATATTTTCTTTTTAAAAGTAATGGATAAGTATAATAAAATATTATACTACTTCACTTTTATAAATTATTATACAAATATAAATAAAATTTTAATAATTATTATAAATCATAATATTTCAATTATATATTATTTGTAATATTTGTCAACCGTGCATCGCACGAAATTTAGGACTAGCCTATATATATAAAAAACAGAAGTAGAAAGTGCCACGTGTCGAGCTCTCATAAATTAAATATATAAAATAATAATATTTTAAATTACACAAACATGGATACTTAGAAGTTAGTTATTAAAAGTATACAATTTTATTTATTTGTAATTTAAAATTCTATATTTGTAACTATAAATAGAGGGTGTTTCAATATTTATTTGCATATTAAACGCTTTCTTTGAAGTCAAATAATACATGTTGACCTACAAACATAAGTCTGTGTGTGATAAAAAAATATTTTTATATATATTTTTTTGACTAAAAAAATTAAATGTTATAGGAAAAATACTTATATATAATTTGTTTCAGTTTAAGAAAAAATATTAAATGATATGAGGGGCTTTCAATTTCCATTGATGTCCTCTTTGAAGGTAAAGAGTATATGCACATCAAATTATTCAACAACTATAAATTAAACATATGTTCTATAACCAATAATATATGAAATAAATGATATATTTTTGTATTATTTGTAATCATATATCATTTTTACTAATAATTTTTTGTTGCATATAATTATTTTTTGTTGTTTATCAAGTTATTATTGTGTCAAGGAGTTAGAAGATTTACAATCAATATAGACTACGTAGTTACCTAATAACAAAATAGTCAATCAAACTTAATATGTATATATGTAAACTACTATAAATGAAAAAGAATATGTAACAAATAATATGATAACAAATACCATATGGAATAAATGATATATTTTTGTAATATTTTAATCACTTATTGTTTATACTAATAATCTTTAGTTGCATATAGTTATTTTTAGGTGTTATTAGGTTGTTATTTTATTAGGATATAGAAGATTTATGCACATCAATCATTTCATAATATCAAACAAAATAATCATTTTATTGTATTGGATAGTTAGTTATAAACTGATATAAGATACGTAATCACCTATAACAAAAGTTAGTTATATAATTATGAATACTCAAAAGTTAATTATTATTTAATTACATTATTTATGATACTTAACAATAAGTAAATTATACACATTATTTATATATCCTAACTGTATTATATTGTAAATAAGATATAGTATAATATCTATAAAAGTTTGTTATCGAATTGTTGTTAATTTAATTATTATTTCATTATATTCTCTACATTACCTATAAATATAGCGACGTAGAGGATGCAATGGTGCATATTGCAAAAGCACGTTCTACATTCTCTTCAAAATAAAAGAATTGTGCATGCTTTCTCTTAAGAATAAGAAATATTTTTTATAAATTATATATACAAATTGTGTATTGTACACTATGTGATGTACAAATAGAAGGGCTTCCATTTTTTATTTGCATACTCGACTCCTTCTTTAAAGACAAATAGTATGTGTGGGCATATGAATATACAGATGTACGTGATAAAAAAAACATTTTACATAATATCATTATGATATTCAAAAGTTTATTATGATATATACATACATATATATATATATATATATATTTGTTTATTCATATTTTAAAATTCAATATTTGTAGCTATGAATAGATGGCACTTCCAAAATAGTAGTGTATTTGATATAGAAGAGCACGTGCAGATCTTTAAATGTAGAACACTATGTGCTAATAAAATATTGTATGTATATCAAAATGTCTAGTCAAAATTTTGCATATTTGATCTTATAATAATAATTGTAATTATTATTAATAAAAAGATCATCAATATTTAATTATATTATTATGATAATAATTATAATGAATTAATATTCATAAAATTATTACTATGGTAAACTTAATAATATCAATGAGTATCACATCATTATTACTATGTGGATTTAAATGAAGTGTCAACATCAATAACTAACAAAAAATATAAAAGATAGAAGATGCTAAGTACAATTATCTTATTAAGCTATGTATCATTAAAATTACTTTTTAAATGAGAGTTTATAAAGTATGTTAGTTATGTTAAATAATCATAAATAAAATATTTTATATTCATAATTAGTATATATCATGATAATATTAATTAATATTGAGTAAATATCTATGTTCCTTATATAATATAAAAATAAAATATTTATAAAAGAATATATTGATATTCACATGTATCTATAATATACATACACACATACATACATATATATATATATATATATATATATATATATATATATATATATATATATATGAGGTAGAAGTTGCCCAAATGAAAAACTCTTATGATGCCACATATAAAATAAAATAATATTAAATAGTTATAAATATTTTTTTAAAACTATTATGAATAAGAATTGATCGTGTAATATTTTTTGTATCTATCTATTAAATATATTTTTAGTCCCACATTCAAAGGTTTCCAAATATAAATGAGATAAAATGAAAATGGAAGCATATTCAACCATCTAATTTAGTCCCACATTTGAAATTTATAATATGAAATAGATAAGACGGACTATAAAATAAAAAGAATTCACAAACTTTATAGCTATCTCTCCGGATTAAGTCAATCAATATCAATAAGTTTTAAGAATTAAGGCAGAAGCATGTGACACATAATCAAATAAAAAATTGTAAATAAATTCTAATGCTAAGTTATATAGAAGTTAAATATAACAATCATATTTCATATCTATATTGTAATATAAAGAACAAAATATATTCATATTATTCCATTGAGAGCAACCAAAATGATGAATAAAAAAAGATAAATTTATATATTAATAATAATTCACATTATATTTGAGAGGGAGAAGGAATAAATACTACCTGACACTCACAAAATAAACTTTTTTAAAATTACTTTTAAATAATATATTATGTATATCTATAATGATAACATGAATAAACTAAATATTAATTTATATTAATATATCATACATTCTTTTAGTGCCTTATGTAAATATTATCAAACTAAAAAATAAAATATTATAAAAAATATAACAAGGTGAGGATTTGTATGGAATTAATTTATTATCAACTTAAAAATTTGCCACCCATACTCAAATAATAATATTAAGAAAATATATATTTGTTATTAAAATAAATGATATCAATGCCAAATATACACTTTAGTTGTATTAGATAAAATATTTAACTTCAATCGTTATTTTTATTCAATACATACATAACATGCATATATACACACACATTAAAGAGAGTTAGAAGTTGGATGTAACTCTATCATGAAGTCATGTAATATTATTTAGATAATTGATTTTTAAAATTTAGATCATGTATGATAAAAAAATAATATTAATTAATTTTTAAGAATGAAAAATATAATTTATTATATAGATTATTGGAAGAAAGTTATAACTATTAAGTATATGTTTTAAAATAAAATATTATAAAAATATACTTAATTAAGAAGTGAATGCATTGTGGTGGACATTTTTTAAAAAATAGTCAACAAAATATAATTAACTCAAATTATAAAAAAAATAGATAAGTAATAAAAAAATTTGCATGTCTTTGTCATTTCATCATTGATCTCTCCATATATATGTATACATACATACATAGATAATTAAATGGAATTGTAGAAGTTGACATACATATAATTAAATAATTTGGACAGTCATTTTAATATGATATATAATAATTTAATTTATTTATGTTATATATCTTTACATATAGTATGTCAAATATGACATTTTTACATTGTCACATAGAAAAAAATAGATAAAAAAGCAAAATAATAAACATTGTTAAAAATATTAAAATAAGTAGTATTTATTTAATTTTAAGATATGATATTGTTAAAAAATATAGATAAAAATTTCTATTTATATCTATATTATATCAAAATTAGAAAGATATATAGTTTGAAAGAAGAAGTGACGGTGTTTTTATATTGTCATATGTAAATTAACATCAATAAAATAAAATTTTAATTAATAGATGTTAACAAGATAATAAAGTTAAGGGGGCAAAGATAAATTAAAAATAATTAAAAATAAAAGAAAATGCAATAGATTCTAAAAAGCAATTCCAAATAAATTTAATTTATTATAACATATTTACATATATAAGTTTCTAAGGCTAAAAAATGATTAGATAGTGTATAAAATTTATATCAAAATAAAATTGCTTATTTTATAATCAAAATTTTTATTTAATTCTGTGTTATCCGCGCATCGCACGGGTTATCAGACTAGTATATATAAAAGCAGAGATAAAAGCACAAGAGCCGGTAGCGTGACAAGTGGCAAAATATTATAATGACACGTGTCAAATAATAATGATTAACAAGTTTAAATCTAAAAGATAAAATTAATCTTATTTTCGAAATTAAATGATATGTCTTCAGAATAATGTATATATAAGAATAAATATAATTCTTTGTCTACTCAAATGATATTTCAAATCAACTTAGATTTATCTAATAAAATTTATTTGACACGTGTCATTATAATATTTTGCCACTTATCGCGCTACTAACTCTCGTGCCTTTACCTCTACTTATATATATATATATATTCATAATATCCGAAGACATATCTTAATATTTATATTAAAAGTTTGTTGTAAAGGCATAGTTATATGTTAACTATTACTAATGCATTAGTAAGATCCGAAGACATCTTAATTATCATTACTGTGTATATATTGTACAAATGACAGGAGCCATGTGGATGTCCACTAGAATGAGAGTAGATATTGTGTTGATGTTGTTGCTTGCTTAACTAGTTTGCTATGCCATGCGTCACGGGCCGTTTGGTTAAAGAATTCTTTTAGGAAGAATAATAAATTTTATTTTAGAAAATATTATATTCTAATTATATTTTTATTCTGACTCTTGTTTGTTATAAATAATAATTTTAATATTTTTATAATTAAAATATTTTACTATAAATAGTTTATATTTATTATAATAATATAAATTATAATATAATAATATATAGTTAAATAATGAAAATAAAAAGTGATGAAAAAATAAAAAAGAAGGAGAATATAGAGGTGAAAAATATATAGCTATAGATATTCTTCGATATGTTAAAAAAATAGCGGTTTCAACATTTTCTAAATAGTTTTGTGAAAAATCAAGTTTGACTGTTGTACTCCACTTTCGTATTTTGTTTGGCTCTATTCTTGAAAATATGGAGACATTCAACTAACGACGGTTGGCGCAGTGGAAGCGGGCTGCATCTCAAGTGATTCGACGGGTGCTAGTAGCCCCGGGATCGATCCTTGAAGCTGTCGCGTTGGACAGGGATTTATCGTTTCGCTCCCGTCCCGAAATCGGATTAGTCAGGTGCTAGTAGCCCTGAACACCGATTGATTTCGACCGAAAAAAAAATGGAGGCATTCTAATATTTATCCATGAACCAAACGCTAAGAGTTCTAGTTGAAATCTCACGTGCCACTATATTTTTATTGTATTTATTTTCAACAGTTTCATAACAAATATTTTAATCTCATTTATGTTTTATTATCATAATAATATTATAACTTCATAACACATTATTTGTATTACCATAATAATATTGTATTAATCATAATAAGTTGAAGTACATGTTTATATATTATTTTCATTATTTTGTTCTTTACAGAAATGCAAAAGTTGTTTAAATTCACAACCAATTATATATATGTTAAATTATACATGTTCGTTTATTATTTTATTCAATATTTAGATTATCTATTATTGTTTATGCCATCGGGGAAACACATTTCTTGATCGAGTTCATACTTTTTAATATGAATATGAATATTTCTAATTATATATATACACACGTGTATATATAAATAAATAAAATCAAAACAAGTTCGATCTTTTGTTTATCTAAAAGTTGAATATTTTTAAAAACATACATATTTTTTGACAAATGTTCAAATTGAAAATAAAGTAATGTAACTTCATCATATCTCTTAAAAATATCATTATTATGTTCAAAAGAAATCATTATTTCAAAGACTTCAGAGCTCTTTTGGTTGAAAAATAAAATAAAATCATGATTAAACTCTTAATTTTAATATATCATTTGCGAATCTCCACGGGTGGTGTATCGCCAAAATGATCTTATTTCCGTACCATTTTTCATTTTTTTAATTATAAAAATTCTTCGATAATAACAAAGTTATTAAAATTATTGATAATTATATTTGCAACATTTATATTTTAGGAATGAAGATTAATCGCCATAATCAATATAGATATTTTTATGATTTATATTTTTATACTTAGGACTGAGCGTAATCGTTCCACCCTGCATTTACATGTATTTTTGAATGTTTTTCTATTGCGCGTAATAGAGACGAGATCAGGCCTTATATGAGAGCCCTCCGACATGAACTTAGTAAAAGGTTCAAATTGTGAAAACACTCATTATATGTTATGATCCAATTATGTATATCATATAAAATTCAATATGCTGTATTTATTTATATGTAATTAAATTTAAATATCTTATTATATATTCTAAAATATCTATAAATCATATTATTATAGGTATAATCTAATAAATAATTATTATATTTTATCACATTATTAATTTTTTACTATTATTTCCATATATAATCTTTCATAAACATGCCAACATAAATTATCCATAAATCATAGTAAGTACATAAATGGTAAATGTCATAAAATCTCGGGTGCTTCACAAGAAGTTTTCAGTTTGCCCTTGGTTTAATGGACATAAGTCATGCATTTCTCAATCACATGTGAAAATGGTTGATACGATACTCACGAATAATGCTTTGAATGATCGGAACAATATATGATAATTAAGAGAAAAGAGATCAAAAGAATTTTTAAGATAGCGAAATATCAACCTCAAGATTATAATGAATCAAACAATCGATGTTATAAATTGATGTATCTAATCAAAAAATAGTCAATCTTATAATTAATGACGAAAGTTCTCGAAGAACGGGTTGCAGGAATTTTATCACAGTAAAAATAATTAAGTCAAATTTTTATAAATTCAAAGATGTCTAAAATAACAATAAATAGCAATATTTATAAGTTTTAAAAACAGAACTTGAGCTGATTATGTATAATTAATTTCGAAAATTTCAAATAAACCATGATTTATTTGTGCCAGGTTATGTTGACTCTTCATACGACCCAATTCGTAACACGTTGAGAAGTTGGATCTGATCTAACTCGATCTTGTAATGGATCAATTGTAAATTTCAAACATTCTTGATTAACTTCAATTTCCTTGTGCCTAAGATCCACATCATTATCTTGATCATCCAACTTTATTAAAACATTCTTGTATCATCGGCTGCAATTATAAGCATTTCCCGGTTCATACCAATGGTTTTACGTACCATTTTTTTTATTTTTTAAAAAATTATAATAGTTTTTTTATAATAAAAAAAGTTATTAAAATTATTGATAATTATATTTGAAACATTTACTTTTTCGGAACGTAGATTAATGTTCGTAATTAATGTAGATATTTTGTATGATTTATATTATATTACAACACTAACTCTTTATATTATGAGTGACTATTTAAGTTATAATTAGGGCTGAGCTCAAACATTCCTCACTAGATCGACATATATTTTTGAAAAGTTATCTCTAGCGTGTAATATGAGAGTCCTCCGGAATGAGGACAAGGTTCAAATTGTGAAAACACCTATTAGATATTTTAATCCAATTATATATATATATAATTCAATATGCTGTATTCATATTTATATGTAATTAATTTAGATATATTATTATATATCATAAAGATACATTATATTACTATATGTATAATTTAATAAATAATTATATTTTAAACATATTATTAATTGTTGTTATTGCTTTATATGGACTTTCATAAGCATACCAACATAAACTATCTATAAATCATATTATTTTATAAGTAGAGAGTAAAGTAAGTAGATAAATGGAAAATTCTACAAAATCTCATGTGCCGTAGAAAGCGTTCTGGGTCTGCCCCCTGGTTTAATGGACATAATTCATGCATTTCTACATGTCAATCACATGTGAAAATAGTTTTACGTACCATTTTTAATTTTTTTTAAAAAATTATAATAGTTCTTTGATAATAAAAAAGATTACTAAATTTAGTGATAATTATATTTGGATCATTTAAATTTCGAGAATGTAGATTCATCTTCATAATCAATATAGATTTTTTTTTCTATGATTTATATTATTTTATAACACTAACTACTCATATTATTAGCGGTTTTTAAGTAACAATCATTCCAGTCTGAATTGACAATTCGATCTCTATCATTTAACAGGGACGAGATTAGACATTATATTAGAGTCCTCCGCTGATGTGAAACACTTATTATATATTCCACCCATTTAATATGTTATATAAAATTCAATATTACTACTAGAAAAACGCTGATTACCGACGGTCCAGACCGTCGGTAATCAGCCTGAAAACCGTCAGTAACGCAATTACCGACGGTTTTTCAGTCAGAATCGATCCGTCGGAAAAACGCTCGTCGCAAACGGATTTGCGACAGTTGAAAAAAATTCGTCGAAAATATCGACGGTTCTGACCGTCGAAAAAGTCCCCGACGCAACCACCGGAAAAGTCCCGGCGGTTCGAACCGTCGAAATTTCCGACGATTGCAATCGCCGGAAAAGGCCGGCGGTCCGAACTGTCGAAATTTTTGACAGTTGCAACCGCCGGAAAAGGCATGTCGAAACTTTGGACGGGCGTCGCAACCGTCGATCTTTTAACGATCGCAACCGTCGCAAATAATTTTTTAAATATAAAAAAAATTAGCGGCCGGATCGGGCCGCGACCAGCTCCGGCTGGGGCCGGATCCGCCGCCAGGCGGCCGGATCCGAACGCCCGACGGCCGATCCGATCGCTGGCGGCTGGATCCGGCCGCTGGAGGCCAGATTCGGCCGCTAGTCGGCCGATCGGCCGCTGGGGGCCGGATCCGGCCGACAGCGGCCTTTGGAAAGAGAGAGAGACGCCGGCGCGGGAGAGGATCGCCGGCGCGGGAGAGGGTCGCCGGCGCCCGGCGTGGGAGAGTCGACGGCGTCCGGCGCAGGAGAGGGTGCTCGTGGCCGGGAGAGAGAGAGGAGAGGAGGGAGAGAGAGAGAGGATTGGAGGGAGGAGGGAGATAGAGAAGAAGGAGGAGGAGGAATATATATAAAGGAAAAAAGCGGAAAGAAAGCGGGAGAGTTGTATTTATATTTATATATAATTAAATTTAAATATCATATCGTATATCTTAAATTGACATTATATTATATCATCAAACGTATAACTTAATAAATAGTCATTATATTTTATCGTATTATTAAATGTTTTTACTATATATATATATATATATATATATATATATATATATATATATATGCACACACATTTATACATACATATATGTGTAAGTTTTCACAAACATAACCGCCTAAATAATCTATAAATCGTATTATTTTATAAGAAGAGTGGAAAGTAAGTAGATAAATGGTAAATGCTATAAAATCTCATGTGCTTCATAAAGAAGTTCTCGGTCTGCCCTTGGCTTAATGGACATGCATGTCATGCATTTCTCAATCACACGTGAAAATGATTACCTGCCATTTTTAAATTTTTTTTAAATTATAATTATTCTTTGATAACAAAGAAAGTTATTAAAATTATTGATAATTATATTTGAAACATTTATTATAATATCCCAAATCTAATTCACACATAATCATATGTATTAATATTATATTATATGATTAATAAGAGACATGAATTGTAACTCAAAATGTTTGATCATGAAAATTCGTCTAAGGTATAATATGATTTTCAGAAATATAAATTTTTAAAAAAATAAAGTTACGGTAATTGTTTCCATATGGGAAGACATGCTAAAAGTGATTTTTAATAAACTTATGGTGGTATTTTAATTAGGTAAAATGAAGTCAGAAAAATTAAAAATATGTAAATTTACGATTTTTATTCTTTGGACAAAAAATTATATTTTTATTTATTGATTGTTTATTTTTAGTAAATCTATATTTTTTGAATCCAAGTGAGGATAGTTTCTTATTTACATGTATGATAGTTACTTAAATAGCAATTGCATGTAAATAATGCCAACCCCAACAGCATTTTAGTACTCCATCTCTTGGCCGACCTTAAGTTGGTTTTTCTCAATATTATCTCTTAACATATAGAGGTTTTTAACACTCATATCATCCCTTCACCTTCCCCATCCGAGCTCCAAAGAAAATAAGATGATCTTCTAAACACCTGGAGAAAATTGGAGAGAAGAGAAGGGAATTAGGATTTTCGATTTGTGTTAAGTTTGTATTTGATTCTTTTACTGATTTGAATTTCATAATTTTCTAGATTAGGGTTTCTGTGAACCTTTTCTAACTTTTCTCTCATCTACTCTTTAGCTAAATGTGGGGTAGAACTCAAGTTCTTCATGAGGAAGATGAATAAATTCTAAGTATGGCAAAGTTGCTATCGAAATTTTAGTTACACATTTGCATATTTTTGGGTTGTCCAAAAATTACGAAACTTACTCAAATAGATCTTCTTTGAGTGTAGTTTCATTGAGCTATGAAATCAAATTAATTACAGGTCTATAGAAAAAGTTATATTCTCATGATTAAGATGTTATCGTTCTGTCCATCGGAACTGTTATCTGAATTTGTAAATTGTATATTATATAAAATATGTTATAGGATTATTTGATAATGTAGGATCATAAGGATAAGTATACAAAAGTCAGTCATCATTGCCAATTGTAATCATTTGAAAGAGGAAAAAATTACACCAAATGTCCTCAAACTTTGACGTTTGCTTAGCGATAGTCTCCAATTTCACTTTGTAATACGAATGTTTTCCATCTTTGAACTTATTGCATGGAATGCCTTCTTGATCGGAAATATATGATTTTTCGGTCGATCTGCTGATGTGGTGATACTCTCTTCATCATGCAAGAGAGTATTCGATGTGACACCATCACATTAACAAATTAATAATAAAATATTAAAAAAAGAAATTTCCTCTCTCTCCGGCATCCTTGCCGGAGGGATTAGAGGAGGGGGGCGAGGCTCCCCTTTGCTCTTCATCGGCACGGGCAAGGGGGAGAGGGCCTCGCTCCCCTTTGCGACCTTCGACGAGGTCGCATAGGTGGGGGGTCTTCGTCGGTGCGGGCAAGGGGAGGCCCCCCCTTCCTTTTGTGACCTCTGACGTGGTCATAGAGGTGGGGGTGGGGGGCTTCGCTGCCCCCTCCCCCACGAAGAGCAAAGAGAGGGGGGGCATTGCTGCGTGGCGGAAAGAGAGCATTGTCACGTCAGCAGATTGAACAGAAAATCGGATATTCCCAGTCGGGAGAAAATTTCATACAACAAGTTCGAAGATGGAGGACATTCGTGTTATAAAGTGAAGTTGGAGGATAACGCTGAGGAGGGCATTTGGTGTAATTTTTCCTTTGAAAGAATTATGTCTACTAAAAGTTATAAATGGATAATTGAAACTTACTCGGTCTATCCGAATCAAATTTAGGAAAGATAATGTTATTACTTGTCAAAATTATTATGCTCAGTTTGAAATGATATAAATTATAAAAAAATTTATGAGACAAATCTTAGGAAGTCTAAGTTTAGGTAAAATCGAAATTACTAGAATAGGAGTTATTTACTAATTAATATAAATAATAAAAGCAAGGTCACTCGATCTGTTTACTAATATTCCATTCATGTTTGATTTATTTAAAATGATGATTCACATGATTTAAATATATCATTTTTTACTTTTTATACCTTAAATTACAGTATATCTTAAGAATGAATAAAAAACAATATTATTTTATTAAAATCAGATTTATCCAGTTAAATTGATTGAACTATGCTAAGTTTATCCGATTTTAAAAATATTGGAAATTTAGTCCAGTCCAATTAAAAAACACATTAAAAGCATGTAGAATAGATAGAAAAAAATGGAAAAAATTATATTTAATAAAGTTTTGTTAGTATAAACCAATGCTGGTTGGCGCATAATACGTTCACGCAGTTTGCGACTAATATCAGAATTGATCCACATGGTCCATTAGAATAATATCGTTATGCTTTTTCTTTCTAACTTAATATAAATTTCAGAGGATGATTTAAAAGGAAATTAATATTTGGGAAACTAATTTTCAAAAATAAAATGAAAAATAGCAATATAAAAGTAAACAACAGATAAAATTATTCAAAAATTTTAAAAAAGAGATGATAAAATTAAAATTATTATAAATAGTTAATATTACAAATGTAACAAATATTCCATTAATGTTTGATTAATTTAAAATGATGGTTAATATGATTTAATTATATTATTTTTTACTTTCTAGACTATAACTTACAGTAATCTTAAGAAGTAATAAAAGATAATATTATTTTTTAAAAATCGGATTTATCCGGTTAAATCGATTGAAACTATGCTCACTTTTATCCGATTTTAGAAAAATTGGAAAAAAGACTCGTGTTAATAACTTTTTCGAAGTGCGAGTTCACAATATAATCTTTTTTCTACTTTCATATATCGTACATTCTTTAATTGTTTTTTAAAAAATCTCGAAATCTAATTAAAGGACTCCGACATCGCTCCGCTTTCAACTCCACCTTGCCCAAATCGCTTCCGGCGCGGCACTGCTTCTTCGTCCATTACCCCACAAAAAGAAGAAAAAATGGCAGATTACGTCTCGCTGAGCGCCGGCGCCGGCGACGGGGGAGTTGTCGGAGCCTCCCAAACGACGGCGAGAGTGGATACCGCTCCCAGGCGCCCGCGCATCGCTTCTCTCGACGTCTTCCGAGGCCTCTCCATCGCTGTGCGCACCCTTTCTCTCCCTCGATCTCGAGCTGTTTTGCTCCTTTCTTTTCTCGGAATTCATTTGGTTGCTTTTGTTTTGCGGGCAACGCTTCGATACTGCTACTTCGTTGGGTATTCTTGAGATCGGATGGGTGATGCCTTTGTTGAAAGGGTTAATTAGCACTAGGAGAAATACAGTTGATTGCATGGTCAAATTAACATTTTTCAGGTTTATCAATCTTTTACCCTACAATGAACCGGCACGCTATTACAAAGGTTACTTGTCAGACTTCCTTTCGACTGAGAGCTTACCTACACTTGTACACTTTTTCCACAGCTTTTATATTGGACGACAACCACTGGTGGTCATCCTTTTCCTTCTCAGAAAAAAAAAGGTTACTTGTCAGACTATAGGACTAGTAGAAAAAAAATAAACGGGTATAAAATCTACTATTGAAAATCAGAGACCGCAGCTCATGTTATCTTCAGCGAATCATGATGAATAGTCTTTTCTTTTTTTTTTTTTTTGCATTACAACTAAGAAACATCCATAACATGACGAAGTATTGCACTGTGAAAATGCTTGATTTTGAATTTAAACCGTCTATGTAATGTGTCGTGCTTAATTTTAATTTATTCCCAGGGTTTTTAAATGAAAAATGTGATCAACAAGCCTAACACAACCTCCTTTAGTGAGCAATTGCCGCATCTGCTCATTATTTGTACAATATTTGTGGATTGTTACTCTACAGATGGTTTACCTTTTGAGAAATAGTAACTTGATTTAGGGTATCAATTGCTGTTCTGTCTATTTGGGGATTCAAAGCTTTTGGAAGTGCTGATCTATGTCTTCTTGATATATTATTGTGGCTTCCAATCTTTCATTCCAGTTGATGGTGTAACGCCCCCAAAATTCGGCCCCAATTTAGTTGCCGAATCCTAGGCGACGTTACTTTTCATGACCTAATTTTATAAAAACATTGCAAGGGAAACATAATAATGATAACGTCCAATAACTTAAAACACAGCGGAAGACTTCATAAGTAAATAAAACTCAAGTTACATCTCTAGCCCCTGGGCCACATAGGCTATAACATAAAATCTAACATAGGGTTCATAATACATAAGTGAGTTCATATAAAAGTAAATGACTCAAAGGCCCATAGGCCATACATACTTGAGTCTCATAAGAGTTCAACATGACAACATAAGTAAAATAACTTGGGTCGTAGCCCGACCAACCCATGTGCAATGTCACCATCATGAGGCTCCCGCCGTCGAACCTAAGCCTCATCCATACCTGCACAGATCCATGGGATGCAGGGGATTTCTCCCGTTAGAGTATGTTAAGGACTATGATCTTATGTCATAATCTCTACATGTCATGGCATATGCATTTCATCATCATCGTACATAATCATATGCATGCTATGTGCTACTTATGCATACTATATGGCATATGAAGATAAGCAAGTAACATCATAATCATTAGGTTAAAGCATATTATAACTTATCATGTTAAGGTATATCATCATTTATCTTGCTTTACTTTAATATCTTCTTACATAACATCTTATGACAAGGGAACATACATTAGCATCCTTTCTAGTGCTTTCATCATCATCTTCATCTTTATGTCCCAAGTCATCATTGGAAAATATATACACACATATAAGACTTCTTAGGCTTTAGTCCGCTTGAAGTACATACATGGGTGTAAGACTTTACTTTCCAACTTTGCATCATCTTTTCATCTTTCATCTTTATTAAGATAGTTTTTTATCTTGGTTATTGGGAAGACCATGTTGATTCGCGGGTACTTGGCTAGCTAGGCCGGGATCTTTTTGTCTCATTGTAAGTACAAACCACGGTGGGTCAGACTTTACTTCCCCGGCAATACATCACATAAGCTAGCAAGTGAAGACTTTATTCCCGTCCACGATTACAACAAGACACCTTCATATCAATCCATCTTTTATTTACATTCATCAGTACATACAGTCATTCAATACATGTTGCATGTTTTAATCCTATTTAAGGTCATACATACTTCAAATCATGCTAAGTGTGGACATTCAATCAAGATATAATCATCAATCCTAGATCGGGCGACCGTTTTACTTACGGTCGACCGTTGGACTGGGTATCGGGCGACCGAAAGTATTTCGGTTGACCGTTATGGTCCTTTCGGACGACCGAACTAGCGTTGGGTTGACCGCAGATTACAGAGAGCAACGAGTGCTCTAAATCGGACGACCGTCAGAATATCGGTTGCCCGTTATGAGGCTTTCGGACGAAGGCGTCGGATCGACCGTAGATTACAGAGAGCAATGACTGCTCTAAATCGGACGACCGTTATGAGGCTTTCGGACGATTGAACTGGGCGTTGGGTCGATCGCAGATTACAGAGAGGAACGACCTCTCCATATCGGACGTCCAAATGGGTTTTAGACGACAGTTGGGCAAACGTCGAGACGAATTCGTCCCCAGAACGGTTGACCGTTAATGTATTGATCACCCGTTCTGGGCCGACAAAACCTACAATTCTACGTCATTTCTTTCCAATCTTGCATACTTTGACATATTGAGCATATATTTTGTTCCACACATCATATGAATCATTTATCAACATTCTTGGTACACTAAATATGAAACAATTGGGGTTGTCACATAAGGGCATCCAACATACTAATCTCATTCATATATGTACATGAGGATTAGGCATGATTAGCAATGAACATCCTAATCATGAGCATTAGGCAATTTCATTATGAGCTAACATAAGTAACAATGAACATCCTAATTCTAGGCATGATTAGCAATAGAGCAGTAATCTTAATAATACTTGCTAATATGAATGTCCCTTAATCATCCATTCCAAGAACACATGGTTGGTTCTTTATGCCCTAATCCAAACATACAAGCATCATTAGGGGGGAGATTTGGGTTTTGGATCCCCTCAAACATACATTATTTACTAATCCACACATAGATTATACATGAACATTTCTACCATCTTAATCTTGGACATATGAAGGGATTTGCCTAAAGAACATTAAGAGTTACTAATCATATTAATACGAATAAATAAAAGACATCATAATGAATTAAACATGGATAGCCATGAACATTCTAATACTAAACATGATTAGCAATGAAATAATAATATTAATGAAGCAAGAAGCATCTTAATGGAAATATGGACTTTCCCTAATCATGCATTAATAAGACTTAGTTTGGTCTTAAAATCCCTTAATCCACACAAACACACATCATTAAGGGGGTGATTAGGTTTAGGATCCCCTCAAACATACCTTTAGGGTTTAGCTTAAAACCCTATTAATCCTAATCCTTTCTTCTTCTTCTCTTTTCTTCCTTCTTTCTTCTTCTTCACGGCTGGAATGGTTCCTCCTTTTCTCTTGCTGAAGTTGTTGACCTCACCTTGCTGCCACCTGGTGATGTGAGGGCTGCCGAGACTTGATGGAAAGAGAGTGAGAGAGGGAAGGTGCTGGCCGTGAGTTGACAAGAGAGTGAGCATGTGAGAGGGTGAGTGGTTAGGTGAGGCTTCCTTCCTTTCTTGCTGCTTGTGAATGAGAGAAGCTGAGAGAATGAGTGAATGAGAGAAGAGATGAGCTGACTTCTTCTTGCTGGCCGTGAGGGAAACACAAGAGAGGGAGGAAGTGAGGAAACGAGAGGAGGGTGGGCTTGAGCTGCTGTAGCTGCCGACTGGAGTGTTTGAAGGAGAGAAAATGAGAGGTTCGGTGAGCTTTAGGGCACCTTAGGGCATTTATACTTTAGATGCTGGGCTTATTATGCTAATGGGCTTTATAATGGGTTTTACATCTCTTTTATCTATTTTATTTTCTTTTACCTTTATTTGATTTTTTTGAGAATATTACAGATGGTACTTTGTCTCTTCATAATTAAATACCTTATCGCCTTTGAGAGAATTACTATGCAATCTGATAGAATGCTGTTTATCAATCTTTTATTTGTCATTCTTTTATTACTTGCAGCTAATGATATTCGTTGATTATGCTGGCTCCATTTTACCGGCTGTTGGCCATTCTCCTTGGAACGGTGTACGTTTGGCGGATTTTGTGATGCCGTTTTTTCTCTTTATTGCAGGCATTTCTGTTTCACTTGTCTACAAGGTAGTCTAGCATCTCTGTTTCCATCCCCTTTATTTTCTCTTATTTCCTAAAACTCCAAAAGATTCATTCTTCTGATATATTATTGTGTGTATCTACATTGTTCCTGTTCTTTTGTTTTGTTTATCAATCCTGTTGGTTTTTTTAGTCGATGGGAATTGGATTTCAACTATCATATAGTGAAATGATTTCGTAGTTGTATATTTTTCCATCATGCACTGTTGTCTTATATGATATTTTATGCTCTTTCATGTAATTAGTTTTCCCCCTTTTACGAGGCACCTTTAATAACTGATTAATATCAGGGAATTCAATTTCACCAAAATTCAAAGAACACTAACTTATGTGAATATCATGATTTCAGAGATCATCCAACAAAATTCAAGCAAAACAAAAGGCAATGCTAAGAGCAGTGAAGCTATTCATTCTTGGAATTCTCCTCCAAGGTAATAATTTTTGGAGTGGAATTATCATCCGGATTCATTTTCACAAGATGCCTCACATCATGAAGTCAATGAAAATAGTTTTGCTCAATAACCCTGTATCAATGTTAGTGCTGTACAAATTATCGCTGGACTAGTGTTGTGAAACTTATTGCTTCAGTAGAGCTACCATCCAACCAAAGGTAAAACATATGAAATGAGGAAATGTCTTCTGTCACATACGTGGCAATGTGTTCCCCAATTGTTCTATATACATACATGGCATACTGGCTCCATATCACATAACTCGGGTATTAAGTTCTCATCATAAAATGTCATCCATTTCCCCCCAAAAATTAGTACTAGATTTGTGCAATTTTTCGGTCTTGATGATTCTGACCAGTTATTACGGGAATTTCCTGGGTACATTTAAGGCCTACTTCTTGAACTGTTAATTTCCTTGTGATTTTATCAAAACTTTGTGCAGTGTTACATATGCAAGCTTGACCTGTTATCGATAATAAACATTTAAGATCTACTTCTTGAGTTATGAATTTTCTTATTATTTTATCAAAACTTTGCACATTGAGGCATGCATACAGGTATAACCTTTCAATACCCCAGGTTTCAGTCAAACATTGTACTTGTATCTTAAGTTCTTGAGTCACTGACTCATTTGTCATAGAAAATTTTATTGTCGACCGTTATGCTGGAGGGCATATATTAGTCCAATGCACTCATAGATATGTATAACAGTCTAAGACAGGCTCACCCTTATTTTTCTTTTTCTTTCCGCAGTGGCCATTAAATTTGCCTCAGTTCAAATTTCTAAATTTTTTTTATCTAGACTGAAGCCCAAGCTACTCACACGTCATATCAACCAAGATAGGGCATACAGTCAAGGACGAAACTATGTACAAAGGACCCTGTCCATCCTTTCTATATATACATATATGTATGTATGCATACACATACTTATGTATATTTAATATTAAATAAGAACTCACTTGTCAAATTAATGCAGATAGAAATTTGTCAATATTTATTATCTTTTGTGCTATTATAATTTTACAATTTTGTAATATAATTTTGGCCCTCCTATTTTTCAGTTGGTCAGTCCTTGTGTACATTAATGGGCCGTGTGGTTCTCCTATCTTTCCATCTCTTTGTATTGCTAGCTTCATTCTTCTACATTCTTGTCCTCATCAGAGTGTTTAGTCTTCAGGAAAAAGAAATATTGTTGACATATTTATAAGTTGGTGAAACTTACATCACACTTGGCAGGGGGTGGTGGTGGTTACAGTTAATCGTCTCAAGTGTTAAAACTTATTATTTTTTTTTGAGGAGAAAAAGGATGACCATGAGAATTTGTGGTTGTTATCCATGTATATATATATATAACTATGAAGTGGAAATCATGTACAAGTGTGGGCTCTCGTAAAGAGAGCAACAAAAGATGGAAAAGTGTATCAGCTAACCCAAACTCCACTCTTGAAGAAAGAAATGAGATGTGGTGTACAATGCGCTCAATCTCACATCTGTCTCCGAGAGCCAAATGGCCCAGGAACTAGCCAAAAAAGATGCGAATGATGCTTTCCACCTCTATCTCTGTCGGACCAAAACTCGGAAAGACTACCACAGGGTCTCGGAATTAGAGGGGAAAAGTCTCCCGAAGGTCGTGTGCTACCACACGCCACGTGATGTTGGGCACGCAAAAAATAAATGGGTGATGTCCTCCGCGTCGCCACAAAATACACATGAGGTGTCCGCATGAGGCATCCATCTCGCCCTATACCTCCTCGTTAGGGTCGTGCCGCATAGCCAAGCAAAAATCTTGACTTTCAACGGCACCGGAGATCGCGCAGGCTGCCCTGAAATCCTCTGTCACCGCCATGTCGGGAAGGAACCGGGTGTAAAGGCTACGTGCCGGCTAGGAGTCCGATAGCCACACCCATCCGTCGGCCCTGGAGTGGTCAGGATGGAAGGGGGCTATCCTTTGATGTAACACCAAGAGCTCTGTGGAGCGCTGATATGTAAAGAGGGATCCAAGAACCGGAGCCAGGACCACCAGCTTCCGACCAAGTCTCCTCCACTGGCGCCTCAGGATGCATCGCCAGGCATAGAGACGAGGGAAAGCCTCCGCTAGTGGGCCCCCAAGGGACCAATCATGCCGCCAAAAGGAGAAGTCTGCCCCTGACCCGAGAGATGGGGTCATGAGTTGGCGCACCCGTTGGATCAGTGCTGCCACTCCTTGCCAGAAAGATGATGCTCCGCGGGGCAGGGTAGGCCTCGACTCCCAGGACATTGCTTGCCCAGAGCAAGTGAAGAATACCGACTTCCATAGACTGATCTTAGGTCCCATGATCCGCCAAACCCACCGAGCTAGGAGAGCCTAGTTGTTATAGAGGAGATCCTGAATCCCCACCAGCCCACCCTAGGAGGTGGGTCGACAGACGCTGCACCATGCGACAAGATGAGCTCCTCTACGGTTAGAAGAACCTGCTCCGCAAGGAGTCCAATCGCTTGAGGACCCGAGCTCGCACTCGGAGGACCGTCATTAAGTATGTCAGAAGCGCCAAGAGGACTGAGTGGATATGGGTTCCCAGTCCAGCGTCAGTCGGCATCGGACCGTAAGCTCCTCCAGAAGGTGGTGGTGGTTGTTGATACGAGCAGAGCAGGCTGGTGTGGAGAGCCTTTCCCGGGTTGTGGGAGATGTCAGGGTATGGGTGGTCAGAGGAGGCTGTGTTGGTGGTGGCATCGATGTGGAGGTGGAGCTGGTGGTCAGCCGCCGGAGAATGAACGGTTGGCTGCCGGACAGGGTAGAGGCCTCCGCTGGCTAGGCGAGAGAGGAGGTGGTTTGTTTCAGGGTTGAGTGCGCCCGGGCTCGACGATTGGTTCGTAGTCGGGCTCGGCGCACGGCTTGGCAGATGGACTCAGACCGGGCGTGGAGTTTGGGCGTCGGGTTTTGGCTGTTGGGTTCAACATGGGGTTGGGTTGAGACTACCTGTGAGTGGCAGTCCGGTTCAGGGAAGTTTGTAGGGTGGTTCGGTTCCGTTCCAGTTCGGGGGAGGGTTGGGTTTGGAGGGGGGTTTGGTTTAGGCCGTTTGGTGGGGATGATGTTTGAATTTGGGTACGGCTCTCGAGTGCATCCCTCACGTGCTCCTCTTGGCCAGCCTGGCTTGCAGCTGGTGACCGGACAGCTGACGAACGTGGCGTCCGTCAATGACGACCGACCTCCGCCCATGAGGCGGTGCCAGCCGAGAACCGCAGCCTGGGATAAAGCTGTCGGCGCCGGTGAGGAGAGTCATCGTCGGCGGGTGGAGGGATTCCGGGTGGAGCTTGACATCGATGGACGTGATGGACAAATCCGGCGAACTCAGAACTGGGAGAGCAACAGAGATCGGGTTCCCAAGCTGACGAGCCACCTCTGGTTGTTGGAGGTGAAGCGGAAGGCCGAGGATGACAATTACTCTGTGTCTCCCGGGCGGTGTTTGCTCAGCGCACCCTGTTTTCCACGGTCGCCAGGAGACACTGTTTTGCAGTGACACACAGGTCGGCGCAGCGAGGAGGGAAGCACGCCGCTATGCAGATCCAGGGACATGCAGCCACAATGACGGGGAGACATGGCTGAGATGGAACGGCGGCGAGGGTCCCACTCCGACTGAGTTCACCGACGACGCAATCATGGAGGATGCCGACGCCGCGCTGAATCTCACGTGACCATGGGATGGTGAGGGTGAGAACCGTCGAAGGTGTCCGCTCTGCAGTGTCTGCCCTCCCATAGTCGGCGATGGGCGCTTCATCTGGGCGTGAGGGCACGACGATCTTCGGTGTCCCTCACCCCTACAGTGGAGACAATCGGAAACAGTGCTTTGTTGGACGATGAGGTATGCGGGCGTCGGGGATGCATTCCAGGGTGGTTCAGCCATCGTTAAGGCGGATCTCCCTGCAGCGCATCAGGACGAAAAGTTGGTCAGGATGTTCGCAGGAGGGTGGCGAAGCCAGCGGGGAACGCCGGAGACGGGGGTGGCGCCGCGCGGCAGGGGCTTCCGGAGACGGGAGGCGGGTTACTGTCTAGAGACCTGGTGCCCTCTATAATCCTGTTAAAATTTATTAAATGAAATTTTTTACATGTCTAAATTGTAAACCATATCCAGCACAAAACATGAAGCCCTCTACTTTTCCATAGAACTATGTTCACTATGTGAGAAGTTGTCTGATTTATTATTTATGAGGCCAGTTTGGTTTGATTTAAATTTCCGGAACATTCAAAATAAGAGTTAGATAAATAAGTAAAAATGCACTAATATGTTAATTAGGATAATAAAACTAAATGACTTGTCAAAAATAAAGTAAGTACACATATATAAAAGTAACTATAAAATAAAATGATGAAAACGAGAAAGTACAAAAATATAAATAAAAATTACAAAGTTAAAATAATGCATAAGTATATTAATTGTGGAATATAAAATCTAACATTAAATACATATTAGAAAATTAATAAATAAATCAATAAATAAATAAATTGAATGAAAGATAAAAAGCAAAATAATGAAAATATTAGTAATATAAAAAAATAAATAATTTGTATTTATTAAATACAATATTACATCACAAACTTCCACTTATGTCTATCCAACATCGATAAGCAACTTCCGGAATTTTACTTATTCAATTTTGGAAGTTTTATTACGTGTATCTAAACACCGGCAAATAAACTGCAACTGTTACAAATCCTAAAAGTAACTCCAGTTAAAAATGAAACAACCAGTAATTTCAACCCCTTCAAACCAAGTGTTGTTCTAAGGAAAAAATATTAGAAACCTAATAAGTAATGTTTCTCTTAACTACTAATTAATACTTTTTAAATCCTAGCTTGTTGTCTTGAGCGTATCCTACTACTAATCATAGTAATGCAAATATATCAATTGTGTTTTCACTTAACCCTCTTTTCATGCCAGGTGGTTACTTTCATGGAGTAAATTCTCTGAGTTATGGTGCTGACATTGAGAAAATTCGTTGGCTTGGAATTCTACAGGTAACACAAGGATGTGTACTGTTGCAAAACATAGCTAATTTTCATTTGTGGCACGTTTTACTCAGTTTTTGAAACTCCACAAGATTTAATAGATACTAGTTTATGCTTTCAGAGAATAGCTGTTGGATATATCACTGCTGCTCTATGTGAAATATGGTTCTCAAGGTTCACAACTGCAAATGTAAAATATTGGGCCACTAAAAATTATTGCCTCCAATGGTATGTAAATGTGGTATTTTCTCATTTATATTTATGAATAAAATGCCTGCCTGAAGTTGCAAAGTTGCAATTATCACAGCATCAGTTTGTGTTAAACAAGTTATGCCTCAGATCATTCATTTTATTGTGATTTCACATTTATTAACTATTTCAGGTAATTCTGATGTCTACAATATATTTCTCTGAGTTATAAATAGATTGAAAGGACATCGATTCATGTTGCTAGATAAGACTTGGTATTGTTCTCCTTCAAAAGGAAGTCTGAAGTAAAGATGAACTTATGTGCATAAACATTTACTTCCATTTAAAAAATATACATGACTAATGTGATTGTGTCAGGATTCCTTATGGTTGATTCACCAAAGTTCCATAATTTGTTTCATCTGTTTTGTAATGGCCTCTTTTAGATTCTTATTACATTTGATCAACTGCAGCTGGTTATATTTGTCTTTCTTTTTTCGGTGCAAATCCTATTATCCAATAGACTTTTAGCATCTGATTAATCCATTTCGAGGCATGGGGTGTAATGCCCTAAGTTGCCAATGTCAGTGTGGACTTTGGACCAACCAACTATTGGTTTACATGTTTCTTTTGCCATCTAGAAGGTCTGATCTAATGTCCCCAGTTATTTATCTTTTAGTATTGTTTGAACTGCGCACTTGCTTTTAAACCATCGATATTCTCAGCTTGAGTTGCTTCTTCTACCTTCTTTCCAGGATTGTAGCAATTATGCTGTGTTATACACTCGACATTGTTATATAGCATGCATGTTCCGGACTGGCAGTTTAAAGTGGATCAAGCACCTTTCAACTCTACCTTGGGTACTGATTATGTCCTTAAGACGGTAAAGTTCATTAAGATTTTTTGTGGTATATTTAAGCTTTTCTTTGGTTTCAGTACAGTTTTCAAGTGACATTGCTAATAACTCCAGTATGTAATTCATTGTGTTTGCCACTTTTAGGTGAAGTGTGATGTAAGAGGTGACCTAGGACCAGCATGCAATGCTGCTGGAATGATCGATCGTGGCATCCTTGGGATTCAACACTTGTACACAAAACCTGTATATAGAAGTTTGATGGTAACAACTTTTATATTACTCTTTCTACTTTTCGTTGATATCTCTGTGTTTAACACATTTCTTAATTACTTAAAAAGAAAACACATTTGTTTTTTTTTAATGAATAGGAATGCAGAGGATTTGGTGATGGTAAAACTTTAGGTACTCCTTCATGGTGTGAAGCTCCATTTGACCCTGAAGGGATATTAAGGTGTGTGAATATACCACTTAAGTCCAGTTCCCTTGTATTTACTGTAACAACTACTATACCAATTGAGCAACATTTCGTCAAATGTCATCAATAATATGTTACATATTTTATATATAAGGATATATAGACTCATGCACATTATAATTTATTTTGTTTTCATAATTTCAATTGCATAGTCCTATTTTACCTATATAAGATAATTATTATAAGTAACATCTGTTGCATCTGTATGTTGACTGGTGATCCTGATGTTTGGGGACACCATATAATTCTAATTCTGAATCAGGCCTAGGCAAACTGTTATTTGTACACCAGTTGGCTTGTTTATTAAGTACAATAGAAATTTCTGTAGCTGTCAAAAGAACAAGTTTGTAGCCTGCCTGCTGCTTCTATAATGATCGGAGCTGTGGTATCTATAACATGTGCAGCTCACCTTTGTAGGTTGGCAACATTTTCCCTTTCTTGTTTCTTAAAGAGAAAGGCTGTAATAATAGTATTATAATTATTTAAGAAAGGCTGTAATAATAGGATATAAACTGCTGCAGAACTATAATATTATGCTTTAGTGGAAGAGAAATATCTATAAATCAGTGTGTTTCTTTATTTTCCCCATCTTTTTTTTTTTATAATCTGGAGTCCGATTAAAAGAGGGAGAGGGAGGCCAAGGCGGACACTTGGCGAACTAATAGAGCAAGATCTATTGGTGAATAATATACCGAAAGGTTTGGTTACTAATAGAGCGGAATGACGTCGTATGATCTATGTAGCCGACCCCACCTAGTGGGATAAGGCTTTGTTGTTGTTGTTTTTTTTTTCTTTTGAGAGAGTTATCCTTCAGGGCAAGTCTTGGTGTAACAGTTCAGTTATTACATTGATGACTGAGAAAACAAAGGTCTGAGCCATGTAAACATCAGTTCACTCACTATCGCTGCTAGTTGTGGAGTGCTGGGGGTTTGCCTTTCTTTTTCTTTCTTTCTTTACCACCCCTCTTATGGTTTGGGATAACAATGTTGACACTCTTTGTTATCATCACCCATCATATGCCATTCTGTTATTCTTGTACAAAAGGTATGTGTCCCATAATCCCAGTGTTGTAAATTGTAGGAAGCTATATATCTGTTGTGGAAATCATGCTTTGTTCTTTTTAGTTTCCATGTCATGGAAGCCATACATCAATTGTGGCCAATCAAATAAAACATCACTGAGCAAACTAAAGAGAATATATTTGGTGTTCATGTGTCATGTATGAGCACCAAAAATTACTCAAGTTGTAAACTTAGCTTTCTTTTATTTAATCTTTCTTTTTATGTTAAAAACTGGCACAGAATACCATTGCTGCAACTTTTACTAGTGGTGTACACTCCACATAGTATTATAGCTGTATGGAGCCACTTTATTACCCAATGTCCTTTTCAAAATTCAAAGCATCAACCTTTAAGTTTCTCTTGTACAGTAACGATCATGTTCAAGAGGAATATGACTTACATTATGTGACTAGTCTATAACAGTTAGAAATTTTTGCAAATAATACTTTTAGAATTCTGTAAGTGCATCTTTGACCAACTTTTTTATAATGACAATTGAATTCTGTAAATTTTATAATTCTTAAATGAAACTTGAAAATCCTTGCAGCTCTTTAACAGCTTCTGTGTCCTGCATACTTGGGCTTCACTTTGGTCATATTTTGTCTCGCTTCGAGGTAAGTTTTTGAAAATGATTCTCGAGTTTGAAAAAAAAAATGTTCTGTGGTCTACTTTTATAAGTGCATCAACTTAGGTGTTTTGATTACATGGCTTCCAACAGTTTAAAGTGTTTAATTTCTCTGTGGTTTCATTTCAAAAAATTTCTTTGTGGTTTCGTTGGCATGATGGTAGCAAGGGGATCAGCTCATCTACGTTTGCTGTTAATGCATAACTGGCACCTTTCTTAACCTTTTTGATGACCAGACAAGAGAAAAAAGATATACCATTTATTTAGCTTGAAAACTCAGTGCACAGTTGTTTGCATTTGTAATAAGTCATTGCGGACAATATTGTCAAAATCGCATTTTGGCATGTAGAATCAAACGATTTTATGTCTCCACGCCAGAAAACTGGGTGCTAGATGCGAGATCAGATCGCTTTTGGCCAGCAGGTAGTCGGATTACCTGCTGGCCTGTATGGAGACTCCGTCTCCATCGATCCATCCTACATATTTTTTTTTTACATCAAGGAGGCAGACATCTTCCAAGACGTAAAAAGCTATTACCGATGGCTGTCATCTGGATAATTTGGTTATAGAGAAATGACTGTGTCTATAAGGATAATATTACATCTCATGCTTTGAGCATGACAAAGTTGTGGTTGGGTGATTGATGCACATTTGGTGTTGGTGTTACCGTGTTAGCACTCCTTTTGTATATAATTTCTACTGTTTGTAATTTCTAAACGACCCTCTCAATAGAATTGGATGCTATCCATATTTTAAAAAAATTCATTTTTTTACCTGGACATGATTGGGTTTTATTTCTATACATCACACTGCTGCATGCCGTTATTTATTCTCCCTTTTTGTTTTTCTCCTGTTCTGTTGTTGCCATTGCCGCTGTCTCCATCCAGCTGTTGCCATCCTTCTCTGCTTCTGCTGTCTTCACTCTCTCTTCAGGTACCCCTCTCTCTCCATGCATACCTCTTCCTGCTCGAGAGCAGATGGAGCCCCCAGCGCCTCCTAGCAATGAGTAGGAGGGAGAAAGAACAGAGGGCTCTCCTTCTCCCCCTCCCCCTCACCCTTGACGTCCGCCTCTCCCTGCTCATTAGCAGGCAGAGCCCTAGGGGCCGGGCCTCCTACTAGAAGGAGGGTGTCGTGAGCAGGGAGGCCTAGTTGCCTCCCCTGCTTGTGGACACGTGAAGTTTTTTTCATTTTTGAGTAGAACATTGTTAACTTTTTATGTTCCACATTTAATTTTTAGGTATTATTGGTGTCTTTTTAGAAAAAATGCAATCGTTATTTTTACCTTTCTATTATGATAATTTGATAACTTTTTTGTATTAATTCCTTTCAAATTTATATTGTTAAGTTATTATTTTTAAAACGAAGTTCTTAACTTTATTATTATATCTTATTCTTTACTATTATGGTAATTTGATTTGTTTTATTAATTCCTTACAAATTTAAAGCTCAAGATTGTTTCAATAGACTTTCTCTCGCTCAAAAAAGAAAAGATTGTTTCAATAGACTATCATTATAGGTATTATTGCTATGAATTACAATATCAACTTAGAAGTTTGCTGTAACGCCCCGAGACCCACGTGACTTTCACGTGCTCAGAGTCGTCCCAAAGGCGTTACTCAATTTTCTATAAAACATTTTTTTGCGGAATATAAACAATAAATGCGGAAGACTTTTTCAATAATAACAGCTAATAATCCATTATATTCAAAATAATTAAAATATTAATAAGTTCACAATTCTAATAAATGCGGAAATAATAAAAATTAGACAACTCAATCTAGAACATGTGCAACATCTGTTTATCACTGAGCATAGCCACCTGCAGGATCATCCTCTATCAAAGTACTCTCACCTGCACGGATCCAGGTACAGGGAAATATCCATGAGTATAAAAATACTCAGTACGTAGGGTCTACTAAACAATCAATATGCTCAATCGAAAATAAGATATAATCAATGATGAGTCAATTGAGCAATCAATACAATAATCAATTTACAATATAATGATTTATCAACATGAGCAATTATATCAAGTTATGGTCAAAAGACCAATCAATAGAGATAGCAATTAATAATTGCCTAATCAATTGGATCGATGATTCAATATAATAATATGACAATAAAGTCATAAATCAATAGGAAGGATAAAAAAAAATCAGATGATCGATCAATATTGATTTAGCAATTAAATGTCTGATCACTATGACACTATTCAATTTAATAAATTTCAATTCAATATCAATGGTCATTGGTCAATAACAATTCTATTCGTTTCAATGGGCGGAGGCAATGCCAGTCAACGCTAGTATCCAAATGACCATGATCTATTCAATTCGATTTCAATCCAACTCAATTCGATTCGATTTTAATTTAATTCAATTCAATTCACAATGTTCGAAGTTATCCAATTCAATAGGAGCGCTCGGTCAATTAAGGAAAACTCCATGTCTCTTTCATGTAGGCCAGTGGGGGATCAGTGCCACGGCAAGCCACCCAACAATATAGCGCTAACAATTATTCGTGAATGGCGGGGGACCATGACCAAACACAGGACAGCCATAGCTTCTCTAAAGGATGATGGCGCCTCAAACCTTTAGCTCCACTATCTGCCCCATTCAATTCAATTCAATTCAATAACAATATGGCCCGGGGGCTTGGAGACAATCAGAGAATATGGAGATCCAGCAGCTTTCAGCTTTTATCTTGTTTACCTAAGACGTCTATCTTTTAGCAATTTAATTTAGGTGAAACAAGACCCAATAAAAAAAGACTACTGGATCAGTATCAATGATCAAATTTGATATGATAATAAAATATAATCAAATACGATGATAATATGATCTCATATGATGATAAGATATGATAACAATATAATTATGAATGAAAACATTATGATCAAGACAATCAATAAATAACACAATCAATATGTAATATTCAAATAATAATAATAGCAATAAAATTAATATTTTTCTAATAAATACAATGTCAATAAATCACAATAAGATAATCATTATAAAACTCATAATTAAAATTACTAATACATCGCCCTCGATTTCTTTATATTTTTTCCCTTCTATTCAATGTCTTGATTGGTCAAAAAAAATTAATAAAACTAATTCTTCCTTCTCCCATAAATCAAACCTTAAGCTTTCTTTCCCATATTTTCTTTTTATTATATTTTTTTTTACCGCTTTCTCTCCTGGTAGATAAAACTAATTCTTCGATCTAACAGAAAGTCTATTCTTTTGGGTGTCAGACATTTAATCACCCTCACATATTATTATTATTTGTTCTCTCCAATGTTATGCCATTCTCTCTCCACCTCATGTCACGGCCAATGTGTTTTTGGCCATAAACTACATTTTTTTTTCTTCTAACAATCTCTTTCTCTCTCCTAATTTTTGTGCCGCTGCTAAACGTCCAATCCCCCTTTTTTTTCTCACGTATTACTTTTCCTCTCTCTCAAACGCTCTTTGTTTTTGCTCTCCTCTCTCTCTGCGACGCCTTCTTTTGTTTTCTTTTGCCATATCCCCCTCTCTTCATTTAAGAATTGCCTCTCGTGGAATCTTTTTTTCTTCTACGATGATTTTTTTTTCATTCGACAAAGTCGATCTGAATCGGCTTTACAAAAATTAACATAATCTAATAAACCTACGGATCCCCTCTACGTACCTCGTAGCCGTTCGACGTTGAATCATGCTTTGCCATGCCTCTGCCGTCAGACACCAAGAACCAAAGAAAATGAAATTCCTTTGACGGCTGACCCTCAAGGTTTATTTATAGGGCTCTTAGATCTTTATCTCCAATTCATCTATAACTTACAATCCTAATCAAATTTAATCTTTTAATTAATTCCTTTTAACAATTTTGATTTGTTTTAATAATTAAATAATTCCGAATTTAAATAAATATCTCATAATACATTTTTATCCTTAATTAAACTCCTCCTCTATTTTCCTTTATTTTCGGAATTATTTATTATAATAATATTAATGGTCATTTTTCTCAAAATCAATAATAAAATATTATTTTTCTAACTCTCAAAAATTGGGGTCGTTACATTTGCACTAAATGTGAGTCATGAAATGTAAGTTCATGTCAACGCTAAATTGTAGAATTATATAGCTTTTTTACAAATTAATATATATGTATATATTAAAATAAAATTTGGTAAAATCAGCCGTTCCATGTTACATATCCACAATTACAGGTTTCTGCATCCCTTCCATGTCATGTCCGTCTTACGAGTTCGACAATTATATATATATATATATATATATTACATATCTGAATGTGAACTAAAAAAAATATCTTGTTTAGCTGAAAGTATTCAACATCTCTAAAGGGGTGCTTTTTTGAGGTAACATATCTGAAATTTCTCCATTTTCTGACACTGTTCTAAAATTACATGATTCACCACATTGCCTTATTCGCATGCACCAAACTGTTGGCAATGTGAACTGCCTTAGGAGACTAGCATCTATCTTTATTGCAACCTAATTGACAATTTCAAAATCATTTTAAGATAAGAATATATATATTTTTGTTTATTGAAGGAACCAATGGGAAACACAAGTAAATAACTTTGTGAAGAAATCAATATACATTATTGGTAACTTAAATGGTGACAATTGTTTTAGTGGAAACCTAATTTTCAGTAATCTGAAATGTTAGCTAAATGATTTCTAAATTGTTTGAAAAAAAACTCGTATTCCTTCTGCTAGTAGTGAACCTACACTATATATTATGCTCTTTTCCATGCTTGTTGCAATCTGTTTGGCAGAATCTCTATTGGTTTATTCCAGATTTTAGCTTAAACTCGATCTACTTTGGATGACAACTAGTTTTTGGTAGTCACCCGTTTACACTGGAAATAGCCCATCGAGAACCCCCAAGCTGTTTTACGCATCTATGATCTCGTACTGCATTCGTCGCCAGACCTCCGCTGCAGTGGGGCAGTCGCAAAAGAGGTGACTGTTGGCCTCCTCTGCGGACTCACATAGACCGCAGGTGGTGTTCATGTTGAGCGCCAATCTCACCCGATACCATGTATTTGTATCTAGCAAGTAGTATAAAGTTTATGATCTTGTGCTAGCCTAACAACTTTTGCTCATGCATTACATTATCTAGAAATAAAAGCTTTATCTAATTACTTTATCACCCACCTCTTACTTAATGTGTACATGTTAATTTTGAGTTATTTAAAATAGTATCATTTCAATGGCATGATTGTTAACATTGTTACTCTGCCTGTGACTTTTTGGAAGTACCTATATAAATATGTATGACATTTTTCTACTTGTCCCTGGTATTGAAGTGCACTGCTTGTTCATAAACTTCAGTCATACAGTGACTTGGTTCTTTCTTCGAATGAATTGTTTCAGGATCATAAAGATCGCCTCATGAATTGGTTGTTGTTTTCACTTTCTATTATGGCTATTGGCTCATTCTCCAACTTTATGGGTATATTCAGTTCTATCATCCCTATTTCCGAATCGTATCTATTCCTTATGATTTGTTTCTCTCTCAGTTCGCTCGAAGATGCTTGAGACTGAAACATATTCAAATCTTTGTAGGAATTCCTCTCAACAAATCACTATACACAATCAGTTACATGTTGCTAACAACAGGTTCAGCAGGATTTACATTTTGCGTTCTATACATATTGGTGAGTTCCTGATATTTGAAATACTGATATTTTATCTTGGTATATGCAATAAACTTCATGCATGCGGGTGGAACTTTGCTCTATTGTAAGTTTAGAGAATAGTCGTCATGATACCTCATCGATTAAATAACTGCATAGATTCCTGTGAGTCACCACTGTAGATTTGTGCCAGTTCAACATATCTTCATTGTTTCATAATGGTTTATTCTTTGTGTCCTGAGCTTGAAAGAAAATAATACACAAGAATAAGTTGCTAGTTTGGATTTCTTTTGATGTTGCTAACATGGAGCCAAATGGTTTTGGAGATTTTTTGCTGAACTAGTTGTTAGTTTATGATAAATGCACTTGCATGTTGTTTGTATTTGTATTGTGTTTAATTTATTTGACACAATTTTTTTTATGGACAGGTTGATGTTTATGAATATAGGTTTCCTACCATGGTGCTGGAGTGGATGGGAAAACATTCTCTGAGCATCTTCATTCTTGTAGCATCCAACATTGCTGTCATTGTAATTCAAGGATTCTATTGGAAGAGTTCTCAAAATAACATTGTAAGCTATACCCTTTTTTTTCTGTCGCCTGAAATATTACTATATGAAATGTTCGTACAATGAAGGATGTAGCAACTGCCATGGAAGCCAAAGGATTTTATTTTCAAATCTACAACAATAGTATGCCCAAGTTCAAAATTGCATCCATATACTAACTTCAACTCAATGTCAGATAAGATTAGGCCTTTTTTAGAATTAAAAAAGATTAGTCCTTTTTTTATGTAGTTGTCATATTAGAAAAACATAAGTCATCATTTGTGGACTGGAGGAAGTAATGAAGATGAGTAAATAGGGCACAAAGAAGTATCACATAAAAAAACTGCTCTGAAGGATTGTGATCATTCTGGGATATCTGTGATAAAAGTTAACCTAATAGTTTCTAAGCTTTAATTAGTCTTTTCTTCCTATTCAATAATCTTAAACCAAAGCTAAGACTATCTCAAAACTACATTTTGTTCAACAGATCAATTTATTATATTTATGCAGTGAAAACAAAGGATACTCCAGGTTGACCTGCTGAAAATTTAAAATGTGCCATTATCATGAACTCAATATTCTGGTTGTGTTATCAATTCACATTTTAAAAATTCTTCCCTTCATCATTCCATTATCATGGTCATCACTGAACTTTATGATTTCATAAAATTTGCTTTGCATGTCTAAATAGATTCTAGTTGTAGCTGCCATACCTTAATGATTCGACAACCTTATTCTGTGTTATATTGTCTTATTTTCAGGTTCATTTGATCATATCGCTTCTTCAATAATTATTTAACATTTACTTGGGACCATATTTATCACTGTGGTAACCATTATTTCTGAAAGCTCATCTTTTTCAGAGCTTACCGGTTCTATGTAAATTCACTAATACTAGTTATTGCTTTTATTTTTTTTCTCAATATCTCATTTTCATATTCCTTAGATAATTTGTTATCTTTATTTACCCAACATGGAATACATCCTGGATCCAACAGTTGGTTATAGTGTATGTGATTTGGGCTAATTTTTAAGCATTGATGTTTGTTTCCTCTTTTTCCTTTTCCAATGGAATTGATATAACATCCCCAAAATTCGGCTGCCGAACCCTAGGCGACGTCATTTTCATAACCTAATTTAATAAAACATTGCAACGGAAAACGTAATAGTAATAATAAAGTTCAATAATATAAACACAATGGAAGACTTCATAAGTAAATAAAATACAAAAGATACATCTTTAGTCCATGGGCCGCTCTAACATAAGACCCAACATAGAGTTCATAATACATAAATGAGTTTATATAAAAGTAAATGACTTAAAGATCCATAGATTATACATACTTGACTCTTATAAGAATAAATCATGATAACATAAGTAAGATAACTTGGGCCGTAGTCCGATCAATCCATGTGCAATATCATCATCATGAGGCTCTCGTCGTCGAACTTAAACTTTGTTCATAACTGCACGAATTCTTGGGTGCAAAGGATTTCTCCCGTTAGATTATGGTGAGGTCCATGCATGCTATGCTCCTATAACATAATCTCTATATGTCATGGCATATGCATTTCATCATCATAATATATAAATCATATGTATGCTATGAGTTACTTATGCACACTACATAGCATATAAACATATCGTCATGGCAAGATAAGATAAGCATATAACATCATAATCATTAGGTCAAAGCATATCATAATTTATCATTTTGCTAAGGCATATAATCATTTATCTTGCTTTACTTTAACATCTTTTTACATAACATCTTATGACAAGGGGACATATATTAACATCTTTTTTGGTGCTTTCATCATCATCTTTATTTTTATGTCCCAAGTTATCTTTGAAAAGTACATACACACATGTAAGACTTTATTTCTTAAGTTTTGGTCCTCTTGAAGTTTAAAATGACAATTCTGTTAGCTTAGATTTCGTGGTTAAAGATGGTAAACAGGGACGAATATTTCTCTTGGTTTCTTGTTCGTTTCTTGTTGTTGTTGTTGTTGTTGTTTCTTGTTCGTTTATTCCTATGCTACTTGAAGAGTTTCATTCTACTTTTGTAGGTGGACACTTGGGGATTCTCAAGACGTACAAAAGATTAGCAGCTGAATTTTTTTGGGATCGAATAAAATCAACAGTTGAGAATTTTGTGCGGAAATGTTTGGCATGTCAAAAAATAAAATACTGTACTCTATTTGTTATAGCCTCTTCCTATCTAGGAGTATGGGAAGATATCTCAATGAACTTTGTCACTTCTTTACCAATTTCAAATAAATTTACAGCAGTCTAGTAATAGATCGATTGTCTAAATATTGTCACTTAGGACCTCTGCTACACACTATTCTGCATTCCAAAGTTGACTGACTATTTATCGATATAGTGGTCAAATTACATGAATTTCCTAGAACTATTATGACAGGGATTCTATATTTCTAAGTTCATTTCGGAAGGAGCTTTTTAAGCTCAGTAATACAAAACTTTGAGCTCAGATTACCATCCACAAACAGATGGACAAACAAAAGTTCTTAATAGATGCATGCAACAATATTTGAGAAGTTTTGCTATGGATAGCCCACATACTTGGTCTAAATTTTTACCATGGGCAGAATACTCTTTTAATACTTCCCATCACTCAAGCTCACACATGAGACCATTTGAGATTGTATATGGAAGGAAACCTCCTACCATTCCTGCTTATGAGAGAAACCAATCCCAAATTGAAGATGTGGATACAGAATTACAAGACCGGGATGGCATATTGAAGATTTTAAAGACTAACTTGACAAAGGCACAATCTAGAATGAAGGCTCTAGCATATCAACACAGAGTTGATAAAGAATTTACAGAAGGCGATTTAGTTTTTGTGAAGTTGCAACCTTATAAACAAGGATCACTTGGTCAACGCAGTTCACACAAGTTGTCAGAGAAATTTTATGAGCTTTTCCTATAATTAAAAGAATAGGGACAGTGGCTTATGAATTGCAGTTACTGCATAATTCTAAGATCCATCTAGTTTTCCATGTCTCTAAATTGAAGAAAGCAATAGGTCAACTCTTGCCTCCTACTGAGTTACCTAAATTTTTAGGTTCTCAAGGTCCTATTCGTGGTTGCTAATCGGATCATTAAAAGGCAGGGACAGTTTATTCAACAAGTCTTGATTCAATGGGAAGGACTACCAGTCGAGGATGCCTCCTGGGAAGATTATGTTTTGATTAAATCTTCGTTTCCAGATTTGAACCTCACGGATGATGCTCCTTTCTCATCCAGGGGAGGAATTGTTGCAGATGAAGTGGAAGAGATTAATCCAAGAGATAAACGAAGGATAAAGTAACTGTCATATTTCAAGGATTTTGTCACAAGTTAAAAAAATATTTGGCGGGAGAGGGAGGCCATGGCGGACACTTGGCGAACTAATAGAGCAAGATCTATTGGTTAATAATATACCGAAATGTTTGGTTACTAATAGAGCGGAATGGCGTCGTATGATCCATGTAGCCGACCCCACCTAGTGGGATAAGGCTTTGTTGTTGTTGTTGTTGTTAAAAAAATATTTGAAGAAGCAAGAAGCAGCTAAAGAACATAGAGACAATATATAATACAAAGCAATATTTAGGAAATTCAGCAATAATTTAATAATATATTGTAGCATGAGATGTAATGTGGTTTGAATAATTGACTAATGTGGTTTTGGAAGATTGAGTAGTTCCAAGTATATAATAACATATGAACATAAATATATGAAATTAAATACGAATATTTAAACGATGCATTTCAGGGTGCATACGCATTTATGCATTGTGAGAATGCATTGCATATTACTTTATTTGTGATTGAAAAGTAAAAGGCATTATTGTTTGTAGGGAATCATTAAGTTACAAGTGGGAAGGAGAAAATATAGTAAACATTTTTGAAAAAATAAATTGCAAGGTGAGTGGGTAAATTAACAATATAGCAAAATGATATATGTTGCTTCCTTTATTTATAGTAATATTTGAACTAACGATTATTATTATTATTATTATTGAAAATGATTTTGTTCTATGGATAGTACTTATGATATATTTCAAGAATTTGATATGAGATAAAGAAAACTCTTACATGAAATATTTTCAGAGAATAATGCTTGTGATGCTAAAATAAGAAAAATTATTTGATATTGATATTATGACGTGTACTTTGTTAATACTAAATGATGCATGCAAAATATAATATATTTTATTTTATTATTTTAAATATTTTTTTTGTAATTAATCATGGTATGCATCATTTTTAGTTACTTTTAGTCATAATTTTGAATTTATCGATTTTTATTGTTAATTCTTTGAATATTTTAATTGTGGATGGATTAATTAAAATTTAATAATTATTTTGTAGGAAAGTCCGAATACACAATTATCCGAGGGATTATATTAAATGAATTATTAACGTATCAGCCGCAATTCAGTTGCAATATGATTTATCGGCCGCAATTCGAATACAAAGATATTATCGCCCGAGAACTCCGACACCAAAGATCTATCCTTAACCAAGTTTATCGGCCGAGAACATCAAGTTGGGCAAAACACCATATGAATCAAGTTTATCGGCCGCAATCCAAGAATTTATCCTTAGTGGTCGATATCTTTGGGTATAAAAGTTTATCATTAACCAAGGATAGAGACTATCGGCCGTAATCATCAACCAATCGTAGGGCAAACGACTTTTGTGGCCGAGATTCAGAGAGGAATATCAAGTTTATCGGTCAATAACTCCAATCATTGGGCGAAAAAGATAATATTAACATAGTTTATCAGCCGTGAAACTTTTATCATTAACTAAGTTTTATCTTAGCCAAATTTAAAGTTGGCCGTATGATTTTATCGATCGTGGTCTGCATGAAGCCCGTCCGCACCTATAAATACGTGAAGAAGCCGTTGTTCCAATTCGTACTCTGAAGTTTTGGTTTTCTTCCACGACGAGTTGAGAGTTTGCAGGCTTCGACCGAAAGGAGAGAGGCACGACGGTTGGAAGTCCGAGAGGTTGCCCGACCGTCTACCCAATTCGAGATCTCTACTTTTATTTTGGTGTAATCTTTCTGATTTTTCTGATTTGTATTTTATTATCTCTCCAGAATTTCTAGGATGAACTCCATATTTTTATATCTTTATTTTAGGAGATTATTAATTGAAGGAAAATGTTTGGACCCTATTTTATTTGTTTTAATCTTTTCTGATCAATTATTAATTGTACTTAATGCTTTTATGTCAATTAATTAAATTTATGAATTAGGCTATACCAGTTTGTGGAGTATTTAATTTTAGAATTCATGATACCAATTTTAATTGATTTTATTTGAAATTAATAATTAACATAAATTTGATAACTAGTGTGTAGAGAATCAAGTTTGTATGGTATGTTAATCTATACTAGTTTGTGGAGTGATTAATAGTTTAGAGAATCCAATTTAATGCGTCTTAATTTTAATATGATTTGATGGAATGCCAGCTTGTGGAGACTTCTATTCTTATTAAATTAAGATAGTTTAATTTGCATACTTAGATTGAGAGGATGTCAATTTGTGAAGATCGTAATTTAATCATGTCAAGTTAATAATTTAGGGGGACTCTAATTCTTCATTAAAGATTAAATTTATATTTTATGGTTCAAATATTTATCTTGATTTATTTTCATCCTAAGATCAACTTTAACACCATTATCTTATCTTTATCTTATTTTCTTTATTTTTACAAAATCCTTTTCCAAAATTCATGTTTTTCTTCTCTCTTATTAATTTATAAATTCAGAACTTTTATTAATAATATTCCTCGTGGGTTCGACACTCTTACTCCTATTTTTTATATTACTTGAGCGACTAGTGCACTTGCTAGCGATTTTATTTTATTATAGTATTTTACGCATCAAGTTTTTGGCACCGTTGCCGGGGAATATTTTCTTAATTAATTTCTGATTTTTATGAATTATTAGGAGATGTAAATAAATTGTAAATAATTCTCTGTAAATATATACTATTTGTTTTAATTATTTTTATTTTTTGTGAATAAACTAACATCTTTCTTTTTGCATATAAAAGTCACGGGATTATAAGTTGATTTTGGATTAAATTTGCTTACCTTCGGCCGATATTCTCCTCTATTTTAACATTTTGACACCGAGATTTTTCTGATTAATTGGATTTTTTTATTACGACTTAGGGATTTTACGACCGTGATTAATTCTTATCGGTTTTATATGATTTGCGCCTGATTATGTCAAGATAATCGTCTTTAATTGGTGGCCGAAATCTTCTGAAAACTTTTGTTTCTCAGCCGTAATGTTTTAATTGTCTGAACTTTGTTTGTTTTATGCCATGGTATATGCATATTGATTTGACCTTGTTTCGGCCAATTTATATGTGGTTATGTTTTACGCCCTATCGTAATGACATATTTTTTGACTTCTACCTTTTCGGCCGAAATTTTTATTTGTTGTCTTGCTTTATACGTAAGAATTGGATTAATACGACTTTCAAATTGCTGATACAATTTTGTTTCGGCCGAGAGCTCAATTGCGGCCAATAAAATAAGTTTTAATTTTCTGAATGTCGAATATGTTGATTTAATTATTTGTTGTCCGTGATGTGATTACGTTTGAGGTTTTGCGTCCAATATATTGATAAAGTTGGTTAATTTCTGAAGTTCATGATTCGAAAATTTTAGAGTTTTGCGACCGGAAAAGATTACTTTTATATTTTGCGGCCGACAAATCTTATCAGAGTTTTATGGCCGAAATTTCACTTCATCCATGATGATCCAACTGTTTTCTTTTTCTTGCGCATTGGATTGATTAAGCATTCGATTTATAATTTTACGGCCGATAATTTTATGAAATTTAATTCACAAAAATCCCGTGTTATTCTTTTGCGCCTTGGATTTTCATCTCTGCATGACGTCTGCGGCCGAGAATTATTTTCTTCATCTTGTTTACGGCCGACTTTGATGAATTCGTAATTTGGTTCAAAATGTTAATTCGACTTAATCTCGGTCGTAAATTAACGAGATCTACGCCTGCATTCTCCTTTTCGACATTGTTTCATGGCTTTTGCGGCCGAAGGAGCCTCGAATTACTAATCTAATTTCGGCCGAAATCTCATGTTTGGCGGTCGATCTAATATTATTAGCCTCTCTGAAAACAATTTTTGCTAATGCCTGATTATTGACTTTGTGGGCCGCAAATTAGGTTATTGATTTTGTGCTGCATGTTGACACCATGGTTAATTTTTTCCAAGTTTTACGGCCGAACGAGTGCTTGATTTTTACGACCATCTAATTGATTTACTTTCGGTCGAGATATTAATATTTGACATTTGAATTGGTTTCTTTTGAGCCTTTCGAGTGTTCAAGTTTTATTTTTTTCGCCGTATTCGATAATCTTCTGTGAAGTTTGGCGGTCGTAATTAGGTTAATTCCCCCCGGACATTAATTTTAACGACCGGATGAATTTTCAATAATGGCCGAAAGACTTTTATTTTTATCTGTTTAAATTTGAAACTCAACTTGTTAATCTTCTTTCGTCGTGACCTATTATCTGTATTTATTTTGTATATATTTTTTTTCCTACTGAAAATTGATTGTTGTAGGTACTACTGAATATTTAATCACAACCAATCATGGAATCTTCTGATAAGCGCACTAGGAGTTCAAATCCAATTTTGAAATTTGATCCTGAAATTGAAAGAACTGCTTGCCGATTAAGAAGAGATATAAGAAGAATGGCTGAACAAGCACGCAACAATTAGAGACTGGAGTAACAAAATGAACTAGTTCCGTCACAAAATAATCGGCAAGAAGATGAAGTAGAACTTTCTATGAGAGAGTCTGTTTCGGCCAGATACAGTGACCGAGAATCATGCATCGTACTGCCGGATATTAATGCAAATAATTTCGAGATCAATCTGGCAATCGTGAGGATGATACAAGCATATCAATTTGGAGGAGGATTTCATGAAGACCCTCACGATCACCTTGACAAATTTCTTGCTACTCTGAGCACCTTTAGAAATAATAATGTTTCTTTTGAAGTTATTCGTCTATTATTATTTTCTCAATCTTTACGTAACAAAGCTTCCACATGGTTTAAAACTTTGCCTGCATGATCGATTCACTCATGGTTGGAGCTGGTAGAAAAATTTATTGGAAAATATTGCCCACCACAAAAAGCAGACAAATATAGAATGGAATTAAGGACATTTGTTCAAGACGATGATGAGACATTATATGAGGCTTGAGAACGATATAAGGAGCTGTTAGCTAGAGTTCTTGATAATAGGATTCTAAAATGGCAAGTGATGGAAGATTTCTACCATGGATTGCGGATCAAGATAAGCTCGACCAATCGACAGGAGGGACAATGCTAGGATCTAAACGCTTTAGTGAGATACAAGATATTATTGAAGCTGCAGACTCTCAAGTGAAGCCAAGAAAAGAGATCATCTCGCCGAACTCATGATGTACATGCTGCACAAGGAATACAATCTTCAGAAATAGTGACTCAGCTAGAGTCACTTAATCAAAAATTCGAGCGATATCACTAATGGGAAATTCAACCAATTATAGGCCTACAGGTAATACTTCAGATTCAAATCAAATTGAAAATGTTAGCTTTATTTCCAACCCATTTTTCAGGAGCAACGATTATGGTTGGAGACACAATTCAAAGTTTGCCTATAATCAGAATCAAGGCCAACCTTCTGGTCCATCAAAAGATTATATACCAAAAAGTCACGAGTCATGATGCATCAATTCGAAATTTAGAAAGACAACTGGACCAAATGACGGCACAACTGATTGGACGTACGCCAGGCTCTCTCCCAAGCGACAGAGAAAAATCCAAGGGGAGAAGAGCAAAATAGGCCTTGATTATCATCAAGACTAAGTCAAGCTGAAGACTATAAATCAGAACTATTTCTACCTCTTTTCTTTAGATTAGTTTTTAATTAGTTGCTGATTAATATTTTAGTTACATAGAATTAGTTTAGTTGGTGATAGCTTTTTCTTATTATCATTTACTTTATTATTATTTATTTTATTTATTTATTTTTATGGAGTCATCTAATTAATTTACGTGCGAGAAGAGAAAGTTGGACATGTTCACAGGCAAAATCGTTCATTACATACACAATACATGCATAGCCGACAAGACATGATGCCACAGGCGCAAAAGAACAAAATTTTGGAACCCGATATCCCGACAAGATGTTTCTCGGGCACTAAATTCCAAATCCCAAACAATATCGGCTGCGAAACATGGATCCGACACCGATACGCCAAAGGACAATCACTGACGAGACATGACACCTCATGGGCGCAAAAATGAATCACCAACACCACCTGACATCCGACACCGAAATGACATATCGGCCGCAAAAGCTCCATGCATGAGCTCCGAGCAGATTTAACAACTCGCCATGCATGCATCTTATCGAAGACATACATACATTGCGCCCGTACTCCAATGGATTTGACTGGTCATCACACATGTACAGGTAAGTTTACAGTCGTGTTTATCTATAAATAGTAATACTCTTTCATTTCATTTGCAGGTCATCCACTTTGCGCCCCCTCTTTCTTCCTTTGCACCAGACGTCTCCATATCGGCCGCCATCTTTTCATTTCTATCAATTGCGGCCGAGATCGATTGCCCGAGGATCTTCGTCGTCAACTTTGCGGCCGCAACGTTCCTTCTTCCCTCCTTTGTGCACAACGTGCTCGATTCCGGCCGCAAGCTCCATCTCTGTCAATTGCGGCCGAGATCTCTTCTTCACCATCAATAGCAACCACTACAATCTCGGCTGAGATCTTTACCAACTTCCCTTGTGGCCGAGCTTCTCCTTTAATTGCGGCTAAGAAGTCATTGAATTTTGGCCGAAGTTCTCACGGTCGTTTCTTCATACCGGCCGGATATCTCTCCACGGACACCGACTGCGGCCGAGAGGCCAACGTTCAGTTCATATCGATCGCCATCTTTCCATGTCATTGCGGCCGAGACCTTTCACGGTCGAGATCGTCCCCGATAACTACAGCGGCCGAGACTCATCACCGAGGTCCATAGATGCTTCTTCGCATCGGCCGAGTTTCCCTTTTCATCGACTTAAAGCCGCACTCTTCGCCAAGGCCGAGCACTTCACCACCGGGCAAATTTTATAATGAGGCGATTTGCTAATATTTGGAGGGGGCATCACGATCGACGACATCCGGACGCCCAGCCCACGCCGCAATCTTCGTAGTTAATTTCATATCCGGGAGATTATTATTGGACCAAGCCTGCTTACCAAGATTGTTTTGAAAGAATGGCCGTTGTACGAGTCAATGCCACCATATTTCCAGACATTGAAATACTAAGGGAGTACAATTTATTTGCATATATTCATTTATTATTTTCTCAGATTGGCATTTCAAATTTTGTTCAATAGTGGTGGCCGACTTATGAAATCCTTACTAAGGAATTCTTATCATCTCTCGAGGTCTTCAATATGGATGGCAGACAATATGATCAATCTCGCATTTCTTTTCAGCTATACGAGCGACCCTTCACATTGACCTTAGAAGATTTTAATAATATTTATGGATTTCCCAACTATGGGGTTCATTATGTTCCTATTGACTTTCATGTTGAAGATTTTTGGAACAGATAACTGAAGAAGATCAATCGGTCTGGAGCACAGCTAAGGAAAGCTCAATTCAAAATCCTGTCCTGTGTTTCATCC
This sequence comes from Pontederia crassipes, assembly GCA_030549335.1. NCBI lineage: Eukaryota > Viridiplantae > Streptophyta > Magnoliopsida > Commelinales > Pontederiaceae > Pontederia > Pontederia crassipes. The sequence continues at coordinate 3,785,751 of JAUKPH010000023.1, read as the reverse complement.
ATCGCAAGCTTAGCAACACCTTTAACGGACGAAGTGATAGTGATGGAGCCATCTCAGAGGGAGAGCTATTCTTGATCCATAGTATACTCCACAGAACACAGGTCAATGTCGGCGCATTTCTCATTCATCGTCTTCAACGCCGTACTACTCTTCGGAGCGGTAGTATCAGTATGGGTGCCCTTATCATGCCAATAGCTCAACACTTCAGATTGGACCTAGATGATCTTGAAGTTGTTCCAAGAATCGCCCACCTCAACCGACGAACCATTCTGGCCATGGGCCTCGCCAAGACTAACAATGCAGGGGTTAAAGTTTTTATTTTTAAAGAGAGTGATTTGGAGGTGTCTTGCAATGACCGAAATGCGTTTACACTAATTAATCCTGATAATTCATTACTTTTTAGGCAGGTCATAGCTCCAGTAATCCCATCGACAGAACCATCTACCTCTGTCGGACAACCACACTAGGATCAAACCTTCTCCTGGTTTGATTCTACTGATTATGCGGCAGCACAAACTACTTTCAATAGCCACAGGAATTCCAGGCTGCATCACCGGCAGCTTCCCAATATGCCACATCAGCCCATTCACCTTATATGCCGGTGCCTTCACCGATTCCATCTCCTACACATGAGAGCTCTTCTAATTTTTCATTTATATCGGCCACTCCTTATGAGGAATGCGATCCGATGGAAGTATCTGCCCCTTTACAGGAACCTATGCAGAATCACTATATAGCACCAAAACCTACTTTCACTTCAGCCCTAGAGCAGACTTACTATCCACCTTCACCACCTCAGCTTGACTATGCTTCCATGCAAAAGTTATGAGAATCAATGTACGATGAGCAACTTCGTCAGGCATGGGAGTTCCACGCTTTTCAGGAAGAGCAACTTCGTCAAGCAGGTGAGTTAACCAACATTCGAGCTGACTTTAGAAATATGGATGATCGTTAGGGTCGCTTCGAATCCCTCCAGAATCAGCATGTTCGCATGACGAGGCGCATCTATGAGTATCATATGCACCAAGGACATCTCGGCTACCACCCACCATCGTCACCCCACATACAGTAAATCCGGTTGTGTCTTTTCTCTTTTCTTTATTTTCATTTCTTTATTTTTCCTTTTTATTGACTATGTATCACTTTCCCTTGCTGGCTTAACACTGAGGATAGTGTTTGGTTCAAGTTTGGGGAAGTTTGCATTTGATGCATTATATTTTCCCTTATTTTTCTTTTTATTTGCTTATGTTTGCATGTATTTCCAAAAATTCAAAAAAAAGTGAAAAATTGAAAAATTTTCCAAAAATACCATTGCATGCATTTATTTTTGCTACAATCTTACTAACTCTTGTCTTACTGTTTTAATTATCTTTAAGTAAAAGTTCAAAGACATGTCATTAACTGATGAAATTTGAATGCTTTTCTTTCTTATCACTTGCTATTATAGTATCAAACTTATGGACTATGTGCCTATACTAAATGGAATTATGAATGACTAGACGATAAAATCATATTCATGCCTTTTTATTTATTTCTATTATGTCTTGATAGTAGTGGCCTTTTTATTGACCATATTAATACTCCTTGAGCTTAAAAAAAGAAAAATTAAAAAATAGTGAAAAAATGAATAAAATTATGTGTATGTACAAAAGTGTTATATGGAACCAATGTGTGTTCGAGCAATTACATCCGTAGGGGTTCATGCCTGGCGACCTAAGGGCAATGGCTCTGGGATCCGTCGATCGAAAACTCGCTACATGGACCATCTTGTGAAATATGAAGAAGCATCGGAGTATTGAATCATGACTAAGTTCGAAATATTCATTCAGAACCTTGGTTATTCGGGCAAGTAAACTCGAGGGGTGCCTTATCACCTATTGCCCTAAGGCCATCTGGTCTGGGAGTTATCAGTTTAAAGCCCGCTAGTGCAATCCTACTTGAAGATTAAAACTTTTAAAATGATTGAAAATAAAAGAAAAAATCAGAGAAAAAAAGAGTTTTAAGCTCAATTAGTACTTATGTGTTCAATATTAATGTTAGTATTTGATAGACAATTTATTTTTCTACAAGGATGAATTTGAGATTGCTCAAATTTGTGTAGCATTCAGAACTTTTATGAAGCTAAGTGCATGGAAAATGGTGAGATACTGAGTAGTAAGTGTACAGAAGAATTGTGTGAGAAAATTAGTCAGTTGATAATGTGGAGGCTATGATAAAACTTTCTTGAACCTTGCTTTGAATTTTTGCTTGAGGACAAGCAAGACTTTAAGCTTGGGAGAGTTTGATGTATACAAAATATAACATATTTTAATTTATTATTTTAATTAATTTTTCTGTAATTTGATCATGACATGCATCATTTTTAGTTACTTTTAGTCATAATTCTAGATTTATCGATTTTTATTATTAATTCTTTGAATATTGTAATTGTGGATGGATTAATTAAAATTTGATAATTATTTTGTAGGAAAGGCCGAATACATAATTATCCAAGGGATTATATTAAATGAATTATTAACGTATCGGCCGCAATTCAGTTGCAATATGATTTATCGGCCGCAATTCGAATACAAAGATATTATCGCCCGAGAACTCCAACACCAAAGATCTATCCTTAACCAAGTTTATCGGCCGAGAACATCAAGCTGGACAAAACACCATATGAATCAAGTTTATCGACCGCAATCCAAGAGTTTATCCTTATCGGCCGATATCTTTGGGTATAAAAGTTTATCATTAACCAAGGATAGAGACTATCGGCCGTAATCATCAACCAATCGTAGGGCAAATGACTTTTGTGGCCGAGATTCAGAGAGGAATATCAAGTTTATCGGCAGATAACTCCAATCATTGGGTGAAAAAGATAATATTAACAGAGTTTATCGGCCGTGAAACTTTTATCATTAACTAAGTTTTATCTTAGCCAAATTTAAAGTTGGTCGTATGATTTTATCGACCGTGATCTGCATGAAGCCCGTCCGCACCTATAAATGCGTGAAGAAGCCGTCATCCCAATTCGTGCTCTGAAGTTCTGGTTTTCTTTCACGACGAGTCGAGAGTTTGCAGGCTTCGACCGAAAGGAGAGAGGCACGACGGTTGGAAGTTCGAGAGGTTGCCCGATCGTCTGTCCAATTCGAGATCTCTACTTTTGTTTTGGGTGTAATTCTTCCAATTTTTCTGATTTGTATTTTATTATCTCTCCAGAATTTGTAGGATGAACTCCATGTTTTTATATCTTTTATTTTAGGAGATTATTAATTGAAGGAAAATGTTTGGACCCTATTTTATTTGTTTTAATCTTTTCTGATCAATTATTAATTGTGCTTAATGCTTTTATGTCAGTTAATTGAATTTCTGAATTAGGCTATACCCGTTTGTGGAGTATTTAATTTCAGAATTCATGATACTAATTTTAATTAATTTTATTTGAAATTAATAATTGATATAAATTTGATAATTAGTGTGTGCAGAATCAAGTTTCTATGGCTTGTTAATCTATAACAATTTGTGGAGTGATTAATAGTCTAGGGAATCCAATTTAATGCGTCTTAATTTTAATATAATTTGATGGGATGCCAATTTGTGGAGACTTCAATTCTTATTAAATTAAGATAGTTTAATTTGCATACTTAGATTGAGGGGATGCCGATTTGTGGAGATCGCAATTTAATGATGTCAAGTTAATAATTTAGGGGAACTCTAATCCATCATTAAAGATTAAATTTATTTTTTATGGTTCAAATATTTATCCTAATTTATTTTCATCCTAAGACCAACTTCAACACCATTATCTTATCTTTATCTTATTTTCTTTATTTTTACAAAATCCTTGTTTTTCTTCTCTCTTATTAATTTATAAATTCAGAACTTTTATTAATAATATTTCTCGTGGGTTCGACACGCTTACTCTTATTTTTTATATTACTTGAGCGACTAGTGCACTTGCTAGCGATTTTATTTTGCTACATCATTTTACGCGTCATTAAACTCCATGGGTTCATTGTCACAAAAATTAAACAAGAAGGGATGTGAAGCTTACCTTAGTTATGTGATTGATATAAGTAAAAGGCCACCGTTGGAAGATATTCCAAATGTATATGAATTTGTAGATGTTTTCCCAAAGGATCTTTTTGGATTACCACTGGAAAGAGAGTTTGAGTTTAGTATTGAACTTCTTTTAGGAACGACACCTATATCTAGTGCTCTTTGCAATTACAAGAACTATTGGCCAAAGACTTCATTAGACCAAGTGTTTCTTCTTGGGGTGCACTAATATTATTTGTTAAAAAGAACGATGGAACGTTCCAACCGTGCATTGATTATAGACAAATCCTCTTATGGATTGATGATCTTTTTTATCAATTACAAGGAGCAAAGGTATTTTAAAAAATAGACCTGCAACATACTATCATTAATTGAGAATTAAAGATGCTGACATTGCCAAGTCTGTCTTTAGAACTCTATATGGACATTATGAATTTTGGGTGATGCCATTTGGTTTAGCAAATGTGCCTGTAACTTTTATGGATCTAATAAATCGACCTTTTAAATCTTACTTGGATAAGTTTGTGATTAATTTTTTTATTGATGATATACTAGTTTATTATTGAAGGAAAGAGGAACATGAAGAACATTTAAGCATTATTTTGCATATATTACAAGAGAAATAATTATTTGCAGAATTCAGCAAGTGTGAATTTTGGCTCAATTCACTTGTATTTTTTGGACTTGTAATATCAACGTAAGGCATTTATGTGCATTTCCAACAAAGGTTGAGACAAAAGTGAGATATTTTCTTATTTTAGCAGGATATTATCAATGTTTTTTTAAGGTTTCTTTATGATTGCAATTCCATTAACCAGCCTTCTTCGAAAAAAATATAAAGTTTGAGTGGACAGAGCAATGTAAAAAAAAAGCTTAAAAAACTAAAGATATATTTAACCTCTACTCTATAGTTGACACTACCAAAAGGTTATGTTGTGTATAGTGATAGCTTCTCAACAATGGTTGGGTTGCATTCTAATGCGATATGAAAATGTTGTAGCATTTGCTTCTCGACAACTCAAATCCCATGAGTTAAACTATCCACACATGATTTAGAATTGGTAGCGATAATTTTTTCTCTTAAAATATGGAGACATTATCTTTATGAAGAGGTATGACACTTTTTTATGAATCACAAGAGTTTGAAATATTTGCTTACACAAAAAAATTGAATCTATGCCAATGAAGATGGATGGAGTTATTTAAGGACTATGATTTTACAATTTATTATTATTTGTGTAAAGCCACCGCAAATTATCGAGTCTTGTAGTACATGTAAAGGTATATCAATTACCATTATTACTCGAATTGAAATCCTTAGAAGTTGGCTCGAAGACAAGTGAGGAAGGAACACTCTTAGCACATTCTAAAGGTAAACCCATTCTAGATGAGAGAATACGTGAAGTACAAGATCAAGGTAGAGAATTAGTGAAAATCACCAATCAAGTGAAAAATGGAGAGCAAACTCAAATTTTATTAAATGATGATGGGACTTTAATGTTTGGCAGTGGATTATGTGTCCATAATGTTAGAAATTTCAGGCAAGAAATAATGGAGGAAGATCGGTGTTCACTTTATATTATGCATTCAGGTAGTACTAAAATGTATAGAGATTTGAGGAAAAATTTTTGATGGAATGGTATGAAGAATATAGTATAGTATATCTCTCAATGTTTCGTATGTCAACAGGCAAAAGTAGAACATAAAGCTGCAGGTAGACTCTTCAATCAATTCCAATATCCGTATGGACGTAGGATGAAATCACTATGGATTTTGTGATGAATTTTCCAACAACCAAAGGAAATGATGATAGTATTTGTGCAATAGTTAATCACCACTAGGGATGGCACCCAACTCTGTTTGGGGCGGGGAACACTACCCCCGTCCTGACCCCGCGACCCGCCCCCGCCCCCGACCCCGCCCCGAATCTCCGGTCCGGGAGAAATTTTATCCCCCGCCCCGATCCCCGCGGGGCCCCAAATCCCCGCGGGGACCCTGAACTTCGCGGCCCGATCCTAGTTTGAACTGGATTAAATCGAATCGTACCGATAAAAAATCGGTCAAAACTGGAAAAAATCAATTTGAACCGTATTTTTTGGTTCAGTCAAAAATTTTTATTAACTTTTTTGACTTGAGATAATTTGATAAAAATTATTATTATAAATTTGAAAAATATCCAAGGTGGACTTTCTGCATAAACATTCAATATTGACCAATTAGTCTCCTCATTCATTTATACTTATATATTTACTCTCATTTTCCTACTATTATGGGACTATTGTTGTACACTCACTTTTTCTTTGGGCGTGAGTATTCGGGGCCTCGCGGAGAGGCGGGACGGGGACAACTCTCCCCACTCCGATCCTTGAAAGAGGGTTCGGGGATAATTTTCCCCATCACCGATCCCGCGGGGGAAAAATTTTCCGAGTTCGGGGCCCCGATCGGGGATTCTCCGTGGGACCCGAAGGGGGCGAGGAATATTGCCATCCCTATCACCACCAAAGGAAATCATGACACTGTTTGGGTAATTGTTGATCACCTTACCAAGTCTGCACAATTCATATTAGTTCGAAAGGATGACTCTTTAAATATATTAACCAAGTTATATATTGATGAAATTGTGAGTGCTACATGGTGTTCCAACATCTATCTTTTCGTATAGAGATTCTCCTTTTACATCTCAATTCTAACATAGTTAAGGGCATAAAATTAAAGTTTAGTACTTCATTTCATCCTCAAACATATGGTCAATTGGAGAGGGCAATTCAAACACTTGAAGAGATACTCAACGCTTATATCATAGAATTTAACTGATCTTGGATGAACACTGCCATTATCTATTTTTTTGCCTCTAATAATAATTTTTATTCAAAGTATCGAGATAGCTTCTTTTTTTGAGTAGCCATTCCCGATTTTTTGAAAGTGGTCCCGATATCCCAACTCGCGCGGTGCTATTGATTATGGGCATGGTCCACAGGTTGGAGATCGGCCCACCATCGAGCCTGATTAATTCGGTAAGGTCGCCCTGCATCGTGTGCCTGGTAGTGATAGGTGAGGCTCCCAACAAAATATTTTTGCATCCACAAGGACTCAAAATCGAGACCATATTTAAGCGGGAATGAGCCGCTTACTACTCCACTCCAACCCCCTATTGGTCAAGATAACTCCTTTTGAAGCATTATATGAATAAAAATATAGGACACCTATATGTTGAGATGAAGAAGGTACAAGATTCTTTTTGGGACTATAAAAAATGCAAGTGACTATTGACAACCTCAAATCGTCAAACAAAAGTTAAAAGACATCAAAAGATAGACAAAAGAGTTATGTAGGTCAAAATCAAAAAAATTCTTTAGTTTTGGTACTTTGAAGGAATCATTCAAGGGAAGAAGAAACTTGGGAGAGAAAAGAAGTATTCTTTCTTATTCCTTGAAACAATTAACTAAATTTCAGGGATAAAATTTTTTAAGGAGGAGAGAATTGCCAAATTATGGATAAAATCTTTAAGATGTGCTCCATAAACACCATTTTTACATAATCATGCATTTAATTAACCTATTAGTTAGTTCAGTCCTCATCTAGTCATGTTTGCATATAGTAATTAATATTTGAATTATGGCATAATGATTATTAAATTATTGATAAACATTGTAAAGAAATAATATAAGGTTATTAGGAATAATTATAAAATTAATAAATAACATTATATATATATATATATATATATATATATGATTAAATAAGTCTAATTATGATTAAAACACTTAGTTATGATAAATAAGATGATTGGCCATTGATACTACCACTTAAGGTTACAAGCAACTAAAGGAGATAGCTCAAAAGCTACTTAATATGACAATTTTCTAAGCTGCCATATGACCTCGGAAAATTTAAAAACAAATACATAATATACCAATAATTATCCTTTCATGGCTAAAAAATTACTAGAGGTCGAGCCCTAGCAGAACTTGCCGGAGAAATACGGAAAGGTCAGTTGTTTGAGGTGAGTTCCCTTATTTGAAACTAATCCTCTAATTAAAATGATCATTTCTTCATAGTTCTTTCTCCATAAATTTTGTATAGTTAATATATTTGAGTTTATCTTTCCATGACCACTGGAATCACCTAAATAGAATTTTATAAGGAAGTTATGAATTTAGCTTCATTGGCCACTCGTTCTATCCCGGGTTAGATTCAGGTGGAAACCTTTTAACTTAGGACACAATTAGGATACACCTAATTAAGGTTTGAAATTTAAATATGTTAAATTTAATTTTATAATGGTTCAGTGAGAAGTAGAATTATGTTATTTGGACTTCTATATATGGAGAAATGAATTTTTCATCTCGTTGGCTTCTCAAGTTTTTGAGCATTGACAAAATATAGGTTGGATTAATTATTTTTGTTATAAAGGTATACATGGAGTTTAATTTTATATTTTTTACACCTAACTACTACTGAAGTCTAGTTTTTTTTTTTGGAAAATTCTAATCTTGTCAAATAGATAGGTATTGAGAAAGATATAATTGTTATTTGGCATACATTCTCCAAGAACACATACCCTAGGTCCAATTGTCTAAACTCTTATATTTGCTCAATCATAATTAGTTGATAATATTCATAGGTTGCAAACTATAATAAGGCTTTGTTTGACATTATTAGCGGTTTGATAAGCGCGTTTGATAGCAAACAACAATTTAACCAACGTATAATGGATGATGATTAACAGATTGAGATTTTAACAAATAAGTGTTTGGTAATTTAACAGTAGAATTAGCTGATAAATATAAAATGACATAACTATATATATGATAAATATAAAATGACACAATCAAATATATGATAAATTACTTAATTTAAAAACTATACAAATTTTATTATAATTCAATAAATAAATTATTTATATTAAATTAAATTAAATAAAATCTCACAATTATTTTTTTATTAAAATATATAGAAACTTATATTGACAATAAATTTTATATAATGCACACATGATATAAAAATTTTAATTATTAAATTAAATTTTTATTCATTATTAACATTTAAATAATTTGTAATTAATTAAGCATGAAGATAAAAAGATATATAGTTAAATGGTGATAAAATAAAAATGAAAAATAATAAGTTAAGTTGAGAAAGAAATAATGTATTTGAACAAGGATAGAATTGGAAAAAAATTATAAATCCCTAACATCTAAATGCAAAATGCTAGTAGAAGTAGCTTTTCAATATTTTCATACGAAACACTACTTATTTTTATCATTTATAAAAAATTAGCATTTGAACCACTAAACGATACTTAAAACACTAATTTTGATGTTGCCAAACAGAGCTTAAGTCTAATTTGGAATTTTGAGATTAAGTAGGGCATTATTGGCATATGAACATAAATATATAAAATTAAACATGAATGTTTAGAAGATATTACATGAATGTGAGGGTGCATAAGTGGAATCATTAAATTACAAGTGAAAGGGATAAAATTTAGTAAACCTTCTTGAAAAGATAAAGTATAAGATGAGTGGGTAAATTTACAACATAATTTATACTTCTTTTATTTATAGTAATATTTTAAGTAAGTGATAACAAGAATTTCTTATTTATATTGCTAGGGTAGAAGCATGATTTTCTTTTAGGTTGTAATTGAATATCATAAAATTTACATTTTTTACCTTTTACTTGCTATGTGAAGTTTACATGTCATCTTCGTTCTTTTGTTGAAAATATAGATAAATCTTCTGGATTTATATACTTTTATCTTTCAGTAGGTACCCTCACCTTTTCATGCATGGGGGTGTCCGACAACTGCTCTGGAAGGAGCTTGACATGGTTGTACCTAACGTCGCTGAGAAGGAGAAGCTGAGTTGGCAGAAAAAAGATAAAATGACAACTGCCACCTCGATAGGTCCAATATTAGAGATGGATTTGATGACATAATTAAGGCTCAAAAGCTAGAACTTGTAATTTTAATTGAATCCCATGTAAATTCTGTAAAAGTTAAATAAGTCAACCACAATGGGCGCTATCTGGAGGTATTGCCTTGTCCTTGTGTGAGCAGGACACTCAAATTACCTCTATACTCACTTCCACTCATTTTCTTCATGCTGTGTTTGTTGTGATAAGTTTCATTTTCTGCTATCATGTGTGTATGTGAGCCCCCTTCCAAACCTTTGGAATAGGTTGTTCAATGATAATCTCGGTGAATTTTTCTGGACTCTAATTGGGGACTTCTACTTCCTCTTGTCATTGTAGGATAAGAGGGGTAGCAAGCATCCATCTTAACCGAATCTATTAGGATCGATATAAAGCCCAAGGGCCTTAATTACTCAAGGTGTAATAATCGCTTGGGTCATGTTAGAATTCATTGCCACCTAGATAGGTTGCTAGCAAATAATTATTGAAAAGATCCCTTCCCCAACGTAAATAGAAGAGGATTATAACTAGATTATTTTTTTTTGTCTCGACCCCTAGAAAGTTTGCACAAATAATTTTGACTCACAAAAAGAATACACCCTAAAATATATGAAAATTATTTAAGAGTCTTGTTCCAAATTTTTTGTGTTAAAAATTCCATATGAGAAACAATATGTAACATATAGAATTTCTAGGTTAATTTTTTGTCATGACCCTTTTGAGAGTTTATATACGCACTTCATTTATTGATTTTAGAAATTTTAACTTGGGCAGTACTCTACATTAATCACTCAAAATTAGAAAATCTATAACATATGGAACTATATAACAACAATATAGATTTGTGTTTAGAAATTTTGGTACGAGAGTAGTTACACATGTTTTAAAGTGACGATTGAATGTTATTAGACGTAAATAGAGGAGAATTACAACTAGGTTAATCTTTTGTCTCAACCTTTAAAGATTTTATATACACACTTCCTTTATAAATGATAAAACTTTTATCCTAACTAGGATTCTGTATTAATCACTTAAAATTATGACATCTACAATTATATATGAAACTTAAATAATTTTGAATCACAAGCAGAATACACCTTAAACACTGAGAAAATTATTTAAACTTATGGTGATTCTAAGTTTGAGAATAAATTTGTGTTAGAAATTTATGAAATTGTGCAAGGTAGTTGAATATAATATGACATAAACCAAGAAGAATTACAACTTGATTAATTTTCTTTCCTAAGAGTTTATAACACTCTTTATAAATGATAAAAAAATTTAACGTGACTGGGGCTTTGCATTTAATCACTCAAAATTAGGATGCCTTTCATAGGCGATAAAATTTAATTAGACTAGGACTTTGCTTTTAATCCCTTAAAAATATGAAACCTATCAGAATATATGGAATTAAAATAAATCCAAATCACACATAGAAGATATATAAACTATATAGAAGTCTTGTTGTTCTAAGTTTGAGCATAGATTTGTGTTACAAATTTTGTGTGAGAGAAATTACTCAACACACAATAAGGCTAATATTATTAAATGTAAATATAAGAGAATCACAACTAGGTTAATTTTTTGTCTCTACCCTTAGAAATTTTATATAGGTGCTCCATTTATAGGTGATAGTAATTTAACCTAGGACTATGCAATAATCACTCAGCATAAATTCAAAAATAAGCTGATGAGAGAAACTAAAAGTATGATTCTTCTAATTTCGAGCATAGATCTGTGTTAGAAATTTTGGATGAGAGAAATTATGCAACTCACAAAATTTTCAGACGATGACTGAATATTTGATACGTAAATAGATGATGATTACAACTAATTTTCTATGTCGAATTGGAGGAAGTGTATATAGATTGCTTTTATATATGATATGAATTTTAACCTGATTTTGATTCTTCAAAATTAGGATGCTTATCACAATATATGAAAATAAAACAAATTTGAATCACAAATAGAATACTCGTTAAAATTTTTGAAAACTATTTAAAAGGTTAGTTGTTCTAAGTTTGAGCGTTAAATCGTGTTAGAAATTTATTACGAGAGAAAATACACAATGCACACAGAATTTTAAAGCGATGGCCGATTAGATATAAACTTAAGACAATTACACTAATTTTTGTTCCGTCTCCTAAGGAGTTTATATAGGTAATACTTTAACGTGTAAAAGTAATTCTTGGAACTTTGTTTTTAATTCTATCATGTTAAAAAATCATCTTTTGATTACTTGACAAAATTTCACCACCTTTTGTGCTCCATCAATCAAAATTGGACCTTATATTTTAACATACATATATCACGGCGATCAGAGGAGAGAAGAAAGGAGAGCGGAGGGGAGGTGGCGGTGGCGGCACCAAGCGAGAGATCAGCGACAGTGGCGTAGTCGACACGAGGGTGGCAATCGAAGGAGAGAAGAAAGGAGAGCGGAGGGAAGGCGGCGACAACATAGATCGGGGATGGGTGGCGACGATCGGAGGAGAGAAGAGAGTGATGAGAGGGGAGAGAGCAGAGAGAGGGCAGAGGAGAGAGAGCGACGGAGGGGAGAGACAAAAGAGAGAGCGCAGAGGAGAGAGAGAGGGAGAGAAAATTGTGAAATAATCTAAGCCTTGTATCTAAAATGAAGGGCTCATATTAGGGTGTTACACCAAGTTTCACCCAAAGGGTATTCATACCATACGAAATGGCATATGGACCATTTAGATGTGATTCAACTGCTCACATGAAGACATCCGTCCTGATGTGATTAGAGGAATGACGTACATCCTGCGGTATTTTGATCAGATTTTCCTATCCTCCTTGAATTTTTCCTTCCTCCTTTCTCCTTTTTTGTCTCCCTCCTCTTCTCTCGAAGTCAGACCCTCCTTCGCTTCGGCGAACATAGGAGTGGTTGCCGACAACTGTAGGTGAGATGCTCCTCCCGACCTCTCTCATTCTCTCTCTCTCTCATTTGTGCTCCTGATGCTAAAATAAGAGCTACATGTTTTAAAGTTAGGAGACTTTGGCTGCACAACCATTCACTACAAGGGAGGTGTCCATGCGTCAGAATCAAAATTTCTTCCTCTATAGAGAAGAAAAGGAAACATTATCAATCAGAAGATTGACATGACATGATTATAATACTTAAAAAATATCCTAGATTCTCATGCAATTTGATGTGCAACGATGGTATAGTCGAGCAAGTATATTCAATCCGTTTGCTGAGGTGATGAAACATTAGGGGCAATGATATCATCCTTTTGTTTGTTCAAAGTTTCAAATTCTTCTCACATGAAACTTAGCATCCTTTTGTTGGTCAATGTATGCAAGCAATTCTTTTTGTCTCATCAAAGCTTCATACATAGCCTAATTAGGGAAAACATGTTCAGAGCACATTTAGCCTCCTTTGAGAACTATAACCTTATTTAGAACAAGCACTATGACAAACAAAAGTATGAAGAGAAACTGAATGAACAATTTCAAGAATGTTTATGCATCTTTGAACTACAATAAAATTGGATCAACTTGTGCTTAAAGAAGCAATAGAAAAAATTTAGCATCACATAAACTTTCATGTCTGCGCTACTTAATAGATTATTCTAGTATAATTTTCCTTATGAGGATGCAAAACCAAAGTACATCTATTTTTTTTCCTCTTTTTTTTTTGTTTGCATTTGAAGGTAACACTTCACGTATATGAATGTGCATGTGTGATAATTTCCACTTTTGAAGTCCAAAATAAACATGTGCTTCAAAATTTTGATATACGATTGATGTTATATTATCTTTTCATATAATCTAACAAATTATTCTGATAAGTAGTGACCAGTAATTACACATTCAAAGGCTTGGACCTACAAAATTTAAATGAAACCTCTTGTAGGAAATATATGATTACCTTTTTGGTAGAAATAAGCTCCGCTTCTAATGCATCTACTCATCGCACAACAGCCTCAAGTAACTCTTCTTTCTCATGAGGCATTTTAGAAGGATTTGCATGAAGTGTATCTGTGACGATCCCAATTTTATAAAATAAATTATAATATCTGGAAATCATTATTAATATTCTGGAATTATTTAACTCTGAAATTGATGGAAATTATGGGATAAGTTGGAAAGATAAGATGGAATTTGAATAGAGATAGAATAGTTATGGAGATAAATGTGGATTAATAAGTAAATTCAGATTTAATTGAGTCTCAACAATTATGGAATGATTAATCAATGATGGATGACCAAGATTGATCCTAAAAGAATCCAAGGCCCAATAGAATTGAAAATCCTAACCTGCGCTATAAATAGACATCAAGGGGGTGACTGGAAACCCCCTTTTGGCCAAAACAGAATTATGCCCACGAGCCTCTCTTTTTCTCTTATTTGCACGTGAATCGAGGCATTTTAGAGAGCATGCGGTGGCTGGTTTCGAAGCTGGTATATAGGAGAAAAACTTTCAAGTGGTGGCTGCGAGTTTCAGAACGTGGACAAAGAGAGATCGTCGGCCAAATTCGGACAATTCGCGCAGGCAGAGGGAAACCAATTGGTTTTTCAGCCAATTTTAGGTACGTAGGGGGAATCCCTATGTCGTCATTTTTTCACAATATGGAACCCTATCCTCTTCTCCTTTGTATCTTGAATCCATTGATATCATATACATAATTTGGACATTGTATGGCATAGTTGTGATGGTCAGAAAGTCACGTCAGAACGCGTTTCTCTATCGACGGCAGAACTCGGTCTGGGTTCTACTGTACCTGGCCCGAATTTCGTTGAATCCAGACCGAGTTGGATTCAGAATCGGATCAGATTGTCTAATCCGGCCTGGGTTCCTATTGGCCCAACCCGAATTGTGCTTCAACGCGGCACGAGTTCGGTATGGTCGTGATTGAGGGTGAACCGGTTGACCCGCCCGGGTTTGCTCTGGCCGAGGTGAGATTGAGCGTTTCCGAACACGGCCTGAATTCCACCCGACGCAGGTCGGGCTCTGAGGACAAAAAATGTAATTTTGGATAATTTGTTATATATAATTGAATAGTTATTATGGTTAATGTTCATAACCATTTATGACCATAATTGTTAACAGATCTGACCTCGTCATGCTTTTCAGATCTGACTTGAGATTATTTATCTTATTGTTCTACTTGATTATGCGATTAACCATAATATTGATCTAGTAGTTTTCCTCTGATTGTGTCCTTGTTTAACCTAAATTAAATTATTAAAGATAAGCCTTTAGGATAAACAAGATAAAAGATTGAACCTACATAAAAGAGACATGGAGTTTCCCTTAATCGACGGAGCGCTCCCTATTGAATTGAATACTCCAAAGATTGAACTGAAGAGAATGGAAATCGAATTGAATTGAATCGAATCGAATTGAATGGACATAGAATTGAACCGAATTGAATCATGATCATTCGGATTTTGGCGTTGACCGGCTTTGCCTCCGCCCATTGAATCGAATAGAAATTGTTATTTGCCTATGACCATATCGGTAATTGAATTGAAATTGTTAAATTGGACAATGGCATAATGATCAGGCATAATTGATAATTGATTATTGTTAAATGATATTGATCGACCTATTGACCCCCTTTCCTGATCATCTTTATTGATTTATGGCTATATTATTTTATTGATTATTGAGCTCTCCTCATATTATTTTATCCAGTACTATATTGTTTATTGATCCATATTATCATTGATTTATCTAGCACTGTTGATTATTGATTATTGTTATAGTTAGACCAGACGTACTGAGTATTTTTATACTCATTATTTTTTTCCTGCATCTAGATTTATGCAGGTGAGATGATAAAAGATGATGATGTAGGTGGTCAGGCTAAGTGATAGAGATATTGCACATGGTGTAGGATTATGTCCTATTAGATTATTGATTAGCTTTTATTTTTTCGCATATTTAGCACGATGGAGTCATGGGCATTTCTTGCTTCTTGATATTATGAATTTTTAGATATTGTTATTATTAATTCCATATTTTATAGTTTATAATTCTGCAAAAATTATTTTATATAGAATATTGTAGCGCCTTCGGGATGACTTTGAGCACGTGAAAGTCATGTGAGTCTCGGAGCGTTACAGAAGATATTAGAGCCTAAGGAGAGGCACTTCTTAGCTGTCTCTAATAAATAAAATTGAGTCTATGTGCAATTGTCACAAGCAACCACTGCAGCCATCAAATAGGGTTAAGTAAGTATTGTATTATGATATGGATTATGGAGCTCACACTAATAGAATGGTTATTATTATTGATGTTTGGGAGCAGCATGACTTTTCCGGACCATTTCTCACGGGCACCCAATAACGGATTGTAGCGGGTCATTCAGCAGGCCCTATGCTCACAGGCTAATGACCAGTAGACTTAGAGACCAATAAAGAATAGATAGCAGACCCGAGATCCCCAATTGAATGGGATTGAGGTAAGGATATTTATGGATCCCACTTAGCTTACACTGAATACTCTCACCCATGAATCTTGCATGGTAATTTGGGCATGATCGTAGAGATACTACAGAGGTTCCTAAAATTGCAGACCCCCAGTTTGGTGGAAAGGACGACTTCGAGGACGCAGAAAGATAAATCGAGGAGGTTAAGCAGATCTTCGAGATGGATTGCGGCAAGGATCACAAGTTGACCTATGCCAAACGAAAACTAGTTGGTGAAGCCAAAGATAAAGTGAGGGATGACACAAATCTTTAAATGATGGAAATAGAATAGTTTCATCGATGGTATAAGGCAACGGCTAAGGAGGTTATTCTGAAAGGAATAACCAAAGTTCTACGGAGGCTATTCTAAGGTTGAATAACCAAAGCCCTAAGGAGGTTATCCCCACATTACTCTTAATGCATTATAAATTGAGATAGAAGTGAGGTCAACACAACAAGTGAAGCATGATATTTATTATCAAATAATGAGTTAAAGGAGACCTCAATGGATTCCTCATCATGGGGTTAGGAAAGAGTATGGATTCAAATTGGAAAGTTGATCTCTAGCTTAGTTGAGAATGCTACCTATGAGAATCGCGGAGATGCATAATGTTATGCCTTAATGATCATGATATAGAGATAGTCCAAAGATCTTGTTGTACCTATGACTTATAAGAAATATTTAGGAATTCATTGAATGAGAAAGATTGTCGTCACACAATAAATGATAAATAGTTATTGGATTGATAAATAGTTGTTGGATTGATAAATAGTTATTGAATCGTCATCCCGATTAGGGATTACGACGTGGTGTTGGGCATGGATTGGTTGTCATATCTCGACACCTACCTACATTGCTGAGCAAAGAATATAGTGATCAGAGCACCAGGAGGACCTCAAACCATCATCAGAGATATGCCGCTAGAGTAGGGCAAGGTCTTGGTATTAGCTATCAAAGCCCGGAAGGTATTTAAGAGAGGATGTCGAGGATTCTTGGCAAGTGTGATTAAGACAGTCCAGGTTGAGATAGACCGAGATAGTATTGAAGTGGTGAAGGAATTTTTGAATTTTCTGGATGATGTCTCAGGACTATCGTCACGACGAAAGATCGACTTCTGCATCGACTTGGTGTTGGGTACTGCACCTATCTCGAAGGTGCCATATAGAATGGCTCTAACAGAGATGTTGGAATTGAAGACCCAAATTCAAGAACTGTTGGATAAGGGGTTCATCCAACCGAGCGTCTCCCCATAGGGAGCTCAGATACTATTCGTGAAGAAAAAGGACAGATCCATGCGACTGTGCATAGACTATCGGATGTTGAACAAGGTCACAACAAAGAATAAGTACCCACTACCAAGAATCGACGACCTGTTCGATCAATTGTCTTCGGTAAAGGTGTTTTCGAAAATTGATTTAAGAAGTGGCTACCATAAGCTTTGGATAGCTGGCGACGATGTGCCGAAGATAGCCTTCAGGATAAGATATGACCACTACGAGTTTCTAGTGATGCCATTTGGCCTGACCAATGCTCCGACAGCCTTTATGGATTTGATGAACCGAGTGTTCAGGCCATATTTGGACAAGTTCGTAATTATTTTCGTCGACGACATTCTGATTTATTCGTCGAGCCCAAAGGAACACGAGGAGCATCTACGGATTGTGCTACAGATCCTGCAAGAGTACAAGTTGCACGCCAAATTTTTGAAGTGCGGATTTTGGCTGGAAGAGATAATGTTCCCCGGACATATCATCAGCAAGGATGGAATATCAGTGATCCTGCCAAAGTGGAAGCAGTTGTCAACTGAGAGCAACCAAAGAATGTATTGGAAATTAGGAGCTTCCTCGGGCTGGTAGAATATTATCGGAGATTTAAATAAGATTTCTCCAAGATCGCGTCGCCACTGACAAATCTCACAAAGAAAGGCGTCAAATATGAATGGTCACGAAAGTGTGAAGATAGTTTTCAAGAGTTAAAGGAAATATTGACGACGATGCCTATTCTTACCATACATTCAGGCCAAGGTGGTTATGTGATCTACAACGACGCATGTGGCACTGGCTTGGGGTACGTCTTATTGCAAGATGGAAAGGTCATCGCATACGCATCAAGGTAATTGAAGAAACACAAGAAGAACTAGCCGACGCACGATCTCGAATTAGCAGTTGTGGTCTTTGCCCTCAAGATTTGGAGGCACTACCTCTACGGTAAAGAATTTGAGATTTTCAAAGATCACAAAAGTCTGAAGTATATCTTTTCTCAATGTGATTTGAACATGAGTAAGAGGAGATGGATAGAGTTTATGAAAGATTACGAGTTTGCCATCAACTATCATCCCGAAAAAGCAAACTCAGTCGTTGATGCACTCAACAGAAAATTGGTAGGATCACTCGCATGCTTGAGGGTGAGTCGCTGGAATATGATCGACTGCATTATACAGGTCACTCTAGTGACCAGCGGTGATGGTGTACGGATTATGGCACACCTCGGCATGCAACCCGAATTAATATTGAAAATTGGAAAAGCACAACCAAATGATGATAAGTACAACCATCTACTCAAGTTGTGCGAAAAGATTCTTGTTGACTTTTCAGTCGTAGAGGGAGTGATCTGATACAAGGGACGTTTGTGGGTCCATGATCATGAAGGATTAAGAAGGCGTGCTTGATGAATGCCACAAATCGAAATTCATCATTCATCCTGGAAGCACGAAGATGTATAAGGATTTGCAACGGATCTTTTGGTGGAACAACATGAAGAAGGATATAGCTGAGTACATTGCAAAGTGCATATAGTATGCCAACTAGTGAAGGTTGAGCATCAGAGGCCATATGGAGTACTGCAAGAACTTGGAATCCTTCAATGGAAATGAGAAAAGATAACGATGAATTTTGTGACAGAACTTCTAAGAACCCAACAGGGCCATGATGTGATATGGGTAATGATGGACCGATTCAGCAAAACGGCTCACTTCATCCCCATCAAATGAAAGCAGTCCGTCGAAAGCTTGATGAACATTTATATTAAGGAGGTTATCCGACTACACGGAGTGCCAGTCTCCATTGTGTCGGTTAGAGATCCATGATTTACGACCAAATTTTGGAACACGGAGTGCCAGTCTCCATTGTGCCAGTCTCCATTGTGTCGGTTAGAGATCCATGATACACGGAGTGCCAGTCTCCATTGTCTCCATTTATATTAAGCATCATAGTGCATTTGGAACAAAATTGAATTTCAACACCGCGTTCCATCCTCAGACGGACGGGCAACCTGAGCGCACCATTCAGACATTGGAGGATATGCTCCGAGCGTGTACATTGGACTGGAGTGGTAGTTGGGACACTCATCCCACTAATTGAATTTACATATAACAACAACTACGACTCTAGCATTGGCATGGCACCCTTCGCAGCCATGTATGGAAGATCATGTCACTCCCCCATCTGTTGGAGTGAAATGAGCGGACGGCAATTCTTGTTAGAGGAAGTATTAAAGCAAAGGTTTGTCTCATTAGAGAAAGATTGAAAGCAGCATTCACATGGCAAAAGACTTATGCCGACAAGAAAAGAAGAGAGCAAATCTTTAAGGTTCGTCTCATTAGAGAAGATCGAGTGATGCTGAAAGTTTCTCCAACGAAAGGAGCAATGAGATCAGCAAGAAGGGCAGGCTGAGCCCTAGGTATGTGGGTCCATTTGAGATACTTGCATTGATTGGAGATGCAGCCTGTAGGTTGGCGTTACCACTATCATATGGACACGTGCACAATGTCTTCCACGCGTCAATGTTGCCCAAGTATCAGCATGATGATGCTAATATAGAGAATATGGAAGAACCGAACATGAATATGGACCTGATATACGATGAATAACCTATAAAGACATTGAAGTACCACACTAGGTATCTGAAGAATAAGATGGTACCCATGGTAAAGGTGGCTTGGACACATCATAGAGATGGAGATACCACATAGAAATTGGAAGATGAAATGAGAAAGGATTTTCAGGAAAGGTTTTCAGCCAACTTTAGGTACGTAGGGGGAATCCCTATGTCGTCAATTTTCCACGATATGAAACCCTATCCTCTTCTCCTTTGTATCATGAATCCGTTAATATCATATGCATAGTTTGGACATTGTATGACATAGTTATGGTGGTCGAAAAGTCACGTCAAAACGCGTTTCTCCGTTGGCGGCAAAATTCGGCCCAGATTTTGTTAAATCTAGATCGAGTTGGATTCGAAACCTGATCAGATTGTCTAACCCGGTCTGGGTTCCTATTGGCGCGACCCGGGTTGTGCTTCAACGCTGCACGGGTTCGACGCGATCGTGATTGAGGGTGAACCGGTCGACCCGGTTCAGGTTCTCCATACATCCGACCCGGGTTTGCTCTGGCCGAGGTGAGATTGAGCATTTCCGAACACGGGCCGAGTTTTGGGGACAAAAAACGTAATTTTGGGTAATTTGTTATATATAATTGAATAATTATTATGGTTAATGTTCAATAACCATCTATAACCATAATTGTTAACAGATCTGACCTCATCACGCTCTTCAGATCTGACTTTATTATTGATCTTATTTTTCTACTTGATTATGTGATTAACCATAATATTGATCTAGTAGTTTTCCTCTCGTTGGGTCCTTGTTTAACCTAAATTAAATTGTTAAAGATAAGTCTTTGGGATAAATAAGATAAAAGATAGAAATTACTGGGTCTCCATGTTCTCTGATTGTCTCTAAGTTCCATGGGCCATATTGATATTATTATGGATATTGTATGGGGCAGATAGTGTACCTAGAGGTATGATATGTCATCCTTTAGGAAAGCTATGGTTGTCCTGTGATGGTCATGGTCCTCCGTCATCACGAAGTTATTATTAGCGCTATTATTGGAGGACGGCTTATTGTGGTTTGATCCCCCACTGATCTACATGAAAGAGATATAGAGTTTCCCTTAATTGACTGAGCGCTCCTTATTGAATTGAATAACTCTAAAGATTGAATTGAAGAGAATGGAAATCAAATTGAATTGAATCGAATTGAATGGACATAGAATTGAATCGAATTGAATCATGGTCATTCGGATTTTGGCGTTAACCGGCTTTGCCTCTGTCCATTAAATCGAATAGAAATTGTTATTGGTCGATGACTATTGATATTGATAATTGAATTGAAATTGTTAAATTGAACAGTGTCATAGTGATCAGACATAATTGATAATTGATTATTGTTAAATGATATTGATCGATCTTTTGACCTCCTTTTCTAATCATCTTTATTGATTTATGGCTATATTATTTTATTGATTATTGAGCTATCCTCATATTATCTTATCCAGTACTATATTATTTATTGCTCCATATTATCATTGATTTATCTAGCACTGTTGATTATTGATTATCGTTATGGTTAGACCCTACGTACTGAGTATTTTTATACTCATGGGTTTTCTCTTGCATCTGGATTCATGCAGGTGAGATGATAGAAGATGGTGATGTAGGTGGTCAGGCTAAATGACAGAGATGTTGCACATGGTGTAGGATTATGACATACTAGATTATTGATTAGATTTTATTTTTCCGCATATTTAGCACGGTGGAGTCATGGACATTTTCAGCTTCTTGATATTATGGATTTTTAGATATTGTTATTATTAATTCCGCATTTTGTAATTTATAATTCCGTATAAATTATTTTATGTAGAATAGTGTAATGCCTTCGGGACGACTCTGAGCACGTGAAAGTCACGTGTCGAGCAAGTTACAATATCAATTTTTTCCTCCAGCTCGCCTAGCCTTTTAAGAACAGATGAAAGAATATCCACTCCTATATAGGAGAAAGACGAAGGAGGTCAAAATTCCTCCTTGGGTGTAGGATCAATGGCAAATTTGTTGTGGTAAGTATCAAAGATGGGAACATTGTTTGGGAGCTTCCTGGTCCATGACTAGATGCTGAACGGAATATTGCATATACCGTCATGATAACTGCTGCATCCATGCAACTCTTTGAGCTTGAATTCCCTCATGATGTCTACTTAAGACCCCCTATAAAAAAATGCACACGCCATTAACAATGTTTGATTGTTATATACAAGATTGTTAAGTTCGAGTTTCTACCTAGGTTTGTTTTAGGGGGTGGACTTGTATCATAAATTTGATATGTAAATACGTAGAGTGAAGATACAATAGTAATTTAACCATTTTTATTTTTAAAACCACTTTAAAATATATCAATAAATACATAAAAATTAAAATAACATGAATGATTAGGGAATAAAATTTCACAATTATAAACTTGCAAGAACATCAAATGCAATCTATTTTAAATTTGTCAAGATAAAAAAAAATAAATTCAATTGAAGTCTCATAAGTTAATATAATGAAATTAATAAATTTAGATACAAATAGATAAATGTATAAAAATAGTATAGTTTAATTTTTTTATCTAAAATAGTATTATTTTATTGCCATTATTATACTTTTCTATATATTTTAATTTATTATACTATTTGATACAAATAAATAAATATACAAACATTAATATAGCCTAATTATTTTGTCTAAAATAATATTATTTTATTGTCGTTATTATTCTTTTTCTGTATATTTTAATTTATTATATTGTTTTAAATAAATTTAGTATGATTATAAATAGTAATGAAAAAAAAAACATTTATGTATAGCATACATGGTAAACAAACAAATGAATAAAAAGCTTATTAAGATGGGAACATTATTTGGGAGCTTCCTGGTCGCACGACTAGATGCTAAACGGAATATTGCGTATACCCTCATGATAACTGTTGTAATCTATGCAACTATCTGAGATCGAATTCTCTCTAATTAAGTCAAAGAGTTGAAAGACCCCGTAAAAAATGCACATGCCATTAACAATGTTTGATTGTCATATACAAGTTTGTCAAGTTCGAGTTTCTACCTAAGTTCGTTTTAGGGGGTGGACTACGATACGTAAATACGTGGAGTTAAGATACAATAGTAATTTAACCATTTTATTTTTGAAACTACTTTAAAATGTATAAATAAATACATAAAAATTAAAATAACATGAATGATTAGAGAATAAAATTTCACAATTATAAACTTGCAAGAACATCAAATGCATTCTATTTTAAAGTTGTCAAGAATAAAAAATATATGCAAATTCAATTGAAGCCTCATTAGTTAATATAATGAAATTAATAAATTTAGATACATATAGATAAATGTATAAAAATAGTATAGTTTAAATTTTTTATCTGAAATAGTATGTTTTATTGACATTATTATACTTTTCTACATATTTTAATTTTATACTATTGATACAAATAAATAAATATATGAACACATTAATATTGTCTAATTTTTTTTGTCTAAAATAGTATTATTTTATTGTCTTTATTATCTTTTTCTGTATATTTTAATTTATACTGTTTTAAAAAAATTAAGTACGATTATAAATATTAATGAAAAAAACATTTATGTATAGTTTACATGGTAAACGAACAAATGAATAAAAACCTTGTTATATATAAGGCTGTCAAGTTCGAGTTTCTAACTAGGTTTGTTTTAAGGGGACTCATATCATAAATTCGGTACGTAAATACGTAGAGTTCAGATACAATAGTAATTTAACCATTTTTAGTTTTAAAACCACTTTCAAATATATAAATAAATACATAGAAATTAAAATAACATGAATGATTAGAGAGTAAAATTTCACAATTATAAACTTCCAAGAACATCAAATGCAATCTATTTTAAAGTTGTCAAGATCCAAAAATATATATAAATTCAATTGAAACCTCATTAGTTAATATAATGAAATTAATAAATTTAGATACAAATAGATAAATGTATAAAATAATATAGTTTAAACTTTTTATCTGAAATAATATTATTTTATTGCCATTATTATACTTTTCTATATATTTTAATTTATTATACTATTGATACAAATAAATTAATGTACAAACATTAATATAGTCTAATAGCTTTGTCTAAAATAGTATTATTTTATTGCTGTTATTATCTTTTTCTGTATATTTTAATTTATTAGACTATTTTAAATGAATTAAGTATGAGTATAAATAGTAATGAAAAAAACATTTATGTATAGTTTACATGTTTAACAAACAAATGAATAAAAACCTTATTATATACAAGATTGTCAAGTTCGAGTTTCTACCTAAGTTTGTTTTAGGGGGTGAACTCGTATTGTAAATTCGGTATGTTAATACTAATATTTTAGGTATCCTAATATATGTCTTAAATTCAGGTCAAATTGGGTTTAATCTTTTATTATTGAGTCATACAAATATTGTGTATCTATTAAATAATAATAATAATAATAATAATAATAATAATAATAATAATAATAATAATAATAATAATAATAATAATAATAATAATAATAATAATATGAATAAATTAATAAGAAAACCTCATCATATTCTCAGTGGTGTTTATGGGTGGGGTAAGTTTGACCCGATTCGATCCATCCGATTTTGATCGTATCGGATCAACCCTCTTTTGAGGGTTGGATCCGATCCAATCCGTCGAGTGGTCGGGTGATCCAAATAACATTATTTTCTTTTTCTTTTTTATTTTTTATATTACTTAATATAAAATATTATGTACTATTTATTTAAAAAGCATAAAATAATTTGTTAAACATTTAAATATTATTTTACACATTCAAAATATATTATTTAATATTTTTATACAAAATAAAAAAAATTTTAAGATATATATGCGGTGAGATTATGGGAAGTTCGGAAGAAAAAAAATTCCAAACAATATATATTCTCTTGAGATGATTTTGCAAGATGAAAATGTAATTTTGTGATTATTTCAATTTGTAATTTTTATCTTATTATGTCTTTAGTTTTCCTTAAGCTACGTAGAATCTCCTCCATACAATTAATGTGATTAACCATGCGCTTTGCATAATCTTACTTCTTTGTCAATAAAATATTTGAGGGAAATTCAACCAAATCGTTCTTCAAATATTTATGAGTAAAGCATAATGTAATTCAAATCATTGCAATGACTCCTCAACCGAGCGAATCTAAGTCCACACCTCTTTAAATATTTTTTTAGTCTTTATTTTTTCGTTCTTCTTTTTTTCTTTATTATGTGAGACTTTCTTCATCTTTTATCTTTCTCACATAACATTAGCATCTTAACTTTCATTCAATGTTTTAAGACACATCTTAAGCAACACAAACATCATAATAATAGCGAGATACTTTATTTCTAATATGCTTTACGAATACATACACTTTTCTGATGAGTGACTTATTTCTTGAGAAGCATATACATAAATACAAGACTTTACTTCATGGGATTTGGTACCCTTGAAGCACGTACATACGGTATAGGACTTTACTTATCATCTTTACTTTATCTGTAATAATCCGAAATTTTGGGCCAAGGGTATTTGACCCTTTTGACCAAAGCCCTAATGTAAATCCTATATAAAGAACCCATAACCTTATTAATCCTAAAAAATCTAGCCGTCAATTCCTCTTCTCTCTTTTTCTTCTCCACCAAGAAAAGCCTAAGACTAAAAGATCTAGAGTCATATTCTTCATGGCGGCTATGTTTTAAGATCAACAAAGAAAAGATCAAGTTTTTTAAGAAAAGGAAAAAAAGACCTAGAAGCTTCTAGATGATGAACAAGAACACAAGATGATTAGGAAAATGGAATTTTAGATCTAAAATCTAAAGGCATGTAAAGGGGATCCAAACCCTTCTCTCCTCTCTCAATAATGTTTTGTTTGGATTGAGAGTTCCAAGAACACCTTGTTCTTGATAGGAATTTTGATTGAGGATTGTACGAATGAGAGTTCTATGATTATGTTGTATGATTTGTTTAAATTTGTGACTATCTTGTAATAATTATTTGGATAGATTTTACTTACCCAAAAATTACAAATTATATACGAATGGAAAGCCCTTGAAGTCTAGCTTCCACATACCATTTAATGATGCATAAGATAGTTATGATTCAAATATCGGACTACTGTCATGCTATCTCGGGTAACAATGAGATGAAATTATAACAAATATCATAAATTTAAAATACTAAATTAGGGTTTGGAATCTATGCACAAGTTAAAGGTTCATGTTACCTTTCTGTGAAAATTGGAATCATTTGAAAAGAACAAGTATAAATTAAATTATTAATATTTTAGTGCCTGCTGTTAGATTACTATGTAAAGAATAGATCTTGATAGTTGTATGAATTTTTGAAATTAAATGCCAAAAAGATAAAATCCATAAATTTTATTTGTGATTCCTATGAAAGTATAGTTTGTAGGAAAATTAGAATGAATCAAGATGAACATCTATTTATTGAGTTATAATATTTTATTCATGATGTGTCAGAATTGTCAAATACGAAAGGTTGGCATATTATTATTTATGTCAACAATTGTTATGTTAATATTATGCATTTTCTTTAAATGTTTATATACATTTCAAATATATTTATTTGTTGATGTATAATGCTTTCTGATGTTTCATACATTTTATATATGATGCTATTCACGAAACATTGATTGGTATGTTGACGATCACCTAGACATACATTTATACATGCTTAGGGTTAAATAGATTCTAAGGTTCTATTTGAACATTGAGGTTAATGATGTATTGAAGGTTTAGGCATTTAATATTTTCTGAAGTATTAGTAATTGATATGATTAATAGAAAGTTTTAACTATTATGATTTTCTCTAAATCGTCAAATGTTTCGCTATTAAATGATCTATGATGAACAGGCTAACGGTGCAAAATTTTCCTAAACGCCCAAAACTTTTAGGGTGGATTTCGGGTCATTATATTATCATCGTCTTAATTTTCTTTTTTGTCATAAGATACTTTGCGCGTCAAACTTCACTTTTATTTATACTTTATCTTATAACATCTTTGATCTTAACTTAGTTGAAGAATCATGTCAACATCATCACATCACATTGGTTAGCTAAGTCACATCTCAAGGAAAACACACAACATAATAGTAAGGAACTTCCTAATCATCCTTAGAAATGCACGCACTTTCTGATGAGAGACTTTGTTCCCCGAGAAGAACATATATATTTAAATATAGAACTTTACTTCACGGAACTTGGTTCTCTTGAAGTACATATATAAGTGCAGGGATTTGCTTCCCATCATTACTTTGATGAGTGATGAGGACTTATTTTTCAACTTTAGGATACATTATGCTCTTTCAATACACAAATCATTCTTCATCTTTTAGTCTAATTATGATTAAGCATGCATAGACAATCTATCATTACATCAATTATGATTTCATTAGCAATGAGACACGTACATCACCATACACATCATATAACATGCGTAGTATTCATTTTGGACAATCTATCCATGAAACATAAATGTTTTAAACATTAGTAAGATATTTTACATCATTAAACATTCATTTATATAGAATACCTCATCAATCAATAATGCAAGCAGGTTTGTCACATGCTCTCATTGTTGTTACACACACCCAAGCATAATAGGTCTTAAATGTAATGGGTTCACACTCGTAATGGGTCATAACCACCGATAATGGGTCATAACCACCGATAATGGGTTATTACACCACCCTTTATAAAACTCTTCACTATTAACTTTTAAATGTGTGTGAAACTCCTAGAAATGGGTCATAACTTGGTGTGAAATGTGTATTGGGTCATGACTCACACCCTCTAATGGATTGTGACATTAGGTATAATGGGCCATTACATTTGTAATGGGTGTGAAACCCATAATGGGTCATAACAATATCATGGGTTTGAAACCCGGGGATAAAATAGTTTCACACACAACTAATCTTTTTGTCTATTATGGTTGTGACATAAGTGTCATGGTCGTGAGAGGCATGCCATGGTCTTGATACAATTTTCAAGAGTGTGATAGGAACAGTTTCCTGCTTCAGTCACCAGCGTGACCGAAACTATTTTTTTCTGTGAAGACCATTACCACACTAGTCACGCCCATTACGGAGGCCCAAGACCTAACACTACAAGAAAACTACGAATTTGCGACAGCATTTTTTGATGGACTAAAATTCTTCATAATTTTTTACGAAGTTAGTGACGGTGAGGAAAATCCTTCCAAAATACTGACGATCAAAATGTCCGTCGCTAGTACCAATGGTAAAATTCGTCGATAATTTATTGATAGTGGTCGCCTTCGATATGGTGCAGTCCGTTAGTAACAATATAATTTAAACATATGACTAGTATTTTAATATGACTGAGCCTTCGGGATTACCAACAGATTGGAAACCGATGGCGTGATCCATCAGTAACTATATTTATAAGAAAAAATATATAATATGATTTAAACATATGACTAATATGTTAATATCAATGTTTTCAATGGGTTTTTCCTTCAAAATTATATTATATATCCATCCGTTCATTGTCTCTTTATCTGAGATGCATCATTTCTTCATTTTGGGCACTATGTTTTTTTATCACTCTAGAAGGTCTCCTCTAATCGTTACCCATTATATTTTGGAGCCTAGATAACTAGGATTTCACTTCATTTCGATGTCGACATTCCTACGAGAGAGGAGTGCATTCGATCCCGCCCCGGGGACATCATTGACTCAGTGACTTTGCATCAAAAATATCTTAGGTTGGATACTAATGATGGAGATATGCCATTGATGAAGAGCCCGTGCTTATGGATACTCATGGTGTACCGGAGGCTTGATCTAGTCGTCAGCCCAGTTCGCCTCTGAGGCATGCACCTTTTGAGCAGGGACTCCCACACTACGCTGCATCAACTTCACATGGAGCCTACGACTTTATTGTTCGTTCACAGCAGGTGGATGCTATAGACCATTGAGTGACTCATATCTTGTTGGCTCGCTACATGCTACTATGCATCACAAAAAGGGAGAAGTTTGGACGCTGCTATGTGCTCCTAGTAGTTGCTATGTGGTCACAATTTTTATTTGTACTAGTGTCATCCACCGCATATGTTAGTGTTTGAACACATGATGAATGTGTTGATTATGGATGCGAAGATGGTTGATGGTTGGTCGTGGCCCTAGTCTACCGATCAACTCAAAAAATAAATTCAACAAATGTCGTGACTATGACGGTCGAAGAACCGATCGAAGTACCGGTCCACCGATCAACTCAAAGAACGAATTCAACAAATGTTACGACCATATCGATCGAAGGACCGATCGACAGCCCATACAATACAAAAAATGCGCAACGATCATATTGACCGGTTTATAAATGTGGTCGACCAATCATAGACTGAAGTAATAACAATGAATTTTTAAGACAAAATTTATGCAAAACTTTTTGGAAGTAATCAACACACGAAGAAACTTATAAAATGAGTACCAAAGCCTAAAAAAATTATCCAAACAAGAGAAAACACTCCGGAGCTCTACCTTAGTTCAAAACACTTATTGAATCAAAAGTTTGCAAATCATCCCTTTCTTTTCCATATTTTAAGAGTGAGCATAAGTTGTAAAAGAAGAGAGTCAGAGAGAATTCTTTAGTGAGATTTATTAAAGTTGAGAGCTTCTTGTAAGAAGAGGTGTGACTTCCCTCTTGAACGAAAAAAAAGACGTGTGGTGTAAAGAGAGTTGTTCTCTCCCTATAATAAAGAAAAAGCTAGTGAAGCTCTGATGATCTCGAAGACGAGAAGTCGGAGCGGACGTTAGGTCAAAGAGTTGGATCAAACCTCGTCAACATATCGTGTTCTCTTTGTTTGCTCCTTATCTCTTATTTGCTCTTTATCATTATTTGCTTGTGATCGATTTTATCAACTTTCTAAAATTGATTTCATAATAGGATTTTTATACACCAATTCATTTCCTCTTAGTGCTTTCGATCCTACAATTAGCATAAGTTTCCATGTCACGGTGTAAGATAATTATTTGAATATGTACTTTTTTATGTAGGCATTATGAAGAGAATAACATGAGTTCTATGATTAAGATTGCAATTTCCTAAAACACACTACATCATATTTGTAATGCTGGCATGTTATGTATATTATTTAATCTAATAGCTTGTTTGGGTAAGTTTCTGCCATATTGCGTTATGTGTTTCATAGATATTTTGCATCTTATATGACAATTGGTTCTTAAACTAATATGCAAGAAATTTATCCTTGTCCTCTCCGATATTTTAGAATATATAGTGATCATTGACATAAGTTTTTTTAACTCGATTATCTAGAATCATTTTCTCAAAAAATAAAAGATTTAGAATAAATGAATAATGTGAGGATGACTAAGTAGTGTCCTACTTCGAAGCTTTATCTTGCCCTTAGTGGTCTTCAAGTTCCTTTAGGCTAAAAAATGAGACAATGAAAAATATTCATTTTTTAGATAACTTATCTCTGGTACAAATGCTAGAGCTCACTGCTTTTGACATATGCTAGGCACGTCAAGTAAATTTGATTTGGTAAATTTATAGTCTTCGTAGAAAGATCCTTCTTTTCCTCCATGACATTACTAACAGAGAGTTTACCATATATTTAATAAATATAAATGTATACATAATATTTTATGAATAGAAAAGACCTTATTATATAATAATTTATGTATACAAAATTAGAACTACAAAAACTTGAACTCCAATTTCCGCCAAACATATTTTTATTGTCCTTTGAAGGATTGAATAGATTTTTGTAGTTATTAACGTATAAAAAAAACTTCATTACTTTTTATTATGACGGAGAGAGAAGTTCTATAACCAATCATAAAATTATGAATAACTTATTATATCCATAATTAGTTAATGACAGTATGTATAAATTATTATATTTTTATTATTTTTAACCATTATTTTAACTAGATTTTCAATGTGTGATACTATATTTTGTAATTAAATTATATATTAGAAAGGATAGAAAAATATTAAATAAATAAAATAAGATATGATTTTATGTAGTATTTCTGTGATTCGAACTTATACAGAATAATCCACGTATTTAAAAAATGAATAATTTTCAAAATTAAAAAATAATCTCAATAAATTTAAAGTAATCAAAATTCATACCTATAGTTACAAAACCAAGATTCGTGTTCTTGGTTCTCTTCTTCCTCCCCCACAAAAACCTCCGCCCAAACCCTCTCCGACCGCCCAACTACTCCTCCATCGCCGCAGCCGGCCGTCGCTTCCGCCTTCGCCTTCACCTCCAGCCTCCTCCTTTCTATTGCCTGTCCTCTCCTCAGTGGCCTGGACTCAGGTGCCGTCTCTCGCCACCATTTCCCCTAGCCGTTGGCCGACCGCCGCATCTGAGTCCAGGTCATCGGAGGCAGGTTTCAAGGGGCCGATGAGACCTTCCAGCGCCAAAGCGAGACGGCCGCGGCGCGGCCCGACTGCAGGTTTCGAGGGGCCGACGAGGGGACCGGCAGGTGAGGGCGACGTCAGGCCCCTTGAATCTCGCCACCATTTCTCCTGGCCGTCGGCCTACCGCCGCGGCACTTTGGCGCTCGAAGGTTCTGGACGACGCCCTCGAGCCCCTCGAAACCTGCCGCAGGTGGCCTGGACTCGTCGGCCGACCCGTCGCGCTTAGGCGCTTGAAGGTTCTGGATGTCGCCCCCACCTTTCTTCATGTTGTTCCTGTTCTAACGTTATGCCTTTTTGCCCTTTTCCTAATTCGTTTTGTGTTCTCTTTTTTTTTTTTTTTTTTGAAAAGACTGTTCTTTTCCATTTTGCTGCGGATGTTGGAGCTCATTGATGAACACGGTTGGTTTAGCTTTGTGATTTTGTTCCCTTTCTAGATCTTCATTTCTTGCTGGACTTAAAAATGATCCGAGTGTTTCTTTTTTCTAGTGAACAGGATCGATGATTAAGAAAATTGAGTAATCATCTGCTATCAGTTCTGGTTCAGATTCCATGTTATGTCCCAAAGAACTACATACAACCTATTTCCATCATATGCTGCAATGAATTTTGGGATCAAATTCTCAATTAATTCACAGGAAAAACTTATAATTTTTCAAATTTTATGTTCTTTTTGACATGTCATTGGTTCCTGAGCAAGGGAGCATATAAAAAAACAGGCACGAAATCATTTATTTGATTCTGTTGATAGATCTCCTTTATGAAATATCATAAAGGTTCTTAACAGTCCCCTATGTTTTATATGAGCCTATCCTATGATTGTTCAGGGAAAATATTCTTTTGAAATATGCTTCCCATTTTCGTATGCTTGGTAAATGATACATGTATATTTTTCTTCTTTTTCCTGTTGTTAAAGAAATGTTTCCGAAAGATATTCCACTAATAAACCCTCTAAATATGATTGAGACATTTAGTGATAAAGTTGCCTGATATTATCTCACAGTGGTTTTGTGTATGATGTTTTTTGCTTCCTATGTCATGTGGCTTTTAAATAACTTTACTTCCTTAATAAGTTTTTACGTAAATATGCTCAAATTATGCTAACACATGGACTGTACCTATTTTAAATATCCAAACCTGCCTGCTAGTTGTCAAACCATGAAGTTAAAACATGGACTGTACCTATTTTAAGTCTCTGCACATAATTTTCCACCAAATTGGGTATGAACATTAGGCTTCAATGATGTCTATACCTCACCAACGCATAAAGGAAACTAAAAGAGTTTTAAATACAATGTTGACCTTGTCAATGTAAATATCAATTTCATTAATAAAAATATGATGCCTACAAATCTGGTAGGTCTCCTCTGTTTAAGTAAAAAAACAGATTTTTCAATGTAGAGAAGCGTAGCTCAGGGAACTCCTAGTATCATAATTAAGTTGGTCATCAACATTTTCCTTGCAAACTTGATCAAACACAACCTTCTCTCTTTTAAAGAGCATTGCCAAACCAAATTGGTTGGCTCAGGTGGATAGCAAGTCCAAGTCCAAGTCACGGGAGCTAGTACTCTTGGATTCGTTTCTTAGAGTCCGCAATTTGGTTAGGTTTTATCTATCCTGCTTTCTCTTGAATAATGGATTGGCTCTACATAACGGGTTGTTGACCTTGTCTGAAAAAAGCAGCATTGGAAGCTTGCTCTATTTATTTCTTTAAATTCTTAAAATCACCTATGTGAGGAAGTTCCTTCTGCCTCATTCATGAGCTTGTCTAACTTTCGTTGTCTATGTTGCAGTGCACTGGAATTCTGGAATATACACAGGCAAAACAATTTTCAAATGCAAAAGAATTGCATGCATTGTGGTTTACTTATTTTAAGTTTAAGATCCATTGGTTTAATATATGTATGGGGTTACTATCATGCATTCTTCCTTTCGTCAGGAGTTAACTGACATAACCATTTCTTGCAGCCTAAAACCATTTCTGGTAAAAAAGAAAGAGTTCTCTTTCTTCCATGTTGCTACATTGCTACCTGATTTACTAATGTTCAAGGCAAGCCAATTGAAATCTGCATGCTAAAGCTTGTCTCTATCTGGCCACTATTGTGGTAGTCACAACTGCAAATGTTGTCTGTAGTTAAGTCGGTGGTCTTGACCATTTTTCATGTTATCTTTTATGGCATCTAACCTCGGTGCTGAAATTTTGCATTATGGTTTATTTTATTTTTTTCATTGTTTGTTTACTACATGTGAATTTGCTAACTCACTATTTCTTAGTCATTCGTCAGCATCTTTTCTAATTCATTAGTTTGACAAGTTTATTATGGTTTCGTGCAGCTAAGCTGTTTTCAATATATCTATAGGTTATAATGCTTCCACATTTCCCGGATAAAGTTCAATGAACCAGATGACACAAAAATGGGAGAGAATCATGCTATTACCCATCTTCATCTCCACGAATGTTTCATGTGCTCTGTTGTTCATCTTACTCTAAGGAGGTAAATTTAACTCTACGTTGTGATATTTTTCTGGCATTTTCTGAATCTCGGATGCATGATTCTCATTTACAATGTGCGGTAGAAGTATTTGTGCTCATCAAGGGCAATACCATATCATCCGGTGGAAAACTGAATTTCTTTTCCTATGGCACTTCAGTGCCAAGTATTGTGGTATCTCGCTTCTCACTTCCTATGTACACTCATAGGACCTGTAATTTAAAATGTTATTCATCTAAATTCTTTGTGTAGCCCCTGTGTTTTATATGAGCCTAACCTATGATTGTCCAGCGAAAATATTCTTTTGAAATATGCTCCCCATTTTCGTATGCTTAAATGATACATGTATATTTTCTTATTTTTCCTATTGTTAAAGAAATGGTTCCGAAAGATATTCCACTAATAAACCCTCTAAGGATGATTGAGACATTTTGTGATAAAGTTGACCAATATTATCTCATAGTGGTTTTGTGTATGATGTTTTTGCCTCCTACGACAAGTGGATTTTAAATAACTTTTCTTCCTTAAAAAGTTTTTATGTAAATATGCGCGAATTATACTAAATATCCAAACCTGCCTGCTAGTTGTTAAAACATGGTCTTAACACATGGAGTGTAGTTTTCTCCTTGATGATATATATACATGGATGACAACCAAACTGGTGGTCATCCTTTCCCTTGTCAAAAAAAAAAAAAAAAAAAAACACATGGAGTGTACCTATTTTAAATCTCTGCACATAATTTTCCACCAAATTGGGTGTGGACATTAGACTTCAATGATGTCTATACCCCACCAACGCATAAAGGAAACTAAAAGAGTTGTAAATACAATGTTGATCTTGTCAATGTAAAAATCAATTTCATGATAACAATGTGATGCCTACAAATCTGGTAGGTCTCCTCTTCTTAGGAAAAAAACAGAGTTCTTAATGTGGAGAAACGTAGCTCAGTGAACTCCTTGTATCCCAATTAAGTTGGTCATCAAACATTTTCCTTGCTAACTTGATAAAACACAACCTTCTCTCTTTTAAATGGCATCACCAAACCAAATTGGTTGGCTCAGGTGGATAGCACGTCCAAGTCCAAGTCACGGGAGCTAGTACTCTCGGATTCGTTTCTTAGATTCCCCAATTTGGTTAGGTTTTATCTATCCTGCCTTCTCTTGAACAATGAATTGACTCGACATAATGGGTTGTTGACCTTGTCCGAAAAAAAGAGCATTGGTAACTTGCACTATTTATTTCTGTAAATTCTTAATATCACCTATATCAGGACGTTCGTTTTGCCTCATTCATGAGCTTGTTTAACTTTTAATGTCTATGTTGCAGTGCACTGGAAGTCTAGAATATACGCAAAACAATTTTCAAATGCAAAAGAACTTGATGCATTGTGGTTTATTTATTTTGATGTTATGGGGTTACTGTCGTGCATTCTTTCTTTAGTCAGGAGTTAACTGACAAAACCATTTCTTGCATAACGTTGCTGCCTAAAACCATTTCTGGTAAAAAAGAAAGAGTTAGCTTTCTTCCATGTTGCTACATTGGTACCTGATTTACTAATGTTCAAGGCAAGCCAATTTAAATCTGCATACTAAAGCTTGTCTCTATCTGGCTACTTAATGTGGGAATCAACTGCAAATGTTGTCTGTAGTTAAGTGAGTGGTCTTGGCCATCCGATCTCTAATCAAGTTTATCTATAATAGAACCATCAGTACCATTTTCATGTTATCTTTTATGGCATCTAACCTCGGTGCTGAAATTTTACTTTATGGTTTATTTTATTTTTTTCACTGTTTGTTTACTACATGTGAATTTGCTAACTCACTATTTTTTAGTCATTCGCCATCATCTTTTCTAATTCATTAGTTTGACAAGTTTATTATGGTTTCATGCAGCTAAGCTGTTTTCAATACATCTATAGGTTATAATGCTACCACATTTCCCGCATAAAGTTCAATCAATCGGATGTTACAAAAATAGGAGAGAATCATGCTATTAATCATCATCTTCTCCAGAAATGTTTCAGGTGCTCCGATGTTCATCTTACTTGTAGGAGGTAACTTTAACTCTACGTAGTGATATATTTTGATGTTATTTTCTGAATCTCGGATGCATGATTCTCATTTACACTGTGCGGTTGAAATATTTGTGCTCGTCAAGTGCAATACCATATCATCTGGTGGAAACCTGAATTTCTTTTCCTATGGCACTTCAGTGCCAAGTATTCTGGTATCTCCACAATGGCGTTGATGCATGCATTTTTATACATGCTTTACATACATCATTTAGGTTATTTTTCGTAGTTTTATCATTGCGTGCATCTATTTTTTTTTTTATTTTCTTAATTTCTTTTGAGTCCAAAGCTACTGATGCTTGCACTTTTATACGTGTTTTACCTGCATCATTTAGGTTATTTTTTCATAGTTTTTATCATTGCATGCATCTGTTTTTTTCTTTATTTTCTAAAATTATTTCAAGTCAGAAGCTACCCATTTGTGGATTATTTTATTCTCAGGATCATCTTTTATACGTGTCCAAAGCAGTCAGATTAGAAAAACACGAAAAATAGAGCACAAAGAGCATGCTTGATTAAGCTTAAGAGAAACTCGGGTCGAGTTGGTATTATACCCGGACCGGGTTGGCGTTAAAACTCTATTCCGAATCGATTTTTGTCTGAAAATAAAATTTGTACAGAACCCGTCCCGAGTTGGAACAGACCCGGCTCGGGTTAGTACAATCAATCAAATTGGCAGATCACGTAATTTTTCGATCGACTTTAAGTTAGATTTGAGTCATGATTTCAATTTGGAACCCTAAAAGGCCGCCATCCCTAAAAATATGGATGTACCACAAATCCAAAGAGCATGCAATCTTGAAGTTTGAAGCCCTAGCCGCACTAGAAACGAGAGACAAAGTTTTACTGTGCGCCACTGCAAATCACTCAAAGAACTAAAGATTTCTGGGTTTCGGGCAATCATTTGGAGCATAGTTTCAGCCAAGGCTTGTTCCAGAGACGTCTATCACCATTTGGGAGTTTGATTTACAATTTTTAATCTTTATTTTATATTTTTTTCCCTAGAATTTGATGTTAATTCTTTTGGTTATGGATTATTTTAATTGTTAGAGGAAGACTACGTTGAACCTCGGTTTTCTCTTAATATATTTCATTATTTAGACTTCTGATAACATGATTATGATGTGTGTTTCATGTTTTATCTGTGTTAATTAGTTTCTTGCATTATTTTCATATACTTTTGCATAATTTATGCAAGAGAAAATAGTTCAAAATTGCCTACGTGTGAAACCCGGACCGAGTTAGTACTAACTTGGGCTGAGTTCCTCCTTTATTTCCGCTGAACTGAATTTTATATACGATCCGGGCCGAGTTCCATTAGACCCAGACCGAGCTATGTTATTTTGATATTTTTATTAGTAAATTAATTTTAATTGCTAACAATTATATCATTAAACGGAGGTTTGCAACTTAAAGCATCTTAGATAAAGTAGATTGGAGTTGATCGAGTTTTCGACATCTTTAATTTTACTTCTATTTAAGATAGTTAGGATCTCAGGTTTTTGAGTCCTTACTTTAAAAAACCTTTCATATTAATGCATCTTAGTTCAGAATATATTAAAGTGGATTGAGTTTTCAATGTGCTTTGATTATATTCTTTACTAGGGTAGTTAGGTTCTCAAGTTTTTGAGTTCTATACTTTTTATCCGTTTATTTTCTACAAGAAGTTTATATTTTAATTGATTGTTAATTAAGATAATACAATAGGGTGCGAAGTCTAAACTCTACTTTCTCTCACATTATTAAGGACGTCATTATCTCGTATTGTCATCAATTTGAATCACTTTTATTTGAAAATCAATTCTTGTTAGTCTCTCAATTAATAAACTTAAGTTAGAAAAATAAGAATCTAGATTAGTCCTGGGTTCGACACTCTATTCACTCTTTATTACTTCAGGTATAGTATACTTACTAATATATTTACGCTTAATTTGCATGCAGGGCATCGACGAAATCGCGATGCTAACTTTGACAAAACGCGGTGCTTGATTAACGTCACAACAACTTGCGCCGCAACTTGTTTAGCGCCACCAATGTCACGACGATGTTGAATATAAGCTTTCACTTTAGCGTCGCCTTGGCGTCGTCCCCTTTTAGGCGCTAAATATGCAACGTAGCATCATGAAAATCGTGATTGTGCAGGTGGCGATCTCGCGGGCGGCGAACTCGCGAGCGGCTGCAATCTCATGGTGGCAACGAAGATCATGCGGTGACGGCGACCTGTTCGCCTCCTATCCGGCCTTCTTCGCCCCATCCGATGGCAACGACCACCAAGTCCCATTGCGTCCCCGTCATTTCCGATCCAGCCTTCTTTGCCCCATCTGACACCGACGGCGACGAAGTCCTACTGCATCCGCTTCACCTCCGATCCAGCCTTCTTCACCCCATCCGACACCGACGGCGACCAAGTCCCGCCACGTCTCCTTCGCCTCCGATCCGGCCTATATTGCCCCATCCAACACTGCAGGCGACTTTGACTTTGCTACATACGTCGTCCTCCCTGAGTCCGCCCGCACGATCTCGTCGCCGCCGCAAGGTTGCTGCCCGCAAGATCTTGTGGCCGTCGCCCGCAAGATCACCGCGAGGTTGCCGCCGTCCGCGAGGAAGCCACCACGCGGTCGCCGCCATCCGCGAGGGAGCCGTAGTCGCCCACAAGGTTGCAATTTCCCCATGCATTGTCGCGATCGCCGTCTCCCCCTCTCTACGATTTTTCACCGCTAATCTGCACGCCTGAACTGTGCACTTCTTGAGCTGAACCACGCGCATCATCCGCGGCCATCAGATGTGGATCCGATGGCCGCAGATGGGGGGAGAACCATCCTTCCCCTCTACATGAAACCCTTTCAAAATTATTTATAATTATTTAGTATAATTTTATTTCATATGTGGCATCATAAGAGTTTTTCATTTGGCAACTTCTACCTCAACATATATATATTATATACATTATAAATATTTTAATTTTTTTATTATAAAGGAAATACTATTTTGAAATTATAAATTATATTTTAGGGAACATAGATACTTACTAAATAATAATCAATATCATCGTGATATATATGTTAATTATGAATATAAATTATTTTATTTATTATTATTTAACATAACTAACATACTTTATAAACTCTCATTTAAAAAATAATTTTAATGATACATAGCTTAATGAGATAATGATACTTAGCATCTTCTATCTTTTGTTATATTAATATATATATATATATGGATATAAATGAATTATATATGTGTCAACTTCAATAACTAGCAAAAAACTTTTTAGCATTAAATGATGTGATACTCATTGATATTATTAACTTTACCATTAGTAATAATTTTATGAATATTAATTCATTATGATTATTATCATAATATTATAATTAAAATATTGATAATTTTTAATAAT
Source organism: Pontederia crassipes (assembly GCA_030549335.1). Lineage (NCBI taxonomy): Eukaryota > Viridiplantae > Streptophyta > Magnoliopsida > Commelinales > Pontederiaceae > Pontederia > Pontederia crassipes. The sequence goes on along the minus strand of JAUKPH010000023.1, from coordinate 3,746,052 downwards.
AATAATTATAATAATTATTATAATATCAAAGATGCAAGTTTTTTCTTAGACATCTTCATATACATAAAATATTTTGTTAGCACATAGAGACCTATACTTAGAGATCTGCACATGCTCTTCTATATAAAGTATACAACTATTTTGGAAGCACCCTCTATTCTTAACTACAAATATTAAATTTTAAAAATATGAATAAGCAAATATATATATTTCATAATGAATTTTTGAATATCATGATGATATTATAGTAAAATGATTCTTTATTATGCACATGTGTATATTTGTATGTCCGCACATACTCTTTGCCTTTAAAGAGGGAGTTGAGTATGCAAATAAAAATTGAAAACACCTCTATTTGTATATACAATTTATAAAAAAATATTTCTTATTTTTAAGAGAAAACATGCATACATTTTTTTTTATTTTGAAGAGAATGTAGAACGTGATTTTGCAATATGCACCATTGCATCCTCTACATTACCATATTTATAGCTAATGTAGAGAATATAAAGAACTAATAATTAAATGAGCAACCACTCGATAACAAACTTTTATAGATATTATACTATATCTTATTTATAATGTAATAATGTTATGATATATAAATAATGTGTCTAATTTACCTATTGTTAAGTATCATAAATTAAATAATTAAATTTTTATTATTCATAATCATATAACTAACTTTTATTATAGTTGATTATGTATCTTATATCGGTTTATAACTAACTATCCAATAATAATAAAATGTTTATATTCTAAAATGATTGATATGCATAAATCTTCTATATCCTAATAAAATAACAACCCGATAACACTAAAAAGTAACTATATGCATATAAAGATTATTAGTATAAACAATAAGTGATTGAAATATTGCAAAAATATATCATTGATTCCATATCTTATTTGTTATCATATTATTATTGGTTACATATTATTTTATATACATGCATTCACACACATATATATACATGTATGTATATATATATATATATATATATATATATATATATATATATATATATATATATAAGATGCGTAGTATTATGGTCATAATAATATATTTAAAAAATGATGATACTTATATTAATCATCAATTGATTTCGCTTCTTCCTGTTGCTTCCCCAACACTGACTGTCCTACGACTTCTTGCCTGCTATAATTAATGCTTTTGGATTGGGATCTCACGGATGAGGAAGGAGAAGGGTCCATGGGTTGTTGCGGGTGGAGCATCACTGTCGCAGCCCTTGTGTTGCCGCAAGTGGAGCGTCCAACACCGGCATTGGAAGCCACCAGATGAAGGCGAATTGAGTTGGACGACTCCCCACATTGAACTTTATTTTTTAATGACTGGTTCGGTTAGCAAATGATGTGGTTCAGTTACGATGAGGCGATCTGGAGCGTTGAACCAATGCCCCTTGAATTATAATGACTGAGATTAAAAGATTTCAAGGTGAAATCAAATTTTCTGATCTCGCCTTAATTTTCCTCATTTTCTAATAACTAACTTTTGAGTATCCATGATTATATAATTATAATATTATTACTTTATACATTATATATAAGATGCATAGTATCATAATAATATATTTTAAATTTTTATTATATTTATATTAATCATCAATAGATACATTAGAATATGAAATGCATGTCTTTGACTTTAACTTCATATGATAACATATACTTTTTAACCTTTCCTTCTATATATAAATTATAGCATTTAATATTTTTTATTAGATGAAGAGAAATTATATTTAAGTATTTTTTATCATGTACAAACTTATATTTGTGGATGCGCATGTATTCTTTGTTGTCAAAGAGGGCATCGAGTATGCAAATGTAAAATAAAATCCCCTTATAATATTAGTATTTTTATTACATGAGAGAAATTATATATAAGTATTTTTTCTTATAACATTTAATATTTTTATTAGACGGAGAAAAATTACATATAATTTTTTTATCATGCACAGATCCATATTTGTAGATCCACACGTATTCTTTGTCTTTAAAAGAGGCGTGGAGTATGCAAATAAAATTGAAAGTCTCTCTCTTTGTACTTAAAAATATAGAATTTAAAAGTATAAATAAATAAAATCATGTAAATGGAAAAAAAAATAAATATAAATATTTTTTTTATCACGCACATATCTATATTTGTAGATCCACATATATTCTTTACCTTCAAAAAAGATGTGAAGTATGCAAATAAAATTGAATGTCCTCTATTTAGAGTTACAAATATAGAAATTAAAAATATAAATAAATAAAACCATATATTTTATAATAACTAATTTCTTGAGTATTCACGATTATATAATTATAATATTATCACTTTATACATTCAATTTATGAGAGCTCGACATCTGGCACTTTCAGCCTCTTTACTGGGAGGAAAGTAAACCATTTCTTATTTCTTATGTCTTAGTACATAATTTTTCAGGTAAATTAAATTGAATTAAATATTAAATTAGATTTACAGTTGGCAAATTAAATTAGAATCTTTTCAAGTATTTTGTTCACTTTTGAAATATTTTACAATATCTTTATGATGAATAATGTTTAACTTCAACTAACACCAATTTCAAAGATCATTACCTTTAAAAATAATATTTTATATTAAATTTAATTTACCAAATAAATAATAGCCAAATAAAGTAAGGATAAAAATGATGCAAATAGTTTCTACTACATGAATAAGTTATGATAAAAAACACAAATATGATATATAATAGATATTATAAATTAACATAATTACTTTAGGAAAGAAATATCGGTGATAAAATAAATTCAGCATACATAATATTATATATGAATAATTCCTTTTCAATTGAAACAATTGTTAACAAATGTAGAAAATAATGAACTACAACAATTGCAAATAAAAATCAAATAAAATATTTTAAGTATGAAATAATATTAAATAGTGATAAAACTTATTTTATGCTTTAAAATAAATATTAAATAATATTTTGCATATTTAATAAATATAAAGTAGTAAGAAAAAAATTAAAAAAAGAAAATTGAGTGGTCGGGTTACCCGACCTGATTTGACGCGAACCGGGTTGGGTTGGGTCGGATTTGGTCCCCAAATCTCATACAGCCTGTAATTTAAAATGTTATTCATCTAAATTTTTTTATTCGCCCTTGTGTTTTGTATAAGCCTAACCTATGATTGTCCAGTGAAAATATTCTTTTGAAATATTCTCCCCATTTTCGTATTCTTAAATGATACATGTATATGTTCTTATTTTTCCTGCTGTTAAAGAAATGGTTCCGAAAGATAGAAAGATCATCGAGACATTTAGCAATAAAGTTGCCCAATAATTATCTCACAGTGGTTTTGTGTATAATGTTTTTGCTTCCTATGTCAAGTGGCTTTCAAATAAATTTACCTCCTTAATAAGTTTTTATGTAAATATGCTCAAATTATACTCGATATCCAAACCTGCCTGCTAGTTGTTAACACATGGGATGTACCAATTTTAAGCCTCTGCACATAATTTTCCACCAAATTGGGGGTATGAACATTAGACTTCAATGATGTCTATACCCCATCAACGCATAAAGGAAACTAAAAGAGTTTTAAATACAATGTTGATCTTATCAATGTAAATAGCAATTTCATTAATAAAAATGTGATTCCTACAAATCTGGTAGGTCTCCTCTTCTTAGTAAAAAATAGAGTTTTCAATGTAGAGAAACGTAGCTCAATGAACTCCTTGTATCATAATTAAGTTGGTCGTCAAACATTTTCCTTGTAAACTTGATAAAATGCAACCTTCTCTCTTTTAAAGCGTATTACCAAACCAAATTGGTTGGCTCAGGTGGATAGCACGTCCAAGTCCAAGTCATGGGAGCTAGTACTCTCGGATTCGTTTCTTAGAATCCCCAATTTGGTTAGGTTTTATCTCTCCAGCTTTCTTTTCAACAATGGATTGGCTCTAAAAAATGGGTTGCTGGCCTTGTCTCAAAAAAAGAGCATTGGAAACTTGCTCTATTTATTTCAGTAAATTCTTAAAATCACCTATGTCAGGAAGTTCCTTCTGCCTCATTCATGAGCTTGTCTAACTTTCGTTGTCTATGTTGCAGTGCACTGAAGTCTGGAATATACACAGGCAAAACAATTTTCAAATGCAAAAGAACTTGATGCATTGTGGTTTTTTTATTTTAATGTTTAGGATCCATTGGTTTAATCTATGTATTGGGTTACTATCATGCATTCTTTCTTTTGTCAGGAGTTAACTGACATAACCATTTCTTGCAGCCTAAAACCATTTCTGGTAATAAAGAAAGAGTTAGCTTTCTTCCATGTTGCTACATTGCTACCTGATTTAGTATTGTTCATGGCTAGCCAATTTAAATCTGCATGCTAAAGCTTGTCTCTATTTGGCCACTAATGTGGGAGTCACAATTGCAAATGTTGTCTGTAGTTAAGTGAGTGGTCTTCAGCATCTGATCTCAAATCAAGTTTTTATGTAACAGGATCCATCGGTACCATTTTCATGTTATCTTTTATGGCATCTAACTTCAGTGCTGAAATTTTACTTTATGGTTTATTTTATTTTTTTCATTGTTTGTTTACTACCATGTGAATTTGCTAACTCGCTATTTTTTAGTCATTCGTCGGCATCTTTTTTAATTCATTAGTTTGACAAGTTTATTATGGTTTCGTGCAGCTAAGCTGTTTTCAATACATCTATAATGCTACCACATTTCCCGCATAAAGTTCAATCAACCAGATGTCACCAAAATGGGAGAGAATCATGCTATTACTCATCTTCATCTCCAGAAATGTTTCAGGTGCTCCGTTGTTCATCTTACTCTAAGGAGGTAAATTTATATCTACGTAGTGATATATTTTGCTGGCATTTTCTGAATCTCGGATGCATGATTCTCATTTACAATGTGCGGTAGAAATATTTGTGCTCGTCAAGGGCAATACCATATCATCAGCTGGAAACCTGAATTTCTTTTCCTATGGCACTTCAGTGCCAAGTATTCTGGTTTCTTAATTTCAAATGTTATTCATCTAAATTCTTTGATTAGCCCCTGTGTTTTATATGAGCCTAACCTATGATTGTCCAGCTAAAATATTCTTTTGTAATATGCTCCTCATTTTCTTATTCTTAAATGATACATGTATATTTTCTTATTTTTCCTTTTGTTAAAGAAATGGTTCCGAAAGATATTCCACTAATAAACCCTCTAAAGATGATTGAGACATTTAGTGATAAAGTTGCCCAATATAAACTCACTGTTGTTTTGTGTACGATGTTTTTGCTTCCTACGTCTAGTGGCTTTTAAATAACTTTACCTCCTTAATAAGTTTTTATGTAAATATGCTCAAATTATACTAGATATCCAAACCTGCCTGCTAGTTGTTAAACATGGTGTTAACACATGGAATGTACCTATTTTAAGTCTCTGCACATAATTTTCCACGAAATTGGAGGTATGATCATCAGACTTCAATGATGTCTATACCCCATCAACGCATAAAGGAAACTGAAAGAGTTTTTAATAAAAATGTAATGCCTACAAATTTGGTAGGTCGACTCTTCTTAGTAAAAAACCGAGTTTTTAATTTAGAGAAATGTAGTTCAGTGAACTCCTTATATTGTAATTAAGTTGGTCATCAAACATTTTCCTTGCAAACTTGATAAAACACAACCTTCTGTCTTTTAAAGATCATTACCATACCAAATTGGTTGGCTCAGGTGGATAGCACGTCCAAGTCCATGTCACGGGAGCTAGTACTCTCGGATTCGTTTCTTAGAGTCCCCAATTTGGTTTGGTTTTATCTATCCTGCTTTCTTTTCAACAATGGATTGGCTCTACATAATGGGTTGTTGACCTTGTATGGAAAAAAGAGTATTTAGAAACTTCCTCTATTTCTTTCTGTAAATTCTTAAAAATCACCTATGTCACGAGGTTCCTTCTGCCTCATTCATGAGCTTGTCCAACTTTCGTTGTCTATGTTGCAGTGCACAGGAAGTCTGGAATATACACGGGCAAAACAATTTTCAAATGCAAAAGAACTTGATGCATTGTGGTTTATTTGTTTTATTGTTTAGGATCCATTGGTTTAATTTATGTATTGGGTTACTATCATGCGTTCTTTCTTTTGTCAGGAGTTAACTGACAAAACCGTTTCTTTCACAAGGTTGCTGTCTAAAAGCATTTCTGGTAAAACAGAAAGTGTTGGCTTTCTTCCATGTTGCTACATTGCTACATGATTTAGTAACGTTCAAGGCAGGCCAATTTAAATCTGCATGCTGAAGCTTGTTTCTATCTGGCAACTAATGTGGGAATCAACTATTGTGGGGACGAGCGAGAACCCCCTGTAGGGGAAATCTGTTGAAGCGTCTGACTACAGAGGGAAATCACATAAGGCTACAATTGGATTCAGATTCAAGACATTATCAACAAATCTCCACCTTGACTTGAATAATCTTCAGAGCACAAAACTTCAATGTCATGCCACGTTGTCGTCAACCCCACTTTGGGGCTATGACCAAGTATTGATCTTAAGCAAGTCTAAACAGTGCTGGAACTTGCAATGAGGAACAAACTTAGTGAACATATTAGTCGGATTGTCTTCAGTGACGATCTTCTTCATCTTGATCCTCTTCTCAATGCGGATGAAGTGATGTGTTTGGTTCTTTCATCATGCACTTGATCTTTGGCTAAACATATTGCACTTAGACTAGCCTTTGATGTAATCCGAGATTTTCAATTAAGCCTTTTAACTAGATGCCTTCCTTAGCAGCTTTTGTCAATGCCATATACTTTGACTCTGTGGTAGATAAGGTAACTAACGGTTGGAGTGTAGCTTTCCAACTCATGACAGAGCTACCAACCAAATACCCTTTATCACTTCTATAGATGAGGCCAATATCAGGTGTTCCTCTCAGATATCGAAAGATTCGCTTCACTGCTTACTAGTGTTTTTTTCCTGGATCACTCATGAACCTGTTGACAACACTGATTGCATGAGCAATGTTCGATCTTGTGCACACCATGGCATATAGCAGGCTTCCAACTGCACTAGCGTATGGAACTCGAGACATGTAGTTCAGTGAACTCCTTATATTGTAATTAAGTTGGTCATCAAACATTTTCCTTGCAAACTTGATAAAACGCAACCTTCTCTCTTTTAAAGATCATTACCAAACCAAATTGGTTGGCTCAGGTGGATAGCACGTCCAAGTCCATGTCACGGGAGCTAGTACTCTCGGATTCGTTTCTTAGAGTCCCTAATTTGGTTTAGTTTTATCTATCCTGCCTTCTTTTCAACAATGGATTGGCTCTACATAATGGGTTGTTGACCTTGTATGGAAAAAAGAGTATTAGAAACTTGCTCTATTTCTTTTTGTAAATTCTTAAAAATCACCTATGTCAGGAGGTTCCTTCTGCCTCATTCATGAGCTTGTCCAACTTTCGTTGTCTATGTTGCAGTGCACTGGAAGTCTGGAATATACACGGGCAAAACAATTTTCAAATGCAAAAGAACTTGATGCATTGTGGTTTATTTGTTTTATTGTACTGACTACATAGAGGAATCACATAGAGGAATCACATAGCGTATATCAGGCTTCCAACTGCACTAGCGTATGAAACTCGAGATATGTACTTCTCTGCTTCTGATTTTGGTGCAAAAGTAATAGAGAGATGAACATTTGCAGCTGATGGAGTATTCAAAAACTTCGCTCCAGACATTCCAAACCTGGATAAAATCTTCTGAATATCAGCTGAAACTTGTGATTAGGCCCATGTACTCTAATCCTCCTATTCATGGAGCTTCTATTGTCGCCACTATTTTGAAAGACAGGTATTCATGTTGCTAACTAAAATCAAGTTATTCTACTGGAAAATATCACTAATTTATTTATTCATTTATTTGCTAATTTTGTTTTGTAATTGAAAACTCAACTATCACAAACCATATATGATTATAATTGTATGCACAATAGATAATTGTTCATAGTTATAGAACTTTGTTTTTCAATCTCTAACTGAAATTTTCCTCATTGTTCTGCTTTCTAGGAACTCCGCCTATATTTTATAGCCGGTCCCAAGCCCGGAGAAAGGAGGAGGGTTGTGTTATGCCCCGACAGCCAGCGTAAAATCCTGTCGAATCTTATGAACATGGATCAACGAATATCGGAATGGCGTCGTATGATCCATGTAGCCGACCCCACCTAGTGGGATAAGGCTTTGTTGTTGTTGTTGTTGTATTAATTTTTTGAGATAAAGAAGAGTTTACTCTGTGCGCGATCCCTTAGAATTTCCATCAAAATTTTCTGTACTGCAACAAGATGTCGAATTTTGCACTCAGAAGTTTCTTCAAATTCTGAATGTCTGACATTTCCCGGACAGCAATGAGCATGTCATCAATATATAAGAGCAGATAAATGGTGAAGCCATCCTTCACCTTCTTATGATAAATACAATAATTATTGGGACTTCGACTGAATTCCTTACTGATCATGAAGCTGTCGAACCTCTTGTACCATTGTTTGGAAACTGCTTCATATCATATAAAGATTTCTTCAGTCTGCAAACTTGATCCTCCTTTTCTGAAATGGAGATTCCCTATGGCTAGCTCATAAGAATGTCTTCTTCAAGTTCTCCATGGAGGAAAGTAATCTTCACATCTAGTTGGTCAAGCTCTAGATTCTCTGATGTGATACAAGAGCAAGCAGCACTCTGTTGACAACAGGTGAGAATATCTCATTGTAGTCCACATCTTTTTTCTGACTATAACCTTTAGCAATTAGTCGTGCTTTATATCTTGTACCTTCAATTTCTGAAATTCCAGCTTTCTTCTTGAAAATCCATCTACAGTCAAGGACCTTTCTATCTTTAGGCAAGAGCATCTCCCAAGTTTGATTCTTGTGAAGAGATTTCATCTCCTTACCCATATCAGCGATCCACTATTCAAAGTCGGCACATGTGATGCATTCCTGTAAGAGGACGGCTCTAGGGACTCCACCTCTTCAGCTACCTACAATGCATAAGCAACCATGTCCTCGAAGCCATATCACTTAAGAGGACCCACTTCTCTACGATGATATCTAGCAGCAATTGACTCCTCTTCATGTTGCTCATCAGATTCTTCATGTTCTGATTCTGCTTCTTGATGTGATTTTTCAACATCATCCCCAACTTGAGTGACTTCAACCTTCACCTGTTTACTAACACTCTTCAGCCTCCACCTTCAACTGAAGCATTGATGCTTCATTAAAGGTCACGTATCTGCTGTGGATGACTTTGTGTTCTGAAGGGGACCAATTTCTGTAGCCCTTCATTCCTGCACCATATCCCATGACAGCCAAAAACTTTTAGAGCAGGATTTCCTGATGATACTTCAATTGGAGTCTTCAGATCAATTGCAGTCGCCGGACTCCGATTCACCACGTAGCAAGCTGTATTAACAGCTTCAGCCCAGAACGTCCTGTTCAGGTCAGCGTTAGAGAGCATGCACCTTGCTCTCTCCAGAAGTGTTCTGTTCGTTTGTTCTGCAACTCCATTCTGCCGTGGAGTTTCCCTGACTATGCGATGCCCGGCAATGCCTTCACCTTGGTAGGATCCTTCCATATTTAGAAAAAAACATATTTTTTTACCTGGACATGATTGGGTGTTATTTCTATACATCACACTGCTGCATGTCGTTATTTCTTCTCCCTTTTTGTTTTTCTCCTGTTCTGTTTTTGCCATTGCCGCTGTCTCCACCCAGCTGTTGCCATCCTGCCCTGCTTCTGCTGTCGTCACTCTCTCTTCAGGTTCCCCTCTCTTCCCGCCTCCCTCCCTCCCTCTCCATGCACACCTCTTCTTGCTCGAGAGCAGATGGAGCCCCCAGCGCTTCCTAGCAATGAGTAGAAGGGAGAAAGAACAGAGGGTTCTCCTCCCTCTCCCCCTCACCCTTGACATCCGCCTCTCCTTGCTCATTAGCAGGCAGAGCCCTAGGGGCCGGGCCTCCTACGAGGAGGGTGTCGTGAGCAAGGAGGCCTAGTTGCCTCCCCTGCTTGTGGACATGAGAAGTTTTTTTCATCTTTGAGTAGAACATTGTTAACTTTTATGTTCCACATTTAATTGTTAGGTATTATTGGTGTCTTTTTAGAAAAATGCAATCCTTATTTTTATCTTTCTATTATGATAATTTGATAACTTTTTTGTATTAATTCCTTTCAAATTTATATTGTTGTTATTATTTTTCAAAAAAGTTCTTAACTTTATTATTATATCTTATTCTTTACTATTGGTAATTTGATTTGTTTTATTAATTCCTTACAAATTTAAAGCTCAAGATTGTTTCAATAGACTTTCTCTCTCTCAAAAAAGAAAAGATTGTTTCAATAGACTATCATTATAGGTATTATTGCTATGAATTACAATATCAACTTAGAAGTTTGCACTAAATGTGAGTCATGAAATGTAAGTTCATGTCAACGCTAAATTGTAGAATTATATAGCTTTTTTACAAATTAATGTATATGTATATATTAAAATAAAATTTGGTAAAATCAGCCGTTCCATGTTACATATCCACGATTACAGGTTTCTGCAGCCCTTCCATGTCATGTCCGTCTTACGAGTTCAACAATATATATACACTCCATGTTCTGAGAAATATTTACCATTCGGAAAGAGGAAAAAACAGAGTCTTTGTCTAAAGAAATGCGTTGAGAAACGGCAAATGTATAGAACCTTTCAACAAGAATTCTTGACGGTATCGAGCAGGAACTGAGCTTCAAGAGAATGATTCGGAGTTCTTGCAGAGTGGAACCATGCAGTACCAGACACGAGATAGATCTTTCAAAGAACAAGGATTTTTTCGAATAAGCCAATTCATTTGGGACCCTGCAAGACAAGAATACTTATTTGGAAATCAAAAGAAAGAACCTATTCAACTTGGAAATGAGAAATTTTTTGGTCTGTGAAGATGCGTTGTTAGGTGCTCCATTTTCCCATTGAGGCCGAACCTAAACCTGTGCTCGAGAGATAGCTGTTCATACACTGATATATATTACACATCTGAATGTGAACTAAAAAAAATATCTTGTTTAGCAGAAAGTATTCAACATCTCTAAAGGGGTGCTTTTTTGAGGTAACATATCTGAAATTTCTCCATTTTCTGACACTGTTCTAAAATTACATGATTCACCACATTGCCTTATTCACATGCACCAAACTGTTGGCAATGTGAACTGCCTTGAGAGACTAGCATCTATCTTGATTGCAACCTAATTGACAATTTCAAAATCACTTTAAAATAAGAATATATATATTTTTGTTTATTAAAGGAACCAATGTGAAACGCAAGTAAATAACTTTGTGAAGAAAGCAATATACATTATTGGTAACTTAAATGGTGACAATTGTTTTAGTGGAAACCTAATTTTCAGTAATCTGAAATGTTAGCTAAATGATTTCTAAATTGTTTGAAAAAAAACTCGTATTCCTTCTGCTAGTAGTGAACCTACACTATATATTATGCTCTTTTCCATGCTTGTTGCAATCTGTTTGGCACAGTCTCTATTGGCTTATTCCGGATTGGATGACAACTAGTTTTTGGTAGTCACCCGTTTACACTGGAAATAGCCCATCGAGAACCCCCAAACTGTGTTACGCATCTATGATCTAGTACTGCATTCGTCGCTAGACCTCCGCTGCAGTGGGGCAGCCGCAAAAGACGTGACTGTTGGCCTCCTCCGCAGACTCACATAGACTGCAGGTGGTGTTCGTGTTTGGCGCCAATCTCACCCGGTACCATGTTTTTGTATCTAGCAAGTAGTATAAAGTTTATGATCTTGTGCTAGCCTAACAACTTTTGCTCATGCATTACATTATCTAGAAATAAAAGCTTTATCTAATTACTTTATCACCCACCTCTCACTTAAGGTGTACATGTTAATTTTGAGTTATTTAAAACAGTATCATTTCAATGTCATGATTGTTAACATTGTTACTCTGCCTATGTGACTTTATGGAGGTACCTATACAGATATGTATGACATTTTTCTACTTGTCCCTGGTATTGAAGTGCACCGCTTGTTCATAAACTTCAGTCATACAGTGACTTGGTTCTTTCTTCGAATGAATTGTTTCAGGATCATAAAGATCGCCTCATGAATTGGTTGTTCTTTTCACTTTCTATTATGGCTATTGGCGCATTCTCCAACTTTATGGGTACATTCAGTTCTATTATCCCTATTTCTGAATCGTATCTATTCATTACGATTTGTTGGTCTCTCAGTTCGCTCAAAGATGCTTGAGACTGAAACATATTCAAATCTTTGTAGGAATTCCTCTCAACAAATCATTATACACAATCAGTTACATGTTGCTAACAACAGGTTCAGCAGGATTTACATTTTGCATTCTATACATATTGGTCAGTTCCTGATATTTGAAATACTGATATTTTATCTTGGTATATGCAATAAATTTCATGCATGCGGGTGGAACTTTGCTCTATTGTAAGTTTAGAGAATAGTCGTCATGATACCTCATCGATTAAATAACTGCATAGATTCCTGTGGGTCACCACTGTAGATTTGTGCCAGTTCAACATATCTTCATTGTTTCATAATGGTTTATTCTTTGTCCTGAGCTTGAAAGAAAATAATACGCAAGAATAAGTTGGTAGTTTGGATTTCTTTTTTTTTTTTTTCAAAGAAAAATTGGATGTTGAGTGTAACGTCCGCCAACTTTGTAAAAAAAAAATGGTTATGACTAAGTCTACTAACCGCCTCCTAACTCCACGAAGCCCACGATGCCTAATAAAAAAAAAGGATAATTAGAGAAACCTAAAGGTCGGCTGATGACTTCATGCTACTCATTGGTGCATCACGGCAGGAGAGGAGGAAGGAGAACGTGATCGCACGGGGAGAGGTCGTCGAAGGAAGGGACGCCGCGGACACAAAACGTGAGCGGATCAATTTTTCAAAGTCTAAGAGGTACTATTTTCTGTGGACATATGAAAATGCACCTCTGCATAATGGCTGAAGCATTCTATCATTCTGTCGATTTTACACGAGTAGATCTGTAATTAGATAGATATCATGATCTTTAATATTGATCTCGTAGTGTATCCTGTTATTCGTCTCTCAGCACTGAACCCAAGCATTTCGATATTCATTTTTATCACATGATTAGAGATCACGTCCAATCTTATCTTGTGCTCTACTGTGGTCTTAATCCCAAGTGCATTATTGATCTCACGTTGTAATTACCAAAATGCATTATATGCATTACATCACATGGGCATTACATGCACATTTCCATTTGCAATCCACCAACACGTAAGTGCATTAAATGCACCTTCATCAATTTATGGTTATAATAATTACCTACTTGGCAAATGACATCATGTCATACATGTGGCGCCTGATAATGATCTCCATTTTTATATCCATAGCTACAATACTTTGCGCCTGCAACAATAATCCACATGTGCATGTAATTATAGTACTTTGCCTTGGACATAGTATATGGCTACAACATTAATGTGGTATTATGCCTTCTACAGTACCACATGTTTAACCATTCTGTCCAGAGCATCAACTACTTACCTTGATCATTACCAAACTCCATGCCTTCCGCACTTTGGCAAGGTGATACATCCCTGTAGCATTATACACATAGTTATGTATTATTCTAATTTATCTGAATGATAATCATTTGTACCACATATTTACCTATCATGCTCTTTTGGTTAATACAAAGTAGTACTTATGTTACTATATAGGCACTCTCACGAATCCAGCATGGTTTCTATCTTAATTTCCATAATCACAATCTTGTTACTCTGGTTCGTGATCCTTGAATTCTAAATACAATTAAATAATGAACAAGATAAAAGACGAAAAATACAAATGGAAGAGCTCTTCTTATGTTATGTTGACGACGGTCAACCTGGCCAAAAGGGAGTCGAAAGATACTCCACCGGCCCATATTAGGCGTTGAGATTCTCCGCCCTGGCCAAAAGGGAGTCGAAAGATACTCCACCGGCCCTATTAAAGGGAGTCGAAAGATACTCCAAAATAAGTGTAACATAATGAAAATGTAAAGATGATAATGATTATGATGATGGGCAATGCCCAATGATATTATGATCTTTTAATGATGATTATATTACTCTTGTTACACTTATCATATTATCATATTTGTTATGCCATTCTATGTCACATCTCTTGATCATGATGTCATCGCACCAATTATGGCTACATGACTTTATCATTTATGATTATATTTATGATGTCATTACTGTTTATATGTCATATGACTATTATGTGCTGGGCGTCAAAGCTCACAGGAAGGTTCACCTCCCCTGTGTATTCAATGTCACAGGTAATAACCTATCCCAGTAAAAAGGATGATGGCGCAGGCGACAGATCGAGCTCGTGGTGATCTTTGCACATAAAATCGAGTCTCTTCAGCTTCCTTTTTATTTTCATCGAGTTGTATTTATTTATGCAAACTATCATGTTTAGATTATGTGAGACTTAGTTGTGTTATCTTGTTAAGACTTCCGCATTCATTTTAATTATGCCTCTTTTTAAACGGGTAATAGCTATATTTCCTTCCGCAATTATTCCTCTATTATGTTGACCAGTCAAAGTCTTATTTTGGTCAAATTATTGTACACGTAAGTCAAGTCCCGTAACGTTCCCGGAGTGTATTCGTCCACGTGGCAGTGTGCATTTCGGGAGCGTTACAGTTAGGTATCAGAGCCTAAAGTCAGAACATTCGTTCTGAAATGTCAAGTATGTAATCCATGTGCAAAGAGCCACGAGCAGTCGCCGCGCCAACCGATGCTAAATCAAGTAAGAAAGTTATGTTTTTATAATTTAAATGTTTTATTAAATGTTTCCATGATGTGCAATATTGTAGATGCCTCCACGACGCACTACCACTAGTAGAGGTCGTGGTCGACCTCGTCGTGATAGAGTAACCGATGTTGAACAGGAAGGGATGAATCAAAATGAGATTGAGTTTGGACAGCCTCCACCGGTGCAGCCCCCACCAGTTGAGCCTCCGCCGGCGCAGATACCACCAGTCCATCCGCCACCAGTGCAGACACCGCCAGTTGAGCCTCCAGCGGCGCAGGAGCCTCCACCGATGCAGACACCACCGGTCCAGCCCCCACCGGTGCAGACACCGCCGGTCCAGCCTCCATCGGTGCAGCCTCCACCAGTCTATCCTCCACATATGCAGTTCTTGCCTATGCAGCCTCCACTAGGGCAGCCTTGGCCGATGCAGCCTTGGCCAACGCAGCCTTGGCCGATGCAGCCTCCAATTGTGCAACTCATGCCAGCGCCACCGCAGGACACCTTACAAGAATTCTTGAGGTTGCATCCGCCACAATTCGACGGCACAGGTGATTTCGATAAGGCGGAGAGGTGGATCATAAGTATGACAGAAACTTTCCTCGCGATGCGTTGTGCTGAGGCCAGAAAGGTCTTGTACGCCACTAATCGTCTGACTGGTGAAGCCCTTGATTGGTGGAGAAGTACTAAAGCAACTCAGTTTGGAGAGCAGAACGTGATTCCCTGGAATAGCTTTTATGAGGTGTTTGAGGCACACTATTTCCCAGAGCATGATCGCATTCAAAAGCAGCGGGAATTTCTACAGCTTAGTCAGGGGAAGATGACTGTTGTTGAGTACCACTTCCAGTTCATAAAACTGGAAAAATATAATACCATGCGCATGAGTGAGAAGCAGAGGGCAGACCAATTTGCTCAAGGTTTAAACACCACTATCAGGTCCAAGACCTTATTCGGAAAATTGCAAAATCTGAAGGAGGCAGTCGAGCTAGCGACTACTATGGAGCGAGACCACTTAAGAGAATTGGAAGAACAAAAAGGGAAGGCCCCTATACAAACCCTTGAGCATGGTCGTCACAGGTGGAATGACAAGCGTTCAAACCGGAGGGACCACCGACGTGATAATCGTGTGAGGCCATATGAGCCTCGCAACATGCCACGCCAGCCACCACAACAGCAGCAACCTTATCGTCAGGTGAGAAGTAAAATAAATAGTTATAGGTATGCAATGATGATGACCAATGAATAAATGATTTCAGCCTCAACAGCGACAGGCACCGCAGCAGCCCCAGCAAAACAATAAAGCCTGCCAACATTGTGGGAGATTTCACCCAGGAGAATGCCGACGAAGAACATGTGCTTGTATCCACTGTGGTCAGCAGGGACACTTTATCCGTGACTGTCCTAAGAAGGCAAGGGAGGAACAAGCTCAGCGTAGCGCTGGAAGTGCTAATACCTTGGTGCAAGGCATAGTTTATAATATGCAAACGGATACTACACCAGCTGACGTCGACGTCATCAGAGGTACTTTACCTATAGCAGGCATGCCTACTACAGTATTATTTGATTCTGGTGCATCACATTCATTCATCTCTCAAGATTGTACTATGGCTTTGAATTTGCCTCTGCATGATATGACATGTTTCATGAGTGTGGCAACCCCTATGGGTACTCTCTGCACTACGAAGTACATCCCAGAAGTACCAGTGACGATCGATGGCAAGAATTTCTCTGCAGATCTGATCGTGATTCCCATGACAGATTATGATGTCATACTTGGTATGGACTGGCTGTCATACCACGATGCTGTAGTAGTATGCAGGCAAAAGAAGATTATCATTGGTACCCAAGGCAAGCCGAAGGCTACTGTGAAGGGCACTACTGGCAAGGAAGGCAAGGTGATTATTTCTGCAATGAAGGCACAAAAGATGTTGCATAAAGGCTGTAGAGGTTATCTAGCTAGTGTCGTGAAAACAGATGCTCCAGTTCCAGACCCACGACAGATGAAAATAGTTAGAGACTTTCCGGACGTCTTTCCAGAAGACGTCACTGGATTGCCACCACGACGGGAGATCGATTTCTGCATCGACCTCCATCCGGGCACTGCTCCTATCTCCAAAGCTCCATATCGAATGGCTCCAGCTGAAATGCAAGATCTCAAGAAGCAAATCCAAGAACTTTTAGATAAGGGGTTTATCCGACCCAGTGTTTCACCATGGGGTGCACCAGTGCTCTTTGTGAAGAAGGATGGCTCCCTCAGATTATGTATAGATTACAAAATGCTAAATAAGGTCACAGTGAAGAATAAGTACCCGCTGCCACGTATTGATGATTTGTTTGATCAATTGTCCAAGGCCTCTGTGTTCTCCAAGATTGACTTGCGGAGTGGTTATCACCAACTACGAGTTGCAGAAGAAGACATTCCGAAGACTGCTTTTCGATCGAGATATGAGCATTACGAGTTCTTGGTTATGCCTTTTGGGTTGACGAATGCACCTGCAGCATTCATGGATCTGATGAACAGGGTGTTCAAGCCTTATTTGGATCAGTTCGTCATCGTCTTCGTTGATGACATATTGATCTATTCAGAGAACCCCGAACAACACAGAGAGCATCTGAGGATCGTATTGGAGACACTTAGGCAGCACAAACTCTATGCAAAGCTGTCGAAGTGTGAATTCTGGTTGGAAGAAATTATGTTCCTGGGACACATTGTCTCTAAGAAGGGTATTTTTGTTGATCCAGCGAAGGTAGAGGCAGTGACAAATTGGGCTCGACCGAAGAATGTGACCGAGATACGCAGTTTCCTTGGATTGGCCGGATACTATAGGCGATTCATAAAGGACTTCTCGAAGATAGCCTCCTTAATGACGAAGCTGACAAAAAAGGGTGAGAAGTTTATCTGGTCACGACAGTGTGAAGATAGCTTTCAGGAGCTGAAGACTAGATTGACTACAGCACCGATACTCACCATCCCTTCTGGTAGTGGTGGGTATGTGGTGTATAGTGATGCCTGCGGTACAGGATTGGGATCCGTACTAATGCAACACGGTAAGGTGATTGCATATGCATCAAGACAGCTGAAGAAGCACGAGATGAACTACCCGACACATGATTTAGAGTTAGCGGCAGTGGTCTTTGCTATGAAAATCTGGATAATTAGAGAACTGATTTAGAGTTACCCGCCAACTTTGTAAAAAAAAAATGGTTATGACTAAGTCTACTAACCGCCCCCTAACTCCACGAAGCCCACGATGCCTAATAAAAAAAAAGGATAATTAGAGAAACCTAAAGGTCGGCTGATGACTTCATGCTACTCATTGGTGCATCACGGCAGGAGAGGAGGAAGGAGAACGTGATCGCACGGGGAGAGGTCGTCGAAGGAAGGGACGCCGCGGACACAAAACGTGAGCGGATCAATTTTTCAAAGTCTAAGAGGTACTATTTTCTGTGGACATATGAAAATGCACCTCTGCATAATGGCTGAAGCATTCTATCATAACTGTCGATTTTACACGAGCAGATCTGTAATTAGATAGATATCATGATCTTTAATATTGATCTCGTAGTGTATCCTGTTATTCGTCTCTCAGCACTGAACCCAAGCATTTCGATATTCATTTTTATCACATGATTAGAGATCACGTCCAATCTTATCTTGTGCTCTACTGTGGTCTTAATCCCAAGTGCATTATTGATCTCACGTTGTAATTACCAAAATGCATTATATGCATTACATCACATGGGCATTACATGCACATTTCCATTTGCAATCCACCAACACGTAAGTGCATTAAATGCACCTTCATCAATTTATGGTTATAATAATTACCTACTTGGCAAATGACATCATGTCATACATGTGGCGCCTGATAATGATCTCCATTTTTATATCCATAGCTACAATACTTTGCGCCTGCAACAATAATCCACATGTGCATGTAATTATAGTACTTTGCCTTGGACATAGTATATGGCTACAACATTAATGTGGTATTATGCCTTCTACAGTACCACATGTTTAACCATTCTGTCCAGAGCATCAACTACTTACCTTGATCATTACCAAACTCCATGCCTTCCGCACTTTGGCAAGGTGATACATCCCTGTAGCATTATACACATAGTTATGTATTATTCTAATTTATCTGAATGATAATCATTTGTACCACATATTTACCTATCATGCTCTTTTGGTTAATACAAAGTAGTACTTATGTTACTATATAGGCACTCTCACGAATCCAGCATGGTTTCTATCTTAATTTCCATAATCACAATCTTGTTACTCTGGTTCGTGATCCTTGAATTCTAAATACAATTAAATAATGAACAAGATAAAAGACGAAAAATACAAATGGAAGAGCTCTTCTTATGTTATGTTGACGACGGTCAACCTGGCCAAAAGGGAGTCGAAAGATACTCCACCGGCCCATATTAGGCGTTGAGATTCTCCGCCCTGGCCAAAAGGGAGTCGAAAGATACTCCACCGGCCCTATTAAAGGGAGTCGAAAGATACTCCAAAATAAGTGTAACATAATGAAAATGTAAAGATGATAATGATTATGATGATGGGCAATGCCCAATGATATTATGATCTTTTAATGATGATTATATTACTCTTGTTACACTTATCATATTATCATATTTGTTATGCCATTCTATGTCACATCTCTTGATCATGATGTCATCGCACCAATTATGGCTACATGACTTTATCATTTATGATTATATTTATGATGTCATTACTGTTTATATGTCATATGACTATTATGTGTTGGGCGTCAAAGCTCACAGGAAGGTTCACCTCCCCTGTGTATTCAATGTCACAGGTAATAACCTATCCCAGTAAAAAGGATGATGGCGCAGGCGACAGATCGAGCTCGTGGTGATCTTTGCACATAAAATCGAGTCTCTTCAGCTTCCTTTTTATTTTCATCGAGTTGTATTTATTTATGCAAACTATCATGTTTAGATTATGTGAGACTTAGTTGTGTTATCTTGTTAAGACTTCCGCATTCATTTTAATTATGCCTCTTTTTAAACGGGTAATAGCTATATTTCCTTCCGCAATTATTCCTCTATTATGTTGACCAGTCAAAGTCTTATTTTGGTCAAATTATTGTACACGTAAGTCAAGTCCCGTAACGTTCCCGGAGTGTATTCGTCCACGTGGCAGTGTGCATTTCGGGGGCGTTACATTGAGATTGAGTAAATCATCCATTTATTAAAATTTTAGTTATAGGTTACAAGAAGGAATGTACAGAGTCACAAGCACATATCATAATTCTCTCCCGTCTTTAATATGTCACCGGGCTGTCAGCACCATATTCTCCACATAAACCCTGTCGCCATTGAACAATTTGTCGTTGCATTGTTTCCAAATGGTCCATAATACAGCTATAGATGTCACCCTTTTGTTTGATGATACATATGTATGTAGATCATGATCTACATCACCAACACCCCTGAACGATGCCCAGAATCTGTCTTCCGATGTCGAGTCCAATGCCATCACGCCCAAATCAGACCACACTTGTCTGGACCACACACACCCAAAGAACAAATGTCCAGAATCTTTAATTTCGTGTGAGCTGAAGACACATGATGAATCCTCAGCAGGTGCCCAGCACATTCGACGAGCCTTCATAAGCAAGCGACACCTTCGGAGTAGCCAAGCAAATATCCGAATTCGTAGTGGGACTCTCAGTCACCAAATCAGTCTACAGTCCATGACTGCTGCATCATATGGCTGCTGGTCCGAACCTCCAGCAGTGTGTACACCCTTGTCACGTTGAACTGTCCAGAAGCCCAAACCCATCCATCCATTTCAGGCGAGACATTTGATCGGGTCTCAGACACTCGCATTGCATATGTCCCCAGCTCCTGCAGCGGTAGCACTGAATTTGTCGATTGGTGAACTTGTGGCTTGGATGGCGTGGCCCTGGTCTTTGTACGTTTCTTGTTGTCCATCCCTCATTATCAACAGTCCACTTTCTCCTTGGGATATTCACTGAACACAATATCGCATCTAGGGTGGCGCCACTGGCGGGGGACGCCGGAGACAGGGGTGGTGCTGCCGGCAGGGACTGCTGGGGACGGGAAGCGGGAGGGTGGTGGCGCAGTTTGGATTTCTTTTGATGTTGCTAACATGGAGCCAAATGGTTTTGGAGATTTTTTACTGAACTAACTCAAGTTGTTAGTTTATGTGAATGCACTTGCATGTTGTTTGTATTTGTACTGTGTTTAATTTATTTGACACACAATTTTTTTTATGGACAGGTTCATGTTTATGAATTTAGGTTTCCTTCCTACTATGGTGCTGGAGTGGATGGGAAAACATTCTCTGAGCATCTTCATTCTTGTAGCATCCAACATTGCTGTCATTGTAATTCAAGGATTCTATTGGAAGAGTCCTCAAAATAACATTGTAAGCTATACCCTTTTTTTTCTGTCGCCTGAAATATTACTATATGAAATGCTCGTACAACGAAGGATGTAGCAACTGCCATGGAAGCCAAAGGATTTTATTTTCATATCTACAACAATAGTATGCCCAAGTTGCAAATTGCATCCATATGCTAACTTCAACTCAATGTCAGATAAGATTAGGCCTTTTTTTTATGTAGTTATCATATTAAAAAAACATAAGTCATCATTTGTGGACTCGAGGAAGTAATGAAGATGAGTAAATAGGGCACAAAGAAGTATCACATAAAAACACTGCTCTGAAGGATTGTGATCGTTCTGGGATATCTATGATAAAAGTTAACCTAATAGTTTCTAAGCTTTAATTAGTCTTTTCTTCCTATTCAATAATCTTAAACAAAAGCTAAGACTATCTCAAACTACATTTTGTTCAACAGATCAATTTATTATATTTATGCAGTGAAAACAAAGGATACTCCAGGTTGACCTGCTGAAAATTTAAAATGTACCATTGCTGATCATGAACTCAATATTCTGGTTGTGTTATCAATTCACATTTTAAAAATTCTTCCCTTCATCATTCCATTATCATGGTCATCACTGAACTTTATGATTTCATAAAATTTGCTTTGCATGTCTAAATAGATTCTAGTTGTAGCTGCCATACCTTAATGATTCGACAACCTTATTCTGTGTTATATTGTTTTATTTTCAGGTTCATTTGATCATATCGCTTCTTCAATAATTATTTAACATTTACTTGTGACCATATTTATCACTGTGGTAACCATTATTTCTGAAAGCTCATCTTTTTCAGAGCTTACCGGTTCTATGTAAATTCACTGATACGAGTTATTGCTTTTATTTTTTTTCCCAATACCTCATTTTCATATTCCTTAGATAATTTGTTATCTTTATTTACCCAACAGTTGGTTATAGTGTATGTGATTTGGGCTAATTTTTAAGCATTGATGTTTGTTTCCTTTTCCAATGGAATTGAAATGTGCTTAATTTTACATTTATGTTCATTTATTTTGCTATAATCCTCAAACTTTTCAAAAGAACATGTCCATAAAAATACTCTCTTCTTATTCTTCAAACTGGAAGATTTACCAACGAGATACATCGATTTTATTGTAGGAAACATCCAATAAAGTCGAAAATGGAATAGCCATGGAACTGACGTTATTTATTGTTTCTTTTAGGCTTATTGTTCACAGTTCAACTGATCCAACCAACCTATCTGTTATGCTCTATCTTTTCATTTTTTTCTAAAAAAACTATATATTTTTAATATCATGTAGAAAAATTGATTAGTCACCTCATTTTATACAAGGAACTGAGCAAATAGAATACACACCTCATATCAATGACAATCATTAAAACACGCATAAACTGATTCTTCACAGTGAACGTCAAGTGATTAGCATGTAATTCTGTAAATAAATATAAATGTATTTGGCAAGCGATTCAGATGTTGTAAAGGTGAATGTGCTGGGAAATTCTCATTAAATAAAGAATTTTCTAGATTACGTCTAACAGATTTTTTATTTGTCTACCAGTTCTCGACTTGGTATGCAGTTGGATTATGCCAAAACAAATTCGTATATGGTTGCATCCATTATCTAACATGTTATTAAGTATGCCCTCTCTGAAATTGAATAACCCCAGAGTTCAGTTGGTTGCAGCTCGGGGTTACTCTTTTGTTCATAAAAAAAAAAAACTTTTAGTGGTCTTATGTCAAGAAAATAGGATCGAGGTGCGTACAACTTCAGTTAGCTTTCGCATAGACAAATGGCTTTTATAATTGAATGTAATTTTTGTCTTATTTGTTTATAAGTTTTATTTTTGTCATAAACTGGCTCAGAAGAAGAAACATAATGTAATACCCGGTTACAAAAAAAAAATATAGTAAAGTTAAATTGTAAAAACCAACACAATAGCTCGTTATTGAGCCCATTAGCATGATAAGTTCAAAGATTAGCCTATAAAAGCATTAGATGTCTTAAGCACACCCTAGCCACTCATTTCCTCTCCCTCACCTCTCTCTCTTCTTCCCCAAGCACTTTTCATCCAGCAAGATCAAGAGAGCTCCAAGGTTTCATCACGGTTCTTCTTCATTCTGCACTTCCTTTGATTTTCAGCATCATCCCCTCACTCCCTTCCCTAATCGAAATGCTTTGTAGGTGAAGAACGACAAGGGGAGGGTGATTATCGGTGATCGGAGAGGCTTCAAGCAAGAATCACTTCAGAAGAAGGTGGGTGAATCCGAAATTCTCTGCATAACTTAATTAGCAATAGAATAGAATTAGGGTTCTTATTATGAAATGTGTTCTTGATTGATGAGAAGGAATGAAAAATGAATGATTGATTGTGTTTCTTGTGTTTGATTCATGTTTTGTGATTCTTATGACTATAGATGTGTTCTGTTTTAGTCCTCTATGCTTAGATGATTGATTGCATTTTTGAATTGAAAATGGTTGAAAATTGAATTCTGTCCGATTCTGTTTTCACTACGACCGGTCGACCGATTCAAAATATCGGTCGACCGATGATATGAAAATCGGTCGACCGATCATTCCTTCCGA
The DNA here is from genome assembly GCA_030549335.1 of Pontederia crassipes. Taxonomy (NCBI): domain Eukaryota; kingdom Viridiplantae; phylum Streptophyta; class Magnoliopsida; order Commelinales; family Pontederiaceae; genus Pontederia; species Pontederia crassipes. The sequence continues at coordinate 3,722,198 of JAUKPH010000023.1, read as the reverse complement.
GCCTTTTATAGGCCGGCCGATCGACCGAAGCTCCTTTTCAGACTAAGTATTATCGATTGACCGATCCAGAGATATCGATCGATCGGTGCTCAGGACTTGTAACCTTTCATGATTATATGATCTCTGATCTCTTTCATCCATTGATATGTCAAATCGAATGATTTATGCTCTCAAATCTGATCTTGTTACAAGTGATTACTAATTCTGACTATTGCTATTTATTGTTATGCATTGAGTACTTTATGGATCCCCACTAGGCTGTATAGCTTACGGGAGGACCTCCTCCCCTGTGTTTGATTTCCATAGGGCCAGGTCAGTGATGGTGTTGAGATTGTGTGCCGCGACCAGCTCGAGCGATGATAAAGCACATGAACTGACAGAGGGCCTAGTTATTTTTATCTTTATTTTCCGCATTATGAGCTTTGATGTAATTCAGATATTATAACTATCATGGAGATTTTGTAACACTTTGAGACTTCCACTATTTTTTATATTCGATGTTTCCTTTTTATTACTATTGCTGAGCTGATATCGTTTTAATAGAATTTTGGTCAATATATAGTCCATGTTATAGTGTTTTCGTAGCGCCTTCGGAGAGATCCTCGCCACGTGGTGTTGGTCGATTTGGGGGTGTTACATTTATGGTATCAGAGCCGCTGTTCGGACTCTTTTGATGTCTTATTGTATAGTATGGTATAAGAGTGGTTCATGTGCTATCGCTGAGCTGTCGCCATACTCTCCATCAAAAGAGGACTGCAAGTCAAATTCATGTTTATGATATGATATTGGTTCTAATGTATTGTTCTTTCATGATTAAAGGATAAAGATGTCAAGACGATCAGAAAGGATTCAGGAGCGGGGGACCGGGTCGGTTCATATTGCTCCTGAAGTGCCAGAAGGCCTAGAGGGCCCAATTACTAAGTCCCAGACTTTAGCTCAGCAGGGTCGGGGACGAGGCCGTGGTCGAGGCCACACTCCCAGCCACGGCCGAGGATGGGGCCGCAATGCGAGGGCACAATCGCAGGAGGAACTCATTGATGAGACTGACCCACTGGAGGGCAGTCAAATCGGAGGCGGCCAGTCCGCGATCCGACGTCGCACGCGGGGACCCCGACAGGAAATTTCTGAGGATACTTTAGAGGCATTTCTGAGGCTAAATTCGTCTCGGATTGAGGGCAAGCCAGATTTCTTCAAAGTAGAACAATGGATAGAAACCCTGAACCGAATCTTTAAGTTGATGAGGCATGCCGAAGGAAGAAAGGTGCTATACGTTGTCCACCTGATCACCGACACTGCCATGGGTTGGTCTACTAGAGCCACCAAGTTCAGGGGGCTGGAGGAAGAAGATATATCATGAGAGGAGTTTAAGGAGGCATTTGCAGACCAATACACTCCTGAGCACGACCGGGACAGCAAGCTTGAAGAATTTTTGGAGCTCGTGCAAGGAACCATGACAGTGGTGGAATACCACACACAGTTTGTCATGCTGGAGCAGTATTGCCCTATGCCATTTGTGAGACGCATAAGGGCAAAAAAATTCATCAATGGTCTGCGACAGGACCTGAAGACCGAAGTCCTTTCTGGGGACTGTGACACCTTAGAAAAGGCGGTGAGACTGACCACCCGCATGGAGAAGGACCAGGCTGATGCAAGGCAAGAGCCCCAGCCAAGCTAGCGGAGCCACAACGATTTCGGACTGAAGATCGTCGACAATTCAGGAGGGACGATCGTCGCGATCGCTGTCGCAGGCCTTATTATCAGAGAGAGGCCCATCGCTATGCTCCACCTCCTCATCGCCCAACACCAGCACAGCATCAGGTATAAAGATTTCAAAATATTAACTAAGAATATGTTAAGCGTGATAATTAACTCACGTTTCATGTAATAGCCTCTGAGACAGCTGCCACCTCCTCCTCGTCAGCCTCAGCCACAGGCACTAGTAGTTCAACAAAGGCCTCTCTGCCCTCATTGCGAGCGATATCATTTCGACGAATGCCGCAGGAGGAATGACGCGTGCATACAGTGCGGATAGTTCGGGCACTTTGCCCGAAATTGCCCCCAACATGCTAGGGGAGGTCGTGATAACCAGGGCGCCGGCGGCGCAAATCCCGTGATCCAGGGCAGGGTGCACCATATGGAGGCAAATGCTACCCAGAATGATAACGATGTTATCAGAGGTATCCTTCCTATTGCTGATGTGTTTGCTATTATATTGTTTGATTCAGGGGCCACACACTCGTTTATTTTGGAGTCGTGTGCCCAAACTCTTGGCTTGTCTTTATAGTAGATGCCTCATGCCATGAGGGTGAGCACCCCCATGGAAGATCTTCACACGGCTAGGTACATTCCGAATGTGCCGGTCACCGTGGAGAAGAAAAATTTTTCTGCAGATCTTATTGTCATCCTGATGACCGACTATGACGTCATCCTAAGGATGAATTGACTTTCTTACCATGATGCAGCTTTGCATTGCAAGCAGAAAAGGATCACTATAGGTGGACAGGACAAGCCTAAGGCAATTATCAGGAGTACTCCATCAGAAAGTAAGAAAGTGATTGTCTCAATTATGAAGGCTTAAAAGATGATCCAGAAGGGATGCTGTGCCTACTTGGCAAGTGTGGTGAAGACCGACACACCAGCCACCGCGCTGCAACAGATAGATGTAGTGCATGAGTTTCCAGACGTTTTCTCTGAAGATACATCAAGATTATCACTGAGGCGCGAGATAGACTTCAAGATTGAACTTCTACCTGGCACCGCACCCATCTCCAAGGCACTGTATCGCATGGCACCTGCCGAGATGCTAAAGTTAAAGAAGCAGATACAGGAATTGTTAGACAAAGGCTTCATTCGACCGAGTGTCTCACCGTGGGGAGCGCATGTACTGTTTCTGAAAAAGAAAGATGGTTCAATGCGGCTTTGCATTGACTATAGGATGCTTAACAAGGTGACGGTGAAAAACAAGTACCCTCTGCCCCGCATTGATGATCTTTTCGACCAGTTGTCCAAAGCATCCGTATTCTCCAAGATCGATCTGCGGAGTGGCTACCATCAGTTGATGGAGGAAGACATACCGAAGACAGCCTTCCGGTCTAGGTATGGTCATTATGAGTTTTCAGTAATGCCGTTTGGACTGACGAACGCTCCTGCAGCGTTTGTGGATCTGATGAGCAGGACTTTTCGGCCCTACTTGGATCAGTTCGTCATAGTGTTCGTGGATGACATCATGATCTACTCGTCCAGCTCAGAGCAGCATCGAGAGCATCTCAGGATAGTGCTGGAGATCCTACGCCAACACAAGTTGTACGGCAAACTCTCTAAGTGTGAATTTTGGCTGAAGGAGATCATGTTTCTTGGACACAGTATCCAAGAAGAGCATTTTAGTGGACCCCGCAAAGGTAGAAGCAGTGACCAATTGGGCAAGGCCGAAGAATACATCTTAGATCTGCAGCTTTCTGGGATTGGCAGATTATTACAGAAGGTTCATTAGAGACTTCTCCAAAATTGCAGCACCGCTCACGAACCTCACGAAGAAGGCAGAAAGGTTCATCTGGTCTGACAAGTGTGAGCAGAGCTTTCAGACATTGAAGGATCGTCTGACATCAGTACCTGTCCTTATCATCCCAACGGGCAACGGAGGATATGTAGTCTACAGTGATGCATGCGGGACATACTTAGGGTGTGTGCTAATGCAGCATGGTAAAGTAGTGGCCTATGCTTCGCGCTAGTTGAAGAAGCATGAGGTCAACTACCCCACACATGACCTAGAGCTAGCAGCAATAGTTTTTGCTTTGAAGATCTGAAGACACTACTTGTATGGGGAGACCTTTGAGATCTTTACAGATCATAAGAGTCTCAAATATATTTTTGACCAGAGGAACTTTAACATGAGGCAGCGCCGTTGGTTGGAGCTCTTGAAGGATTATGAATTTACTATTAATTACCATCCTGGTAAAGCAAATTCAGTGGTAGATGCACTAAGCAGGAAATGAGAAGGTTCATTAGCATATCCCGAGTACGGGAGTACGAGATGTTACAAGAGATAGATCAATGGTGTCCCAGACTTGGTAGTAACGGAGCCATGTAGATGATGTATCAGATGAGGCACAACATGATAGACAGGATCATAGCTGCCCAGAAGGAGGATCCGGAGTATCAGAAGGTGTTGAAGAGATGTCAGAATGAGCCGAAGGACTTCCAAGTATTAGCAGATGGAGGAATTCGATATAGGGACAGGTTATGAGTTCCCACAGATACCACTATCAGACGGAAAGTGATGGATGAGTACCATAAGTCCGAGTTTGCCATCCATCCTGAAAGCACTAAGATGTACAAAGATGTGTAGCGCAGCTACTGGTGGCCTGACATGAAGGGGGAGATAGTTGAGTATGTGTTCAGATGTCTGGTGTGTCAGCAGGTGAAGATCGAGCACCAGAGACCATATAAAAAGTTAAAGCCTCTAGATGTCCCACAGTGGAAGTGGGATAATATCACTATGGATTTTGTATCCAACTTGCCCAAGTCTAAGAAGGGTCATGATGCTATATGGGTGGTGGTAGATAGATTCACTAAGGCGGCGCACTTCATTCCCATCCGATGGAAGCAATCGGTAGAGAGTCTACTAGACCTGCATGTTAGAGAGGTGATTAGATTACATGGCATCCCAGCATCGATTATTTCTGACAGAGACCATAGATTCACTACTAGATTCTAGAAGAGCACGCAGGAGGCATTTGGCACCAGGCTGAATTTCAGCACTGCTTTCCATCCTCAGACCGATGGGCAGTCTGAGAGGACTATTTAGACATTAGAGGACATACTGCGAGCTTGTGCACTAGATTGACAGGGCAGCTGGGATGAGCATATTCATCTGATCGAGTTTGCTTATAATAACAGCTACCATTCCAGTATCGACATGGCGCCCTTTGAGACTTTATATGGCAGACCTTGTCGTTCACCCGCTCATTAGGGTGAAGTGGGTGAAGAGAAGATCATGAGCAAGGAAGAAGTGAAAGAGGCAGTAGAGTATGTTGAGAAAGTGGAGCTGATCAAACAGAGGATGAAGACAGCTCAGGGCAGACAAAAAAGTTATGCTGATAAGGGCAGATGTGAGTAGATCTTTCAGGCTGGTGATCAGGTTCTGCTGAAGATGTCTCCTATGAAGGGAGTTATTAGGTTCAGTAAGCGAGGGAAGCTCAGCCCTCGGTACATGGGACCCTTCGAGGTACTCGAATTAGTAGGTGAAGCAGCATGCATTCTAGTCTTGCCACCTTCCTCTGGGCGATTGCATAATGTGTTTCATGTTTCCATGCTTAAGAAGTACAAGCATGATGCTGCTAATGTTTTACAGATCGAAGAGCCAAATTTAGTTGCGAATTTGATCTTCGCAGAGTACCCAACACATATAGTGGAACGAAAAGTACAACGCCAGAAGAATAAAGAGTAGCCTGGCGTTATCACCATGACGAGGAGGCCACATGGAAACTCGAGTCGGAGATGCGCCAGGAGTTCTCGCATCTATTCGGTAAGATCTCTATTTAGTGCAAAATTCGAGGACAAATTTTTTTAAGGGGGTAATGATGTAATACCCGGTTAAAAAAATAAAAAATAAATAATATAGTAAAGTTAAGTTGTAAAAACCAACACAATAGCCCATTATTGAGCCCATTAGTATGATAAGCCCAAAGATTAACCTATAAAAGCATTAGATACCTTAAACACACTCTAGCCACCCATTTCCTCTCCCTCACCTCTCTCTCTTCTTCCCCAAGCACATTTCATCCAGCAAAATCAAGGGAGCTCCAGCAAGGTTTCACCAAGGTTCTTCTTCATTCTGCACCTTCTTTGATTTTCAGCATCATCCCCTCACTCTCTTCCCCAATCGGAATACTTTGTAGGTGGAGAACGACAATGGGAGGGTGATTATCAGTGATCGGAGAGGCTTCAAGCAAGAATCACTCCAGAAGGAGGTGGGTGAATCCGAAATCCCCTTGCATAACTTAATTAACAATATAATAGAATTAGGGTTCTTATTATGAAATGTGTTCTTGATTGATGAGAATGAATGGAAAAAATGATTGATTGTGTTTCTTGTGTTTGATTCATGTTTTGGGATTTTTATGACTATAGACGTGTTCTGTTTTAGTCCTCCATGCTTAGATGATTGATTGTATGCATTGATTGCATTTCTGGATTGAAAATCGTTGAAAATTGGATTCTGTCCGATTATATTTTCACTGCGACCGATCGACCGATCCAGAATATCGGTCGACCGGTGATATGAAAATCGGTCGACCGATCGTTAGAGACTGGTCGACCGATCATTCCTTTCGGGCCTTTTATAGGTCGATCGATCGGCCGACCGAAGCTCCTTTTCAGACTAAGTATTATCGGTTGACCAATCCAGAGATATCGATCGACCGATGCTCAAGACTTGTTGTATTGCATTAAGACCAACCGGTCGATTGATCCAAAGATATCGGTCGATCGGTGCTCGGAAGTCGGTCGACCGACCATGAGGACCGATCGATCGAACCTTGACCAGAATGCATATTGGTTGCTGATTTGATTTAGATTCTTTCTATGAGTGTGATGTGCTACTCCCTGCTGATTGAAATGTTATGTGACTGAATCCTTGATATTGTATTGATCTGTTCAGTGATCCAATCCTCTCATAGTAAGCAAGAATGATAAATTGATAAAGTGATTAAGTATGAAAGATGGAAATGTAAATGTGAGTGGTGGCCAGCCCATGCTAAGTGCTTATAAGTGAAGGGTCGCTCTCTTAGCCATGGCTTGATCACCCATTGGTTGCACAAGGCTGTATTGTTTGCTCAGCGTAAAATCCCCAAAAGTTAAAGACACCCAAAGGCACCTAATGCTAAGAGAAAGTAAAAACACAAAGAGTATGGATAAGTGATATGAGCATGATAAGTGAAGTATGATTATTGATTCAGCATGATTATGGTAACCTTTCATGATTATATGATCTCTGATCTCTTTCATTTATTGATATCTCAAATCGAATGATCTTATGTTCTCAAATCTAATCTTGTTACAAGTGATTACTAATTATGACTATTGCTATTTATTGTTATGCATTGAGTACTTTATGGATTCCCATTAGGCTGTATAGCTTACGGGAGGACCTCCTCTCCTGTGTTTGATTTCCACAGGACCAGATCAGTGATGATATTGAGATTGTGTGCCGCGACCAGCTCGAGCGATGATAAAGCACATGAACTGACAGAGGGCCTAGTTATCTTTATCTTTATTTTCCGCATTATGAGCTTTGATATAATTCATATATTATGACTATCATGGAGACTTTATAACATTTTGAGACTTTCGCTATTTTTGATATTTGATGTTTCCTTTTTATTACTATTGCTGAGCTGATATCGTTTTAATGGAATTTTGGTCAATATATAGTCCATGTTATAGTATTTTCGTAGCGCGGAGAGATCCTTGCCAATTGGCGTTGATCGATTTGGGGGCGTTACACATAAAGACTATCATGAGTGGTGTATGCTTCGTGGACTTGCCTAAATGTGTATATGCATAATGCATTTTCCGTAATGACTGGTAGTCTAATAGTATTATTGGTACAGCATGTTATGAGGGATCACTTTTGATATGCTTTGCTTGAACTACAGTTGGTGCAATCACTTGAAAATTGAGAGACACAAAATGTATCATTTCTGTTGAAAGAATGTTGTTGGCAGGATTTCGGTTTCTTCTTCTCTTCCTCGACCAGTAAAAAATCACAAAGTGAATCTTATAAATTATTTGTGATTGAAGAAATGTTGGGCTTGGCATATGAATTCTCTTTCATGTCCAGCATTGGCAACTATCCCAAGCTCGGATAAAAGAGGAGGGTTGTGTTAGGCCCCGACAGCCAGCGTAAAACCATGTCGAATCTCATGAACATGGATCAACGAATATGGCGTCGTATGATTCATGTAGCCGACCCCACCTAGTGGGATAAGGCTTTGTTGTTGTTGTTGTCGTCGTCGTCCAGCATTGGCAATTGTCTTGTATAATCTTTGATCCCGTGTCTAGGCCTACTATAGCACCTAATCACAGTTGTGATCCTTTTTGTTATAATTTGGTAGTAGTCAATTTTGTAAAACCTTTGTATTCGGCGTTATCATTTTGTTTTAAGAATATTTAGTATTATCTTATGGATGCCATTCTTTCTCTGTGTCATGCGTTTGCTTTGATCTATATTACCCTGGTGTTGTGTCTGCAACGCCCGTTGGGTAAAAAAGGTTTTCGAGCCTGCTTTTCTGATGCAATGGTCAATGTAATATCCTGTACGTAAATAAAAAAAAAAAAGAAACAAGCAAAGAAAAGCTCACCCGCCCTCGGCCCACAAAGCCCAAGACCCATGACCACTAAATGTATAAAAGGGGGCAACTTAAACTAACCTAAAGCTACAGTAGCTTTGACCCCACTCGGCCGAAAGCACCTCCAAAGTCATCTTTTTGCTACAGTAACCCCATTGCCAATCTCCTTCTCTCCTGCCATTCCACTGTAGCTACAGTGTTCATTCTCTTTCTCCATTGACGTGAACAGCAAGAAGAAACCCAACCCTGCTACAGTAAGATCCCATAATTTATTCATTGGTCAATATCAAGCTCTTTTACCATTTTTCTCTCTCTTTGTTTGATTATAAGCAAGAGATTAGCTCACCATTTCCTCTCTTAATTATCATGACAGTCTCATTAGAGTCTTTGGAGCTAAAGGAAGAAGGAAGAAGTTAGGAATTAGGACATAAGCTAAGCAAGGTATGTTTGAGGCGATCCAAAGATCCAAATCTCACCCTAATGATATTTTAATGTATGGATTAGGGCATAAGAGCAAACCCACTTATTCTTAGAGTGAAGGGTTAGGAATATGTGCATTTGATGTTATGTTTCTTAAAATTACTATTCTTTTGCTATCCATGATTAGAATGTCATGTGTTTAGTAGCTTCATGTTCTAATTGCTCATTATGCTTAGTATTAGAATGTTCATTGTTGTTATGATGGTTTATTATGAAAATGTTAAAGCTCATGGACATGTATGACCTTGATTAGCATGCTAAATGACTTCATGTGAAAATCCCATGTGGTTCATGATTAAAGTGTTAAGAATGATATAGAATGTCTCATATGATGTTTGTGAATCAATATGTGTTTAAAATATTGATGTATGTAAGATTTGGAAAGAAATCTTGTAAAAGTCGTGTTTCTGTCGGCCCAGAACGGGCGACCGATAATGTATCGATCGATCGTTCTGGAGACCATTTGTAGTCTCGCACTCTGTCCGATGGTCGACCGATTATATAATGGTTGTCCGTTTTGGGAAGAGTCGAACATTCTGTGATTAGCGGGCGACCAAACACCCTGTTTCGATCGTCCGATAGCAATGTAAAGGTCGACCGATATAATAATGGTCGTCCGATATGTGTAGTCGAAATATTCGACACATTATGTGATTAGCGGACGTTCGAACACCTTGTTTCGGTCGTCCAAAAGCCAAGTATCGATCGACCGATATCTCAGCGATCGTCCGATTTGAGTAGCAGTTACATTCTGTGATTAGCGAACGATCCGAAGCTCATTTCGGACGTTCGAAAAGACCAATGCGGTCGATCGTTATTCCAGCGGTCGTCCGATTTAGAAGAGTGTCACATTCTGTGATTAACGGACGAACCGAAGTCTGATTTCGGTCGTCCGAAAGGACCATATTGGTCGACCATTAACCTGAACGATCGTCCGATATCCTTCCAATGGTCGACTGTTACCCAAAACGATCGTCCGTTTTGGAAGCTGATTGGCTATGATTGAATGTCAACACATAGTATGATTTGAAGTAGGTATGACCTTAAATAGGATTAAAACATGCAACATGTATGAATGATTGTATGTATTGATGAAAGCAAGTAAAAGACGGATTGGCGTGAAGGTGACTTGTTGTAATCGAGGAGGAGAAATGAGTTTCACCATTGAGTGTGGCATTTCTCGGGGAAACGAGTTCCACCCTTGAGTGTGACGTTTCAAGTCGAGGCGAGTTCCACCCTTAAGCGTGTCGTCTCTATTGGGCCTACGTGAAACCAGGAGGCGAGTTCCACCCTTGAGTGTGGCGTCTCTATTGGCCTACCACGAACCCAATTATGGCATAGCTAGCCATTTTCCCACGAACTCAACATGATCTTCCCAATCAACAAGTTAAAGAAGTATTTAAGTAAAGATGAAAGATGAAAAGATGAATGATGAATGATGAATGATGAATGATGAATGATTTGGGACATAAAGTAAAGATGTTAAAGAAGTATGATGAAGTATACACCTATGAGGATGCAATGTAAATGTCCACTTGTCACATCGTATCATGACATGATGAAAGATGATAAAGTAAAGTAAGATAAGACATGGTATGCATTAGCATAATGATAAGTTACGATGTGCTTGACTTAAAGATGATGATGTTACATGTTATCTTATCTTGCCATGATGATATGCTCACATGCCATGTAGTATGCATAAGTAGTTCATAGCATGCATATGATTTATGTTCCATGATGATGATATACATATGCCATGACATGTAGAGATTATGTTATAAGGTCATAGCATGCATGGGCCTCAACATACTCTAACGGGATAAATCCCCTGCACCACATGGATCCGTGCAGGTATGGATGGGGCTTAGGTTCGGCGGTGAGGGACTCTTCATGAAGACGTTGCACATGGACGGGTCGGATTACGGCCCAAGTTATCTTACTTATATTATGTCATTATAATGAACTCTTGTAAGAATCATTTATGTATGACTTATGGGCCTTATGGAGTCATGTATTTTACTTATGGGCCTTATGGGTATACGTTAGAGCCTATTAGACCCATGAGCCAGTATGTTATTTTAGGTTTATTTTATTTATCCATGAAATCTTCCATTATTCATGATGTTATTGTCTTAAGTTTATTATATTATCTTTCCGCTGCAAAGTTTTATAAAATTAGGTCAAGTCAAAAGTAACGCCACCCGAAATTTGACAACTATATTAGGGTCGGATTTTGAGGACATTATAGTCAAACACAATGTCCATGGAACATATGATCCATATGACATCGACAGGCATGGGCACGTGTCTTTGAGAGAAGTTGGTGGACCTGGGTATTTATATTTTAATTTCTTCCACCATCTCATACTTAAAGCTAACACCCTTTACATCACTCGCCTTATGTTGCAGTCCACTCGAAAGAAGATTTGAAGTTTTGAACAGATGATTCTTTTTTTTATTTTTGAGAAGAAAAAGAAGTGGAGAGAACACACCATTGAAAACCAATTGGTTGGGGATCGGAGAGACAGCTGAGATTGTCCAAACAGAAGAACTGGTATTGGAGTGCCTGGAGTGCCTACTGGGAAAGGACACCCTGTTTCACCACAAAGAGTGATGTTGAGTGGCTACAGGACTATCATTCCATAAACACAAGTGATGGTCTGTTCATTCAGGTGGCACAGCACTGAACCAAGACATACTCCTGTGGAAGGAAAACGACACAACTATGCAGAGTCACCTGCCTGGCGGCCTCCATGATTTGCTCTGCCAGATTGGTGCTTAGCTGGCCGAACCTCAATGTCTCTCCCATGGAAGCATTGGATCCTTTGGGAGACCATCTTAGCCTCCTATATATATTGCAGTTAATTATCCTCTTTGTAGTTAAATATTGCCTTCAATACATGATGCTCCAAAAGCTTCTACTGTCGTCGGTTGTTTCATTGTCATGGTCCAAACAACACTTCCATGTGCATAAAGTTGACTAAATTATTGGAGCGACTAAAAAGCCTGGCAATGGCCTCCACTCCATTTAATATGACAGCAATAGTTTACCGTCGCCGGAATCCGGAAAGGAGGAAGAGGATGGCAACTTCGCACGCATTCTACTGCAAGGTGCTGCAAAAATGTGAAAACGCACGATAACATGAAATTGAAATTGAAGAAAAGAAAGCACTAGAGAGGAACCTGCTGCACTAGTTACGAAAGTGTCAACAAAGCAAATTGAGATATTATATCACAAGGAATGCAGCTGCAAGAGCTAGCTATATGTCCATATATTACAAACAACGATTCTTCAGCATAAGCATTAGGCATCAGGCAACAAGTACAGCTGTCCTATCCTTATGTTAAATGGGTTCTCCCTCATGTCATATTTGCACAAACACAATTTTCCTTGTGCAGAAAGAAACGAGGGAGGGAGAGATGTGAAGCATTGGCATCTGGTATAGATGAACATTCAGGCGGAACGCTCTCTTCGCCTAAAATGTAGCTGATGATGTCCTCTGCAGCCTGCTCTTGGTGGCGGCAGATGCTTGAGCTGCCATTGCCGCACGCAGCTGTCCACAGAACAGAGACCTATCAAAACCTTATTTCTCCAGCTACCCGAAATAGAAGAAATAAGTAGTAATCAGTCCCTAGGGAAGATTTTTTTTTCTTCTCGTACGTAATTACCTGCCCGCACTGCCTCTCCAGCTTTCTATTCTCCTTCACAAGTTGATCAACTTCTAGTTCTAGTTCATATGTGTAAGCCTGTTCCATGATGTAACATGAGATTTGTTGCGAATAGAACATCGATGATCGATGAATAATCAAAACAATGAAAGAAAGAAAAGATGAACACAGAAATTTAACGTGGTAAAACTCTCTTGATCAATATGAACAAGAGAGAAACATCCACGGGCAAAGGAGGCCGCCGCCAGAAATTTATTTTATGAGCCAAAAAATAATATACATCATATAAAATCGTAACCCTAACGGCCCAAGCCCTCCGCTTCCGCCACAGATTCTCATTTTTTCTCCTTTTTCATTTTTTTCTTTCATAATTTTGGGTACATGGTACATAATTCAAGGCACATCAACAAATCTCCACCTTAACTTTAATTTCACAAAACTCTCAAAAAATAAAATGCTCAACATGCTCTCCTTTGCCGAATGGCCCACGAGGGCCTAGCTTGATCTTTGCGTAACGCCCGCCAAGTCTGAACAATAGTCAAACTTGGCAACATGTAAGCTCTTTGTCATCATATCTGCTGGATTGTCATGTGTGCTAATCTTCTAAACTTGAACATCTTGCTTTTCCACAATATCTCGAACAAAATGATATCTCACATCTATATGTTTTGTTATTTCATGATGCATTTGATCTTTTGTAAGATGTATTGCACTCTGACTATCACAATATATGACAGTAGCTTCCTCTTTCATAGTGAGCTCTCCAACTAATCCTCTCAACCAGATAGTTTTTTTCACAGCTTCAGTGATGGTCATGTATTCAACTTCAGTAGTGGATAATGCTACTGTATCCTGCAAAATAGTTTTCCAACTCACAGCACAATCAGTAATAGTAAAGACATAACCAGTTAGGGACCTTCTTCTATCAAGATCTCCTGCAAATTCTGAATCAACATAACCAACCAGTCTAGCTGAATTTCTACCAAATTCCAAGCATACATCAGAAGTACCTCTTAAATATCTCAGTATCCACTTAACAGCTTCCCAGTGCTTCTTTCCTGAATTATACATATATCTACTAACAACACTGACAACATGAGATATATCTGGACGAGTGCAAATCATTGTATACATAATGCTACCAACTGCACTACAGTAAGGAACTTTTGACATATACCTTTTGTCTTCATCTGATTGAGGTGAACATGAAGCTGAGAGTTTAAAGTGTGCTGCAATTGGTGTACTGACAGCCTTAGCATTCTGTATTCCAAAACGTTTCAAAACTTTTTCAATATATTTCTGCTGAGACAAAAATAGTCTTCCTGAACTTCTATCTCTAGAAATTTCCATTCCCAAAATCTTCTTTGCTGCTCCAAGATCCTTCATCTCAAATTCAGAACTTAACTTATTTTTCAAAATATTAATTTCAGATATATCTTTCGCTGCAATTAATATATCATCAACATAGAGCAACAAATAGATGAATGAACCATCGGCAAGTTGATTCAAATAAACGCAACTATCATATTTGCTTCTAGCAAAACCAATATTCAACATGAATGAATCAAACCTTTTATACCACTGCCGAGGGGATTGTTTAAGTCCATACAAGGACTTCTTCAGATGGCAAACTTGATCTTCTCTATCTTCAACATGAAAACCCTCCGGCTGCTCCATATATATATCTTCTTCTAGATCGCCATGTAAGAATGTAGTCTTAACATCTAACTGCTCAAATTCAAGATTTTGCAAAGCAACAATAGCAAGTAAAGTACGAATAGAAGTATGTTTCACAACTAGAGAGAACATATCATGAAAATCAACACCCTCCACTTGACTGTACCCTTTTGCCACCAATCTTGCGTTGTACTTTGTCTCTTCATTATTGATTCGTTCTTTCTTCTTGAACACCCATTTGCAGCCAACAATGTTCTTATTCTCGGATTATTTTACAAGATCCCAAGTGCCATTCTTCTGTAGAGATTTCATCTCCTCCTGTATTGCTATTAACCACTTATTACAATCAGAACTTCGAATAGCTTCAAAATAGGAGGAAGGATCAGGTAACTCAATATCTTCAGCAACACTTAGTGCATAAGCGATCAGTTCTTCAAATCCGAGCCTTTGAGGTGCTTTTATTTCTCTCCTCGGTCTATCACGAGCTAACATGTATTGCTGCTGAACTTGAGGTGATATATGAACTTCAAGAGCATCAGGAGTATCATTCTTTTCATCAGAAGAATTTGACAGTTCTAACTCCACCTTCTCCAAAGTTTTCTGCTTTTCTGTATCACCAATAATAGACAAATCTTTTCTCGAGTGAAGCATCACAGATTCATTAAAAGTAACATCTCTACTGATAATAAATTTCTTGATTTCAGGACACCATAATCTATAACATTTAACACCAGATTTATAACCAAGAAATATGCACTTCCTAGCTCTAGATTCAAGCTTTCCATCATTAACATGTGCATATGCAGGACAACCGAAAACTCTTAAATGTGAGTAATTAAGAGAATTACCTGACCACACTTCTTCAAGAATTTTTAAGTCTAAGGATCGGTGAGGAGACCGATTCACTAAGTGACATGCCAGGTTAACAGCCTCTGTCCAAAACTCCTTGCCAAGTCCTGCATTTGACAGCATACATCGTGCTCTTTCTAGTAAAGTTCTATTCATTCTTTCTGCGACTCCATTCTGTTGTGGAGTTCTCACAACTGTGTGATGCCTTGCAATACCTTCTTTGTCACAGAATTTATTGAACTTAGAATTACAGAATTCTAGTCCATTATCAGTCCTCAGTCTCTTCACAACTTTTCCAGATTGCTTCTCTAGCAAAGTCTTCCATGACTTGAATGTTTCGAATACATCATCTTTATGCTTTAAAAAATAGACCCAAACTTTTCTAAAGAAATCATCAATAAATGTCAGCAAATACCTATTTCCTCCTTTCGAAGGAACCTGAGAAGGACCCCATAAATCTGAATGGATGTAATCAAGGGTTCCCTTCGTCTTATGAATGGCTGAGCCGAAACTAACTCTCTTCTGCTTTCCGAAGATACAATGCTCACACAGCTCTAACTTTCCAACTTTTGCACCAGGAAGAAGACCTCTGTTACTGAGAACTTGCATGCCCTTCTCACTTATATGGCACAAACGCATGTGCCATAACTTTGTGCAATCTTCCTCTGAGGTAGATGAGACTACTGTTGAACCTATCACCGTCGAACCTTGGAGAACATACAAACTACCAATTTTGAGGCCTTTCATCAACACAAGAGCACCACGGGAAATTTTCATTCCATTAGACTCAATAACAACTTTGCAACCATTTGAGTCTAAGACACCGAGAGAGATAAGATTCTTCTTCAGATCAGGAACATGTCTGACTTCTGATAATGTCCTAATAATTTCATCATGCATCTTAATCTGGATGGACCCAATACCAACAGTCTTACAGGCAGCATTGTTGCCCATAAGAACGACTCCACCTTCAACAGATTTGTACGTGGAGAACCAATCTCGATTGGGACACATATGATATGAGCATCCAGAATCGAGAATCCATTCACTTGATGATCTGAATTTGTTTGATGTCGTTACCAATAGAACATCTTCATTATCACTTTCTGCTACACCGGCATCTGCAACTTCAGCCTTCTGATTTCCCTTCTCGTTGCCATCGTTAATCCTTTTATTCTTATTATGTAATTTGTAACACTCTGCTTTGATATGACCCTTCTTCTTGCAATAATTTCAGACTTTATCTATGTTCTTCGACTTGGATCTGGATCTATCTTGATTTTGATTTCTCGTCTGATGTCTGCCTCTTGCGATCAGACCTGAGGCTTGATCATCAAATTTGCTGCTTGATCCCAATTCATTATCCAATTCTTTGCTCAACAGTCTGCCCTTAACATCTTCAAACGTGAGTTTGTCCCTACCGTAGATCATCGTCTCCTTAAATGTTTTATATGAAGATGGCAGAGAACAAAGAAGTAATAGGGCATGATCTTCATCATCAACATTTGCATCTACGTTCTTCAAATCATTGATTAGGGCAATGAACTCATTGATATATGATTTGATCGACGTACCTTCGGCCATACGAAAGGTGTATAGCCGCTGCTTCAACACAAGTCGATTCGCTAGGGTTTTCGTCAGATACAGAGTTTTCAACTTCGTCCAAAGACCGGCCGTCGTCTTCTCTGCGAGAACTTCCTGAAGAACATCGTTCGTCAGGCACAACTGAATCGCAGACATGGCCTTCTCGTCGAGATCCTCCCAAGTGGACGCCTCCATGGCGTCAGGCTTTTGACCCGACAGCGCCTTCTTTAACTCATTCTGAACCAGGATGGCATGCATCCGAACCTGCCACAAACTGAAATTTGTGTTCCCGTCGAACTTCTCGATGTCGAACTTCGTTGTAGTCATCTTCGCGGAAAGAAACTCGGCTCTGATACCAATTTGTTGCGAATAGAACACCGAGGATCGATGAATAATCAAAACAACGAAAGAAAGAGAAGATGAATACAGAGATTTAACGTGATAAAACTCTCTTGATCAATGTGAACAAGAGAGAAACATCCACGGGCAAAGGAGGCTGCCGTCAGAAATTTTCACTTTGAGCTAAAAGAGAATGTACATCATATAAAACCCTAACCCTCGTATATAAAGGTCCTAACGGCCCAAGCCCTCCGCTTCCGCCACAGATTCTCATTTTTCCTCCTTTTTCATTTTTTTCTTTCATAATTTTGGGTACATGGTACATAATTCAAGGCACATCAACAAGATTTCAAAATCCAACAAGAAGATAGGGGTGGCCAAAGAAAAGAAAAGAAAATCTAGTGGATGTTTATTGAGGCCGATGTCTAGAACTCCAAACTTTGGTTGGGGAGAGAGAGAGAGAGATCAGATGGATTGAGTGCCTGCTTCCTGGCTCTAGAGCGAGCAGCCGCCTCCCAATTTTTCATCATTCGCTTCCTATGTCAATCAACCCCGTCACCGACGCCGATGTCCGACTGTTGTTTCTGAGGTCACTCTCGGCGTGGCAAGCAGTGAGCCGTGCAGCAGAGGACGGGAATCCATCGACGTCGACGAAGAATGGAACATACCTGTTGCTGCTGCTGTGGCCGCCCAAGAAGAAGTGCCCAAAAGTACGGCTGAGCCCCGTCGTTAATCGCGAGGTGTTCGGCGAAGGCACAACATCGCTCGCCGTCAGAGTCCCCGAGAGCAAATCTGTTACAGATGATGTAACTTCCTTACAATTGCGTAGGATATTGTCCGCTTTGGGCATCAGCCCGCACGATTTTACCAAAACGCGTCCTACCATGCCAAGGTCATGGTCCCATATATACCTAGTATCTCTCCCGTAACTTATGCATGTGGGACTAATCTAAGGCATGTCTCATGCACCCTTCCCCCCTTAGGGGACTCAACGCTCTCGTTGAGTGATCGCACCCCACCATGCACAGAGACTCACGTGGAGTGGTTCTGATACCATATGTAACATCCTTGCACTTGCGTAGGATATTATCCGCTTTGGGCCTTCACCCGCACGGTTTTCTCCAAACGCGTGAAGAACATGTTGTAACATTCCCCACCAGCGTGTGATATTGTCCGCTCTGGGCCTCGGCCCGCACGGTTTTATTAAAACGCATCACACCTGGGGAAGGATATATTTCCATATATACCCAGCATCTTTCCCGTGACTTATGCATGTGGGACTAATCCAAAGCATGCCCCATGCATCTGTCCCCCCTTAGGGGACTCAACGCCCTCGTTGAGTGATCGCACCCCACCATGCACAGAGGCTCACGCGGAGTGGCTATGATACCATATGTAACATTCCCCACCAGCGTGTGATATTGTCCGCTCTAGACCTCAGCCCGCACGATTTTTTAAAAATGCGTCACACTTAGTGAATGACATGCTCCCATATATATCCAGTCTCTCTCCCGTGACTTATGCATGTGGGACTAATCCAAAGCATGCCCCACGCATCTCAGTTATCATAATCTCAGTTACGTTTAGCCATTCCTAAAATAAAATCGGCAAAACCTCCCTCCCTCCCTCCCTCCCTCCCTCCCTTACATACAAAAGATGGATATATATTCATCAAAGTTTAAAAAGAACTATAAGATATGACATTCGCATATTGTCATCATATTTTTTTTTCACAAACCATCTCACATATAACCCTACATGATCAAGTCTTATACAACCTTACAAAAAGTTACTCACAAACTTAATTACAACATATCTAAGACTATCTATTACACATGCATGCTTCCAAAAACAAAAGTGAAGGGGGATTAAAGCGCTCCAGCGGCTCGGCCTCTTCTCTATATGCAACAAAAATAAACTCCGAGTCGACTCAACTCGAGAACTTACGAGTACAACAACAACAACAACAACAACAAAGCCTTATCCCACTAGGTGGGGTCGGCTACATGGATCATATGACGTCATTCCGTATTCGTTAATTCATATTCATGAGATTCGACAGGATTTTACGCTGGCTGTCGGGGCCTAACACAACCCTCCTCCTTTATCCGGACTTGGGACCGGCTATAAAACATAGGCTATAAAACATAGGCTTGAGATCGAGATTAAGGTAGTGAATTTTTTTTTCTTTTTTGAGTTAAAGGTATTGAATTATTGTCACTAAACAACATACTTCATAAAATGTTCATAAACGAGAGCACATAAAATTATCTTTCCAGCAATAAAAACACACTAGATTGAGCAGCGTAAATAATTAACTCAGAACTTCTATTTGGTGGATGTAAACAGACAAAATATCTGCTGATACTAAAGTAGCATTATAAACGAGTTCTACAAACTGTGGTAGGTTTTGACCAACTGCATAGATGTATGTAATAACATATTATCAGAACCAGAAGAAGGGTGGAATGATTGTTTAATTATGTTTTACATGCCACACCACAATTTTCCTTAGAGAGGGTGCATAGTGGTCATGACTCGAGCCATGAATCAGACAATAAAATCTGAAAACATAGGGTGCAGAAAAGTTACATAAATATGCAATGTAATGGAAACTAGCCCAATAAACAAAGGAAACCAAACTTTATCCGTTAGAAGTCTTTCTTTTTTCCCTGTATGGACCGTAGTCACAAATTTGATTAAGTTCGGGAACTATTTATGATATGCAAAGGAAAGACTAACCTTATATGGTGAATCAGTTGACGAGCACATGCAACATGATAAGGCTCATCTCTTTTACCAAAGGAAAGATTAATTTCTTTTGTTACATTGAATACCACAAATGGCAGGCTTGTAACAGTACACTTTCCGAAGCAGACAACATCATCCCTGATGTGTCTGTCCAATTTGTTCTTGTGAAACACTAAACTAAACCATATCTAAATAAGTCTCCTTTCTTGTTTCAGTCAGCATCCAGCCAATAGCAGGCTGATGCACCATAAGAAAATAGTAATAATAATATCAGGCTGGTTCAACATGACAAAATTCTAACTCATTCCGGTTCCTTTTTTCTTTTGAAAATTGTCATCAACAATTTTAGACCTTGAAGAATCTCTATGTTACTGCTTTAGCACACTGAAAACAAGGTATTTTTTTCTTACACACGTAATATAGTACCAATATATTCAATAGGATATCTGGCTGATCCTCAACAACTAGTGAGCTTCTGGCCTAAATAATAATAATAACAATAATGAACTTCTGAAGATAATAAAATATATCTCAGGATCATATGATGCTTCAAAGGTAGACCATCATTTTTCATCAACCATGTTATCCTATACCACATGACAACTGAAGCATAAGAAAACTCTTTGAACCAAAATGATATCTCATCTATACAAACTTCATCGGTTCCTTCATTACTCCAGCTACTTGAGGATGGGAAGCAAACACAACATTTTCTACCATAACTCCCAAGTTTAAGATATATGAACATTTATTTCAACCTTCATAAACCTAACACTGTCACCACGCCAACACAATGTTTTCCACCAGAACTCGTATCTATTACGGATTCCAAATACAAAGTTCTCTCAGGTGAAGTGAAACTATCAGCACAACACGTATATACTCGCACTTGCCAAAAATCCACCACCAATATGATGGGGGGAAAATTTACTACCTCTGTAGAAGTAATTTGGACACAATTAATGTTACAAAAAACGCCAAATGGTCTAACTTAGATATATTTAATCAGATAAATGGAACGCCCTAAAAGAACAGCGACCTTTCTGTCAGCAAATACTTATCGCCGGCGGTGGTTCTCAAATTGAAGCAGCAGTGAGAAGAACCATATGAAGACAGAAATAATACCTAGTTCCCGGAGGCAATGGATCTGGAATATGCGCTTACTCGCCGACGGCTGGTCGCCGGCGGCTAGCACCCTACCCACGTTATAAAAATGTCAAGATGCATCAGCTTAAGGTTATCAAGTTACTTACAATAACAGTGCGAACGACACCACCACTTGCTCCATCACGCGCAATAGCAAGAGAAACAGCCTTAACCACCAATTCCTCGGCTTCTTCTTACGAGTATCTAAAAAAAATATTTAAAATGGATTTTATGAACAACAATCATTTTCTCAGTGAGTGGAATAAAAGTACAACATAGGGGAACAATACGAGTGCATATAGCATATAACATTTAAATAATCACATTTCTTTCATATGAGAAAACATTTAAAGCATAGCATATATAACATAACTTGACAAATCATATGAACTTTCACATAAGTAAAAGTAACTCAAGATATCATAATTTTCATATTTAAACTCCACACATGTGTCATTGCACATACTCATCATGGGTCAATACGTATCCCTCTATGATCATGTGTCATACAGTTAAGCAGAGCTTCATAATCAAGAGTCACAAATACGCATAGCAAATCATGGGTCAATACGTATCCCTTGATGATTGTGTGTCATACAGTTAAGCAGAGCTTCACAATCAAGAGTCTCAGATACGCAAAGCAATCATGGGTCAATACGTATCCCAATCATGATTGTTGCCACCCAGTCATGATTCTCAGATACGCAGAACGATCATGGGTTAATACGTGCACGCAGAGCAGCCATCAAAGGGCAAAAACACCCGATATACGCCCCAAAGGCTTCATGTATATCGAATGCGGTCCCAAAGACCTTTTTCAAATAGCATGACTAATGAACACATGGAGTTTAACAATATCAAATTATACATATCATAATCTCATATTATTATCAAATAAAACTTATTTTCACTTCACAAGCATTGTTCCCTAAAAACATTTTTGTATAAGATGTTACTCCATCTCATATGAAATCCTTGAAACATATCATAAATATTTTTCATATCTCAAGATATGTTTCAATAATAACAATAATAAGCTTTGCTTGAGGTAATACCATAAATAAAAGAATTAACATATAACATTTTGCTATGTTGTAAATTTACCCACTCAACTTTTACTTTATCACTTCAAGGAGATTTATTAGATTTCCTCCCTTTCACTTGTAACTTGATGTTTTCCTACAAGCAATAACGCCTTTTTACTTTTCAATCGCTAATAAGGTAATATGCAATGCATGCTCATGATGCATGAATGATTATGCACCCTAAAATGCATGTAATCCTCTCTAATACCAATTTCTAGCTTTAGGTATTCATATTCATTAGCTATTCCATACTTGAAACTTTTCAATTTCCCCAAAGCTTAACTAGGTGCTGTTTTGAAATTTCAGGCTGAGTGTCTGTCAATAAATAATTCATAACTTCTTAACTACATGGGCAAATCTTATGATTCTAGATTAATTAGAAACTAGACAAACTAAAGTTTTCAACCCCCAAATATCACTATAAAATTCCAAGTGAATAAGTTAGGACATCCCAAGCAATCTGACCTAGGATTTGTGCCATGGCAGACTGTATGTCACTGAAATATTGATTTATATGTTTCTTCATACTTGTCCACTTAACTAGGGCATAATTTTCCTGAAATCTAGACTTCATTAGTAGTTTTTCATAAAAATTAGAGAATTTAACTCGCTGTATAGTCTTATAACAAAAATAGTTAATTCGGATCGCAATCTGTCAATGTCCTGAAATCTGACAGAAGCATCACTATGAAATGAAAAATTCATTTCTCCCCAAATACAAGTTCAAATAGTATGATTCCACCTCTCACCGAACCCCTGGAATGTCTATTTAAACATATTCAAATTTTAAACCCTAATTCCCTCTATTCGAATCGTGCCCTAATTTACAATTGAGACTTATATCAGACTCGGGACAGGACGAGTGACATGCGAAGTTAAGTTCATAACTTCCTCTATAAAACTCCTTTTTAGGTGATTACAGAGGCCATGAAAAGCTAACTTCGAATGGATGAACCACACAAAATTTCATAATTTATGGTTTGTTTATCACCAAGTACTGATTCTATCAATTAGAAAAGCAATTTCCGGATCAAAACTCACCTGGAACAGCCGACGTTCCCGATTTTCCCCATGTCGGTTCGCTCGCGTTCTTCCTCTGGTAATTTTTCTACAGTGAAAATATAATGTTAAGTGGCTTATATATTTTTTCAGAATTTTCTGAGGTCTTATGACGGTTTGGAAAAATATCCTTTTGAGCAGCTCTTACCTGTCTGCTTCAGCTGCTTGGAACTTAAGTGATGACCAATTATATTTTTTTGTCATAACTAAGTGTTTTAACCCTAATTAAGCTTACTTAATCCTAATTGAACATATATATTATAATATTTAGAAATTTTATGATTTATTTCTAATAATCCTATATAATTACTTTGTAAAGTTTATCAGTAATTAAGTAGTCATTATGCACTAATCGAAATATCAATTACTATATACAAATATCACTAAATGGACATCCAAACTAACTTAGTATGTTAATTAAATGCATGATTATGCACAAATGATGTTTCTAGGGCACGTCCGTGACACATGTTCTTATATATACCCAGCATCTTTCCCGTGACTTATGCATGTGGGACTAATCCAAGACATACCTCATGCACCGTACTCAGCAAGGCATGCCTTAGATTAGTCCCACATGCACACGGAAAAGATGCTAGGTATATATGGAAACATGACCTTGGCATGGTAGGATGTGTTTTGATAAAATCGTGCGGGCTAAGGTCAAAAGCGGACAATATCCTACGCAAGTGCAAGGATGTTATAGATGAAGCGGAAGAGATTACTCCAAGAGATAAACGAAGGAGAAAGAAACTGACATATTTGAAGGATTTTGTCACAAGTTAAAAAAAATATTTGAAGAAACAAGAAGCAAGACAATATATAATACAAAGCAATATTTAGAAAATTCAGCAGTAATTTAATAATATAATGTAGCATGAGATGTAATGTGGTTTGAATAACTGACTCATGTGAGGCAAATAACGGGCCCATATGACATAAATAACTGGCTCATATGAGATAAATAACTGTATATACATGAAATTATATATAAATATAAAAAAGGAAGGATGAAGGGAGATATTTTCTGCTCTTTGAACCAATCTGCTACATATTCATTGTATTGGATTATAGGAGCTTTTCGGTTGCTCGAAAATCCCATTTCCCAACATTTACTCTAGTTGTTTATCTTTTGTTCTTTCCTTCTGGTTTAGATCTCGTCCAGCAGCTATGGATTTAGTGGAAAATATCTGCAAAGTTGGGAAAAAGAAATCAAACATTTGAAAGACTAAACCCTAACATTTTGTTATTTCCTTTCGGTTGCCAACAGGGAGTCTAAAAAGGACCTATCATTTTATATTGTTAAAGAACAAATACTACTGTGAACTTGGGCTTGGAACGACTGGGCTCGAGGGAAGTGGACTGGGCTGTAAGAGTTATAACAAAATCTTGGAGGATTATGCCTCCGAAGGAGCTGGCTATTATAAAAGATTTGTTAGAGGCTATGCTTCTATAGCTGGACCACTAATATATTTACTACAAAACGATGCCTTCAAGGAATGACAAAGCAATAGAGGCTTTTAAAAAATTAAAGGATGCATTGGTATCAGCTCTAATATTACAGTTATCCAACTTCTCTAAATAATTTATGGTTGAAACGGACACTTTCGGATATGGAATTGGAGCTATTTTACTACAAGATAATCTATCAATATGTTATTACAGTAAGAAGTTAACTTCTAGGATGCAAAAGGCTTCAGTATATGTCAGAGAACTATTTGCTATTGTGGAGGCTGTCAAGAAATGGAGACACTATCTATTAGGTCACCACTTCATTATCAAGACTAACCATAAAAGTTTAAAGGAGATAGTGACTCAAGTAATTCAAATGCCTGAGCAACAATAATTTTTAGCCAAGTTAATTGGCTATGATTATTCAATTTTGTACAAACTCGGAGTAGAAAATAAGATAGCTGATGCAAGGAAATTGAAGATAATCAAGAATATCTGCGATTTATAATTGATCAAATTACAAGATCAAGTTGCATCAAAGCCAACTTCTCAATGCGTAACAAATTGGACCACATGAAGAGTCAGCATAACTTGGACCAAATAAATCATGATTTAATCATATTTATTTGGAATTTTCTAAATTAATTAATTATGGAATATACTAATGAGTATTGTAACAAAAATTGAGTTTATTATTTTCCTAAATTAGTTAGGTTACTTGTGCGCTAAGTTAGGGTATTTTCTTTCAACCCAAAGTCTATTCCTAGGGTCTATAAATACTGATCTTCATTGTTATTTAAGGCATCTTTGAATCTATGAAAATTATGGCTAAATTGCTTTGCTGTGAGGGAACTTCTACAATCCGTTCTTCGGGAACTTCCGCTGTTAATTACAAGATTGGCTATCTTGTAATTAAATCCATCTATTTATAATATCGATTGCTTGGTTCATTGTAATCTTGAGGTTGATATTCTGCTGCCTTGAAAATTCGTTTGATCTCGTTTCTTTGATTATCATATATTGTTCCGGTCACTCAAGGCATTGTTCTTGAGTATCGTATCATATGTTGCACATGGTGTAGGATTATGTCCTACTAGATTATTGATTAGCTTTTATTTTTCCGCACATTTAGGATGGTGGAGTCATGGATATTTTCAGCTCCTTGATATTATGGATTTTTAGGTATTGTTATTATTAATTCCGCATTATATAGTTTATAATTTCGTAAAAATTATTGTATATAGAATACTGTAGCGTCTTTGGGACGACTCTGAGCACGTGAAAGTCCCGTGTCGAATGTTACAGTATCAATTTTTTCCTCCAGCTTGCCTAGCCTTTTAAGAACAGATGAAAGAATATCCACTCTTGTATGGAGACGGCGAAGGACGTCAAAATTCCTCCTTGGGTGTAGGATCAATGCCAAATTCGTTGTGGTAAGTATCAAAGATGGGAACATTGTTTGGGAGCTTTCTGGTCACATGACTAGATGCTTAATGGAATATTGCGTATACCGTCATGATAACTGCTGTAAATCCATGCAACTATATGAGCTTAAATTCCCTCGGGATGCCTACTTAAGACCCCTATAAAAAATGCACACGCCATTAACAATGTTTGATTGTTGTATACAAGATTGTTAAGTTCCAGTTTCTACCTAAGTTTGTTTTAGGGGGTGGACTTGTATCATAAATTTGATAGTAAATACGTAGAGTTCAGATACAATAGTAATTTAACCATTTTTATTTTTAAACCCACTTTAAAATATATCAATAAATACATCAAAACTAAAATAACATGAATGATTAGGGAATAAAATGTCACAATTATAAACTTGCAAGAACATCAAATGCAATCTATTTTAAATTTGTCAAGATAAAAAAATATATAAATTCAATTGAAGTCTCATAAGTTAATATAATGAAATTAATAAATTTAGATACAAAAAGATAAATGTATTAAAATAGTATAGTTTAATTTTTTTATCTAAAATAGTATTATTTTATTGCCATTATTATACTTTTCTATATATTTTAATTTATTATACTATTTGATACGAATAAATAAAGATACAAACATTAATATGGCCTAATTTTTTTTTGTCTAAAATAGTATTATTTTATTATCGTTACTATTCTTTTTCTGTATCTTTAAATTTATTATATTGTTTTAAATAAATTTAGTATGATTATAAATAGTATTGAAAAAAACATTTATGTATAGTTTACATGGTAAACAAACAAATGAATAAAAAGCTTATTAAGATGGGAACATTATTTGGGAGCTTCCTGATCACACAACTAGATGCTAAACGGAATATTGTGTATATCATCATCATAACTATTGTAATCCATGCAACTATCTGATCTTGAATTCTCTCTACTCAAAGAGTTGAAAGACCCCGTAAAAAATGCACATGCCATTAACAATGTTTGATCGTTATATACAAGATTGTCAAGTTCGAGTTTTTACTTAAGTTCATTTTAAGGGGTGGACTCGTATTGTAAATTCGGTACATAAATACATAGAGTTCAGATGCAATAGTAATTTAACCATTTTATTTTTATAACCATTTTAAAATATATAAATATATACATAAAAATTAAAATAACATGAATGATTAGAGAATAAAATTTCACAATTATAAACTTGCAAGAACATCAAATGCAATCTATTTTAAAGTTGTCAAGATCCAAAAATATATACAAATTCAATTGAAGCCTCATTAGTTAATATAATGAAATTAATAAATTTAGATACAAATAGACAAATGCATAAAAATAGTATAGTTTAAATTTTTTATCTGAAATAGTATTATTTTATTGACATTATTATACTTTTCTATATATTTTAATTTTATACTATTGATACAAATAAACAAATATACAAACATTAATATAATCTATTTTTTTGTCTAAAATAGTATTATTTTATTGTCGTCATTATCTTTTTCTGTATATTTTAATTTATTATATTGTTTCAAAAAATTTAAGTATGATTATATATATTAATGAAAAAAACATTTATGTATAGTTTACATGGTAAACGAACAAATGAATAAAAACCTTGTTATATACAAGGCTGTCAAGTTCAAATTTCTACCTAAGTTCGTTTTAGGGGGAGGACTCGTATCATAAATTTGGTACGTATTTTAAATGCGTAGAGTTCAGATAAAATATTAATTTAACCATTTTTAGTTTTAAAATCACTTTAAAATATATAAATAAATACATAAAATTAAAATAACATGAATAGTTAGAGAATAAAATTTCACAATTATAAACTTGCAAGAACATCAAATGCAATCTATTTTAAAGTTGTCAAGATCCAAAAATATATATAAATTCAATTGAAACCTCGTTAGTTAATATAATGAAATTAATAAATTTAGATACAAATAGATAAATGTATAAAATAGTATAGTTTAAATTTTTATCTGAAATAGTATTATTTTATTGACATTATTATACTTTTCTATATATTTTAATTTATTATACTATTGATACAAATAAATAAATATACAAACATTAATATAGTCTAATATTTTTGTCTAAAATAGTATTATTTTATAGGGGTTATTATCTTTTTCTGTATATTTTAATTTATTATACTGACTTATTTTGGGAATTAATTCAGAATCCCAGTCGGTTTGTAATTCCTATCATCTGTTAAAGGGAGTTCATATATAAACTCTCTAGGGGTCCAGATAGAGACCCATCCTTGTAATCATCATTATTTCATAACAAAGAAAGCCGCCGCTTCCCAAGAACGTATCTCGATTTAGGATGAACCTCGTAAATCTTCCTCTGTGTTCGTGCGATCTCTCTCCCTCTTTTCGTAACATAGTCTAATATTTTTGTCTAAAATAGTATTATTTTATTACCGTTATTATCTGTTTCTGTATATTTTAATTTATTATACTCTTTTAAATGAATTAAGTATGATTATAAATAGTAATGAAAAAAATATTTATGTATAGTTACATGTTTAACAAACAAATGAATAAAAGCCTTATTATATACAAGATTGTCAAGTTTGAGTTTCTACCTAAGTTTATTTTAGGGGATGAACTCGTATCATAAATTCGGTACGTTAATACTAATATTTTAGGTATCCTAATATAGTCTTAAATTCAAGTCAAATTGGGTTTAATCTTTTATTATTGAGTCATACAAATATTGTGTATCTATTAAATAATAATAATAATATGAATAAATTAATAAGAAAACCTCATCATATACTTAGTGGTGTTTATGGGTCGGGTTTGACCCGACCCAACCCATCTGATTTTGATCGTATCCGATCAACCCGTTGAGTGGTCGGGTGATCCAAATAACATTATTTTCTTTTTAATTTCTTTTTTGCTTTTTTATATTACTTAATATAAAAATATTATATACTATTTATTTAAAAAGCATAAAATAATTTGTTAAACATTTAAATATTATTTTGCACATTCAAAATTTATTATTTTAATATTTTTATACAAAATATAAAATAAAATTTAAGATATATCTGCAGTGAGATTATGGGAAGCTTCCGAAGAAAAAAAATTCCAAACAATATATATTCTCTTGAGATGATTTTGCAAGATGAAAACATAATTTTGTGATTATTTCCATTTGTAATCTTTATCTTATTATGTTTTTAGTTTTCCTTAAGCTACGTAGAAACTCCTCCATATAAAATGTGATGTATATATATTGCATCTATGTCTATAGTATTATTTGAAATCTTATTTTATTATTTTATGTAATGAAAATTTTCAATGCACAATAAAATGGTCAAACTACGTACAAAGTCAACTACGTAGTAAATGCACAATGAGGCATTATTTAAAATAAAAAATTTATTAACAATATTATCAATGAAATTTCATCATTTTTATGAATATATATAGACAATTAATGTGATTAACCATGCACTTTGCATAATCTTACTTCTTTGTCAATAAAATATTTTAGGGAAATTCAACCGAATCGTTCTTCAAATATTTATGAGTCAAGCACAATGTAATTCAAATCATTGCAATGACTCCTCGGCCGAGCGAATCTAAGTCCACACCTCTTTAAATGTTTTTCAGTCATTACTTCACATTTTCTACTGTTGCTGAATCCTTCTTTTGTTCTTCTTTTTTTCTTTATTATGTGATACTTTCTTCATCTTTTATCTTTCTCACATAACATTAGCATCTTAACTTCATTCAATGTTTTAAGACACATCTTAAGAAACACAAACATCATAATAATTGTGAGATACTTTATATCTAATATGCTTTACGAATACATACACTTTTCTTATGAGTGACTTATTTCTTGAGAAGAATATACATCAATACAAGACTTTACTTCATGAGAGTTGGTGCCCTTGAAGCATGTACATAAGGTATATGACTTTACTTATCATCTTTACTTTATATGTAATAACCCAAAATTTTGGGCCAAGGATATTTGACCCTTTTGATCAAAGCCCTAATATCAATCCTATATAAAGAACCCACAACCTTATTAATCCTCAAAAATCTAGCCGTTAACTCCTCTTCTCTCTTTTTCTTTTGGACAATCTATCCATGAAACATAAATGTTTTAAACATTAGTAAGATATTTTACATCATTAAACATTCATTTATATAGAATACCTCATCAATCAATAACTGCAAGCAGGTCTGTCACATGCTCAAATTGTCGTTACACACACCCAAGCATAATAGGTCTTAAATGTAATGGGTTCACACTCGTAATGGGTCATAACCACCGGTAATGTGTCATAGCCACTAATAATGGGTTATGACACCACCCTTTATAAAACCTCTTCACAACTAACTTTTAAATGTGTGTGAAACTCCTCGAAATGGGTCATAACTTGGTGTGAAATGTGTAATGGGTTATGACTCACACCCTCTAATGGATTGTGACATTAGCTATAATGGGCCATTACATTTGTAATGGGTGTGAAACCAGTAATGAGTCATAACAATATCATGGGTTTGAAACTCGGGGACAAAATAGTTTCACACACAACTAATCTTTTTGTCTATTATGGTTGTGACATAAGTGTCATGGTCGTAATGGGCATGCCATGGTCGTGATGCAATTTTCAAGAGTGTGATAGGAACAATTTCCTACTTCAGTCACGAGCGTGACCGAAACTATTTTTTCTGTGAAGACCATTACCATACTGGTCATGCCCATTACAGAGGCCCAAGACCTAACACTACAAGAAAACTACGAATTTGCGATAACATTTATTTATGGACTAAAATTCTTCATAATTTTTACGATGTTAGTGACAGTGAGGAAAATCCTTCCAAAATATTGACGATCAAAATGTCCGTCACTAGTACCAATGGTAAAATTCGTCGATAATTTATCGATAGTGGTCGCCATCGATATGGTGCGATCCGTTAGTAACAATATAATTTAAACATATGACTAGTATTTTAATATAACTGAGCCTTCAGGATTACCAACGGATTGGAAATGATGGCGTGATCCATCAGTAACTATATTTATAAGAAAAAATATATAATATAATTTAAACATATGACTAATATGTTAATATCAATGTTTTCAATGGGTTTATCCTTCAAAATTATATTATAATATCCATCCGTTCATTGTCTCCGTATCCGAGATGCATCATTTCTTCATTTTGGCCACTATGTTTTTATCACTCTAGAAGGTCTCCTCTGATCGTTACCCATTATATTTTGTAGCCTAAATAACTAGGATTTTACTTCATTTTGATGTCGACATTTCTACGAGAGAGGAGTACATTCGACTCCACCCCGCGGACGTCATTGACTCAGCAACTTTGCACCGAAAATATCTTAGGTTGGATACTGATGATGGAGATTATGTCATTGATGGAGAGCCAGCGCTTATGGATACTCACAGCGTACCGGAGGCTTGATCTAGTCGTCAGCCCGGTTCACCTCTGAGGCATGCATCTTTTGAGCAGGGACTCCCACACTACACCGCATCGACTTCACATGGAGCCTGCGACTTTATTGTTCTTTCATAGAAGGTGGACATTATAAACTACTGAGTGACTCATATCTTGTTGGCTCGCTATAGGCCTACTATGCATCACAATGATTCATTTCTTCAACGGTTTATAATGATAATAGTCCCAATGAGATGTAGATGAGTTGCTTCCCTCTTTGATGATGCCAAAATAGGGAGAAGTTTGGATGCTGCTATGTGCTCCTAGTAGTTGCTATGTTTGTTAGTTGCTCGTTGCTATGTGTTCACAATTTCTATTTGTACTAGTGTCATCCAACTATAGTCGCATATGTTAGTGTTTGAACACATGATGGATGTGTTGATTATGGATGCAATGTAATAACTTTTGTTTCATGATGGCTGTACTTTAATATCTCATATTTGTCTTGTGTCTATAGCTCTTGATGTCATATGTTTATATTGCTTCATATTATGACAACATAAAGGCCACTTATTCAGGGGAGAAAATGTGAAATGTGCATGAATGTAGGGGGAGCTTGTTTACTAGTCATCCCTATGCTTCCAATTTATTTTTTCCTCTATCGTTCGATTAGTTTGTCATAGAAATACACCGTGAAGACGACAATCGATGGACCGATTGTGGCATGGGTCGACCGACCAACAAAAGAACAAATTCCACACATGACGCGAAGATATTTGATGGTTTGGTCGTGGCACTAGTCTACCGATCAACGTAAAAAATGAATTCAACAAATGTCACGATCATGACGCTCGAAGTGTCACGACCCCGATTTAAACGGTGATTTAAATCAGAGCTCGTGACTAATTCCAAACGATCAAATAATTTTTTTTTAAAAAAAATTGTGCATAACTCCTCTAGATAGTACAAGAAAATGATAACACATATAAGCAAACCACGCAGTTTATATTGATCATATAACAACCCTAGGATTTACACCACCACATAGTCATAAAAGATTTACATTTTACAAGATACAAAAGTACTTTTCATACATAGCACATATCAAACTCTCTTCATATCCCAACAGAAGAATACGATAGCTACAAGTCTTCTACCTAATACACGTGGTGGGGCACATGACTTCTCAATACCTTAGCAGCAAAAAAGATTCACACCCTACTAAGGCTGTCTCTCGCGCTCCCAAAAATTCTACTGATCTGAAAAAGTGTACAACAACATTGTGAGCAAATAATAGCTCAGTAAACTAATAACTCATAAGCTATGTGTTACCATTTCTTAAACATATCAAACATGTGTATGCAATGCAACACTCTCATATGTATACACGGATCACCAACTAGCCAATGGTCGATAGATGGATTCTAGAGGTGATCCCATCGTGATCAGTGAAGTAGCATTTAGCTTCATTCTACATCATCCCTTTTGGGGGAACAAATCATATAACAATAGGTGAATTTTAGAGGTGACCCCTATGGATTCTAGAGGTGGCCCCCATCGCGACTACTCACGATGTGGCACTTAGCTCCGCATGGCACTTAGCTTTAATCTATCTCATCACATTTCTGAGGAACAAAATGATGCATTGGATTCTAGAGGTGGCTCACATCGTGATCAGCAATGTAGCACTTAGCTCCAACCATCATATATACAAATGCAAATGAATGTGATGCATGATTCATCATATAACAAACACCTCCTGAGTATCAAGAGATGAATCAATCCAATACCATTTCAAAATGAACAGGATTGCACTCATCGCAATCCATTCAGATCATATCACATAAACTTTCCATAATTGCATTTCTCGAAATCAATTCATAGAATTCCAAAACATATTCAATACTTATAATAATCGATGTCACACCGAATTCAAAAGAGGTGAAAACATAGAGTAAGAGAAATCAACTTACCTATAAAGGCTAACAAAATGTTTTCCTTTCTCTTTTCACTACTTTACTCTTCTACTCCTATAACAATAATAATAAGAAACACATTACTACTATGATATGAATACAAGCCCATCACATATGAAACATAATTAATTGAAATGGTATATGAACCTTAAATATTTACTCTTATAACTCAAGTAACTATTAAACATAAAGATTGACCTAATATTATAACACTTTGCACGCATAGTAAAAAAAAATTCATATCTTTTGGCATACATAATCAAATGACATCATTCCAATTTTCTTTACTTTCATATTACAGAGACATTAATCTATAAAAGTTTCATTTTCTACTTCATTATGATTTGCTCTCATGAAAATCAACATCCAGCCTAACTTTATGTTATTTCTATGTCCTGACAGACTGAGTAACCTTACTTTTATAATTTATATAAAATAATTAACCTTCTTTGTCCTGATTCTTTTAATTTTCCCAAATAGTAGACATGATGCAACTCATAAAATTACTTAAATTTATATTTATTTATACTGAATACAATAAATTTAACTAATACTAGCATAATCTGCCCTAAGTTCCCTCCTGACAAACTGAGTAAGGCTCGGTAAATTATTTATAACTTTCGCTACGCATTTCATTTTCTAGTGATTCCAATTATCAATGAACCCTAACATCAATGTCTATGACACCCTAAATTATCAAATAATTCCACGACATATTGAATTTAATACATAATTTACAAATTTGGATAGCAATTTAAGCGGACAGAGTGATAGTATCTTAAAGACACGGGCATAATTTTATCTACAAAAATCATATTAACTTGATTCTGAATCTCAAAGAAAGTAGACTCATAGGGGATCAATCAGAATAAATTTCATAATTTTTTGATCACTCGAAGGTATGAAATTTATGTAGCTAAAAATTCATGAAATCAATTGACCATGGCTAGGGTTAATCTTACCCATGAACAACATGAGTTTTGCCCCATTTTGAAGTAAAATTCGAAAATGAATAGGTGAGACAGGTTCAGAGAAACCCTAAGTAGGAATTATGTAGTTAAAATCCAAAGGAAATTAAGTAGGAACTTACCAAAATCTAAAACCCTAGTTGCCCCTTTTCTTTCTCCAATTCCTTCATATTATGACAACATAAAGGCCACTTATTCAGGGTAGAAAATGTGAAATGTGCATGAATGTAGGGGGAGCTTGTTTACTATTCATTCCCTATGCTTCCAATTTACTTTTTCTTCTATATCGTTCGATTAGTTTGTCATCATAAAAATGGGGAGATTATTGAATCATATGTTTTGATGATAACAAATTAAATTCGACATAAAAGTTACTAATCTATACTTAAGTGATGACAATGCTGTGTAATATTGACATGACTATATTTGTAGAATAAGTCGCAAAGTTAAAAGATTAAATAGAAAAATTTTGTACGATCGGATGGATATCGAGTAGAAATACACCGCGAAGACGACGGTCGATGGACCGATTGTGGCATGGGTCGACCGACCAACAGAAGAACAAATTCCACACATGACGTGAAGATGTTTGATGGTTTGGTCGTGGCACTAGTCGTGGCACTAGTCTACCAATCAACTGAAAAAATGAATTCAACAAATGTCACGACCATGACGGTCAAAGAACCGGTCGAAGGACCGGTCCACCGATCAACTCAAAGAACGAATTCAATAAATGTTGTGACCATATCGGTCGAAGGACCGATCAACAGCCCATGCAACACAGAAAATGCGCAACGATCATATTGACCGGTCTATAAATGTGGTCGACCAATCTTAGACTCAAGCAGTAACAACTAATTTTTAAGACAAAATTTATGAAAGACTTTTTGGAAGTAATCAACACATGAAGAAACTTATAAAAGGAGTACCCAAGCCTGAAAAATAATTATCCAAGCAAGAGAAAACACTCCGGAGCTCTACCTAAGTTCAAAACACTTATTGAATCAAAAGTTTATGAATCATCCCTTTCTCTTCCATATTTTAAAAGTGAGCATTAATTGTAAAAGAAGTGAGTCAGAGAGAATTCTTTAGTGAGATTTACTGAAGTTGAGAGCTTCTTGTAAGAAGAGGTGTGTCTTTCCTTTTGAGCGGAGAAGAATACGTGTGGTGTAATTGTTTTCTCCCTACAAAAAAAGAAAAAGCTAGTGGAACTCTGGTGGTCTCGAGGACGATAAGTCGGAGCGGACGTAGACCAACGAGTTGGGCCAAACCTCGTCAACATCGTGTTCTCTTCATTTGCTCCTTATCTCTTATTTGCTCTTTATCATTATTTGCTTATGATCGATTTTATCATTTTTCTAAAATTGATTTCACGATAGGATTTTTATATTCCAGTTCACTCCCTCTGGGTGTTTTTGGTCCTACAATTAGCATAAGTTTCCATGTGACGTTGTAAGATAAATCTTTGAATATGTACATTTTTATGTAGACATTATGAAGAGCATAACTTGAGTTCTATGAGATTGCAATTTCTTAAAACACACTACATCATATTTGTAATGCTTGCATGTTATGTATATTATTTAACCTAATAGCTTATTTGTGTAAGTTTTTGCTATATTCCGTATGTGTTTCATAGATATTTTGCATCTTATATGACAATCTATATATATCTATATATATATACAAGTAGAGGTAAAAGTATGAAAGTCGA
This sequence comes from Pontederia crassipes, assembly GCA_030549335.1. Lineage (NCBI taxonomy): Eukaryota > Viridiplantae > Streptophyta > Magnoliopsida > Commelinales > Pontederiaceae > Pontederia > Pontederia crassipes. The sequence continues at coordinate 3,686,216 of JAUKPH010000023.1, read as the reverse complement.
GAGCGCGACAAGTGGCAGAATATAACGACGACATATGTCAAATAATACTAATTAACATAATTAAAAGTTTAAATCTTATCTTCGGAATTAAGAAAATAATATAAAATAAAAATTCAGTTTAAATTTAAAAGATAAAACTAATCATAGAAAGTTTGTTACATAAGTAACAATATATAAAACTTTTTTTTTTATCAATTTGAGTCATATAAGATTAAACTTTTTTTTATCAATTTGAGTATGATTAAAATAAATATTATTTTCTATCTAAAAGATATTATGTAAATAAAAAATAATTTGTTATTTTCGGATTTAAAAGTTAATATAAAACTCGTGCATGACAAATGGCGAAATATAACGATGACACATGTCAAATAATAATAATAATTAACATAATTAAGAAGTTTAAATCTTATTTTCTGAATTAAAAAATAATATAAAATAAAAATTCATTTAAAATCTAAAAGATATAACTAATCACAAAAAGTATGTTATAGGTAACAATATATAAAAGTTTTTTTATCAATTTGAGTATAATTAAAATAAATAGTATTTTCTTTCTAAAAGATATTATGTAAGTAAAAAATAATTTGTTATTTTCGGATTTAAAAGTTAATATAAAACTCGTGCACGACAAATGGCGGAATATAACGATGACACATGTCAAATAATAATAATTAACATAATTAAGAAGTTTAAATATTATTTTCAGAATTAAAAAATAATATAAAATAAAAATTCATTTAAAATCTAAAAGATAAAACTAATCACAAAAAGTCTGTTACAGGTAACAATATATAAAACTTTTTTTATCAATTTGAGTATGATTAAAATAAATATTATTTTCTTTCTAAAAGATATTATGTAAGTAAAAAATAATTTGTTGTTTTCGGATTTAAAAGTTAATATAAAACTCGTGCACGACAAATGACAGAATATAACGAAGACACATGTCAAATAATAATAATTAACATAATTAAAAAGTTTAAATCTTATTTTCCGAATTAAAAAATAATATAAAATAAAAATTCAGTTAAAATATAAAAGATAAAACTAATCACAAAAAGTCTCTTACAGGTAACAATATATAAAACTTTTTTTTATCAATTTGAGTATGATTAAAATAAATATTATTTTCTTTCTAAAAGATATTATGTAAGTAAAAAATAATTTGTTATTTTCGGAAATAAAAAAGTAATATAAAATAAAAATTTAATTTGTAGTCAAGTTAAGATTATTTTTTTCTTTTTATCCATTTGTGTATATTAAAATAAATTATTTTCTTTCTAAAATATATTTTGTAAGTATTCTTTTATTTTCTAAATTTAAAAATAATATAAAATAAAAATTTAAATTAAGTCAAATTAATATTAATATTTTTTCTATTATCAATTTGAGTATGACTAAAAGTAAAGATAAATAATCTTATAATAGTATGTTATATAAGGTAAAAAAGTAAAAGAACTAATTTTTTTATTTTCAGAATTAAAAATTTATAAATAAATAATTTAATTTGAGTCAAATTAAGTGGCAGAATATAATGCCGACATATGTCAAATAATACTAATTAACATAATTAAAAGTTTAAATCTTATTTTCGGAATTAAGAAAATAATATAAAATAAAAATTTAGTTTAAATTTAAAAGATAAAACTAATCATAGAAAGTTTGTTACATAAGGTAACAATACATAAAACTTTTTTTTTATCAATTTGAGTCATATAAGATTAAACTTTTTTTTATCTATTTGAGTATGACTAAAATAAATATTATTTTCTTTGTAAAAGATATTATCTAAGTAAAAAATAATTTGTTATTTTCGAATTTAAAAGTTAATATAAAACTCATGCACGAAAATGGAGGAATATAATGATGACACATGTCAAATAATAATAATCAACATTTTAAATCTTATTTTCTAAATTAAAAATAATATAAAATAAAAATTCAGTTAAAATTTAAAAGATAAAACTAATCATAAAAAAACTGTTACAGGTAACAATATATAAAACTTTTTTTTATCAATTTGAGTCATATAAGATTAAACTTTTTTTATCAATTTGAGTATGATTAAAATAAATATTATTTTCTTTCTAAATGATATTATGTAAGTAAAAAATAATTTGTTATTTTCGAAAATAAAAAATAATATAAAATAAAATTTTAATTTGAGTCAAGTTAAGATTAATCTTTTCTTTTTATCCATTTGAGTATATTAAAATAAATTATTTTCTTTCTAAAAGATATTTTGTAAGTATTCTTATATTTTCTAAATTTAAAAATAATATAAAATAAAATTTAAATTAAGTCAAATTAAGATTAATATTTCTTCTTTTATCAATTTGAGTATGATTAAAAGTAAAGATAAATAATCTTATAATAGTATGTTATATAAGGTAAAAAAAGTAAAAGAACTAATTTGTTATTTTCAGAATTAAAAATTTATAAATAAATAATTTAATTTGAGTCAAATTAAGTTTAATATTTCATTTATATCAATTTGAGTATGATTACAAGTAAAAATAATTCCTATTTAAAAAATCATTTGTTTCTGGAATTAAAAAATTATTTAAAAATAATCTAAAATTATTTATTATTCCTTTTAAAATATAATTTGTTATTTCAGAAATTAAAAAAATAATTTAAAATATATAATTCAATTCGAGTCATATTAAGATTAAACTTTTCTTTTTATCAATATGAGGTATGATTAACATAAATATTATTTTCTTCCTAAAAGATATTATGTAAGTAAAATATAATTTGTTGTTTCCGTACATAAAACTAATATAAAATAAAAATTAATTTGAGTCAAATTAATATTAATCTTTTCTTTTTATCCATTTGAGTATATTAAAATAAATTGTTTTCTTTCTAAATGATAGATTATCATGACGACACCTGTCAAATAATAATAATTAACATAATTAAGAAGTTTAAATTTCGGAATTAAAAAAATAAAATAAAATAAAAATTCAATTTAAATCTAAAAGATAAAACTAATCATAGAAAGTATGCTACATAAGCTAACAATATATAAAGCTTTTCTTTTATCAATTAGAGTCATATCAGATTAAACTTTTTTTATCAATTTGAGTATGATTAAAATAAATATTATTTTATTTCTAAAAGATATTATGTAAGTAAAAGATAATTTGTTATTTTCGAAATTAGAAAAAATAATATAAAATAAAAATTTTCAAGTTAAGATTAATCTTTTCTTTTTATCCATTTGAGTATATTAAGAGAATTATTTTATTTCTAAAAGATATTATGTAAGTATTTTTTATTTTCAAAATTTAAAAATAATTCAATTTGAGTCAAATTAAGATTAATCTTTATTCTTTTATCAATTTGGTATGATTAAAATTAAAGATAAATAATCTTATAATAGTATGTTATATAAGGTAAAAAAAGAAAGAAATAATTTTTTATTTTCAGAACTAAAAATTTATAAATAAATAATTTAATTTGAGTCAAATTAAGTTTAATATTTTATTTCTATCAATTTGAGTATGATTACAAGTAAAAATAATTCCTATTTAAAAGAATTTGTCATTTTCCATAATTAAAAAATAATTTAAAATTATTTATTATTCATTTTAAATATAATTATGTGTTTTTGGAAATTCAAAATGTATAATTCAATTTGAGTCATATTAAGATTAAATTTTCTTTTTATCAATCTCAGTATGATTAAAATAAATATTATTTTCTTTCTAAAAGATATTACTTAAATAAAAAATAAATTTTTATTTTCGGAATTAAAAAATAATATAAAATAAAATTTTAATTTGAGTCAAATTAATATTAATCTTTTCTTTTTATCCATTTGAGTACATCAAAATAAATTATTTTCTTTCTAAATGATATTTTGTAGTTATTTTTATTTTCAAAATTTCGAAATAAAAGAAGATTATATTTATGAGTATTTTTATTATAAAAAAATGCTTTACTTATGATTGAAATAAATAATATTTTCTTTTCTAAAAATAATGTATAGATAAAAATAATATTGTTCTAAAAGATAACATGTTGTTTTTGAAATAAAAAATTGTTTAAAATAAATAATTCAGACTAAGTCAAATTAAGATTAATATTTTTCTTTTTTAACAATTTGACTATGATTAAAATAAATAATCTTTTCTTTCTAAAAGGTAACGTACAACTATTTCATTTTTAGAAAATATTCCTTATTTTCAAAATTTAGAAATAATTTAAACAAAGAATTCTATTTGAGTCCAATAAAAATTAAAATTTCCTTATAAAATAAATACAAATTTATAAATCATAAAAAAATTCTGTGTTTGGAAAATAGTTAATTATTTAAGAAAAAATAATTTAAGAAATGGGGTCTTGATAGATTTAAATTGAATTTAAATTTTTTTTAAAATAGACTAACTTTTTAAAATGCTAATAAATTAATTTTATTAATTATTATTAATTATATTATTTTAATTTTATACTATTTTTGTAATATTCATTCGTGCATCGCACGGGATTTAGGACTAGTTGATTCTTAAACTAATATGCAAGAAATTTATCCTTGTCCTCTCCGATATTTTAGAATATATAGTGATCATTGACATAAATTTTTTTAACTCGAATATCTAGAATAATTTTCTCAAAAAAAATAATAAAAGATTTAGAATAAACGAATAATTTGAGGATGACTAAATAGTGTTCATACTTCGAAGCTTTATTTTGCCCTTAGTGGTCTTCAAGTTCCTTTAGGCTAAAAAGTGAGACAATGAAAAATATTCAATTTTGTGATAACTTATTACAAATGCTAGAGCTCAGACTGTTTTGACATATGTTAGGCCTTGACGATAGTGTCAAGTAAATTTGTTTATCTTGATAAATTTATAGTCTCCGCAGAAAGATCTTTCCTTTCCTTCATGACATTACTAATAGATAGAGTTTACCTTATATCTATTAAATATAAATGTATACATAATATTTTATGAGTGGGAAAGACCTTATTACATAATATTTTATATATACACAATTAGAACTATAGAACTTGAACTCCAGTTTTCGTTGCTAAACATATTTATTCTTATTGCCCTTTGAGACTTTGAATAGATTTTTGTAGTTATTTTCATTATTTTTTATTATGACAGGAGAGAGAAGTTCTATAATCAATCATAAAATTATGGATAACCCATAATTAGTAAATGACAGTATGTATAAATTATTATATTTTTATTATTTTTAACCATTATTGTAACTAGATTTTCAATGTGTGATACGATATTTTTTAATTAAATTATATAATAGAAAGGATAGAAAAATATTAAATAAATAAAATAAGATATGATTTTATGTAGTATTTCTGTGATTCGAACTTATACAGAATAATCCACGTATTTAAAAAATGAATAATTTTCAAAATTAAAAAATAATCTCAATAAATTTAAAGTAATCAAAATTCATACATATAGTTACAAAACCAAGATTCGTGTTCTTGGTGTTTTCTCTTCTTCCTCCCCCACAAAAACCTCCGCCCAAACCCTCTCCGACCGTCCAACTACTCCTCCATCGCCGCAGCCGGCCGTCGCTTCCACCTTCGCCTCCACCTCCAGCCTCCTCCTTTCTATTGCCTGTCCTCTCCTCAGTAGCCTGGACTCTGGTTCCGTCTCTCGCCACCATTTCCCCTAGCCATTGGCCGACCGCCGCATCCGAGTCCAGGCCATCGGAGGCAGGTTTCAAGGGGTCGACGAGACCTTCCAGCGTCAAAGCGCGACGGCCGCGGCGCGGCCCGACGGCAGGTTTCGAGGGGCCGACGAGGGGACCGGCAGGTGAGGGCGACATCAGGCCCCTTGAATCTCGCCACCATTTCTCCTGGCCGTCGGCCGACCGCCGCGGCACTTTGGCGCTCGAAGGTTCTGGACGACGCCCTCGAACCCCTCGAAACCTGCCGCAGGTGGCCAGGACTCGTTGGCCGACCCGTCGCGCTTAGGCGCTTGAAGGTTCTGGATGTCGCCCTCACCTTTCTTCATGTTGTTCCTGTTCTAACGTTATGCCTTTTTTCCCTATTCCTAATTCGTTTTGTGTGTTCTTTTCTTTTCTTTTTTTTTGAAGACTGTTCTTTTCCATTTTGTTGCGGTTGTTGGAGCTCATTGATGAAAACGGTTAGTTTAGCTTTGTGATTTTGTTCCTTTTCTAGATCTTCATTTCTTGCAGGACTTAAAAATGATCCGAGTGTTTCTTTTTTCTAATGAACAGGATCGATGATTAAGAAAATTGAGTAATCATCTGCTATCAGTTCTGATTCAGATTCCATGTTATGTCCCAAAGAACTACAACAACAACAACAACAAAGCCTTATCCCACTAGGTGGGGTCGGCTACATGGATCATACGACTTCGTTGATCCATGTTCATGAGATTCGACAGGATTTTACGCTGGCTGCCGGGGCCTAACACAACCCTCCTCCTTTATCCGGGCTTGGGACCGGCTATAAAACATAGGCGGAACCTATTTCCATCATATGCTGCAATGACCTTTGGGATCAAATTCTCAATTAATTCACAGGAAAAACTTATAATTTTTCGAATTTTATGTTCTTTTTGACATGTCATTAGTTCCTGAGCAAGGGAGCATATCAAAAAGCAGGCACGAAATCATTTATTTGATTCTGTTGATAGATCTCCTTCATGAAATATCATAAAGGTTCTTAACAGTCCCCTATGTTTTATATGAGCCTAACCTATGATTGTTCAGGGAAAATATTCTTTTGAAATATGCTTCCCATTTTCGTATGCGTGGTAAATGATACATGTATATTTTTCTTCTTTTTTCTGTTGTTAAAGAAATGATTCCGAAAGATATTTCATGTGGCTTTTAAATAACTTTACTTCCTTGATAAGTTTTTACGTAAATATGCTCAAATTATGCTAACACATGGACTGTACCTATTTTAAATATCCAAACTTGCCTGCTAGTTGTCAAAACATGAAGTTAAAACATGGACTGTACCTATTTTAAGTCTCTGCACATCATTTTCCCCCAAATTGGGTACGAACATTAGACTTCAATGATGTCTATACCTCACCAACACATAAAGGAAACTAAAAGAGTTTTAAATACAATGTTGACCTTGTCAATGTAAATATCAATTTCATTAATAAAAATATGATGCTTACAAATCTGGTAGGTCTCCTCTTTTTAAGTAAAAAACAGAGTTTTCAATGTAGAGAAGGAACTCCTAGTATCGTAATTAAGTTGGTCATCAACATTTTCCTTGCAAACTTGATCAAACACAACCTTCTCTCTTTTAAAGAGCATTACCAAACCAAAGTGGTTGGCTCAGGTGGATAGCAGGTCCAAGTCCAAGTCACGGCAGCTAGTACTCTTGGATTCGTTTCTTAGAGTCCCCAATTTGGTTAGGTTTTATCTATCCTGCTTTCTCTTGAACAATGGATTGGCTCTACATAACGGGTTGTTGACCTTGTCTAAAAAAAGCAGCATTGGAAGCTTGCTCTATTTATTTCTGTAAATTCTTAAAATCACCTATGTCAGGAAGTTCCTTCTGCCTCATTCATGAGCTTGTCTAACTTTCGTTGTCTATGTTGCAGTGCACTGGAAGTCTGGAATATACACAGGCAAAACAATTTTCAAATGCAAAAGAATTGCATGCATTGTGGTTTACTTATTTTAATGTTTAAGATCCATTGGTTTAATATATGTATTGGGTTACAATCATGCATTCTTTCTTTCGTCAGGAGTTAACTGACAACCATTTCTTGCAGCCTAAAACCATTTCTGGTAAAAAAGAAAGAGTTAGCTTTCTTCCATGTTGCTACATTGCTACCTGATTTACTAGTGTTCGAGGCAAGCCAATTTAAATCTGCATGCTAAAGCTTGTCTCTATCTGACCGCTAATGTGGGAGTCACAATTGCAAATGTTGTCTGTAGTTAAGTGAGTGGTCTTGACCATTTTTCATGTTATCTTTTATGGCATCTAACCTCGGTGCTGAAATTTTGCGTTATGGTTTATTTTATTTTTTTCATTGTTTGTTACTACATGTGAATTTGCTAACTCACTATTTCTTAGTCATTCGTCAGCATCTTTTCTAATTCATTAGTTTGACAAGTTTATTATGATTTCGTGCAGCTAAGCTGTTTTCAATATATCTATAGGTTATAATGCTTCCACATTTCCCTGATAAAGTTCAATGAACCAGATGACACAAAAATGGGAGAGAATCATGCTATTACCCATCTTCATCTCCACAAATGTTTCATGTGCTCCGTTGTTCATCTTACTCTAAGGAGGTAACTTTAACTCTACATAGTGATATTTTGCTGGCATTTTCTGAAACTCGGATGCATGATTCTCATTTACAATGTGCGGTAGAAGTATTTGTGCTCGTCAAGGGCAATACCATATCATCCGGTGGAAAACTGAGTATTGTGGTATCTCGCTTCTCACTTCCTATGTACACTTATACGACCTGTAATTTAAAATGTTTTTCATCTAAATTCTTTGTTTAGCCCCTGTGTTTTATATGAGCCTAACCTATGATTGTCCAAAGAAAATATTCTTTTGAAATATGCTCCCCATTTTCGTATGCTTAAATGATACATGTATATTTTCTTATTTTTCCTATTGTTAAAGAAATGGTTCTGAAAGATATTCCACTAATAAACCCTCTAAGGATGATTGAGACATTTTGTGATAAAGTTGACCAATATTATCTCATAGTGGTTTTGAGTATGATGTTTTTGCCTCCTACATCAAGTGGATTTTAAATAACTTTTCTTCCTTAAAAACCTTTTATGTAAATATGCTCAAATTATACTAAATATCTAAACCTGCCTGCTAGTTGTTAAAACATGGTGGAGGTCCAGCGAGCTGGAGTCTCGGGCATCCGGCATGGCCCGGTCTCTCTCTGCGGCGGCATCAAGCGCGGCGGCGTCAAGCGCGGTGAATCTGGAGGTGGCAGATCCTGCGGGCTTCAAGCATGTCTGCCGGCGTTCTGGTGCCGGAACCCAGTGCGCCTCGACGGCGTCTGTTGTTTGGCAGGCCTGTCCAGCGCTTTCTGGTGCACTCTCGGGGCGGTATGGGTCGGAGGACGGCAGTGGGCAAGGGCCTGATCCCCCGTGGGGCGGCTACGGCGCCAGTGCGCAGACCCTGCAAGAACATCTCTGACTCTTGTTCTTCAGATCTGACTTGAGATTATTGATCTTATTGTTCTACTTGATTATGTGATTAATCATAATATTGATCCAGTAGTTTTTTTCTGATTGGGTCCTTGTTTAACCTAAATTAAATTGTTAAAGATATATTTTTAGGATAAACAAGATAAAAGATAGAAACTATTGTGTCTCCATGGTCTCCGATTGTTTCTAAGCTCCTTGGGTCATATTGATATTATTATGGATATTATACGGGGCAGATAATATACCTAGAGTATGAGACGTCATCCTTTAGGGAAGCTATGATTGTTCTGTGATGGTCATGGTCCCCCGTCATCATGAAGCTATTATTAGCGTTATTATTGGAGGGCGACTTACTGTGGTTTGATCCTCCACTAACCTACACGAAAGAGACATAAAGTTTCCCTTAATTGACTGAGCGCTCCCTATTGAATTGAATAACTCAAAAGATTGAACTGAAAAGAATGGAAATCGAATTGAATTGAATGGACATAGAATTGAATCATAGTCATTCGAATTTTGACGTTGATCGGCTTTGCCTCCGCCCATTGAATCGAATAGAAATTATTATTGGCCGATGACCATTGATATTGATAATTGAATTGAAATTATTAAATTGGACAGTGTCATAGTGATCAGACATAATTGATAATTGATTATTGTTAAATGATATTGATCGATTTATTGACCCCCTTTCGTGATCATCTTTATTGATTTATGGTTATATTGTTTTATTGATTATTGAACTTCTCATATTGTCTTATCCAGTGCGATATTGTTTATTGCTCCATATTGCCATTGATTTATCTAGTACTGTTGATTATTGATTATCGTTATGGTTAGACCCTACGTACTGAGTATTTTTATACTCATGGGTTTTTTCCTACTTCTAAATTTATGCAGGTGAGATGATAGAATATGGTGATGTAGGTGGTCAGGCTCAGTAACAGAGATATTGCACATGATATAGGATTATGTCCTACTATATTATTGATTAACTTTAATTTTTCTGCATATTTAGCATATGGTGTAGACATGGACATTTTCAGCTCCTTGATATTATGGATTTTTAGATACTATTATTATTAATTTCGCATTTTATAATTTATAATTTCGTAAAAATTATTTTATATAGAATAGTGTAGCGCCTTCGGGACGACTCTGAGCACGTGAAAGTCACGTGAGTCTCGGGACGTTACAGAAGGTATCAGAGACTAAGGAGAGGCACTTCTTAATTGTGTCTAATAGATAAAATTGAGTCAATGTGCAACTGTCATGAGCAACCACTACAACCATCAAGTAGGGTCAAGTAAGTATTGTATTGTGATATTGATTATGGAGCTCACACTAATATAATGGTTATTGTTATTGATGTTTGGGAGCAGCTACTATGGCTTTTCCGGACCATTTCCCACGGGCTCCCAAGAATGGATTGTAGCAGGTCATTCAGCAGACCCTATGCTCACAGGCTAATGAGCAGTAGACTTAGAGCCCAATAGAAAATAGATAGTAGACCCAAGATCCCCAATTGAATGTGATTGAGGTAAGGATATCTATGGATCCCACTTAGCTTACATTGCATACTCCCACCCATGAATCTTGCATGGTAGTTTGGGCATGATCGTAGAGACACTATAGATGTTCCTAAAATTGTAGACCCCTTAGTTCGGCGGAAAGGCCGACTTCGAGGACGCATAAAGATAAATCGAGGAGGTTGAGCAGATCTTCTTTGATATGGATTGCGGCAAGAACCGCAAGTTGACCTATGCCAAAAGGAAACTGGTTGGTGAAGCCAAAGATAAAGTAAGGGATGACACAAATCCTTAAATGATGGAAATAGAATAGTTTCATTGATGGTGTAAGGCAACGCCTAAGGAGGTTATTCTGAAAGGAATAATCAAAGTTCTAAGGAGGTTATTTTAAGGTTGAATAACCAAAACCCTCCTTATCCCCACGTTACTCTTAAGGCATTATAAAATGAGATAGAAGTGAGGTCAACACAACAAGTGAAGTATGACATTTATTATCAAATAGTGAATTAAAGGAGACCTCAATGGATTCCTAATCATAATGTTAGGAAAGAGTATGGATTCAAATTGGAAAGTTGATATCTAACTTAATTGAGAATGCTACCTATGAGAATCGCAGAGATGCATAATGTTATGCCTTAATGATCATGATATAGAGATAATCCAAAGGGCATGTTGTACCTATAACTTATAAGGAATTATTTAGGAATTCATTGAATGAGAAAGATTGTCGTCATCCAATAATTCCATAATTCCATGACATATTGGATTTAATACATAATTTACAAATTCGGGTAATAATTTCGGCGGACAGAGTGATAGTACCTTAAAGATAAAAGCATAACTTTTTTTACAGAAATCATATTAACTTGATTCCAAATCTCAATGAAAGTAGACTCATAGAGGATCAATTATAAGAAATTTCATTTTTTGGAGAAGACTTGACGATTAAAAGATGATCATGAAAAGGACCATTAGCTTAGGATTAGAATTGTCAAGATCTGATAATTTAGATGAAATTTCTAAACATGTAATGGATATAGGAGGATTTTTTTCAGATTTTTATCACATGAGAAAGGCGGTTGAAAAAATCAACTAAGCATGAGGTGGCAAGTTGCTAGATTGCTGGCAGCTTGTATGTGAGCAACTTTTTCATCCAATAAAATTTTGACATCCAAAATAACTTATTAATGGACAATAATTATTCATTATTAAGTATATATTATGATAATATAACTCAAATAATTTATTCATATATTTTCTATATTGAATATTTTTTACACATACTTTTCCTAGATGCCACTTGGCAGCATTTGATTGATTCTTGAGATTTAATCTACATGTTAATAACTATATGCATACTTAATAATATGAGTATATGCTTTAGCATAGAATGTCTATTAATTATATCTTAATACTTTATTTAAATTGAATAAAATTTTAAAAATTTGATAAGTGACATTAGAATGAACACACATATCATATCGTTCATCAATCATAGGTTACAATATTACAACATATAATATACGAATTAGATTTGAGATATTACAGTAACAATGTAATTTAAACATATGACTAGTATTTTAATGACACAGCCTTCGGGATTACCGACGGATTGGAAATCGATGGCGTGATCCATCAGTAACTATATTTATAAGAAAAAACATATAATATAATTTAAACATATGACTAATATGTTAATATCAATGTTTTCAACGAGTTTTTCCTTCAAAATTATAGTATATATCCATCCGTTCATTGTCTCTGTATCCGAGATGCATCATTTCTTCATTTTGGCCACTATGTTTTTTATCACTCCATAAGGTCTCCTCTGACTGTTACCCGTTATATTTTGGAGTCTAGATAATTAGGATTTTACTTCATTTCGATGTCGATGTTCCTACGGGAGAGGAGTACATTCGACCTCACCCCTGGGACGTTATTGACTCAGCAACTTTGCACCGAAAATATCTTAGGTTGGATACTGATGATGATAGAGATGATGCCATTGATGGAGAGCCAACGCTTATGAATACTCACGGCGTACAGGAGGCTTGATCTAGTCGTCAACCCAGTTCGCCTCTGAGGCATGCACTTTTTGAGCAGGGACTCCCACACTACGCCGCATCGACTTCAGCCTACGACTTTATTATTCTTTCACAACAGGTGGATGCTATAGACTGTTGAGTGACTCATATCTTGTTGGCTCGCTACAGGCATACTATGCATCACAATGATTCATTTCTCCCATGATTCATGATGATGATAGTGCCGATGAGATGTAGATGAGTTGCTTCCCTCTTTGATGATGTCAAAAGAGGGAGAAGTTTGGACGCTGCAATGTGCTCCTAGTAGTTGCTATGTTTGTTAGTTGCTAGTTGCTATGTGTTCACAATTTTTATTTGTATTAGTGTCATCCACTGACTATAGTCGCATATGTTAGTGTTTGAACACACGATGGATGTGTTGATTATAGAAGCAAGGTAATAACATTTTGCTTCTTGATGGCTGTACTTTAATATCTCATATTTATCTTGTGTCTATAGCTCTTGATGTCATATGTTTATATTGCTTCATATTATGACAACATAAATGCCACTTATTCAAAGGAGAAAATGTGAAATGTGCATGAATGTAGGGGGCGCTTGTTTACTATTCATTTCTTATGCTTCCAATTTACCTTTTCTTCTCTATCGTTCAATTAGTTTGTCATCATAAAAGGGGAAGATTATTGAATCATATGTTTTGATGATAACAAATTAGATTTGACATAAAAATTACTAATATATACTTAAGTGATGACAATGCATGTGTAAGATTGACATGACTATATTTGTAGAATAAGTCGCAAAGTTAAAAAATTAAATAGAAAAATTCTGTACTGACGGTCGGTCGATCGGTCGATGGATATCGAGTAGAAATACACCGCAAAGATGACGATCGATGGACTGATTGTGGCACGGGTCGACCGACCAACAGAAGAACAAATTCCACACATGACGCGAAGATGGTTGATGGTTTGGTCGTGGCACTAGTCTATCGATCAACTCAAAAAATGAATTCAACAAATGTCGCGATCATGACTATCGAAGAACCGGTCCACCGATCAACTCAAAAAATGAATTCAACAAATGTTGCGACCATATCGGTCGAAGGATCGATCGACCAGTCAGCCCATACAACACAGAAAATGCGCTATGATCATATTTACCAGTCTATAAATATGGTCGACCAATCATAGACTGAAGTAGTAACAACTAATTTTTAAGACGGAATTTATGCAAGACTTTTTGGTAGTAATCAACACATGAAGAAACTTATAAAAGGAGTACCAAAGCCTGAAAAAAGATTATCCAAGCAAGAGAAAACACTCCGGAGCTCTACCTAAGTTCAAAACACTTCTTGAATCAAAAGTTTGCAAATAATCTCTTTCTCTTCTATATTTTAAGAGTGAGCATTAGTTGTAAAAGAAGTGAGTCAGAGAGAATTCTTTAGTGAGATTTACTGAAGTTGAGAACTTCTTGTAAAAAGAGGTGTGCCTTCCCTCTTAAGCGGAGAAGAAGACGTGTGGTATAAAGAGGGTTGTTCTCTCCCTACAAGAAAAGAAAAAGCTAGTGAAACTCCAGTGGTCTCGATGACGAGAAGTCGGAGCGGACGTAGGCCAACGAATTGGGCCAAACTTCGTCAACACATTGTGTTCTCTTTGTTTTGCTCCTTATCTCTTATTTGCTCTTTATCATTATTTGCTTGTGATCGATTTTATCAACTTTCTGAAATTGATTTCACGATAGTATTTTTATACATCAATTCACTCCCTTTCGATGCTTTTGATCCTACAATTAGCATAAGTTTCCATGTGACATTGTAAGATAAATTTTTGAATATGTACTTTTTTATGTAGGCATTATGAAGAGGATAACTTGAGTTCTATGATTAAGATTGCAATTTCCTAAAACACACTACATCACATTTGTAATGCTTGCATGTTATGTATATTATTTAATCTAATAGTTTATTTGTGTAGGTTTTTGTCATATTGCGTTATGTGTTTCATAGATATTTTGCATCATATATGACAATTGGTTCTTAAACTAATATGCAAGAAATTTATCCTTGTCCTCTCCATATATAGTGATCATTGACATAAGTTTTTTTAACTCGATTTTCTAGAATCATTTTCTAAAAAAATAAAAGATTTATAATAAACGAATAATTTGAGGATGACTAAGCAGTGTTCATACTTCCAAGCTTTATCTTGCCCTTAGTGATATTCAAGTTCCTTTAGGCTAAAAAGTGAGATAATGAAAAATATTCAATTTTGTGATAACTTATCTCTTAGTACAAATGCTAGAGCTCAGACTATTTTGACATATGCTAGGCCTTAACGATAGGGTCAAGTAAATTTGATTATCTTGGTAAATTTATAGTCTCCCCATAAAGATCCTTCCTTTCCTCCATGACATTACTAATATTTAGGGTTTACCTTATATCTAATAAATATAAATGTATACATAATATTTTATGAGTGGGAAAGACCTTATTACATAATATTTTATGTATACACAATTAGAACTACGAGAACTTGAACTCCAGTTCCGTTGCCAAACATATTTATTCTTATTGCCCTTTGAGACTTTGAATAGATTTTTATAGTTATTAACGCATGAAAAAAAACTTCATTATTTTTTATTATGACGGAGAGAGAAGTTCTATAACCAATCATAAAATTATGGATAACCTATTATATCCATAATTAGTTAATGACAGTACGTATAAATTATTATATTTTTATTATTTTTAACCATTATTGTAACTAGATTTTCAATGTGTGATACTAGATTTTTTAATTAAATTATATATTAGAAAGGATAGAAAATATTAAATAAATAAAATAAGATATGATTTTATGTAGTATTTCTATGATTCGAACTTTATACAGAATAATCCACGTATTTAAAATATGAATAATTTTCAAAATTAAAAAATAATCTCAATAAATCTATATATATATATATATATATATATATATATATATATACAAAGTTGATGCATCGAAGAGGCTCATATTGCACCATTTGATTTTATCTTTTTTTTTTACTTTTCATCGCTTTCCTTCAATTGGTTTCCTATTTCGTGTAACTCCCATTGTCAAATCAATTTTTTCTTTTTCATGTAACTCCCATTCAACTAATGTACCCATTTAATACTTAGTACTTCTCGTCGTAGGATTTGATTTTCTCTTTTTTCTAAGTGTTTTAAATTTTTTAAATATTTTAAAATATTCCATAGCATTTGTAACTCCTTTTTTCATGAATCATTAAAAATATTCCATAGCATTTAATCTTTGAATGTCAGACATTTGTAACTCCTTTTAATGAATAATTCAAATATTAAATAAAATATAATTATTTAATTTTTTTTCAATTTATAAGATGCTGAGTCCCGTTTCGAACTTCTATCCTTCTTCTATTCTCTCTCCTCAATTATAATAATAAGACTTGTCCATTATAAGGACTACATCATTAGTTCTTCTATCCTTTAAACGTGTGCATGCAACCGGGTGTTGTTTCATCTTGCCTTTTAAGTTAGAACAGTTTAGAATATGTAAAGTTATAGAATAATTTAGATTTTTTTTCTCTTTTGGAAAATGAATAGCAAAGATGGTGTTTAAAAGGAGCAAGTTCACACAAAAAATTACTACTCTCTAGATTCCTATACGTTGAAGGCATTGGAGGAAACGCACAGGATGAAGGCGTGCATGACGAACAAGTCTCTCATGGATCCCAATAGGCGATGGCGACTGGTTTCGCCGGTGCATGTGGTGTTGGAGGTGGAGGATTACATGGAGCACTACCTTCGGATGGAGCTGACCACAAAGCTACGCCCTGCAGTGGACTCTCCAACACTTCTTCCCCAAGGGATCCAGCCCCTCCTTCCACCTCCTCATCCTCCATTCCAGGCCCGTGGCCACCTCCATCATCGGCCTCGCCTGCCTTGGTCTCTCTCTCTCCCCCCTTCCTTATCTATCATTGAAAAATTGCTACATCTAGGATCAGACGAAGTCTGTGGAGACGGACCTAAAGAAGACGGCGTCGATGAAGGTGATCGACGGAGCATAGGAGCTCTGCAAGGTGAGCGCAGTACGTAATAAAAAAAACTAAAGGACCAAAGAAACGAAGGAAAAATACAATTATTTTCTCGTGCAACATATAGATATATTTATCTACATATGTTCAGGCGTCAGATGAAATATGAAGTAAAGGAAGGAGATGCGAGAACAGTCATAGAAAGACATTATGCAGTACATGCTGGTGATTGGGAGCCATGGTTATGGAGCGCTCAAAAGGTGATAATATATATGTTTGTACAGGTCAGGTGCATTCATAATATATGTATGCTTGTATATTTAATTGTACGTGTTTATGTTAATACAATGAAATTTTGAGGAAAATATAATTATAAAGAAAATCAATATTCTGCATAAGTAATTTACTTTCTTTGAGATTAGAAGTGTAAACTAAGAAGATGTTTTATAAACTTCTCAGAAGGCAGAAAAATCTCTTCAATCTTTTGGCCAATTTTTTATGTCAGAATGTTTTTTCATTGTCCGATTACAAAAGGAGGTAATATTTCTTGTAGTGTTTGTTTTTTCTGAAAAAAGCTCTTTTTTTATGATTGTGTTAATTAAAAACAAATAATTATGGATTGCAGGATTGTGTGGGGCAGCGTGAGCGATTACTGTGCTCATCATGCGCACTGCACTGTGATGATAGTGAAGAAGCCTAAGGCAAAGCAACTGAGCTCTATTTTAAGCCATATTAAAATATCAAAGCAAAATTAAATCGATTTTGAGATAAGCTCTTTTCATATAGACAAATATCAAATCTAGGAGATATATTGTAAAGATTAATCTTATTTTTTTCAAAATATATGATATTACTATAGACAAAATCTAGGGTCTTACGTGCTGGTTCTCTTGAACGACTATGTACTTATAGGTCACGCGTGAATTTTTGATGATACATACATGGTAGCATGTAGCCAATGGTAAATATTACTGCTTGGATTAATGATCTAAACGAAGAGACAACAAGATCCTCATAGAAGTCGATCACGAAAGGAAGTGACTAGAGCATGCTACCATTGTTGAGTACCAGCTTCCTGGTTTTTATATCTATGATTTGGGAGGCATCATTCACTATGACTTTAATAATTTTTTTTATTGAATAAAGTTGATGCAAAAGAAATGTTTCTGGTGTTGCTTAGCATCATTTGTATCCTATAGTAAAAAGAATACGCTTCATTTTTTTCTAAAAGGATGTACTATACCTCTCACGTTGCCATTCACTTCATGTAGTCAAAATATTAATTGTATGATCATATTAAATGGTTAAATTTCTATAATCTCAGCAAAGAAAATTATTTAGTAAAATAATTTAAGGAATTAATATTCCGGTAATATAATAGGATTTGAGCCAAATTTTTTGAAGCAACTCATTTATAAATATGGCATCACTTTTTTAACTCTATCACTTATACATACTATTAATCTTTTTTATTTCCTCAGATAATTTTTTATCTTCTTTTAAAGTGATCTATTTTTTTATGATGACAATAATTTAGTACCTTTAGATCTTTTAAAACTCGGATAAATATAATATATAATTATATATATGTTAATTAGGATATATATATATTCTTTTAAGTCGAGTATTTATCTATTTTGTTATTTTCGTCAATTTTTATTGTTTTCTCTCACATCTTCCTCTCTTCTCATGGAGCACCGTATATTTAAATTCCACGTTTAAATATCATCAAGCGACCTAATGAAATTGTAACCGTTACGCTCACTTTAAGAGTTTCTGTCCTTTATAATTTTTTTATCATAGGTTCTAAATCATTAATTATTTTTTCAACAAATTTGGTTATAAATTAAAATACAAATTCTTGGTTATCAAATAGTTGCTAACTTATTTCATACTCTCCCTTAATAATAGTCTCTAAATAATTTATATTGTCCCTTAAGCTTTATATATATATATATATATATATATATATGAGAAAAATGGAAGCATAAGTTACTATCTATTTTCTAATTATAGGATTAGCCATTCATAACACACAATAATTATCATTCCTTATTCAACTATAACTCATTGTATGTGCACATTACACAAAGAAATCCCTTCATCTCCACCGCCACTCAACTATAACTAACCATTCTACAATAAGTGTTCATTATGTATAACTTGCATTTTATTTTCTATTTGTTAGTTTTTTATCCTCGTAATTTAATATTTATTATGTATTTTATTCGGTTCTTTGAAATTTCCCAAGCATGTTTTTACTCAATATTTGAATTATTTATTTTTTTTATTTCATTTAGTATTTATGTAATTTCTCTTCTTTCCTTTTTTTACTTTTATTTTCCCCCAAAATAGTGTTCGTTCTACTTCATTTTGCGACGGCTTCTCTGGTTCTATCTTTCTTCAAAATCATCATTTGAATACAAGGAATTTCGACGGCCTTATTCTAAATTGCTCCAAACACCCTTTTTAACTTCACATATGCTTTCTTGTGATCGATTTTATTTTTTATTCTGACTTCCCATCTTTATTCTTTACATTCATTATGTACGACAATCTTCGCATTATGATATTATTATGTGTTGTTGATAAAGTAATGATTTAACTATTATATATATTGTGTCATTTCATAATAAGAAAGTAGGCAAACAATTTTTTTCCATCCTTAAAAAAAATCAATAGTCACATTTTAGTTTATTTCATTTCCCACGATTAAAATTGACCTCCACTAAAAATTATACATTAGAATTTTTTGCAAACACACTTGCGAAAATTAAATTGAACACACATTTTTGAAAATTAGATTATAACTAACATATCACATGCAATCTATCTAATATTTATTTAAACATGATATAGAAGATATAAAACTTTACTTAATACAAAATTAAAATAATTATATAAAAGTGATTGACATATTTTTTATAATAAGGAATAAATATTTATTTGGTAATTGATATTATATAAAAGTGCAAGGGGGTTTCACTAGTTTAAAGTAATCAAAATTCATACGTACAAAAACAAGATTCGTGTTCTTGGTGTTTTCTCTTCTTCCTCCGCCCAAACCCTCTCCGACCGCTCAACTACTCCTCCATCGCCGCAGCCGGCCGTTGCTTCCGCCTTCGCCTCCACCTCCAGCCTCCTCCTTTCTATTGCCTGTCCACTCCTCAGTGGCCTGGACTTAGGTGCCGTCTCTCGCCACCATTTCCCCTAGCCGTTGGCCGACCGCCGCATCTGAGTCCAGGCCATCGGAGGCAGGTTTCAAGGGGCCGACGAGACCTTCCAGCGTCAAAGCGCGACGGCCGCGGCGCGGCCCGACAGCAGGTTTCGAGGGGCCGACGAGGGGACCGGCAGGTGAGGGCGACGTCAGGCCACTTGAATCTCGCCACCATTTCTCCTGGCCGTCGGCCGACCGCCGCGACACTTTGGCGCTCGAAGGTTCTGGACGACGCCCTCGAGCCCCTCGAAACCTGCCGCAGGTGGCCAGGACTCGTTGGCCGATCCGTCGCGCTTAGGTGCTTGAAGGTTCTGGATGTCGCCCTCACCTTTCTTCATGTTGTTCCTGTTCTAACGTTATGCCTTTTTGCCCTTTTCCTAATTCGTTTTGTGTGTTCTTTTCTTTTCTTTTTTTTGAGAAGACTGTTATTTTCCATTTTGTTGCGGTTGTTGGAGCTCATTGATGAAAACGGTTAGTTTAGCTTTGTGATTTTGTTCCCTTTCTAGATCTTCATTTCTTGCAGGACTTAAAAATGATCCGAGTGTTTCTTTTTTCTAATGAACAGGATCGATGATTAAGAAAATTGAGTAATCATCTGCTATCAGTTCTGGTTCAGATTCCATGTTATGTCCCAAAGAACTACATACCACCCATTTCCATCATATGCTGCAATGACGTTGGGATCAAATTCTCAATTAATTCACAGGAAAAACTTATAATTTTTCAAATTTTATGTTCTTTTTGACATGTCATTGGTTCCTGAACAAGGGAGCATATCAAAAAACAGGCATGAAATCATTTATTTGATTCTGTTGATAGATCTCCTTTGTGAAATATCATAAAGGTTCTTAACAGTCCCCTATGTTTTATATGAGTCTAACCTATGATTGTTCAGGGAAAATATTCTTTTGAAATATGCTTCCCATTTTCGTATGCTTGGTAAATGATACATGTATATTTTTCTTCTTTTTCCTGTTGTTAAAGAAATGATTCCGAAAGATATTCCACTAATAAACCCTCTAAATATGATTGAGACATTTAGTGATAAAGTTGCCTGATATTATCTCACAGTGGTTTTGTGTATGATGTTTTTTGCTTCCTATGTCATGTGGCTTTTAAATAACTTTACTTCCTTAATAAGTTTTTACGTAAATATGCTCAAATTATGCTAACACATGGACTGTACCTATTTTAAATATCCAAACCTGCCTGCTAGTTGTCAAACGATGAAGTTAAAACATGGACTGTACCTATTTTAAGTCTCTGCACATAATTTTCCACCAAATTGGGTATGAACATTAGACTTCAATGATGTCTATACCTCACCAACGCATAAAGGAAACTAAAAGAGTTTTAAATACAATGTTGACCTTGTCAATGTAAATATCAATTTCACTAATAAAAATATGATGCCTACAAATCTGGTAGGTCTCCTCTTTTTAAGTGAAAAAACAGAGTATTCAATGTAGAGAAGCGTAGCTCATGGAACTCCTAGTATCGTAATTAAGTTGGTCATCAACATTTTCCTTGCAAACTTGATCAAACACACCTTCTCTCTTTTAAAGAGTATTACAAAACCAATTTGGTTTGCTCAGGTGGATAGCACGTAAGTCCAAGTCACGGGAGCTAGTACTCTTGGATTCGTTTCTTAGAGCCCCCAATTTGGTTAGGTTTTATCTATCCTGCTTTCTCTTGAACAATGGATTGGCTCTACATAACGGGTTGTTGACCTTGTCTGAAAAAAAGCAGCATTGGAAGCTTGCTCTATTTATTTCTGTAAATTCTTAAAATCACCTATGTCAGGAAGTTCCTTCTGCCTCATTCATGAGCTTGTCTAACTTTCATTGTCTATGTTGCAGTGCGCTGAAAGTGTGGAATATACACAGGCAAAACAATTTTCAAATGCAAAAGAATTGCATGCATTGTGGTTTACTTATTTTAATGTTTAAGATCCATTGGTTTAATATATGTATTGGGTTACTATCATGCATTCTTTCTTTTGTCAGGAGTTAACTGACATAACCATTTCTTGCAGCCTAAAACCATTTCTGGTAAAAAAGAAAGAGTTAGCTTTTTTCCATGTTGCTACATTGCTACCTGATTTACTAATGTTCGAGGCAAGCCAATTTAAATCTGCATGCTAAAGCTTGTCTCTATCTGGCCACTAATGTGGGAGTCACAACTGCAAATGTTGTCTGTAGTTAAGTGAGTGGTCTTGACCATTTTTCATGTTATCTTTTATGGCATCTAACCTTGGTGCTGAAATTTTGCGTTATGGTTTATTTTATTTTTTTCATTGTTTGTTTACTACATGTGAATCATGCTAACTTACTATTTCCTAGTCATTCGTCAGCATCTTTTCTAATTCATTAGTTTGACAAGTTTATTATGGTTTCGTGCAGGTAAGTTGTTTTCAATATATCTATAAGTTATAATGCTTCCACATTTCCCGGATAAAGCTCAATGAACCAGATGACCCAAAAATGGGAGAGAATCATGCTATTACCCATCTTCATCTCCACGAATGTTTCATGTGCTCCGTTGTTCATCTTACTCTAAGGAGGTAACTTTAACTCTACGTTGTGATATTTTTCTGGCATTTTCTGAATCTCGGATGCATGATTCTCATTTACAATGTGCGGTAGAAGTATTTGTGCTCGTCAAGGGCGATACCATTTCATCCGGTGGAAAACTGAATTTCGTTAACTATGGCACTTCAGTGCCAAGTATTGTGGTATCTCGCTTCTCACTTCGTATGTACACTCATACGACCTGTAATTTAAAATGTTATTCATCTAAATTATTTGTTTAGCCCCTGTATTTTATATGAGCCTAACCTATGATTGTCCAGCGAAAATATTCTTTTGAAATATGCTCCCCATTTTCGTATTCTTAAGTGATACATGTATATTTTCTTATTTTTCCTATTGTTAAAGAAATGGTTCCGAAAGATATTCCACTAATAAACCCTCTAAGGATGATTGAGACATTTTGTGATAAAGTTGAGCAAGATTATCTCATAGTGGTTTTGTGTACGATGTTTTTGCTTCCTACGTCGAGTGGCTTTTAAATAACTTTACCTCCTTAAAAAGTTTTTATGTAAATGTGCTCAAATTATACTAAATATCCAAACCTGCCTGCTAGTTGTTAAAACATGGTGTTAACACATGGAGTGTACCTATTTTAAATCTCTGCACATAGTTTTCCACCAAATTGGGTATGAACATTAGACTTCAATGATGTCTATACCCCACCAACGCATAAAGGAAACTAAAAGAGTTTTAAATACAATGTTGATCTTGTCAATGTAAATATCAATTTCATTGATAAAAATGTGATGCCTACAAATCTGGTAGGTCTCCTCTTCTTAGGAAAAAAACACAGTTATTAACGTGGAGAAACGTAGCTCAGTGAACTCCTTGTATCCTAATTAAGTTGGCCATCAAACATTTTCCTTGCTAACTTGATAAAGCACAACCTTCTCTCTTTTAAAGGGCATCACCAAACCAAATTGATTGGCTCAGGTGGATAGCACGTCCAAGTCCAAGTCACGGGAGCTAGTACTCTGGGATTCGTTTCTTAGAGTCCACAATTTGGTTAGGTTTTATCTATCCTGCCTTCTCTTGAACAATGGATTGACTCTACATAATGGGTTGTTGACCTTGTCCGAAAAAAAGAGCATTGGTAACTTGCACTATTCATTTCTGTTAATTCTTAATATCACCTATGTCAGGAAGTTTTTTCTGCCTCATTCATGAGCTTGTCTAACTTTTAATGTCTATGTTGCAGTGCACTGGAAGTCTAGAATATACACAGGCAAAGCAATTTTCAAATGCAAAAGAACTTGATGCATTGTGGTTTATTTATTTTGGTGTTTAAGATCCATTGGTTTAATATATGTATGGGATTACTGTCATGCATTCTTTCTTTAGACAGGAGTTAACTGACAAAACCATTTCTTGCACAAGGTTGCTGCCTAAAATCATTTCTGGTAAAAAAGAAAGAGTTAGCTTTCTTCCATGTTGCTACATTGGTACCTGATTTAGTAATGTTCAAGGCTAGCCAATTTAAATCTGCATGCTAAAGCTTGTCTCTATCTGGCCACTAATGTGGGAGTCACAACTGCAAATGTTGTCTGTAGTCAAGTGAGTGGTCTTGGCCATCCGATCTCTAATCAAGTTTATCTATAACAGGAACCATCAGTACCATTTTCATGTTATCTTTTATGGCATCTAACCTCGGTGCTGAAATTTTACTTTATGGTTTATTTTATTTTTTTCACTGTTTGTTTACTACATGTGAATTTGCTAACTCACTATTTTTTAGTCATTCCAGCATCTTTTCTAATTCATTAGTTTGACAAGTTTATTATGGTTTCGCGCAGCTAAGCTGTTTTGAATACATCTATAGGTTATAATGCTACCACATTTCCCGCATAAAGTTCAATCAATCGGATGTCCCAAAAATAGGAGAGAATCATGCTATTAATCATCTTCTTCTCCAGAAATGTTTCAGGTGCTCCGTTGTTCATCTTACTTGTAGGAGGTAACTTTAACTCTACGTAGTGATATATTTTGATGTTATTTTCTGAATCTCGGATGCATGATTCTCATTTACAATGTGCGGTTGAAATATTTGTGCTCGTCAAGTGCAATACCATATCATCCGGTGGAAACCTGAATTTCTTTTCCTATGGCACTTCAGTGCCAAGTACTCTGTATCTCGCTTCTCACTTCCTGTGTACACTCATACAACCTGTAATTTAAAATGTTATTCATCTAAATTGTTTGATTAGCCCCTGTGTTTTATATGAGCCTAACCTATGATTGTCCTGCGAAAATATTCTTTTGAATTATGCTCCCCATTTTCATATGTTTAAATGATACATGCATATTTTCTTATTTTTCCTAGTGTTAAGGAAATGGTTCCGAAAGATATTCCACTAATAAACCCTCTGAGGATGATTGAGACATTTAGTGATAAAGTTGCCCAATATTATCTCAAAGTGGTTTTGTGTATGATGTTTTTACTTCCTACGTCAAGTGACTTTTAAATAACTTTACCTCCTTAATATGTTTTTATGGAAATATGCTCAACTTATACTAGATATCCAAACCTGCCTACTAGTTGTTAAAACATGGTGTTAACACATGGAATGTACCTATTTTATGTCTCTCCACATGATTTTGCTCCAAATTGGGGGTATGAACATACCATCAACGCATAAAGGAAACTAAAAGAGTTTTAACTACAATGTTGATCTTGTCAAGGTAAATATCAATTTCATTAATGAAAAATGTGTTGCCTACAAATCTCGTAGGTCTCCTCTTCTTAGTAACAAAATAGAGTTTTCAATGTAGAGAAACGTAGCTAAGTGAACTCCTTGTATCGTAATTAAGTTGGTCATCAAACATTTTCCTTGCAAACTTGATAAAACGCAACCTTCTCTCTTTTAAAGAGCATTACCAAACCAAATTGGTTAGCTCAGGTGGATAGCACATCCAAGTCCAAGTCATGGGAGCTAGTACTCTGGGATTCGTTTCTTAGAGTCCCCAATTTGGTTAGGTTTCATCTATCCTGCCTTCTCTTGAACAATGGATTGGCTCTACATAATGGGATGTTGACCTTGTCTGAAAAAAGGTGCATTGGAAACTTGCTCTTTTTAGTTCTGTAAATTCTTAAAACCACCTATGTCAGGAAATTCCTTCTTCCTCATTCATGAGCTTGTCTAACTTTCCTTGTCTATGTTGCAGTGCACTGGAAGTCTGGAGTATACACAATGAAACAAATGCAAAAGAACTTGATGCGTTGTGGTTTATTTATTTTAATGTTTAAGATCCAATGGTTTAATATATGTATTGGGTTACTATCATGCATTCTTTCTTTTGTCAGGAGTTAACTGACAAAACCATTTCTTTCACAAGTTTGCTGCCTAAAACTATTTCTGCTAAAAAAGAAAGAGTTAGCTTTCTTCCATGTTGCTACAGTGCTACCTGATTTACTAATGTTCGAGGCAAGCCAGTTTAAATCTGCATGCTAGAGCTTGTTTCTATCTGGCCACTAATGTGGGAATCGACTGCAAATGTTGTCTGTAGTTAAGTGAGTGGTCTTGGCCATCCGATCTCTAATCAAATTTATATATAACAGGATCCATCAATACCATTTCCATGTTATCTTTTATGGCATCTAACCTCAGTGCTGAAATTTTACTTTATGGTCTATTTTACTTTTTTTATTTTTTTTTACTACATGTGAATTTGCTAACTCACTATTTTTTAGTCATTCGTCAGCATCTTTTCTAATTCATTAGTTTGACAAGTTTATTATGGTTTTGTGCAGCTAAGCTGTTTTCAACATCTATAGGATATAATGCTACCACATTTCCTGCATAAATTTCAATCAACCAGATGTTACAAAAATGGAGAGAATCATGCTATTACTCATCTTCATCTCCACAAATGTTTCAGGTGCTCCGTTGTTCATCTCACTTTAAGGAGGTAACTTTAACTCTACGTAGTGATATATTTTGCTGGCATTTTCTGAATCTCGGATGCATGATTCTCATTTACAATTCGCGGTAGAAATATTTGTGCTCGTCAAAGGCAATACCATATCATCCGATGAAAACCTGAATTTCTTTTGCTATGGCACTTCAGCGCCAAGTATTCTGGTATCTCGCTTCTCAGTTCCTATGTACCCTCATACAGCCTGTAATTTAAAATGTTATTCATCTAAATTTTTTTATTCGCCCTTGTGTTTTGTATAAGCCTAAGCTATGATTGTCCAGTGAAAATATTCTTTTGAAATATTCTCCCCATTTTCGTATGCTTAAATGATACATGTATATGTTCTTATTTTTCCTGTTGTTAAAGAAATGGTTCGGAAAGATAGAAAGATCATTGAGACATTTAGCGATAAAGTTGCCCAATAATTATCTCAGTGGTTTTGTGTATGATGTTTTTGCTTCCTACGTCAAGTGGCTTTTAAATAAATTTACCTCAATAAGTTTTTATGTAAATATGCTCAAATTATACTACATATCCAAACCTGCCTGCTAGTTGTTAACACATGGGATGTACCAATTTTAAGTCTCTGCACATAATTTTCCACCAAATTGGGGGTAGGAACATCATACTTCAATGATGTCTATACCCCATCAACGCATAAAGGAAACTAAAAGAGTTTTAAATACAATGTTGATCTTGTCAATGTAAATAGCAATTTCATTAATAAAAATGTGATTCCTACAAATCTGGTAGGTCTCCTCTTCCTAGTAAAAAACAGAGTTTTCAATGTAGACGTAGCTCAGTGAACTCCTTGTTTCGTAATTAAGTTGGTCATCAAACATTTTCCTTGTAAACTTGATAAAACACAACCTTGTCTCTTTTAAAGTGTATTACCAAACTAAATTGGTTTGCTCAGGTGGATAGCACGTCCAAGTCCAAGTCACGGGAGCTAGTACTCTCGGATTCGTTTCTTAGAGTCCCCAATTTGGTTAGGTTTTATCTGTCCAGCTTTCTTTTCAATAATGGATTGGCTCTAAATAATGGGTTGCTGACCTTGTCTCAAAAAAAGAGCATTGGAAACTTGCTCTATTTATTTAAGTAAATTCTTAAAATCACCTATGTCAGGAAGTTCCTTCTGCCTCATTCACGAGCTTGTTTAACTTTCGTTGTCTATGTTGCAGTGCACTGAAGTCTAGAATATACAGAGGCAAAACAATTTTCAAATGCAAAAGAACTGCATGCATTGTGGTTTATTTATTTTAATGTTTAAGATCCATTGGTTTAATATATGTATTGGGTTACTATCATGCATTCTTTCTTTTGTCAGGAGTTAACTGACAACCATTTCTTGCAGCGTAAAACCATTTCTGGTAATAAAGAAAGAGTTAGCTTTCTTCCATTTTGCTACATTGATACCTGATTTAGTAATGTTCAAGGCTAGCCAATTTAAATCTACATGCTAAAGCTTGTCTCTATCTGGCCACTAATGTGGGAGTCACAACTGCAAATGTTGTCTGTAGTCAAGTGAGTGGTCTTGGCCATCCGATCTCTAATCAAGTTTATATATAACAGGATCCATCAGTACCATTTTCATGTTATCTTTTATGGCATCTAACCTCGGTGCTGAAATTTTGCTTTATGGTTTATTTTATTTTTTTCATTGCTTGTTTACGACATGTGAATTTGCTAACTCACTATTTCTTAGTCATTCGTCAGCATCTTTTCTAATTCATTAGTTTGACAAGTTTATTGTGAACTCCGCCTATATTTTATAGCCGGTCCCAAGTCCGGATAAAGGAGGATGATTGTGTTAGGCCCCGACAGCCAGCATAAAATCCTGTCGAATCTTATGAACATGGATCAACGAATATATTGTGTTAATGCTAGGTCGTTACCCGTAAGTAACGCGCTGTACAGCTCGGGTACAGTGATAAGAGAGCAAGAGCCGCTGCATCCTCGCCTGAATGCAGTGTTAAATGAGCAAGGGCTACCGCACTCTAATGGACGGAGGCGGTTAAAGAAGCTAGTTCATGAGACTAAGGTCAAATTAGGTTCTTGGAACATTGGGACGTTGAATGGGAAGCGCCTCGAGGTGGCACACGTAATGGACCAGCGTAAGATTAGTATCTTATGCTTGCAAGAAACTAGATGGGTAGGAGAGGGAAGTAAAGAGATTAGGTTAAATGGTTCCAAACTTTGGTACACATGTAAGGTAAATGGAAGGAATGGTGTTGGTATTATCGCGGATGCAGAATGGAGGAAGAATGTTGTGGAAGTTAAAAGGATTGAGGATCGAATCATATCCGTGAAAGTAATTGTTGGAAAGGAGACTATGAACATTATTAGTGCATATGCACCCCAAGTAGGAGCAGAATCACATCTCAAGGAAAAGTTTTGGGCAGATATGGAGGGTTTGATTGAAAGTATACCAACAACCGAGAAAGTTTATATTGGGGGAGACCTTAATGGACATGTTGGTAAAGAGGCAGGACCACATGCAAGGGTTCATGGTGGTTTTGGTTTTGGGGAGTTGAATGAGGAAGGACAAACTATTATTGATTTTTTTTTAGCATACGACCTTAAAATTATCAACACTTATTTTAGGAAGAGAGAGGAACATTTAATCACATACAAAAGTGGAACTCATAGGACTCAAATCGATTTTTTCTTGACAAGAAATACTGATAAAAGACGCTGTACTAATTGCAAAGTAATTCCTGGGCATGGGGTGACTACACAACATAGATTGTTAGTTCTTGATATGCAAATGAAATGTATAAAACCAAAATTCCGAACAGTTTTTGATCGAAAGATCAAGTGGTGACAGTTAAAGGGGGAGAAGCGAGAGACTTTTAGAAGTAAGTTATTAGAGGAAAGTGTGTGGGAGTTAGAAGGAGATGCTAGTATCATGTGGAAGAATGTGGCAAAAAAGGTTGAAATGGTTGCTAAAGCCATTTTAGGAGAATCAAAAGGTTTTGGACCACGAGATAAGGAGACTTGGTGGTGGAATGAGGAGGTCCAAGAAAAGGTGCGTAATAAGAAGAATTGTTTCAAGGCGATACACTTGGACAATAATTCTGACAATTGGGAAAAGTATCGTTTGGCGAAAAGGGAGGCTAAGAAGGCAGTTAGTGATGCTCGTGCTAAAGCATACGAGGGATTTTATAAGGAGTTAGGGACAAAGGCTGGTGAACAAAGGATTTACAAGATTGCAAGGAATAAAGAGGAGTCGAGAGATTTGGATCAAGTAAGATGTATAAAAAATGAAGTTGGCAAGGTTTTAGTTACTGAAGGAGATATTAAGAACAAATGGGAAGAGTATTTCTATAAGCTATTTAATGATGGATGTGAAGGTTCCCGTTGTGATTTGGAGGACTTGACAGTTAGCGAATGTGAGCTTAATAGGTCATTTTATCGTAGAATTAGAGTCTCGAAAGTTAGCGAAGCTCTTAAGAAAATGGAGAATGGTAAAGCCGTTGGACCGTATGGTATACCGATTGAAGTTTGGAAATGTTTAGGAGAAAAATGTGTGTTGTGGTTATGTAAACTATTTAATGAGATTTTACAGTCGAAAAAGATGCCTGATGATTGGAGATTAAGTACATTAGTTCCTATTTACAAAAATAAAGGGGATATTCAGAATTGTGCAAATTATAGAGGGATTAAACTTATGAGTCACACAATGAAATTATGGGAAAAAGTGATTGAGCATAGATTGAGAATGGAGACTAGTATTTCTGAAAGACAATTTGGGTTCATGCCAGGAAGATCTACTACAGAGGCGATTTATTTACTAAGGGGGATGATGGAGAAGTATCGAAGTAGGAGAAGAGACTTACATATGGCTTTCATTGACTTAGAGAAGGCGTATGATCGGGTACCAAGGGATGTACTTTGGAAAGTCTTGCAAAAGAAGAGGGTGAGTGTTGCCTACATTAAGGTAATACAAGATATGTACGATGGGGCATTGACTAGGGTTAGGACACCCGGAGGTGAGATAAATGAATTTCCTATAGGAATTGGCCTACATCAAGGATCAGTTTTAAGCCCGTATCTATTTAACTTAGTTATCGATGCTATAACCGAGAGTATCACAGAGGAGGTACCTAAGTGCATGCTATTTGCGGATGATATAGTACTTTTAGCGGATTCAAGAGAAGAGATTAATACAAAATTGAAAATATGGAGAAATACGTTGGAGTCAAAGGGTTTTCGTTTAAGTAGGAATAAAACAGAATATATGCATAGCAATTTCACAAATAAACAACTTAGAGACGATTTGAAAGTTAGGCTAGGGGAGGATATAATTCCTCAAGTGACAAAGTTTAAATATTTATGATCAATTGTAAGACAAGATGGTGAGATTGATGACGATGTTAATCATAGAATTCAAGCTGGTTGGTGTAAGTGGAGGAAAGCCACTGGAGTTCTTTGTGATAGAAAAGTACCCAATAAAGTTAAAGGAAAATTCTATCGTACTGCTATAAGGCCAGCAGTGTTATATGGTAGTGAATGTTGGGCTATGAAGGGACAACATGAACGTAAAGTGATGGTAGCCGAAATGAGGATGTTGAGATGGATGTGTGGTCATACAAGATTAGATAAGATTAGGAATGACCATATACGTGAACGAGTCGGAGTGGCTCCTATTAGTGAGAAAATGGTAGAGAATCGTTTGAGATTGTTTGGTCATGTTCAGAGAAGACCATTAGATGCGCCAGTAAGAAGAGTAGATCAAATAATCTTGAGTCCGATTAAAAGAGGGAGAGGGAGGCCAAGGCGGATACTTGGCGAACTAATAGAGCAAGATTTATTGGTGAATAATATACCGAAAGGTTTGGTTACTAATAGAGCGGAATGGCGTCGTATGATCCATATAGCCGACCCCACCTAGTGGGATAAGGCTTTGTTGTTGTTGTTGTTGACAAGTTTATTGTGGTTTTGTGCAGCTAAGCTGTTTTCAATACATCTATAGGTTATAATGCTACCACATTTCCCGCATAAAGTTCAATCAACCAGATGTCACCAACATGGGAGAGAATCATGCTATTATTCATCTTCATCTCTACAAATGTTTCAAGTGCTCCGTTGTTCATCTTACTCTTGGGAGGTAACTTTAACTCTACGTAGTGATATATTTTGCTGGCATTTTCTAAATCTCGGATGCATGATTCTCATTTACAATGTGCGGTAGAAATATTTGTGCTTGTCAAGGGCAATACCATATCATCCGCTGGAAACTTGAATTTCTTTTCCTATGGCACTTCAGTGCCAAGTATTCTGGTATCTCGCTTCTTTGTTCCTATGTACACTCATACAACCTGTAAATCCTCTAAAAAAAATACAACCTGTAATTTAAAATGTTATTCATCTAAATTCTTTGATTAGACCTTGTGTTTTATATAAGCCTAACCTATGATTGTCCAGCGAAAATATTCTTTGGGATATGCTCCCCATTTTCGTATGCTATACATGTATATTTTCTTATTTTTCCTATTGTTAAAGAAATGGTTCCGAAAGATATTCCACTAATAAACCCTCTAAAGATTATTGAGACATTTAGCGATAAAGTTGCCCAATATTATCTCACAGTGGTTTTGTGTATGATGTTTTTGCTTCCTACGTCAAGTGGCTTTTAAAAAACATTTACTTAATAACTGTTTATGTAAATATGCTCAAATTATACTAGTTATTCGAACCTGCCTGCTAGTTTTTAACACATGGGATGTACCAATTTTAAGTCTCTGCACATAATTTTCCACCAAATTGGGGATATGAACATCATATTTCAATGATGTCTATACCCCTCCAACGCATAAAGAAAACTAAGAGTTTAAATACAATGTTGATCTTGTCAATGTAAATATCAATTTCAATAAGAAATGTGATGCTTACAAATGTGGTAGGTCTCCTCTTCTTAGTAAAAAAAATAGTGTTTTCAATGTAGAGAATTGTAGTTCAGTGAAACTCCTTGTATCGTAATTAAGTTGGTCATCAAACATTTTCCTTGCAAACTTGATAAAATGCAACCTTGTCTCTTTTAAAGAGCATTACCAAACCAAATTGGTTGGCTCAGGTTTATAGCACGTCCAAGTCCAAGTCACGCGAGCTAGTACTCTCAGATTCGTTTCTTAGAGTCCCCAATTTGGTTATGTTTCATCTATCCTGCTTTCTCTTGAAAAATGTATTGGCACTAGATAACGGGTTGTTGAGATTGTCTGAAAAAAAGAGCATTGGAAACTTGCTCTATTTATTTCTGTAAATTCTTAAAATCACCTATGTCTGGAAGTTCCTTCTGCCTCATTCATGAGCTTGCCTAACTTTCATTGTCTATATTGCAGTGCCTGGAAGTCTGGAATATACACAACAACAACAACAACAACAACAAAGCCTTATCCCACTAGGTGGGGTCGGCTACATGGATCATACGACGCCATTCCGCTCTATTAGTAACCAAACCTTTCGGTATATTATTCACCAATAGATCTTGCTCTATTAGTTCGCCAAGTGTCCGCCTTGGCCTCCCTCTCCCTCTTTTAATCGGACTCCAGATTATTTGATCTACTCTTCTTACTGACGCATCTAATGGTCTTCTCTGTACATGATCAAACCATCTCAAACGATTCTCTACCATTTTCTCACTAATAGGAGCCACTCCGACTCGTTCACGTATATGGTCATTCCTAATCTTATCTAATCTTGTATGACCACACATCCATCTCAACATCCTCATTTCGGCTACCCCCACTTTACATTCATGTTGTCCCTTCATAGTCCAACATTCACTACCATATAACACTGCTGGCCTTATAGCAGTACGATAGAATTTTCCTTTAACTTTATTGGGTACTTTTTTATCACAAAGAACTCCAGTGGCTTTCCTCCACTTACACCAACCAGCTTGAATTCTATGATTAACATCGTCATCAATCTCACCATCTTGTCTTACAATTGATCCTAAATATTTAAACTTTGTCACTTGAGGAATTATATCCTCCCCTAACCTAACTTTCAAATCGTCTCTAAGTTGTTTATTTGTGAAATTGCTATGCATATATTCTGTTTTATTCCTACTTAAACGAAAACCCTTTGACTCCAACGTATTTCTCCATATTTCCAATTTTATATTAATCTCTTCTCTTGAATCCGCTAAAAGTACTATATCATCCGCAAATAGCATGCACTTAGGTACCTCCTCTGTGATACTCTCGGTTATAGCATCGATAACTAAGTTAAATAGATACGGGCTTAAAGCTGATCCTTGATGTAGGCCAATTCCTATAGGAAATTCATTTGTCTCACCTCCGGGTGTCCTAACTCTAGTCAATGCCCCATCGTACATATCTTGTATTACCTTAATGTAGGCAACATTCACCCTCTTCTTTTGCAAGGCTTTCCAAAGTACATCCCTTGGTACCCGATCATACGTCTTCTCTAAGTCAATGAAAGCCATATGTAAGTCTCTTCTCCTACTTCGATACTTCTCCATCATCCCCCTTAGTAAATAAATCGCCTCTGTAGTGGATCTTCCTGGCATGAACCCAAATTGTCTCTCAGAAATACTAGTCTCCATTCTCAATCTATGCTCAATCACTTTTTCCCATAATTTCATAGTGTGACTCATAAGTTTAATCCCTCTATAATTTGCACAATTCTGAATATCCCCTTTATTTTTGTAAATAGGAACTAATGTACTTAATCTCCAATCATCAGGCATCTTTTTCGACCGTAAAATCTTATTAAATAGTTTACATAACCACAACACACCTTTTTCTCCTAAACATTTCCAAACTTCAATCGGTATACCATCCGGTCCAACGGCTTTACCATTCTCCATTTTCTTAAGAGCTTCGCTAACCTCCGAGACTCTAATTCTACGATAAAATGACCTATTAAGCTCACATTCGCTAACTGTCAAGTCCTCCAAATCACAACGCGAACCTTCACATCCATCATTAAATAGCTTATAGAAATACTCTTCCCATCTGTTCTTAATATCTCCTTCAGTAACTAAAACCTTGCCAACTTCATTTTTTATGCATCTTACTTGATCCAAATCTCTCGACTCCTTCTCTTTGTTCCTTGCAATCTTGTAAATCCTTTGTTCACCCGCCTTTGTCCCTAACTCCTTATAAAACCCCTCGTATGCTTTAGCACGAGCATCACTAACTGCCTTCTTAGCCTCCCTTTTCGCCAAACGATACTTTTCCCAATTGTCAGAACTATTGTCCAAGTGTATCGCCTTGAAACAATTCTTCTTATTACGCACCTTTTCTTGGACCTCCTCATTCCACCACCAAGTCTCCTTATCTCGTGGTCCAAAACCTTTTGATTCTCCTAAAATGGCTTTAGCAACCATTTCAACCTTTTTTGCCACATTCTTCCACATGATACTAGCATCTCCTTCTAACTCCCACACACTTTCCTCTAATAACTTACTTCTAAAAGTCTCTCGCTTCTCCCCCTTTAACTGTCACCACTTGATCTTTCGATCAAGAACTGTTCGGAATTTTGGTTTTATACATTTCATTTGCATATCAAGAACTAACAATCTATGTTGTGTAGTCACCCCATGCCCAGGAATTACTTTGCAATTAGTACAGCGTCTTTTATCAGTATTTCTTGTCAAGAAAAAATCGATTTGAGACCTATGAGTTCCACTTTTGTATGTGATTAAATGTTCCTCTCTCTTCCTAAAACAAGTGTTGATAATCTTAAGGTCGTTGCTAAAGAAAAATCAATAATAGTTTGTCCTTCCTCATTCAACTCCCCAAAACCAAAACCACCATGAACCCTTGCATGTGGTCCTGCCTCTTTACCAACATGTCCATTAAGGTCTCCCCCAATATAAACTTTCTCGGTTGTTGGTATACTTTTAATCAAACCCTCCATATCTGCCCAAAACTTCTCCTTGAGATGTGATTCTGCTCCTACTTGGGGTGCATATGCACTAATAATGTTCATAGTCTCCTTTCCAACAATTACTTTCACGGATATGATTCGATCCTCAATCCTTTTAACTTCCACAACATTCTTCCTCCATTCTGCATCCGCGATAATACCAACACCATTCCTTCCATTTACCTTACCTGTGTACCAAAGTTTGGAACCATTTAACCTAATCTCTTTACTTCCCTCTCCTACCCATCTAGTTTCTTGCAAGCATAAGATACTAATCTTACGCTGGTCCATTACTTGTGCCACCTCGAGGCGCTTCCCATTCAACGTCCCAATGTTCCAAGAACCTAATCTGACCTTAGTCTCATGAACTAACTTCTTTAACCGCCTCCGTCCATTAGAGTGCGGTAGCCCTTGCTCATTTAACACTGCATTCAGGCGAGGATGCAGCGGCTCTTGCTCTCTTATCACTGTACCCGAGCTGTACAGCGCGTTACTTACGGGTAACGACCTAGCATTAACACAATATATTCGTTGATCCATGTTCATAAGATTCGACATGATTTTATGTTGGCTGTCGGGGCCTAACACAACCCTCCTCCTTTATCCGGGCTTGGGACCGGCTATAAAATATAGGCGGAGTTGGAAGTCTGGAATATACACAGGCAAAATAATTTGTCGAGATATGATTTGCATATCTTTCCATATATTTTCATATCTTCGCATATCTTTGTAATATTAGTTAGAATTAGTATTCCAGATTTCTTGGGATAGTATCTCAGATATTTTGGGATAATATCCCTGATTTTCTGAAGTAATATTCTCTCTTCTTGTATTGCTTACCTTGATTATAAATAGGAGGCACTAGTGTTTGGTCAATTAATAAGAGAAAACATTTTCTCAACATGGTACCAGAGCACAACGATCTGATTCTTATTCCTCTCCCTTCCCTCCTCAATCTAGATGGATGACAAGTCTATTCTGACCTAGATCCATAGTTCTCAAGATCGGCGCTTGATCTTTTTCTCCGTGGAACCCGTCGTGCTCAACTAAGGCCGATCAGAAAGCTTCATCTAGCAACTCTAGTGTTAAATCCACCCTCAGCACTCCACTCAGTATCAATATCAAACTTGATGGTACCAGTTATCTCCTTTGGTCCACGGCATTTGAGCGCTACGTAGGGTCCCACATGAAGAAGCATATCCTCACCAAATCTGAAGAACGTACAGAAGATTGGGATGCTGACAATGATTGAGTCGCTTCTGCCATGCTCAATAGTATGACCGAATCTGTTGCCAAACAGGTCATGATTTATAGGTCAACCAAGACTATGTGAGAGGTACTCTAAAAACTTCACTCTCTCATAAAGGCAAAATATCTGAGATACTATCCCAAGAAATCTGGTGTACTAATTCTAACTAATATTACAAAGATATGCGAAGATATGGAAAGATATGAAGAGATATGCAAATCATATCTCTAACACTCCCCCTCAAGCTGAAGAGTAAATATCATTTAGGCTAAGCTTGGAACATATATCCAGGAGCTTCTTTTTGGGAAGTGCTTTAGTAAAGATGTCAGCTAGTTGATCTTCAGTGGCCAAGTGTGGAGTGAATATCTTCTTAGTTGTAATAGCATCACGAATGAAGTGAGAGTCCACTTCTATGTGTTTAGTCCTCTCATGAAACACATGATTGTTTGTAATAAATCTTGCAGCCTTGTTATCACAATACATAGGTACTGGAGAACTAATAGAAATTCCAAAATCACGTAGAAGAGAGATGACCCATAAGAGTTCACATGTAGTATGAGCCATTGCCCTATATTATGACTCAGCGCTAGAGCACGAGACCACATCTTGTTTCTTGCTGCGCCATGTTACAAGATTTCCACCAACATAAGTACAATAATCAATGGTTGATCTTCTATCTTCATGAGCCCCGTCATAATCTGCATCAGAATAACCCCACTTTTAAATGTTCATGATTTTTTAAGTGAAGACCTTTTCCTGGAGAGACTTTTAGATATCGTAAAACCTGACATACACCTGCCCAATGTACTTCACGTGGTTCTTGCATAAATTGACTTAGCGACCAACGGCATAAGAAATATCCAGAAGTTTACCAACCATAGCTATATATCTGGTGACATCTTCTAGAATAGGATTGCTCAAATCAGCTAGAGATAGTTGTGGATTCATAGGAATGGTGGCTATTTTACAATCCATCATACCAGCTTCCTTTAATAGGTCCAAGACATTTTCTTTGAGAGAATGAATCCATCATCAAACTGATTTACTTCAATGCCTAAGAAGTATTTTATTAGACCAAGATCTTTGGTCACAAACTGAGATTGCTGAAACTTTTTTGCTGTCAAAATACTGTTAGTGTCACTACCAGATATTAAAATGTAATTTACATAAACTATGAGGATGACTGAACCTTTAGAAGTATGTAAAAAGAATGCTGAATGGTCTGAAGAGGATCGACTAAAGCCATATTTTTCAATAGCTTTGCTTTCTTCAACTTGTAAATCTTTGAACACTCCCCCTGAGTAATATACTCAGGCGGCTGTTCCATGTAAACCTCTTTAGTAAGATCACCATATAAGAAAGCATTTTTAACATCAAGTTGGTGAACTTGCCACCCAGAGTTGACAGCAACAGAAAGTAAGATTCGAACAGAATTAAGGCGAGCAACTGGAGAGAAAGTCTCAAAATAGTCTACTTCATAAGTTTGGGTGTAACCTTTGGCTACTAAACGAGTCTTATAACGATCAACTGTTACATCAGGAAAATACTTTAAGGTGAACACCCACCGACAACCAACTACTGTTGCATCAGTTGGGAGGTCTACAAGTTCCCAAGTCTCTCTAGATTGCAGAGCGGACATCTCATCCATAGCAGTTTTCCAGCACGAATGGTGGAATGCCTCAGAATGATTGCGAGGAATAAAAAGACTATCAAGAGAAGCTGAAAAAACATTGGCAGCAGGAGAAAAATAATCAAAAGTCATAAAATTAGATAGAGTATATCTCACACAAGACTTAGTGCCCTTGCGATGTGCAATAGGAACATCTAGGTCATGAGTTACTTGAGGAGGATCTCCTTCCAACAAGTCAGAATTGTTTGGAGGATCACGTGATCTAATCGTGGAGAGTGGTTCATCATCAAGGTCCAGTGGAGGTTGTGAAGATTGAGTATGTCGGCGGCTATAAACTCTCAGGGGTGGTGCAGGCAATGGAGGAGGAGACTATGGCTGTTGTGATGGTAGATCCTGTGATGAGTCAGGAATTTGAATTAGACGACTCTCATGGTTATCTGCAGGGTCCGAAAAGTAAGGTTTGTCTTAAAAAAAAGTAACATCAGAACTAATACATGACCTGCAAAAAGTAGGATCATAACACTTGTAACCTTTTTGAGTTCGCGAGTACCCTAAAAGGATGCACTTGATTGTTCGAGGAGCTAACTTATCAGTGTGAAAGAGGTGAACAAAAACTTGACATCCGAAAACACGAGGAGGGATAGGAAACAAAGACTTTCTTGGAAAAGGAGATGGAATGGAATTTGTCCATTGAGAACTGACGATGAAACTCGATTAATGAGATAACCTGCGGTGAGAACGACATTTGGCCAATAGGTGGAGGGTACTTTCATATGGAAGAGGAGGGTGCGAGCAACATCCAGCAAGTGGCAAAGTTTTCTTTTAGCAACGCCATTTTGCTAAGATGTTTTTACACAGGAAGTTTGATGAATTACACGAATAGATTTAAAAAAACGATGAAAGATCAGAATTTGCAAACTCTAAGTCCATTGTTGCTGCGAAAGACTTTAATAGAGGTAGAGAACTGGGTTTTTATTTTTGTAAAAAATTCTCGAATAATTCGAGGAGTTTCTACCTTATTTTGCAACATATAAACCTAAGTGACTCTAGAAAAATCATCTACTAAAACCAAAAAATATTTGAAATGCCTATTGTTGGAAACTCGACAAGGACCCCGCAAATCAGCATGCACTAGTGAAAATGGACTTTCTTGTTTGTCAAGACGAGGTGGAAAAATAGTACGATGATGAGTACTTGAAATGTTAGGAAATTGTCGACGAAGAACAGTCAAACTGGGATGACCTAGGCGGCGATGGAGTTGTAGGAAAATGCTGATAGTGTAGGCTGTGGGATTTTTGGTAGATGGCTGGAGATAATAGAGTCCATCACGTACATCAAATCCTCCACCAATCTGTCTCATCGTTTGGAGATCCTGCAGAACAAAAAAAGAGTCATAAAAAAGTGCTCGACAATTTAAGGACTTTGTTAGCTGGCTGATCCAAAGAAGGCTTAGAGCAAACTTTGGAGCATACATAACATTATCATGGGAGAGGTCACAATTAACAAAAACTGTGCCAAGACCAGTGACCGGAGAGAGAGAACCATCAGCAACTCTGACATTAAGTGGATTCGATAGAGATTTGAGGGATGAGAAGAAAGAGGCATCACCTGTTATGTGTGAGGAGGCACCCGAATCGGCAATCCAGTCAGATTGAGAACTAGTAGAGAGA
Source organism: Pontederia crassipes (assembly GCA_030549335.1). NCBI lineage: Eukaryota > Viridiplantae > Streptophyta > Magnoliopsida > Commelinales > Pontederiaceae > Pontederia > Pontederia crassipes. Next base: position 3,646,266 of record JAUKPH010000023.1, on the reverse strand, counting down.
GCAAGAGTACCTGAATGATGCATTACAGCAGCTCCAGTTGACGGAGATGCAGATTCAGTAATAGATAGAGAATGAAGGCGATCATATTCTTCTTTTGATATTAGAATATCTGACTCATTAGTAGTGGCAGTATGAACCTTTGGGTTATCAGTAGGATATCCAAACCTTTCCCAACAACGGTCAGAGAGATGATTGGATCGATGACAGTGGTCACAAAAAAATTTACTACGTCCTCCAAAGTCGTTTCCTCGTCCAGGGCCTTTGCCTTTGTCAGGAAAAAATCCTCTTCCTCTTCCACGTGTAGCAAGTGCAGATGCATCCGTATGAGGTGAGAAATCATCGATACGGGAGAGTCGAGCATAGATTTCTTCAGGGGTTGGAATAGTTTCTTGTGTCATCCTTGACCGATTTATATTCAGGACCCAAACCAGAGAGAAACTAGACGAATCTAATTTGATCACGTTGTTCAGAAAACAATTTGATATCTGCAGAGAGAGGCTGATATTTTGCTCATTCCAAAGGTTAGTTAATGTCCCAAAATAATTTGCTAACGGCTAATCATTTTTCTTGCATGATTGGATTTCTTCAACAACCTTGTAAAGGCTTTTCATATCTTCGCATATTTTTGTAATATTAGTTAGGATTAGTATCCCAAATTTCTTGGAATAGTATCTCAAATATTTTGGGATAATATCCCTAATTTTCTGGAGTAATATTCTCCCTTCTTGTATTGCCTACCTTGATTATAAATAGGTGGCACTAGTGTTTGCTCAATTAATAAGAGAACATTTTTCTCAACACAATTTTCAAATGCAAAAGAACTTGATGCATTGTGGTTTTTTTTATTTTAATGTTTAAGATCCATTGGTTTAATCTATGTATTGGGTTACTATCATGCATTCTTTCTTTTGTCAGGAGTTAACTGACAACCATTTCTTGCACAAGGTTGCTGCCTAAAACCATTTCTGGTAAAAAAGAAAGAATTGGCTTTCTTCCATGTTGCTACATTGCTACCTGATTTACTAATGTTCAAGACAACTCAATTTAAATGTGCATGCTAAAGCTTGTATCTATCTGGCCACTAATGTGGGAGTCACGACTGCAAATGTTGTCTGTAGTTAAGTGAGTGGTCTTCACCATCTGATCTCTAATCAAGTTTTTATATAACAGGATCCATCAGTACCATTTTCATACTATCTTTTATGGCATCTAACTTCAGTGCTGAAATTTTACTTTATGGTTTATTTTATTTTTTTCATTGTTTGTTTACTACATGTGAATTTGCTAACTCACTATTTTTTAGTCATTCGTCAACATCTTTTTTAATTCATTAGTTTGACAAGTTTATTATGGTTTTGTGCAGCTAAGCTGTTTTCAATACATCTATAGGTTATAATGCTACCACATTTCCCGCATAAAGTTCAATCAACCAGATGTCACCAACATGGGAGAGAATCATGCTATTATTCATCTTCATCTCTACAAATGTTTCAGGTGCTCCGTTGTTCATCTTACTCTTGGGAGGTAACTTTAACTCTACGTAGTGATATATTTTGCTGGCATTTTCTAAATCTCGGATGCATGATTCTCATTTACAATGTGCGGTAGAAATATTTGTGCTTGTCAAGGGCAATACCATATCATCCGCTGGAAACCTGAATTTCTTTTCCAATGGCACTTCGGTGCCAAGTATTCTGGTATCTTAATTTCAAATATTATTCATCCTAACCTATGATTCTCCAGCTAAAATATTCTTTTGAAATATGCTCCTCATTTTCGTATTCTTAAATGATACATGTATATTTTCTTATTTTTCCTATTGTTAAAGAAATGGTTCCGAAAGATATTCCACTAATAAACCCTCTAAAGATGATTGAGACATTTAGTGATAAAGTTGCCCAATATTAACTCACTGTTGTTTTGTGTACGATGTTTTTGCTTCCTACGTCGAGTGGCTTTTAAATAACTTTACCTCCTTAATAAGTTTTTATGTAAATATGCTCAAATTATACTATATATCCAAACCTGCCTACTTTTTGTTAAACATGGTGTTAACACATGGAATGTACCTATTTTAAGCCTGCACATAATTTTCCACCAAATTGGAGGTATGAACATCAGACTTCAATGATGTCTATACCCCATCGACGCATAAAGGAAACTGAAAGAGTTTTTAATAAAAATGAAATGCCTACAAATTTGGTAGGTCTCCTCTTAGTAAAAAACCGAGTTTTTAATTTAGAGAAATGTAGTTCAGTGAACTCCTTATGTTGTAATTAAGTTGGTCATCAAACATTTTCCTTGCAAACTTGATAAAACACAACCTTCTCTCATTTAAAGATCATTACCAAACCGAATTGGTTGGTTCAGGTGGATAGCACGTACAAGTCCATGTCGTACTCTCGGATTCGTTTCTTAGAGTCCCCAATTTGGTTTGGTTTTATCTATCCTGCTTTCTTTTCAATAATGGATTGGCTCTACAACGAAAGAAACTTCCTCTATTTCTTTCTGTAAATTCTTAAAAATCACCTATGTCACGAGGTTCCTTCTGCCTCATTCATGAGCTTGTCTAACTTTCGTTGTCTATGTTGCAGTGCACTGGAAGTCTGGAATATACACGGGCAAAACAATTTTCAAATGCAAAAGAACTTGACGCATTGTGGTTTATTTATTTTACTGATTAGGATCCATTGGTTTAATATATGTATTAGGTTTCTATCATGCGTTCTTTCTTTTGTCAGGAGTTAACTGACAAAACCATTTCTTTCACAAGGTTGTTCTCTAAAACCATTTCTGGTAAAACAGAAAGAGTTGGCTTTCTTCCATGTTGCTACATTGCCACCTGATTTACTAATGTTCAAGGCAAGCCAATTTAAATCTGCATGCTAAAGCTTGTCTCTCTCTGGCAACTAATGTGGGAATCAACTATTGTGGGGACGAGCGAGAACTCCCGTAGGGAAAATCTGTTGAAGCGTCTGACTACATAGGGGAATCACTTAGGGCTACAATTGGGTTTAGGGCTACAATTGGGTTCAAATTCAAGGTATTATCAACAAATCTCCACCTTGACTTGAATAATCTTCAGTGCACAAAACTTCGATGTCATGCCACGTCACCGTTAGCCCCACTTTGAGGCTAGTACCAAGTATTGATGTTAAGCAAGTCTAAACAGTGCTGAAACTTGCAATGAGGAACAGACTTAGTGAACATATCAGTCGGATTGTCTTCAGTGCCGATCTTGTGATATGTGTTTGGTTCTTTCATCATGCACTTAATCTTTGGCTAAACATATTGCACTTAGACTATCATAATGCACTATAGCTTGTTTTTGATGTATCCGAGATCTTCAACTGTCTTTTAACTAGATGCCTTCCTTAGTAGCTTCTGTCAGTGCCATATACTCTGCCTCTGTGATAGATAAGGTAAAGTATGGTTGGAGTGTAGCATTCCATCTGAAACACTTTTTATCACTTCTGTAGATGAGGCCAATATCAGGTGTTCCTCTCAGATATCGAAAGATTCGTTTCATTGCTTGCCAGTGCTTTTTTCCTGGATCACTCATGAACCTGTTGATAAATGCACACTATGGCATATATCAGACTTCCAACTGCACTAGCGTATGGAACCCGAGACATGTACTCCTTCTCTGCTTCTGATTTTGGTGCAAAAGCAATAGAGAGATGAACATTTGCAGTTGATGGAGTATTCAAAGACTTCGCTCCAGACATTTCAAATCTGGATAAAATCTTCTAAATATAATTTTTTTGATGTAAGAAGAGTTTACTCTGTGCGCGATCCCTTAGCATATCCATCCTCAAAATTTTTTGTGCTGCACCAAGATGTCGAATTCTGCACTTAGAAGTTTCTTCAGATTCTGAATGTCGCATTTCCTTGACAGAGCATGTCATCAATATATAAGTGTAGATAAATGGTGGAGCCATCTTTCACCTTCTTATGATAAACACAACAATCATAGGGACTTCGGTTGAATTCCTTTCAGTCTGCAAACTTATCCTCTTTCTTGTAATGGAGAATCTCTCTGGTTGGCTCATAAGAATGTCTTCTTCAAGTTCTCCGTGGAGGAAAGTAGTCTTCACATCTAGTTGCTCAAGCTCTAGATTCTCTGATGTGTTACAAGAGCAAGCAACACCCTGTTGACAACAGGTAAGAATATCTCGCTGTAGTTCATATCTTCTTTCGGACTATAACCTTTAGCAATTAGTCGTACTTTATATCTTGTACCTTCAACTCTTGGAATTCCAGTTTTCTTCTTGAAGATAGGCTTGAGCAAACTCGGGACCAGGTCCGGGTCTAAGCGGACTCGGTTACGATCCGAATTATGTCGGGTCAAATTTTTTTTGACCCGGTACTAGACCTGAACCCGGCCGGGTCCGGTAACGGGTTGACCCGACAATCCGGGAAATTGATCGAGTCGCGGCCAGAAATCGCTATGGCTGATCGGCTGATGTTGAGAGACGGGAGGGTGAGGGACCAAGGGGGAGGGCGGACGAGGCTGGAATCGCCGCCGTTGGTAGGCCCCGCCTGGCAGCCGAAAATGGCGCATGACGGCCGGATCGGCCGTCAGTGGTCAGATCCGGCTCTTGGCGGCCGATCCGGCGGCCAGTGGCCAGATCTGGTGCTTGACCGGCGGCCGATCTGACCGGCTTCTGGCGGTCGATCCGGCCTCCAAGCGCCACGATCGGGGCCACCAAGCCGGATCGTTCCTCCTGGAGCCACGATTCGGCTTGGCGGCCACGATCGTGGCGCCTGGCGGCCGATCCGGCCATCAGGTGCCAGATCGTGGCGCGATCCGGCTGCCAGGTGCCGGATCGCGGCGCTCCTGGTGGCCGAGTAGAGAGAGAGACGGTGTTAGGAGATGGGAAGTCAGCCGAAGTCGTCGCTGTTGCCGACGTCATGAGAGAGAGAGGGAGAGGGCGAGACACGGAGAGAGAGATGAGAGAGGGAAAGTGAGATGGTGAAATGAAGAAAGGAAGTGAAAGTTATATACTAATAACCCGGGTCGGGTATTTGGATTGCAAACCCGGTCCTGATCCGAAATTCGCCGAGTTTTCTATTATTTGGATCCGGTCCCGACCCGGATTAGATCCGGGCCGGTAGATCCCGGTAGGGTTATTTTCCCGGTTTTTTGGGTCAGTGCTGTCCGGGTCGATCCGGACCGTGCTCAGTCCTACTTGAAGATCCTTATACAATCAATGACCTTTCTGTCTTTAGACAACTTGACTAGTTCTCAAGCCTGATTCTTGTGAAGAGATTTCATCTCCTCACCCATAGCAGCGATCCACTGTTCAAATTCGGCACATGTGATGCATCCCTATAAGAGGACGGCTCTAGGGACTCCACCTCTTGAGCTACCTACAATGCATAAGCAACAATGTCTTCGAAGCCATATCACTTAAGAGGACCCACTTCTCTACAAGGACGTCTAGCAGCAATTGACTTCTCTTCAGGTTCCTCATCGGATTCTTCATGTTCTGATTTTGCTTCTTGATGTGATTTTTTAACATCATCCCCAACTGGAGTGACTTCAACCTCCACCTGTTTACTAACACTCTCTTCAGTCTCCACCTTCAACTGAAGCATTGATGCTTCATTAAAGGTCACACATCTGTTGTGGATGACTTTGTGTTTTGAAGGGGGGGACCAGATTCTATAACCCTTCACTCTTGCACCATATCCCATGATAGTATGCTGGACAGCCAGAAACTTTTAGAGCAGAATTTCCTGATCATACTTCAATTGGAGTCTTCATATCAATTGCAGTCGCTGGGCTCCGATTCACCAAGTAGCAAGTTGTATTAACAGCTTCAGCCCAGAACGTCCTGTTCAGGTCAGCATTAGAGAGCATGCACCTTGTTCTCTCCAGAAGTGTTCTGTTCGTTCGTTCTGCAATTTCATTCTGCTGTGGAGTTTCCCTGATTATGGCAATGCCTTCACCTTGGTAGGATCCTTCCATATTTAAAAAAAACATTTTTTTTTACCTGGACATGATTGGGTGTTATTTCAATACATCACACTGCTGCATGCTGTTAATTCTTCTCCATTTTTGTTTTTCTCTTGTTCTGTTGTTGCCATTGCCGCTGTCTCCACCCAGTTGTTGCCATCCTGCTCTGCTTCTGCTGTCGTCACTCTCTCTTCAGGTTCCCCTCTCTTCCCCCCTTCCCTCCCTCCCTCTCCATGCATACCTCTTCCTGCACGAGAGCAGATGGAGCCCCCAGCGCTTCCTACCAATGAGTAGAAGGGAGAAAGAACAGAGGGTTCTCCTCCCCCTCCCCCTCACCCTTGACGTCCGCCTCTCCCTGCTCATTAGCAGGTAGAGCCCTAGGGGCTGGGCCTCCTACGAGAAGGAGGGTGTCGTGAGTGCTTGTGGACATGGGAAGTTTTTTTTTCATTTTTGAGTAGAACATTGTTAACTTTTTTGTTCTACATTTAACTGTTAGGTATTATTGATGTCTTTTTAGAAAAAATGCAATCCTTATTTTTATCTTTCTATTATGATAATTTACCAGTAAGAAGAGTAGATCAAATAATCTGGAGTCCGATTAAAAGAGAGAGAGGGAGGCCAAGGCGGACACTTGGCGAACTAATAGAGCAAGATCTATTGGTGAATAATATACCGAAAGGTTTGGTTACTAATAGAGCGGAATGGCGTCGTATGATCCATGTAGCCGACCCCACCTAGTGGGATAAGGCTTTGTTGTTGTTGTTGTTGTATGATAATTTGATAACTTTTTTGTATTAATTCCTGTCAAATTTATATTGTTAAGTTATTATTTTTAAAAAAAGTTCTTAACTTTATTATTATATCTTATTCTTTACTATCATGGTAATTTGATTTGTTTTATTAATTCCTTACAAATTTAAAGCTAAGATTGTTTCAATAGACTTTCTCTCTCTCAAAAAAGAAAAGATTGTTTCAATAGACTATCATTATAGGTATTATTGCTATGAATTACAATATCAACTTAGAAGTTTGCACTAAATGTGAGTCATGAAATGTAAGTTCATGTCAACGCTAAATTGTAGAATTATATAGCTTTTTTTACAAATTAATATATATGTATATATTAAAATAAAATTTGGTAAAATCAGCCGTTCCATGTTACATATCCACGATTACAGGTTTCTGCAGCCCTTTCATGTCATGTCCGTCTTACGAGTTCAACAATATATATATATTACATATCTGAATGTGAACTAAAAAAAATTTTTTGTTTAGCAGAAATATTCAACATCTCTAAAGGGGTGTTTTTTTGAGGTAACATATCTGAAATTTCTCCATTTTCTGACACTGTTCTAAAATTACATGATTCACCACATTGCCTTATTCAAACTGTTGGCAATGTGAACTGCCTTAGGAGACTAGCATCTATCTTGATTGCAACCTAATTGACAATTTCAAAATCACTTTAAAATAAGAATATATATATTTTTGTTTATTAAAGGAACCAATGTGAAACACAAGTGAATAACTTTGTGAAGAAAGCAATATACATTATTGGTAACTTAAATGGTGACAATTGTTTTAGTGGAAACCTAATTTTCAGTAATCTGAAATGTTAGCTAAATGATTTCTAAATTGTTTGAAAAATAACTCGTATTCCTTCTGCTAGTAGTGAACCTACACTATATATTATGCTCTTTTCCATGCTTGTTGCAATCTGTCAGTCTCTATTGGCTTATTCCGGATTTTAGCTTATACTCGATCTACTTTGGATGACTAGTTTTTGGTAGTCACCTGTTTACACTGGAAATAGCCCATCGAGAACCCCCAAACTGTGTTACGCATCTTGATCTAGTACTGCATTCGTCGCAGTGGGGCAGCCGCAAAAGAGGTGACTGTTGGCCTCCTCCGCGGACTCACATAGACCGCAGGTGGTGTTCGTGTTGGGCGCCAATCTCACCCGATACCATGTATTTGTTTCTAGCAAGTAGTATAAAGTTTATGATCTTGTGCTAGCCTAACAACTTTTGCTCATGCATTACATTATCTAGAAATAAAAGCTTTATCTAATTACTTTATCACCCACCTCTCACTTAATGTGTACATGTTAATTTTGAGTTATTTAAAATAGTATCATTTCAATGTCATGATTGTTAACATTGTTACTCTGTCTATGTGACTTTTTGGATGTACCTATATAGATATGTATGACATTTTTCTACTTGTCCCTGGTATTGAAGTGCACCGCTTGTTCGTAAACTTCAGTCATACAGTGACTTGGTTCTTTCTTCGAATGAATTGTTTCAGGATCACAAGGATCGCCTCATGAATTGGTTGTTGTTTTCACTTTCTATTATGGCTATTGGTGCATTCTCCAACCTTATGGGTACATTCAGTTCTATCATCCCTATTTCCGAATCGTATCTATTTTGTTAATAATGCCTTGAATCTGAACCCAGTTGGTCCCCCTACATAGTCAGGCGCTTCAGCAGAATTCTCTTACGGGGGTCTCACTAATGTAATGCATGAGCAATCATTATTCCATAACAAAGAGCCGCCGCTTTCCGAGGACCCATCCTTATAAGTTTTATTTTTGTCATAAACTGCTCAGAAGAAGAAACATAAAGACTATCCTAAGTGGTGTATGCTTCGTGGACTTGTCTAAATGTGCATATGCATAATGCATTTTCCTTAATGACCGGTAGTATAAGAGTATTATTGGTACAGCATGTTATGAGGGATCACTTTTCATATGCTTTGCTTGAACTACAGTTGGTGCAATCACTTGAAAATTGAGAGACAAAATGTATCATTTCTGTTGAAAAAATGATGTTGGCAGAGTTTCGATTTCTTCTTCTCTTCCTCGACCAGTAAAAAATAACAAAGTGAATCTTATAAAGTATTTGTGATTGAAGTAATGTTGGGCTTGGCATATGAATTCTCTTTCATGTCCAGCATTAGCAACTTCTTGTATAATCTTTTATTTTTGTGCATCTCCGGAGAGAGGCCTACTACAGGATCTAATCACAGTTGTGATCCTTTTTGTTATAATTTGATAGTAGTCAATTTTGTAAAGCCTTTGTATTCGGCGTTATCATTTTATTTTAAGAATATTTAGTATTATCTTATGGATGCCATGCTTTCTATGTGTCATGCGTTTGCTTTGATCTATATTATCCAGGTGTTGTGTCTGCAACGCCCACTGGGTAAAAAAGGTTTTCGAGCCTGCTTTTCTGATGCAATGGTCAAACACAATGTCCACCGAACAGATGATCCATATGACATCGACAGGCGTGGGCACGTGTCTGAGAGAAGTTGGTGGACCTTAAAGCTAACACTTGTCTGAGGCGTGGGTATTTATATTTTAATTTCTTCCACCATCTGATACTTAAAGCTAACACCCTTTACATCACTTGCCTTATGTTGCAGTCCACTCGAAAGAAGATTTGAAGTTTTGAACAGATGATTCTTTTTTTTTCTTTTTTTTGAGAAGAAAAAGAAGTGGAGAGAACACACCCTTGGAAACCAATTGGTTGGGGATCGGAGAGACAGCTGAGATGGTCCAACAGAAGAACTGGTATTGGAGTGCCTACTGGGAAAGGACACCCTGTTTCACCACAAAGAGTGATGTTGAGTGGCTAAAGGACTATCATTCCATAAACACAAGTGATGGTCTGTTCATTCAGGTGGCACAGCACTGAACCAAGACTTACTCCTGTGGAAGGAAAACGACACAACTATACAGAGTCACCTGCCTGGCGGCCTCCATGATTTGCTCTGCCAGATTGGTGCTTAACTGGCCGAACCTCAATGGCTCTCCCATGGAAGCATTGGATCCTTTGGGAGACCATCTTAGCCTCCTATATATATTGTAGTTAATTATTCTCTTTGTAGTTAAATCTTGCCTTCATTACATGATGCTCCAAAAGCTTCTACTATCGTCGGTTGTTTCATTGTCGTGGTCCAAACAACACTTCCATGTGCGCAGACGCTTGAGCTGCCATTGCCGCACGCAGCTGTCCACAGAACAGAGACCTATCAAAACCTTATTTCTCCAGCTACCCGAAATAGAAGAAATAAGTAGTAATCAGTCCCAAGGGAAGATTTTTTTTCTTCTCGTTTGCCTGTCATGTTTACGTAATTACCTGCCTGCACTGCCTCTCCAGCTTTCTATTCTCCTTCACAAGTTGATCAACTTCTAGTTCTAGTTCATATGTGTAAGCCTGTTCCATGATGTAACATGAGATTTCAAAATATAGTGAGAAGACCGGGGTGGCCAAAGAAAAGAAAAGAAAATCTAGTGGATGTTTATTGAGGCAGTGCAGCTTGGATTACTCCGATGTCTAGAACTCCAAACTTTGGTTGGAGAGTTGGAGAGAGAGAGAGAGAGATCAGATGGATTGAGTGCCTGTTTCCTAGGTCTAGAGCGAGCAATCGCCTCCCGGTTTTTCATCATTTGCTTCCTACGTCAGTCAACCCCGTCGCCGACACCGACGTCCGACTGCTGTTCCTGAGGTTGCCTCTCGGCGCGGCAAGCAATGAGCCGTGCAGCAGAGGACGGGAAACCATCGAAGCCATCCGAGTGGACGCCAGCGAAGAATGGAACATAGCTGTTGCTGCTGCTGCTGTGGCCGCCCAAGAAGAAGTGCCCAAAAGTACGGCTGAGCCTCGTCGTTAATCGCGAGGTGTCCGGCAAGGGCACAACATCGCTCGTCGTCAGAGCCCCCGAGAGGAAATCTATTACAGATGAAGTGGAAGATAATAATCCAAGAGATAAACGAAGGAGAAAGAAACCGTCATATTTGAAGGATTTTATCACAAGTTAAAAAAAAATATTTAAAGAAACAAGAAGCAAGACAATATATAATACAAAGCAATATTTAGAAAATTCAGCTGTAATTTAATAATATAACATAGCATGAGATGTAATGTGGTTTGAATAACTGACTCATGTGAGGCAAATAACGGGCCCATATGAGAAATAACTGGCCCATATGAGATAAATAACTGAAGGGGATCTTTTCTGCTCTTTGAACCAATTTGCTACATATTCATTGTATTGGATTATAGGAGCTTTTGGGTTGCTCGAAAATCCCATTTCCCAGCATTTAATCTAGTTGTTTGTCTTTTCTTCTTTCCTTCTGGCTTAGATCTCGTCCAGCAGCTATGGATTCAGTGGAAAATATTTGCAAAGTTGGGAAAAAGAAATCAAACATTTGAAAGACTAAACCCTAACATTTTGTTATTTCCTTTCGGTTGCCAACAGGGAGTCTAAAAAGGACCTATCATTTTATATTGTTAAAGAACAAATACTACTGTGAACTTGGGCTTGGAACGACTGGGCTCGAGGGAAGTGGACTGGGCTGTAAGAGTGGATTGGGCTGTAAGAGTTATTACAATTTGCGAGACATCTTGATTCTGGATGATTTTCTGTTCAACTGGTCTTCTACAAAATTTGAGATACTTTTTCTGAGATACTTTTTACGATTTTGTGGAGGCATTAGAAGATTTTCTTGTAAAATATGAGAAATTTGCATTCTTGAAGGAGTGAGCTGAATATCAATTATGGCTGATGGTCCAGAATGGAGGAATCTATGAGTCGCACTACTGGAACAACAAATGACTTTGGTGAATGAAAAGTTTTCCTCTGTAAATGACACTTTGACAACTCTTGGGCTAAAGTATGATGATCTAACTGCCAGAGTGAATAATTCTACTCAATATAGCAATGCCAGTGGCAATCAGAATGCAGCATTCCATAATCCCGAATCATAAAAAAAGGTACTAGAAACCTCTCCTAGTACTAGAAACATAAAATTAGAACTTCCAAGATTTTCTGGGACTGACCCTCTGGAATGGATATTTAAAGCTGACCAATATTTGGATTTCTATAATATTGCTGAAGAAGCTGGTTTCCTTTGCCTTTCAAGGGGTTGCATTGCAATGGTATAGATGGATGTACGAGAATAAACAACTAAGCTCTTGGAATCATTTTGTAAAAGCCCTTCAAATTAGGTTTGGCCCATTAGAATTTGAAGACCATCAAGGAGCCTTGGCCAAATTAACTCAAACTGGTACAATTTTTGAATACTTGACCAAATTTGAAACATTGTCTAATAGAGTTAATGGATTATCTGAATCCTTCATTTTATCTTGTTTCATATCTGGCCTTAAACTTGATATTAGAAGAGAAGTGTTGGCATTCCAACCTAAATCGCTACTACAAACTACAAGATTAGCTAAATTACAAGAGGAAAAATTTTTGGATGCCAAATCTGCACCCAGGTAGATTTACACTAGACAACAATACTCTACATCACCTTCATTTTTCAAGCCTATGCAGTCAACTACTACTGATCCTATTGGTCAGCTTCCCAATGTATCTTCTAATAATTCTGTGACCAATTCAGTTAGTGTACCTAAGACTACATTACTAGTGAAAAGACTCACTCCAGCCGAAATGATGCTGCGGAGAGAAAAAGGATTATGTTACAATTGTGATGAAAAAATTCATAAGGGACATAAATGTAAACCTCAGACGAATCAGGAACTGAGCAAATAGAAGAATTGCACGATCAACATACTACTCCAGATCCTCTACCAGATTCTTTAGAGATCAGTTTTCATGCTCTTGCTGGAGTTATGATGCCACAAATATTGAGATTGTGGGGCTATATAGGAGGAATACCGATGTGGTATTGAGAGTTCAATGGCTACAAAAATTGGGGTCAATTACTATGGATTACACTACTGCTTTAACAATGGCATTTGAATGGCAAAATAAAAAAGTTTTATTAATAGGCAGAAATGATGTGTGTTCACAATCAGTTACCCATCATCAATTGAGGAGAATAATCAAACTACAAGATGTTATGACTTGTTTTCAGTTTTCTGTTCAGCAGGAGTGTGGAAGACAATAATTTACCTCACGAAGTGCAGGAAGTCCTAAATCAATTTTCTAAAGTATTTTCTGTTCCCACAACTCTACCTCCATTTAGAGAAGTACAACATCACATTCATTTATTCCTTAACAGTCAACTTGTCAATGAGAAGCCTTATAGATATCTTCATTTTCATAAATCTGAAATTGAGAGGTTGGTGAAAGAGATGCGTGAACAAGGAGTGATACAACACAGCTCGAGTCTCTTTTCCTTTCCAGTGTTGTTGGTAAAAAAAAGGATGGCACTTGGTGATTTCGTGTGGTCTTACAATCAGGGATAATTTTCCTATTCCCACTATTGATGAATTAATTGATGAATTACATGAAGCAGCTATTTTTTTTTCTAAATTGGATTTAAGGGCCAGTTATCATCAAATAAGAATGTCTAAGATGTAGAAAAGACTGCATTCAGAACTCATGAAGGGCATTATGAATTCTCATGCCTTTTGGATTGACAAATGCCCCTTCTACATTTCAATCTATCATGAACAGACTTTTTGCTCCCTATTTTAGAAAATTTGTTATCGTTTTCTTTGACGATATATTGATATATAGTCAGGATATGAAATCTCATCAGCATCATTTATCTACATCTCTCAAATGCTTACAGGAACACAACTTTTATCTCAAGAAAAATAAATGTTGTTTTGCCCAAGAACGAATTGAATATTTGGGACATTTTGTGTCTTCTCAAGGAGTTGAACCCGATGGACGAAAGGTAGATGCCGTGAAGAAATGGCTTATTCCAGTTACAATTAAACAACTCGAGGCTTTTTTAGGCTTGGCTAGCTATTATAGAGGATTTGTTAGAGGCTATGCTTCTATAGCTGGACCACTAACATATTTACTACAAAACGATGCCTTCAAGTGGAATGACAAAGCAACAGAGGCTTTTAAAAAAATAAAGGATGCATTGGTATCAGCTCCAATATTACAGTTATCGAACTTCTCTAAACAATTTGTGGTCGAAACTGACGCTTCCGAATATGGAATTGGAACTGTTTTACTACAACATAATCTATTAATATGTTATTATAGTAAGAAGTTAACTTCTAGGATGCAAAAGGTTTCAGTATATGTCAGAGAACTATTTGCTATTGTGGAGGCTGTCAAGAAATGGAGACACTATCTATTAGGTCACCACTTCATTATCAAGACTGACCATAAAAGTTTAAAGGAGATAGTGACTCAAGTAATTCAAACGCCTGAGCAACAATAATTTTTAGCCAAGTTAATTGGCTATGATTAATCAATTTTGTACAAATCCGGAGTAGAAAATAAGATAGCTGATGAATTATCAAGACAATTTAGCACCGACAGTCAATTTTGTGGACTAACTACGCGAATTTTCAATGTTATTGATTAGATTAAAGAAGAATACAATAGTGCACAACTGCAAACTTTGATAGAGGAAGTTCAAAATGGCAATTATGTTAGCTCAGATTTGGTGGTTAAAGATGGTTTGCCATATAAACAAGGACGAATATTTCTCTTGACTTATTGTTTGCTAATTCCTATGCTACTTGAAGAGTTTCATTCTACTCTTGTAGGTGGACACTTGGGGATTCTCAAGACGTACAAAAGATTAGCAGCTGAATTTTTTTGGATGGAATAAAATCAACAGTTGAGAATTTTGTGCTGAAATGTCTGGTATGTCAAAAAAATAAAATATTGTAATCTAGATAGAGTATGGGAAGATATCTCAATGGACTTTGTCACTTCTTTACGAATTTCAAATGGATTTACAGCAGTCTTTGTAGTAGTAGATCGATTGTCTAAATAATGTCACTTAGGACCTCTGCTACACACTACTCTGCATTCCAAAGTTGTCTGACTATTTATCGATGTAGTGATCAAATTACATGGATTTTCTAGAACTATTATTTCAGACAGGGATTCTATATTTCTAAGTTCATTCTGGAAGGAGCTTTTTAAGCTCAGTAATGCAAAACTTTGCATGAGCTCAAATTACCATCCCCAAACAGATGGACAAACAAAGGTTCTTAATAGATGCATGCAACAATATTTGAGAAGTTTTGCTATGGATAGCTCACATACTTGGTCTAAATTTTTACCATGGGCAGAATACTCTTTTAATACTTCCTATCACTCAAGCTCACACATGACACCATTTGAGATTGTATATGGAAGGAAACCTCCTACCATTCCTACTTATGTGAGAAACCAATCCCAAATTGAAGCTGTGGATACAGAATTACAAGACAGGGATGGCATATTGAAGATTTTAAAGACTAACTTCACAGAGGCACAATCCGGAATGAAGGCTCTAGCAAATCAACGCAGAGTTGATAAAGAATTTACAGAAGGCGATTTAGTTTTTGTGAAGTTGCAACCTATAAACAAGGATCACTTGGTCAACACAGTTCACACAAGTTGTCACAGAAATTTTATGGGCCTTTTCCTATAATTAAAAGAATAGGGACAGTGGCTTATGAACTGCAGTTACCGCATAATTCTAATATCCATCTAGTTTTCCATGTCTCTAAATTGAAGAATAGGTCAACGCTTGCCTCCTACTGAGTTACCTGAATTTTCAGATACTCAAGGCCCTATTTTAAACCCTACAGCTATGGTTGCTAATCGAATCATTAAAAGACGGGGATAGTTTATGCAACAAGTCTTGATTCAATGGGAAGGACTACCAGTCGAGGATGCCTCCTGGGAAGATTATGTTTTGATTAAATCTTCTTTTCCAGATTTGAACCTCACGGATGAGGCTCCTTTTTCATCCAAGGGGAGGAATTGTTACAGATGAAGTGGAAGAGATTAATCCAAGAGATAAACGAAAGGAGAAAGAAACCGTCATATTTGAAGGATTTTGTCACAAGTTAAAAAAAATTATTTGAAGAAGCAAGAAGCTGAAGCATCAAAAGAACATAGAGACAATATATAATACAAAGCAATATTTAGGAAATTCAGCAATAATTTAATAATATAATGTAGCATGAGATGTAATGTGGTTTGAATAACTGACTCATGTGAGGCAAATAACTGGCCCATATGAGATAAATAACTGAATGTACGTGGAATTATATAAAAATATAAGAAAGGAAGGATGAAGAGGGATCTTTTCTGCTCTTTGAACCAATCTGCAACGTTGAATTGGATTATAGGAGCTTTTGGGTTGCTCGAAAATCCCATTTTCCAACATTTACTCCAGTTGTTTGTTTTTTCTTCTTTCCTTCTGGTTTAGATCTCGTCCAGTAGCTATGGATTTAGTGGAAAATATCTGCAAATTTGGGAAAAAGAAATCAAACATTTTAAAGACTAAACCCTAACATTTTGTTATTACCTTTCGGTTGCCAACAGAGAGTTTAAAAATGACCTATCATTTTATATTGTTAAATAACAAATACTACTGTGAACTTGGGCTCGAGGGAAGTGGACTGAGCTATAAGAGTTATAACAAAATCTTCGAGGATTATGCCTCCGAAGGAGCCGGAAGTGTTGGAGTTATCGTCACGCTGTTGTCGGCGGCGGCGGCAGTTGTTGTTGTGCGCTGAGAAGGAGGGAGTGGAAGGTACGTCCTGGTGCAGATTGTTCAAGCTTATGTCTCTCCAGACGTCTTCCATGGTGATCCTCTTCCTCCTCTCTAGGTTCTCGGAGAACGCAAAAGAGCAGCAGCAAAGTAGTCGTAGAAGAAGACCAAGATAAAAAGGAGACTACTCCACCAGCCATAGCTCCCTACCGCTAGCAAGTCAGGCAGGGGAGAGAGAGAGAGAGAGAGGACAAAGGAAGTAGACTAGTCTAGTGCACAGAAAGGAATTGTGTTTCGTTAAATATGGTCCCATCCCTTTGGTTGGACAAAAGGGTAATTAATTAACTAATGCTACAAATAGCGAGGAGAAGTGCGACCAATGATCATATGCAAGTCCCTTGGTAATATTAATATGAAGCCCTAGTCCTGCGATATTATAAAAGATTGGATAAAATCGTAAGATCATCTATTCAGAATTAAAATTATATTAAAAAAATTCTCACTGATATCAGTTACGAATAATATCATAAAATCGTAAATCTTAAGATTTAGACCGACATCATGACAATCTTGCTCATCATAATTACTATCAATCTTAACTAAGTACTCGTTGTTCGTAGTGTCAAGATTTTGTTAAACTAAGTCCTCACCTATGATGTTGAGTTTTCAAGAAGGGTAAAAAGATTTTATGTCTTATCTAGTCTTCCGATGATTTCATCTGATTCCACAATCGAGCAAAATGATAAATTATCTTATGATAAAGATAAAAAGATGATGATAATGCAAAAAAAATAATATGATATGACAAAGATGTAATGTCTTAGACATAAAGATGAATTGATCATCCATCGTTCACTATACAATGATTTTATGTCCCTTGTCATAAATATTTTGTGCTCTAGAAGTTAAAAATAAGTGCATAATATGCCTTAAAATTAATGTTTCCATATTGTCACAAACGTCCTTCACAAACATCATTTTTGCGTAATCATGTATTCAATTAACATATTAAGTTAGTTTAGATCCCCATATAGTCATGTTTGCATATAGTAATTAATATTCAAATTAAGAAATATTATTATTAAATTATTATTAATATTAGATTATTAGGAATATATTATAAAATTATAAATAACATAATATATATGTTTTAACTATGATTAATAAGTTTAATTAGGATTAACATACATAATTATGATAAATATGGTGATTGGCCACTAATATCATCATTTAAGATTTCAAGCACCTACAACAACTGCCTAATGGGACATTTTTTTGAACCTCCACGTGACCTCGCAAAATATAGAAAAACATATATAAACTACTAATAATTATCCATTCATAGTCAAAAAATTATCAGAGATCGAACCCTAGCAGAACTGGCCGAACAAATTCGAAAAGGTCGGTTGTTTGAGGTGAGTTCCCTCATTTGAAATTAATCCTCTGATTGTGATGATCATTTCTTCGTGATTCATCCTCTATAAATTTTGACTTTAGCTTTCCATGGCCAATAGAATCACTTAAAAAGAGTTTTATACAGGAAGATGTGAATTTAGCTTCTTGGCCACTCATTTTGTCCCGAATCAAATACAGGTTCACCTTGTAAATTAGGGTACAATTAGGATCCACTAAATTAGGTTTGAAATTTAAATATGTTAAATTGGACTTTATAATGGTTCAGTGGAAAGTAGACTCATCTTATTTGGACTTGTATATATGGAAAAATGAATTTTTCAACCCATATGGCTTCTTTTGTTAGGTTTGAGAACATTGATGGAATAAAGGATGAATTAACTATTTTTTTATAAGGGTATACAAGGATTTTAATTTTATAATTTTTATGTCTAACTACTATTGAAGTCTAACTTTTAGGAAAATTATAATATTGTCAAGTATAAAAGTATTAAGAAAGGTATAATTATTATTTCAGTGAAAAATAATCTGCTAGAACATAAAACCTATGTTCAATTCTCCTAACCCTTATAAATTGTTCAATTGATGATATTCATAGATTGCATATCATACATAATAAGTCTAGTTTCTATTTCATCCAGAATCGGAGGATTTCAACTTATAATTAATAAGTTATGAGTTATTAATGGATACACACTCTATCTAGAATTCTAAGACAACACCTAGTCACGTTTTGGAAGATTGAGTAGTTTCAAGTATATAATAATATATGAACATAAATATATGAAATTAAACACGAATATTTAAACGATGCATTTCAGGGTGCATACGCATTTATGCATCATACGAATTCATTGCATATTACTTTATTTGTGATTGAAAAGTAAAAGGCATTATTGTTTGTAGGGAATCCTTAAGTTACAAGTAGGAGGGAGAAAATATAGTAAACATTTTTGAAAAAATAAATTGCAAGGTGAGTGGGTAAATTTATAATATAGCAAAATGATATATATTGCTTCTTTTATTTATAGTAATATTTGAACCAAGGATTATCATTATTATTATAATTATTGAAAATGATTTTGTTCTATGGATAGTGCTTATGATATATTTCAAGAAATTTATATGAGATAAAGCAAACTCTTACATGAAATATTTTCAGGGAATAATGCTTGTGATGCCAAAATAAGAAAATTTATTTGATATTGATATTATGACGTGTACTTTGTTAATATTAAACTCCATGCGCTCATTGTCACATAAATTAATCAAGGGATGTGAAGCTTACCTTGGTTATGTGATTGATATAAGTAAAAGGCCACCGTTCCAAACGTATATGAATTTGTACATGTTTTCTCAAAGGATCTTTTTGGATTACCACTGGAAAGAGAGTTTGAGTTTAGTATTGAACTTCTTTTATGAACAACACCTATATCTAGTGCTCATTATTTAATGGCATCAGTAAAATTAAAAGTGTTAAAGTTGCAATTACAAGAACTATTGATCAAAGGCTTCATTAGCGTTTCTTTTTGGGGTGCACCAATATTATTTTTAAAGAGAACGATGGAACGTTCCAGCTGTGCATTGATTATAGACAAATCCTCTTATGGATTGATGATCTTTTTTTTATCAATTACAAGGAGCAAAGGTATTTTAAAAAATAGACCTGCAACAATACTATCATTAATTGAGAATTAAAGATGCTGACATTGCCAAGTTTGCCTTTAGAACTCTTTATGGACATTATGAATTTTGGGTGATGCCATTTGGCTTAGCACTCGCAGCGCCATCAGTGCGATCCGCACGGATCGATGACGTGGCTTCTCTTGAGAAAACACAAAGTGTGCTTTCATCGGGTCCATCTCCACCGTTAGAATACATCACACGCTCAATGTTGCGACACATCAGCGGGCACCCATGGATTGATGACGTGGCCCCCTGAGCCGTAGCGAGCCGTTGCGCCGGTGGTCCCTAATGCAGGCTAGGCAACCGTTGCATGTCACGTGACTCCTCGTCCCCTCCCGCACCGGCAATGCCCGATGCCGGCCGGTTGAGATCGAAGGACGGGCCAGGCGGGCGCCGTGGAGGTCGACGCACCCCAGCAACCCGAAGCCAGGGGCCGAACAGCTTGATCATCGAGCTCCCCTCGCCAGGCTGGGTCATCGGAGTCGAAGAACAGTGCTCGAACCTACGGCCAACGAGGCCGCAACGGAAATAGAATAATGGCAAATTTTCATATTTTACCTGTTGGAAGTAGCCATCGCCGGACGGTAACCGGATCCAGATACCTTGCTTAATTGGCACTGTGAGGTCTACCTCGACACAAGCACGAGCAGGAGAGTTTGGGGTGTCCAGCGGAACGTCCTCAACGCGCAGCGGGACACCGAAGGATGCTACAATTCTTCTCAAGGAGCAGGGATTGCTCAGCTCAAGTGGAAGACCGGGAAAACGGAGCCAGAGGAGCGTAGCCATTGAACAGTCTCCGTCCGGCCGAAAGAAGGGGGAAACCTGTGCCACCTACAGAAGATGTCCCTTGAATTCCCAGGGACCGCCGATGAGCACCTGCAAGCAGTCAGCCTCATTAGCAAATTTAAAGAGGATGAAGGAGTTACCCAGTTTCGAGAAGCTCCACGGGGAAGTCGTGTCCCACAGTTGTGGGAGCTCCGCCTGTAACGAAGCCAAATCTCTGACATATCGTCCCAATAAACACAGCCGCAGCTCCTGCTCACGACCCTGGGTATCGTCCGCCGGGATGACGACTTCTTCAGTAACACTCTCTTTGATCTCACGTAGCTGTCGAGCCGTCATAGGGACTGGCGCGGCCGGACGATTTCCGCGGACAGTATCCGCCCACGACCGACCAGTGGGCGGGATCGCCATTGCAGATAAGAGGAAATAGGGGAAAGTTGAGGAAGTGAAGGAAGGCTTGAGGAACTTGGCGAAGAGAGGAGAGAAGGGAAGGAGGGGAGGGTGGAGGGGGAGGGAGGAAAGGAAGGAAAGGAAGGCGTCCCCGGTGGCGATCGCTGGGGACGGGGCTGTAGAGATCGGCTAAGGAAAGGCGAGGGCACCCATGATTCCACTCACGAGCTGGCCCATCGCCTTGAAGGTGATCAGGGAGTTGAAGGCAAGATTTAACTACACAAAGGATAATTAACTACAAGCTATGAAGCATGGGTACATGCAAAAACACTGAAGTACCCATACCCGGTACGTACCGGGTACGGGTACACGCAGTGTACGTTGGGTACTCCTGGCTTATGTTAAAACATAGTTTGCAAAGCACAAGAATGGAAGAAGAGAGAAGCCAAAGAAAAAAAAAGCAAGAAGAACGAAGTCACCGAACTAGAGAAAGGAGAGAGAAATAACAAAGGGTTCGGTGATACAAAAGAGAGGATAATGGGACAAAGAAAAAGTGAGACAAGTGGAATGGAGAGAAAATGGAGTGGGGATCTGCAGAACAAAAAAGAAAATTGATTTGCAATATAATTTGATTTTCTCATGGCAAGACTTAATGCTATTTAATTAGGTTTTTTATTTGTTGCCTTAATTAAAGACAAAAAATATGATGTGATAGATTATTTGATATTAATAGAAATATGATATCTTTTTGCAAAATAACTTTGTTATTTATCATTATAGCTTAATTTCTTATATTATATATTATTTTTATATAAAATTTATATATTATATATAACGTACCCATACCCTAAATTTTAAAAAATTAACGTACCGCGTACCCGTATCGGGTACCGGTACCATACCTATACCTATGCAACATAGACTACAAGATATATAGGAGGCTAAGATGGTCTCCCAAAGGATCCAATGCTTTCATGGGAGAGCCATTGAGGTTCGGCCAGCTAAGCACCAATCTGGCAGAGCAAATCATGGAGGCCGCCAGGCAGGTGACTCTGCATAGTTGTGTCATTTTTAGGGTTGAGCAAATCCGGGACCGGGTCCGGGTCTCGGCGGACCCGGTCCCAACCCGAATTATGTCGGGTCAAAAAGTTTTTGACTCGGTACCGGACCCGGACCCGGTCGGATTCAGTTCCGGGTCAGATCCGACAATACGGAAAAATCACCGGATTTGTGGCCGGGAATGAACGGTGTGGTCAGATCCGGCGCCTGCGACCGGATCGGCGCACCTGCGGTCAATCCGGCCGCCAGGCGCTCGGATCGGCCGCCAGTATATCAGTCACTTGAAGTATATAGAATGTGATGGCTTTCAGACGACCATTGGTATATCAGTCGACCGTTACATGGCTTTCGGACGACCGAAATAGGGCGTTCGTTCGCCCGCTAGTCACAGAATGTAACGACCCTTCCAAAACGGATGACCGTTAATGTATCGGTCGATCGTTGGACGGAGTGCGAGACTCTATTTATCTCCAGAACGGTCGACCGATAATGAATCGGTCGTCCGTTCTGAGACGACAAATACACGATTTTTACATCATTTCCTTCCTAATCTTTCATACGTTGACATATTGAACACATATTGACTTCCAAACATCATATAAGATATTTCTTAACATATTCAATACCCTAATCATGAACCACATAAAATGTACATAGGCTTTCATAAAATCATCGAACATATTAATCAAGTTCATAAATGTACATAGGCTTTAGGCAATTCATGATGAGCTAACATAACAACAATAAACTTTCTAATACTAAGTATAATGAGCAATAGAGCATTAAGCTATGAAACACATGGCATTCTAATTATGGATAGCAATAGAATAGTAATCCTAAGAAACATGAGTTATCAAATGCACATTCCCTAATCATATCTTAATAAGACCTAGTTTGACATTAATATCTCTTAATCTATAAAAACACACGTCATTAAGAGAGTGATTAGGGTTTGAATCCCCTCAATATACCTTGATAGCAAAATCTTAAATCCTAACTTCTTTTCTTTTTCCTCTAGCTCCCTCTTGCTGTCCACACAAAAGAAAGTTTAACACTATGCTAATGGCTCAATGGAGAGAGGAAGGAATTATGCTTACGGTTGCTACAGTAACTACAGTAACCTAGTTACCGTAACTCGTCACTATTGGCCGAATGAAAGAAAAGATGAGAGAGTGAACTGAAGATGATGCTAATGAAAAGATGACAGGGTCTTTTGGCGTGGTGGGCTGTTGGGCTAAGTGCGCATGGCTTTACCTTGTTTTTTTTTATTTTTTGAATTTGTTTAGGAGGAGATATTTTATAGCCGGTCCCAAGCTCGAATAAAGGAGGAGGGTTGTGTTAGGCCCCGACAGCCAGCATAAAATCCTGTCGAATCTTATGAACATGGATCAACGAATATAGAGCGGAATGGCGTCGTATGATCCATGTAGCCGACCCCACCTAGTGGGATAAGGCTTTGTTGTTGTTGTTTGTTTGAATTTGTTTAGGATGTTACATAGAGGGTGTTAGCTTTTAAGTATCAGATGGTGGAAGAAATTAAAATATAAATATCCAGGTCCACCAGCTTCTCTCAAAGACACGTGCCCACGCCTGTCGATGTCATATGGATCATCTGTTCGGTGGACATTGTCTTTGACCATTGCATCAGAAAAGCAAGCCCGAAAACCTTTTTTACCCAGTGGACATTGCAGACACAACACCTGGGTGATATAGATCAAAGCAATCCATAAGATAATACCAAATATTCTTAAAACAAAATGATAACGCCGAATACAAATGCTTTATAAAATTGACTACTACCAAATTATAACAAAAAGGATCACAACTGTGATTAGGTGCTATAGTAGACCTAGACACGGGAGGCCTCTCTCCGGAGATGCACAAAAAAAAAAGATTATACAAGAAGTTGCTAATGCTGGACATGAAAGATAATTCATATGCCAAGCCCAACATTTCTTCAATCACAAATAATTTATAAGATTCACTTTGTTATTTTTTACTGGTCGAGGAAGAGAAGAAGAAACCGAAACCTGCCAACAGCATTCTTTCAACAGAATGATACATTTTGTGTCTCTCAATTTTCAACTGATTGCACCAACTGTAGTTCAAGCAAAGCATATCAAAAGTGATCCCTCATAACATGCTGTACCAATAATACTCTTAGACTACCGGTCATTACCGAAAATGCATTATGCATATGCACATTTAGGCAAGTCCGCGAAGCATACACCACTCAGGATAGTCTTTATGTTTCTTCTTCTGGACAGTTTATGACAAAAATAAAACTTATAAACAAATAAGACACAAATTACATTCAATTATAAAAGCCATTTGTCAATGCAAAAGCTAACTGAAGTTTTACGCACCTCGATCCTATTTTCTTTGACATAAAACCACTATTTTTTTTTTCTGAACAAAAGAGCTATGTGAATAACCCCAAGTTGCAACCAACTGAACTCCGGGATTATTCAGTTTGAGAGAGGGCATACTTAATAACATGTTAGATAATGTATGCAACCATATACGAATTTGTTTTGACATAATCCCACTGCATACCAAGTCGAGAACTGGTAGACAAATAAAAAATCTTATAGACGCAATCTAGAAAATTCTTTATTTAATGAGAATTTCCCAGCACATTCACCTTTACAACATCTGAATCGCTTGCCAAATACATTTATATTTATTTACAGAATTACATGTTAATCACTTGACGTTCACTGTGAAGAATCAGTTTATGCGCGTTTTAATGATTGTCATTGATATGGGAATGTGTGTATTCTATTTTCTCAGTTCCTTGTATAAAATGCGGAGACTAATCAATTTTTCTACATGATATTAAAAATATATAGTTTCTTTAGAAAAAAAATGAAAAGATAGAGCATAACAGATAGGTTGCTTGGATCAGTTGAACTGTGAACAATAACCCTAAAAGAAACAATAACCCTAAAAGAAACAATAAATAACGTCAGTTCCATGGCTATTCCATTTTCGAATTTATTGGATGTTTCCTACAATAAAATCGATGTATCTCGTTGGTAAATCTTCCAGTTTGAAGAATAGAGAGTATTTTTATGGACATGTTCTTTTGAAAAGTTTGAGGATTATAGCAAAATAAATGAACATAAATGTAAAATTAAGCACATTTCAATTCCATTGGAAAAGGAAAAAAAGGAAACAAACATCAATGCTTAAAAATTAGCCCAAATCACATACACTATAACCAACTGTTGGATCCAAGATGTATTCCATGTTGGATAAATAAAGATAACAAATTATCTAAGGAATATGAAAATGAGGTATTGGGAAAAAAAAAATAAAAGCAATAACTCGTATTAGTGAATTTACATAGAACCGGTAAGCTCTGAAAAATATGAGCTTTCAGAAATAATGGTTACCACAGTGATAAATATGATCCCAAGTAAATGTTAAATAATTATTGAAGAAGCGATATGATCAAATGAACCTGAAAATAAGACAATATAACACAGAATAAGGTTGTCGAATCATTAAGGTATGGCAGCTACAACTAGAATCTATTTAGACATGCAAAGCAAATTTTATGAAATCATAAAGTTCAGTGATGACCATGATAATGGAATGAAGGGAAGAATTTTTAAAATGTGAATTGATAACACAACCAGAATACTGAGTTCATGATCATTTTCCAGCAATGGCACATTTTAAATTTTCAGCAGGTCAACCTGGAGTATCCTTTGTTTTCACTGCATAAATATAATAAATTGATCTGTTGAACAAAATGTAGTTTGAGATAGTCAGCTTTTGTTTAAGATTATTGAATAGGAAGAAAAGACTAATTAAAGCTTAGAAACTATTAGGTTAACTTTTATCATAGATAGATATCCCAGAATGATCACAATCCTTCAGAGCAGTGTTTTTATGTGATACTTCTTTGTGCCCTATTTACTCATCTTCATTACTTCCTCGAGTCCACAAATGATGACTTTTTTTTTTGAGAAGATAAAGGATGTGAACCAGGTGCTCACATCCATTTTTTATTCATTATAAAAACTTGTATCTATTACAACATATCTTATAATCTCGCCCACTCACTCGCCAAGTTTCTAGCTGCTATTAGATACATTATCAATAACATTTTTCTCCCTTGAAAATGCAATCATTGCGTTGTCGCCATATCGCCCATAAAACCGCAATTGCTTTGATTCATTGTCTTTTTTATACATATACCTGCAAATTGGTACCATGTCCGCCTTGTCTAAATGATCGCCAGAATGCTATCACAGAGCTCACATCTAACCAATCACATCCAGAATCCTGCCATGTCTTTCGTGCTATTGGGCAGCTGAAGAAAAGGTGATCTATATCCTCCATGTTGTCTTCGCAGAAGACGCAAGCGGTGTTCATTCTTGTGGTCCATTTCATTCTGTACTTCTGAGTAGGCAGCCTGTTTCTCCTCAATAGCCATGCAAATACCCGAAGATGGATAGGAACTTTAATGCCCCAAAGGAGCCAGCAGTCTCTTTTAAGCTCTTCATCTGTGGTGAAGCTCTCTAGATTCAGAGTTTTATAAACTGTTCGAACATAGAAATGACCAGCTTTCCAAATCCAAGAGTCTTCCCTTGTGTCATTTATCCTGTCCCTGGAGACGCTCCATTAGTGAAAGAAGATCCTCAAGCCGGTTATCAGATAGGTGGGCTACTAACCGAGTCCATACGCCGTCGTTGAAGAAGTTGCCTGACCAATATTGAGCGACTACTGCCTGTTTATTCTCAGCTATCACATAAAGCCTTGGAAAAGAGATTGATAGTGATTCCCCGGATGGCCAAGGATCCATCCAAAATCGAAAATCCTTTCCATCTCCTAGTGTTGCCTCAAAGAATGGTCTAACTCGTAGCATAACTGTCATAATGCTTCTCCAAAACGCTGAAGCCCCTTGTGTAATTTCCTGCCTCTGTTCCCATGAAAGCATTCTGCCATAACATGCAGTAATAACTAACAGCCAAGTATCTTGCCTTGACCCCATTATCCGAGCCACCCACTTTGTTATTAAAGCAGTATTCATTGTCCAAAGATCTTGAATCCCTAATCCTCCTTCTGATGTTGGTCGACATATTTCTGACCAGGCCACCAAATGCATCCCTCTGCCTGCATTACATTTGTTTTTCCAAAAGAAGCCTCAACGAAGTGAATCAATCCGTTGGATGACCCCTTGAGGCATCTAAAAAATTGACATAATAAATAGGGATGGACGATAGGACTGACCGCACCAGTGTCAGCCTTCACGTGATAATAGCCTGTGAGCACCATCCTTCAAGTCTTTTTTCTACTCTGTCAACCACAGAATTCCAATCTCGAGATTAGTTATTATCTAGAGGAGGGCGGTTAGTTTTTATCAAATCTGTACTCTCTGCCATGCCCGTCTACTTTTTGTCAGTGCTCTGGATGCCTGAAAAAGTTGTCAAACGCATTGACCAACTCCAAAGACAATTTTTCTGAAAGCATTCAGGAACTCAGAAGAGAGGTTGCTCTAGTTGCATGGGAGAATGTGTGTCATCTGATGAGTGCCGGTGGCCTGGGAATACAACATACTAGGTAGATGAATATTGCTTTATTGTCCAAATGGGTACAG
This sequence comes from Pontederia crassipes, assembly GCA_030549335.1. Lineage (NCBI taxonomy): Eukaryota > Viridiplantae > Streptophyta > Magnoliopsida > Commelinales > Pontederiaceae > Pontederia > Pontederia crassipes. The sequence continues at coordinate 3,618,923 of JAUKPH010000023.1, read as the reverse complement.
GATTATGGGTGACAAAAAGGACTTATGGTGGACTGTTATTACTGCTTGCCATGGTAGAACCCTCTCCTGGGAATCAAGGGCTAATCTTGTCCACGGCTGTTCGTCATTCAGGAGGGGTCTCACAAAGACACTATTCAAGATCAAACCTCTTTTCTTAGCAGAGCTAAGTGATGGTACTGATTTTCGATTCTGGGAGGATAACTGGACAAACCGGAGTACTTTATCAGGCCTGTATCCTCGCTTATTTGCTTTAGCAGGTGATCAAAGGACAATGGTTTCTCAATGTTGGTGTGGTGATAGGAATAACACTGGGGAGGGGTCATGGATGCCTATGTTCAGATCTCCACTATCTGACCAAAGGACTATGGATCTGTTGAGCCTTCTTGATTGTCTAGCGCTCAGAGTGATTCCAGGAGAAATGGATGGATGGGTTTGGGCTTCTGGACAGTTCAACGTGACAAGGGTGTACAAACTGCTGGAGGGTTCGGACCAGCAGCCATATGATGCAGTAGTCATGGACTGTAGACTTATTTGGTGACTGAGAGTCCCACTACGAATTCGGATATTTGCTTGGCTACTCCGAAGGTGTCGCTTGCTTACGAAGGCTCGTCGAATGTGTTGGGCACCTGCTGAGGATTCGTCATGTGTCTTCAGCTCACACGACATTAAAGATTCTGGACATTTGTTCTTTGGGTGTGTGTGGTCCAGGCGAGTGTGGTCTGAGTTGGGCGTGATGGCATTGGACTCGACATCGGAAGACAGATTCTGGGCATCGTTCAGGGGTGTTGGTGATGTAGATCAGGATCTACATACATATGTATCATCAAACAAAAGGGTGACATCTATAGCTGTATTATGGACCATTTGTGCCTGAATGCAGTGTCAAATGAGCAAGGGCTACCGCACACTAATGGACGGAGGCGGTTAAAAAAGCTAGTTCATGAGACTAAGGTCAGATTGGGCTCTTGGAACATTGGGACGTTGAATGGGAAGCGCTTCGAGGTGGCACAAGTAATGGACCAGCGTAAGATTAGTATCTTATGCTTGCAAGAAACTAGATGGGTAGGAGAGGGAAGTAAAGGGATTAGGTTAAATGGTTCCAAACTTTGGTATACAGGTAAGGTAAAGGGAAAGAATGGTGTTGGTATTATCGCGGATGCAGAATGGAGGAAGAATGTTGTGGAAGTTAAAAGGATTGAGGATCAAATCATATCTGTAAAAGTAATTGTTGGAAAGGAGACTATGAACATTATTAGTGCATATGCACCCCAAGTAGAAGCAGAATCACATCTTAAAGAGAAGTTTTGGGCAGATATGGAGAGTTTGATTGAAAGTATACCAACAACCGAGAAAGTTTATATTGGGGGAGACCTTAATGGACATGTTGGTAAAAAAGTAGGACCACATGCAAGGATTCATGGTGGTTTTGGTTTTGGGGAGTTGAATGAGGAAGGACAAACTATTATTGATTTTTCTTTAGCATACGACCTTAAGATTATCAACACTTGTTTTAGGAAGAGAGGAACATTTAAGCGGGCCGACCCCACCTAGTGGGATAAGGCTTTGTTGTTGTTGTTGTTAGAAACAACGCAACAACAAATTGTTCAGTGGCGACAGGGTTTATGTGGAGAATATGGTGCTAACAACCCGGCGACATATTAAAGACTGGAGAGAATTATGATATGTGCTTGTGACTCTGTACATTCCTTCTTGTAACCTATAACTAAAATTTTAATAAATGGATGATTGACTCAATCTCAACATCCTATTTTTCTTTGAAAAAAAAAAAGAAATCCAAACTAGCAACTTATTCTTGCGTATTATTTTCTTTCAAGCTCAGGACACAAAGAATAAACCATTATGAAACAATGAAGATATGTTGAACTGGCACAAATCTACAGTGGTGACTCACAGGAATCTATGCAGTTATTTAATCAATGAGGTATCATGACGACTATTCTCTAAACTTACAATAGAGCAAAGTTCCACCCGCATGCATGAAATTTATTGCATATACCAAGATAAAATATCAGTATTTCAAATATCAGGAACTCACCAATATGTATAGAACGCAAAATGTAAATCCTGCTGAACCTGTTGTTAGCAACATGTAACTGATTGTGTATAGTGATTTGTTGAGAGGAATTCCTACAAAGATTTCAATATGTTTCAGTCTCAAGCATCTTTGAGCGAACTGAGAGACCAACAAATCGTAATGAATAGATACGATTCAGAAATAGGGATGATAGAACTGAATGTACCCATAAAGTTGGAGAATGCGCCAATAGCCATAATAGAAAGTGAAAACAACAACCAATTCATGAGGCGATCTTTATGATCCTGAAACAATTCATTCGAAGAAAGAACCAAGTCACTGTATGACTGAAGTTTATGAACAAGCGGTGCACTTCAATACCAGGGACAAGTAGAAAAATGTCATACATATCTGTATAGGTACCTCCAAAAAGTCACATAGGCAGAGTAACAATGTTAACAATCATGACATTGAAATGATACTATTTTAAATAACTCAAAATTAACATGTACACCTTAAGTGAGAGGTGGGTGATAAAGTAATTAAATAAAGCTTTTATGTCTAGATAATGTAATGCATGAGCAAAAGTTGTTAGGCTAGCACAAGATCATAAACTTTATACTACTTGCTAGATACAAAAACATGGTACCGGGTGAGATTGGCGCCAAACACGAACACCACCTGCAGAGGAGGCCAACAGTCACCTCTTTTGCGGCTGCCCCACTGCAGCAGAGGTCTGGCGACGAATGCAGTACTAGATCATAGATGCGTAACACAGTTTGGGGGTTCTCGATGGGCTATTTCCAGTGTAAACAGGTGACTACCAAAAACTAGTTGTCATCCAATCCGGAATAAGCCAATAGAGACTGCCAAACAGATTGCAACAAGCATGGAAAAGAGCATAATATATAGTGTAGGTTCACTACTAGCAGAAGGAATACGAGTTTTTTTTTCAAACAATTTAGAAATCATTTAGCTAACATTTCAGATTACTGAAAATTAGGTTTCCACTAAAACAATTGTCACCATTTAAGTTACCAATAATGTATATTGCTTTCTTCACAAAGTTATTTACTTGCGTTTCACATTGGTTCCTTTAATAAACAAAAATATATATATTCTTATTTTAAAGTGATTTTGAAATTGTCAATTAGGTTGCAATCAAGATAGATGCTAGTCTCCTAAGGCAGAAACATTGCCAACAGTTTGGTGCATGTGAATAAGGCAATGTGGTGAATCATGTAATTTTAGAACAGTGTCAGAAAATGGAGAAATTTCAGATATGTTACCTCAAAAAAGCACCCCTTTAGAGATGTTGAATACTTTCTGCTAAACAAGATATTTTTTTTAGTTCACATTCAGATGTGTAATATATATATATATATATATATATATATATATATATATATATATATATTGTTGAACTCGTAAGATGGACATGACATGGAAGGGCTGCAGAAACCTGTAATCGTGGATATGTAACATGGAACGGCTGATTTTACCAACAACAACAACAACAAAGCCTTATCCCACTAGGTGGGGTCGGCTACATGGATCATACGACGCATTCGTTGATCCATGTTCATGAGATTCGACAGGGTTTTACGCTGGCTGTCGGGGCCTAACACAACCCTCCTCCTTTATCCGGGCTTGGGACCGGCTATAAAACATAGGCGGAGTTTGATTTTACCAAATTTTATTTTAATATATACATATATATTAATTTGTAAAAAAGCTATATAATTCTACAATTTAGCGTTGACATGAACTTACATTTCATGACTCACATTTAGTGCAAACTTCTAAGTTGATATTGTAATTCATAGCAATAATACCTATAATGATAGTCTATTGAAACAATCTTTTCTTTTTTGAGAGAGAGAAAGTCTATTGAAACAATCTTGAGCTTTAATTTTGTAAAGAATTAATAAAACAAATCAAATTACCATAATAGTAAAGAATAAGATATAATAATAAAGTTAAGAACTTTTTTTAAAAATAATAACTTAACAATATAAATTTGAAAGGAATTAATACAAAAAAGTTATCAAATTATCATAATAGAAAGATAAAAATAAGGATTGCATTTTTTCTAAAAGGACACCAATAATACTTAACAATTAAATGTGGAACATAAAAGTTAACAATGTTCTACTCAAAGATGAAAAGAACTTCTCATGTCCACAAGCAGGGGAGGCAACTAGGCCTCCCTGCTCACGACACCCTCCTCGTAGGAGGCCCGGCCCCTAGGGCTCTGACTGCTAATGAGCAGGGAGAGGTGGACGTCAAGGGTGAGGGGGAGGGGGAGGAGAACCTTCTGTTCTTTCTCCCTTCTACTCATTGGTAGGAAGCGCTAGGGGCTCCATATGCTCTCAAGCAGGAAGAGGTATGCATGGAGAGGGAGGGAGGGAGGGGGAAAGAGAGGGGAACCTGAAGAGAGTGACGACAGCAGAAGCAGAGCAGGATGGCAACAGCTGGGTGGAGACAGCGGCAATGGCAACAACAGAACAGGAGAAAAACAAAAAGGGAGAAGAAATAACGGCATGCAGCAGTGTGATGTATAGAAATAACACCCAATCATGTCCAAGTAAAAAAATATGTTTTTTTTAAATATGGAAGGATCCTACCAAGGTGAAGGCATTGCATAGTCAGGGAAACTCCACAGCAGAATGGAGTTGCAGAATGAACGAACAGAACACTTCTGGAGAGAGCAAGGTGCATGCTCTCAAATGCTGACCTGAACAAAACGTTCTGGGTTCAAGATGTTAATACAGCTTGCTACTTGGTGAATCGGAGCCCGGCGACTGCAATTGATCTGAAGACTCCAATTGAAGTATGATCAGAAAATCCTGCTCGAAAAGTTTTGCAATTGATATGAAGACTCCAATTGAAGTATGATCAGAAAATCCTTCTCGAAAAGTTTTTGGATATTCAGCATACTATCATGGGATTTGGTGCAGGAGTGAAGGGCTACAGAACTGGTCCCCTTCAGAACACAAACTCATCCACTGCAAAGGCGTGACCTTTAATGAAGCATCAATGCTTCAGTTGAAGGTGGAGGCTGAAGAGAGTGTTAGTAAACAGGTGGAGGTTGAAGTCACTCCAGCTGGGGATACAACAACAACAACAACAAAGCCTTATCCCACTAGGTGGGGTCGGCTACATGGATCATACGACGCCATTCCGCTCTACTTTCTTATCACTGTACCCGAGCTGTACAGCGCGTTACTTACGGGTAACGACCTAGCATTAACACAATATATTCGTTGATCCATGTTCATAAGATTCGACAGGATTTTATGTTGGCTGTCGGAGCCTAACACAACCCTTCTCCTTTATCCGGGCTTGGGACCGGCTATTCACTCCAGCTGAGAATGATGCTGAAAAATCACATCAAGAAGCAGAATCAAAACATGAAGAATCTGATTAATAACTTGAAGAGGAGTCAATCGCTGCTAAATGTCCTCGTAGAGAAGTGGGTCCTCTTAAGTGATATGGCTTCGAGAACATGGTTGCTTATGCATTGTAGGTAGCTGAAAAGGTGGAGTCCCTAGAATCGTCCTCTTATAGGGATGCATCACATGTGCCGAATTTGAATAGTGGATCGCTGCTATGGGTAAGGAGATGAAATCTCTTCACAAGAATCAGACTTGGGAGCTGGTCAAGTTGCCTAAAGACAGAAAGGTCGTTGACGGTAAATGGATCTTCAAGAAGAAATATGGAATTCCAGGAGTTGAAGGCACAAGATATAAAGCACGACTAATTGCTAAAGGTTATAGTCAGAAAGAAGATGTGGACTACAATGAGATATTCTCACATGTTGTCAGGGTGTTGCTTGCTCTTGTAACACATCAGAGAATCTAGAGCTTGACCAACTAGATGTGAAGACTACTTTCCTCTATGGAGAACTTGAAGAAGACATTCTTATGAGCCAGCCAAAGGGAATCTTCATTTCAGGAAAGGAAGATCAAGTTTGCAGACTAAAGAAATCTTTGTATGACACGAAGCAATTTCTCAAACAATGGTACAAGAGGTTGGACAGCTTCATGATCAGTCGAAGTCCTTGTGATTGTTGTGTTTATCATAAGAAGGAGAAGGATGGCTTCACCATTTATCTGCTTTTATATATTGCTGACACGCTCATTGCTGTCAGGGAAATGTCAGACATTCAGAATTTGAAGAAACTTTTGAGTGCAAAATTCGACATCTTGGTGCAGCACAAAAAATTTTGAGGATGGAAACTCTAAGGGATCGCGCACAGAGTAAACGCTTCTTATCTCAGAAAAGTTATATTCAGAAGATTTTATCCATGTTTGCAATGTCTGGAGCGAAGCCTTTGAATACTCCATCAGCTGCAAATGTTCATCTCCCTATTGCTTTTGCACCAAAATCAGAAACAGAGAAGTACATATCTCGGGTTCCATACGCTAGAGAAGTTGGAAGCCTGATATACGCTATGTGATTCCCCTATGTAGTCAGACGCTTGAGCAGATTTCCCCACAATAGTTGTTTCCTACATTAGTTGCCAGATAGAGACAAGCTTTAGCATGCAGATTTAAATTGGCTTGCCTTGAACACTAGTAAATCAGGTAGCAATGTATCAACATGGAAAACAGCCAACTCTTTCTGTTTTACCAGAAATGATTTTAGATAGCAACCTTGTCAAAGAAATGGTTTTGTCAGTTAACTCCTGACAAAAGAAAGAACGCATGATAGTAACCCAATACATATATTAAACCAATGGATCCTAAACAGTAAAATAAATAAACCACAATGCATCAAGTTCTTTTGCATTTGAAAATTGTTTTGCCCGTGTATATTCCAGACTTCGAGTGCACTGCAAAATAGACAACAAAAGTTGGACAAGCTCATGAATGAGGCAGAAGGAACCTCCTGACATAGGTGATTTTTAAGAATTTACAAAAAGAAATAGAGCAAGTTTTTAATACTCTTTTTTTCATACAAGGTCAACAACCCATTATTTACTAAATTAAAAACTGAACTACATTTCTCTAAATTAAAAACTTGGTTTTTTTACTAAGAAGAGGAGACCTACCAGATTTGTAGGCATTACATTTTTATTAAAAACCCTTTCAGTTTCCTTTATGCGTTGATGGGGTATAGACATCATTGAAGTCTGATGTTCATACCTCCAATTTGGTGGAAAATTATGTGCAGAGACTTAAAATAGGTACATTCCATGTGTTAACACCATGTTTAACAACTAGCAGGCAGGTTTGGATATCTATTATAATTCGAGCATATTTACATAAAAACTTATTAAGGAGGTAAAGTTATTTAAAAGCCACTCGACAGTAACCCCCATACATATATTAAACCAATGGATCTTAAACCCCAAAATAAATAAACCACAATGCATCAAGTTCTTTTGCATTTGAAAATTGTTTTGCCTATGTATATTCTAGACTTCCAGTGCACTGCAACATAGACATTAAAAGTTAGACAAGCTCATGAATGAGGCAGAACGAACTTCCTGACATAGGTGATATTAAGAATTAACAGAAATAAATAGTGCGAGTTACCAATGCTCTTTTTTTCGGACAAGGTCAACAACCCATTATGTAGAGTCAATCCATTGTTCAAGAGAAGGCAGGATAGATAAAACCTAACCAAATTGGGGACTCTAAGAAACGAATCTGAGAGTACTAGCTCCCGTGACATGGACTTGGACGTGCTATCCACCTGAGCCAACCAATTTGGTTTGGTAATGATCTTTAAAAGAGAGAAGGTTGCGTTTTATCAAGTTTGCAAGGAAAATGTTTGATGACCAACTTAATTACAATATAAGGAGTTCACTGGACTACATTTCTCTAAATTAAAAACTCGATTTTTTACTAAACTCGGGGATTCCGCTCCATCTCCTCCGTCCGGAAGTTGCCTCGACAGTGGCGCGCGTCTTCGGCAGTCCCATCTCCCTGTCCCTTCCGGCTCTAGGAGCGCCGAACGTTTCCTATATAACTGTTGAGATCGAACAGCGGCCGGAAGCAACGATCCCTCCCTCGCTCGTCCTCCGCGATGGCGCCAATAGCATCCTCCTCCGGCTGCACTATTCCAAGATGCCTGCCACATGGGCGGGTGTCGTCGCCGGCGGACTCTCTTCTTCATCACCTCAGACGGCGACCAGGGTAGCCACATTCCACCGTACTACTGACCATGTGCGATACGTACATCAGACTGCTACAGTGCCAGCTCACAACTTCCTGACGCACCAGCCTGCTACAGCACCAGACCACACCACTTTAATTCAAAACCCGCCACCTAAGCCACCTCACAACTCGGACCAACCCCTTCCAAACCCAAGTCTCACCAAACCATCACACCCGGGTCAGAACCCCACCGCCACGACATCAGCCCGCAGAACCCGGTCCGGGTCCAGCCGGCTCCGCACCCAGACCAAACTCAACCCATCCTCAACCTCCCCATCTTCCTCCCACTGGCACAACCCCGTCCCTCCAGCCGGGTGACCTCCCGCCGGTGATTCTACGGCGGCCGGTAACACCTACTCCACCGCTGCACCCTCTCCACACCCCAGCCTCTTCGGCAGCCCTGGACTTCATACCTCTACGACCTCCGCTGCTCCCACATCCCCCACTGGATCCCCTGATGCTGACGCCCGCCTCGTTCCCCAGCAGCACCGATCGCCGACACCGAACCACACCACCGCCACCACAAACAGCTCCTCCCCCCACCGCCCTTCCTCTAACCTCCACTGCGGCAGGCTTCACGCATTACTACCAGCGCCGCCCTGCCGCTGTGGCCGCCACACCCCCCCAGCAGACGCAAGCAGCCCATCCACCTTGGAAACGCCGGTCTGTCCTGACCAGCCGCAGCTCTCGACAACTTCACCCCACGAAGAACCTATGCATGGTGCGCCGCCGAAGCATGCGGCTAGTGAGCCAGGGCCGCTAGGTGGAAGATTAGAAGAGATCCTTGAGGTGGCTGCCAGGGCTGGTTTCCGAGACTCGCGCCGCCGAACCAGGCTACGCCTGGACTCAGTTGTGCGCTGTTCAGTGCGCCGACCGCTTCACCGGATGTTGACAGTGTCACGGGGGCACCTCAAGAAGCGGAAATGCGGAGCCTCACATCCGGCCACCGGGGAGGGAGAGAGAGTATCCTTTTGAAGGTGCTATCCTGGAATGTGCGAGGGCTCGGAGATGCGGGCAGGCACCGCACCCTTGGCAGATATCTTCGGACGTGGGAGGTTGATGTGGTCTTACTACGGGAGACCAAACTTCAGGAGTGCAATCCCTCGACGTGGAATCAGATTGGGGGCACCCATCTCACGGAACACATATCTTTGGGGTCCGTGGGCCATTCCGGTGGCTGCATAATTGAATGGAAAGGTGACATGTTTGACATTCTAGACTCATGGGTCGACAGGTTCTCTCTTTCAGCATATCTCCGGTTACGTGCTGATGGCAGCATGTACCTGCTCTCATGTATCTATGACCCATGCTCTGCATCTCTACGCGCCACACTTTGGGAGGAGCTCCAGACAGTCGGATCACATCATCCGGAGACTCACTGGCTTCTTGGGGGCGATTTCAATGTCACCTTGGACATTGAGGATAGCCCCATTGACCGCCTCGGGAGAGACTCTGGAGCCCAGGAGTTCAGGGATTTTCTGGATTCTCAGTCGTTGCTAGATTTTCCAGCGACGAATTGTAGATTCACTTAGAGGAGTACGGCGGCTCCATCCACACGGTCGAGGATTGACAAATTTTTTAGTTCAGTGGAGCTGGCAGAGGCCCACCAGCTTGCCGATGTTCGGGCCCTGGACAGACCCTTCTTGGACCACACCCCTCTTCTGTGGCGATCCGGGGACGACCTGACTCAGAGGTCACGGTTCCGTTTCGAGCGATCATGGCTTCTGGAGGATGGTTTTCGACAGCTTGTGGTAAACCAGTGGCAGCGCACTTTGCCCTCCGACTCCGCGGCTAGGACCCTGGCCGCCCGCCTGGCCGGTCTTCGGACCTTCCTCCGGGGCCACTGGAGACAGATGCGGGAGGACCGACAGAGGCAGAGGACTGAGGCTCTAGCGGCCATATCCAGACTGGACCGAGTGGAGGACTCCCGCCATCTACGCGGGCCCAGGCATCCATCTGCTCGGAGGATTTGAAGGTGGAGATCGAGTGGAGGCAGCGCTCTCGACAAACGTGGTTCCGTGAGGGCGATGCCAACACACGCTCCTTCCACCTGTACGCGAGTTCTCGCCATCAGCAGAACCGGATTGACCGGCTGATGGTCCAAGGCCATGAGATCTCCGGCCAACAGCACATTGGAGACGCCATCACCACATACTACAGGGAGACCTCTAGGCGACAGCCCCCTACCCATTGGAGGTGGTCGCCGGAGGGTATCCCCAACCTCACTGATGATCATATTTCTATCCTTTTGCAGGAACTTTCGGAGGACGAGGTCTCCCAGGCTCTTTGAGACCTCAATGGTATGCCTCCCCAGGCCCTGACGGTTTTCCGATATTTTTTTTGCAGGGAGTTTTGGTCTATAGTGCGAGAGGATGTCATGGCGGTCATTCAAGAGTTCATCGGCGGAAACCGGGACTTTGAGCGCCTCAACCGGTTCCTGCTATTCATGCTTCCGAAGCGCACACCGGTAGAGCACGTGGAGGATTACAGGCCGATTGCCTTATCCAATGCCATCTACCTTCTGGTGGCGCGGGTATTGGCTAATTGACTTCGGGAGGTTCTTCCAGATCTCATACATCCATGTCAGTCAACTTTCATTCATGACCGATCCATCACTGACAATTATGGCATGGCCATGGAGATTACTGCGCACTGGAGGAGGACTGCATGTCCGGCCTTCTTATGGAAGGTCGACTTTTCTAAATCCTACAACACGATTTCAGTCTTTCTTATGGCATTCTTTACAGGTCAGAGGCTTTCCAGCGGTCTGGATTGCTTGGAAGAAGCGTTGTATCACTACGTCTTCATTCTCAGTTTTGGTCAATGGGAGGGCAGTAGACGATTGGGTCTAGCCGTGGAGAGGGGTTCCTGTCCACTTGCCCCGATGCTTTTTGTACTTGCAGTTGATGCCCTTGCGAGATGCACACAGGCCGCGTGTGGGGCGGGTCTCTTCAAAAGTTTCTCAGACAGTTTAGTTCCACTACTCCAGTATGCAGACGACACTTTATTTTTCATTGAGGGCACTAGCCAGGAGGCCCGGCGATTGGCTATCATGCTGGACTTATTCGGGGCTGCATCTGGTCTGCATATCAACCATGCCAGGTCATCATTCATTCCCTTCGGCATGGTTCCCGAGGATGCGGATGCATGCGCTGCTGAGCTCCACACCCTGATTGGCTCTTTATCGATCACCTATTTGGGACTTCCCCTCTCGGACTGACACATTGGTTCTCGAGGGTGGACACCTCTTGTGGAGAGCACAAGTTGCAGGGCTGGAGTTCGAGACTACTTTCATGTGGAGGCCGATTGGTTCTTCTTCGTTCGGTGCTATCTGCATTACCGATATATTACATGTCTGTTCTTCGGATGCCTGGACAGATTCAGAGGCGGATTGACTCCTTTCGAAGCAAGTTTTTTTGGCAAGGGAGCACCCCAGATCAGCGCTCCATTCACCTTGTATCTTGGCAGACTATTTGCCGCCCCACCTCTTGGGGTGGCCTCAGTGTCCGCGACCTCCGGTTCACCAACTGGGCCCTCCTGGCTCGGTGGGTTGGGAGGATCATGGGACCCCATGACAGCTTATGGCGGGCAGTTTTCTTTACATGTTATGGTCAGGACCTCTCCTGAGATTCTCGCGCTATTCTCCCCCGGGGGGCATCCGCCTTTTGGCGCGGGGTTGCTACTCTCCTTCCATTGATCCGTCCGCTCATGGTCCCCTCTTTAGGCTCTGGTGAGGTTTTCTCCTTTTGGCATCATGATTGGCTGCCAGGGGGACCTTTGGCGGCATCTTTCCCCAGCCTATTAGCCCTCGCGGCCCACTCGGACTCATCAGTTGCAGCGGCATGGTCGGAAGCCGGTGGTGCTGGCACCGGTTCCTGGACTCCATCTTTTAGATCAGCTCTTTCCGAGAGGCGCATATCGGAGCTCATGACCCTCCACCAGCAGCTTGCTCCCATTCGGCAGATCCACACCAAGCAGACGGATGGGTATGGTCATCTGAGTCTTTCACTGCTCGCAGCATCTATCTCCGCTTTTTGCCAGCCACCTCGATCTCAGACGTCCTCCGAGCAGATTTTATTCTTATATGGCGCACCCAGGTGCCGCTTAAAGTCAAGATATTTGCTTGGCTTATGCGGCACAACAGGATCCTCACCAGACAGTACAGGGCGAGATGGGCACCCAATGATGACACATCCTGTGTACTATGTGGAGAGGCGGAGGAGGACATCTCACACTTATTTTTTGGCTGCACTGTGTCACGCGAGGTCTGGTCACGACTGGCCTTGGTTGGAGACCCTTTCCACTCATCAGAGGCTTTTTGGCAGTTCCTCAAACTCCATGGCGGACGGAGTATGCGCCGGAGAGTCTTGCTAGCTACCTTTCTTGCCGGTGCATGGGCTATTTGGCTCCAGCGCAACCGATTATTTTTGGTGGGGAGAGATGTTAGGTCGATGGTATTGTACACCACGTCGCTTTCCTTCGTCGTGAGTGGGGTTTTGGATAGTGGTTGTACTTTTGACCTTTTTTGGTGCCCTCGTCTTGAGGGCTTACACTTGTACATTTCCACATCATAGTTATATATATTCACGGATGACACCCTAACTTGGTGTTCATCCTTTCTCTCCTCAAAAAAAAAAATTTGAGCATATTTACATAAAAACTTATTAAGGAGGTAAAGTTATTTAAACGCCACTCGACGTAGGAAGCAAAAACATCGTACACAAAACAACAGTGAGTTAATATTGGGCAACTTTATCACTAAATGTCTCAATCATCTTTAGAGGGTTTATTAGTGGAATATCTTTCGGAACCATTTCTTTAACAATAGAAAAAATAAGAAAATATACATGTATCATTTAAGAATACGAAAATGAGGAGCATACTTCAAAAGAATATTTTAGCTGGACAATCATAGGTTAGGCTCATATAAAACACGGGCTAATAAAAGAATTTAGATGAATAACATTTGAAATTAAGATACCAGAATAGTTGGCATTGAAGTGCCATAGGAAAAGAAATTCAGGTTTCCAGCGGATAATATGGTATTGCCCTTGACGAGCACAGATATTTCTACCGCATATTGTAAATGAGAATCATGCTTCCGAAATTCAGAAAATGCCAGCAAAATATATCACTACGTAGATATAAATTTACCTCCTTAGAGTAAGATGAATAACGGAGCACCTGAAACATTTCTGTAGATGAAGATGAGTAATAGCACGATTCTCTCCCATTTTTGTGACATCTGGTTGATTGAACATTATGCAGGAAATGTGGTAGCATTATAACCTATAGATGTATTGAAAACAGCTTAGCTGCACGAAACCATAATAAACTTGTCAAACTAATGAATTAAAAAAGATGCTGACGAATGACTAAAAAATACTGAGTTAACAAATTCAAATGTAAACAAACAATGAAAAAAATAAAATAAACCATAAAGTAAAATTCCAGCACTGAAGTTAGATGCCATAAAAGATAATATGAAAATGGTACTGATGGATCCTGTTATATAAAAACTTGATTAGAGATCGGATGGTGAAGACCACTCACTTAACTACAGACAACATTTGAAGTTGTGACTCCCACATTAGTGGCCAGATAGATACAAGTTTTAGCATGCACATTTAAATTGAGTTGTCTTGAACATTAGTAAATCAGGTAGCAATGTAGCAACATGGAAGAAAGCTAACTCTTTGTTTTTTTACCAGAAATGGTTTTAGGCAGCAACCTTGTGCAAGAAATGGTTTTGTCAGTTAACTCCTGACAAAAGAAAGAATGCATGATAGTAACCCAATACATAGATTAAACCAATGGATCTTAAACATTAAAATAAAAAAACCACAAAGCATCAAGTTCTTTTGCATTTGAAAATTGTTTTGCCTGTGTATATTCCAGACTTCCAGGCACTGCAATATAGACAACGGAAGTTAGACAAGCTCAAGAATGAGGCAGAAGGTGATTTTAAGAATTTACTGAAATAAATAGAGCACTCCCCTGCCAAAAAAATCTGCTCTGCTCTGCACTGATGTCCACCACGAGAAAGCAGTACGGACATGAAATAAATCGGCAGTGCAGACAAAACAGAGCGGAGCAGAACGAGTCGGCCACCACGAGAAAGCAGTCTCGAACTCCAACCATGCAACATGTGCTCCATCCTCTCAATAACAGGTGTCCATCCACTAGAACCGATATGATGGTCAGACAATGGTAGCCCCAGATAAGTAATTGGCAAGGTGCCAATCGGGGTGCGAAGCTCAGTCGCACACGCATCTGCCTCCTCCTGAACCATACAAAAGGGATGAACGACGACTTGGCATGGTTGATCTGCAAGCCAGAGACTGCCCCGAAAAGATCCACCATGATGGCTACCCGCCTGGCCTCTGAGCAGTGCCCTCAATAAAGAATAATGTGTCATCTGCATACTAAAGAAGCAGGACTAAGCTTGACTTATGCGGCACCATAGGATTCTCACTCGGCAGTACAGGACGAGGTGGACACCTCTTGCCGACACGTACTGTGTCCTATGTTGCGAGGCAGAGGAGGACCTCGCACACTTATTTTTTGTTTGCAGTGTATCTCGGGAGGTTTGGGCGCGACTGGGGGTGACAAATGGCTTTCCCATGTCACCGGACACATTTTGGCAGTCATTCAGAGTTCGTAGCAGCGGAAGACATTATTGGAGGACATCGTTAGCGACCTTTTTGGCCGGTGCCCGAGCCATTTGGCTCCAGCATAACCGGGTTATTTTTTGTGGGGACAGGACTCAGGTGGATAGCATTGTACTCCATAACTCTTTTCTTCTTCGGGAGTAGGACTTTGGATAGTGATGTATGTTTTCCTCTTTTTTTGCTGCTCTCCTCTTGGGAGCCTACATTTTGTACATTTCCCTTCCACAGTGATATATATACACAGATGACAACCTAACTTGGTGCTCATCCTTTCCCCCCTCAAAAAAAAAAACTCTATTTTTTTACTAAGAAGAGGAAACCTACCACACTTGTAGGCATCACATTTTTCATTAATGAAATTGATATTTACATTGACAAAATCAACATTGTATTTAAAACTCTTTTAGTTTCCTTTATGCGTTGATGGGGTATAGACATCATTGAAGTCTGATGTCCATACCCCCAATTTGGTGCAAAATCATGTGCAGAGACTTAAAATAGATACATTCCATGTGTTAACACCATGTTTCAACAACTAGTAGGCAGGTTTGGATATCTAGTATAAGTTGAGCATATTTCCATAAAAACATATTAAGGAGGTAAAGTTATTTAAAAGCCACTTGACGTAGGAAGCAAAAACATCATACACAAAACCACTGTGAGATAATATTGAGCAACTTTATCACTAAATCTCTCAATCATCTTTAGAGTGTTTATTAGTGGAATATCTTTCGGAACCATTTCTTTAACAATAGGAAAAAAAAGAAAATATGCATGTATCATTTAAGCATACGAAAATGGGGAGCATAATTCAAAAGAATATTTTCGCAGGACAATCATAGGTTAGGCTCATATAAAACACGGGGGCTAATCAACGAATTTAGATGAATAACATTTTAAATTACAGGTTGTATGATTGTACACAGGAAGTGAGAAGCGAGATACAGAATACTTGGCACTGAAGTGCCATAGGAAAAGAAATTCAGATTTCCACCGGATGATACGGTATTGCACTTGACGAGCACAAATATTTCAACCGCACATTGTAAATGAGAATCATGCATCCGAGATGCAGAAAATAACATCAAAATATATCACTACGCAGAGTTGAAGTTACCTCCCAAAAGTAAGATGAACAACGGAGCACCTGAAACATTTCTGGAGAAGAAGATGATTAATAGCATGATTCTCTCCTATTTTTGTGGCATCCGATTGATTGAACATTATGCGGGAAATGTGGTAGCATTATAACCTATAGATGTATTGAAAATAGCTTAGCTGCACGAAACCATAATAAACTTGTCAAACTAATGAATTAGAAAAGATGTTGGCGAATGACTAAAAACTAGTGAGTTAGCAAATTCACATGTAGTACACAACAACAACAACAACAACAAAGCCTTATCCCACTAGGTGGGGTCGGCTACATGGATCATACGACGCTATTCGTTGATCCATGTCCATGCGATTCGACAGGGTTTTACGCTGGCTGTCGGGGCCTAACACAACCCTCCTCCTTTATCCGGGCTTGGGACCGGCTATAAAACATAGGCGGAGTTACATGTAGTAAACAAACAGTGAAAAAAAATAAAATAAAGCATAAAGTATAATTTCAGCACCGAGGTTAGATGCCATAAAAGATAACATGAAAATGGTACTGATGGTTCCTGTTATAGATAAACTTGATTAGAGATCGGATGGCCAAGACCACTCACTTAACTACAGACAACATTTGCAGTTGATTCCCACATTAATAGACAGATAGAGACAAGCTTTAGTATGCAGTTTTAAATTGGCTTGTCTTGAACATTAGTAAATCAGGTACCAAAGTAGCAACATGGAAGAAAGCTAACTCTTTCTTTTTTACCAGAAATGGTTTTAGGCAGCAACCTTGTGCAAGAAATGGTTTTGTCAGTTAACTCCTGACTAAAGAAAGAATGCATGACAGTAACCCCATACATATATTAAACCAATGGATCTTAAACATCAAAATAAATAAACCACAATGCATCAAGTTTTTTTGCATTTGAAAATTGTTTTGCCTGTGTATATTCTAGACTTCCAGTGCACTGCAACATAGACATTAAAAGTTAGAAAAGCTCATGAATGAGGCAGAACGAACTTCCTGACATAGGTGATATTAAGAATTTACAGAAATAAATAGTGCAAGTTACCAATGCTCTTTTTTTCGGACAAGGTCAACAACCCATTATGTAGAGTCAATCCATTGTTCAAGAGAAGGCAGGATAGATAAAACCTAACCAAATTGGGGACTCTAAGAAACGAATCCGAGAGTACTAGCTCCCGTGACATGGACTTGGACGTGCTATCCACCTGAGCCAACCAATTTGGTTTGGTGATGCCCTTTAAAAGACAGAAGGTTGCGTTATATCAAGTTAGCAAGGAAAATGTTTGATGACCAACTTAATTATGATACAAGGAGTTCACTGAGCTATGTTTCTCCACATTAAAAACTCTGTTTTTTTCCTAAGAAGAGGAGACCTACCAGATTTGTAGGCATCACATTTTTATCAATGAAATTGATATTTACATTGACAAGATCAACATTGTATTTAAAACTCTTTTAGTTTCCTTTATGCGTTGGTGGGGTATAGACATCATTGAAGTCTAATGTTCATACCCAGTTTGGTGGAAAATTATGTGCAGAGATTTAAAATAGATACACTCCATGTGTTAAGACCATGTTTTAACAACTAGCAGGCAGGTTTGGATATTTAGTATAATTTGAGCATATTTACATAAAAGGTTTTTAAGGAAGTAAAGTTATTTAAAATCCACTTGATGTAGGAGGCAAAAACATCATACACAAAACCACTATGAGATAATATTGGTCAACTTTATCACAAAATGTCTCAATCATCCTTAGAGGGTTTATTAGTGGAATATCTTTCGGAACCATTTCTTTAACAATAGGAAAAATAAGAAAATATACATGTATCATTTAAGCATACGAAAATGGGGAGAATATTTCAAAAGAATATTTTCGCTGGACAATCATAGGTTAGGCTCATATAAAACACAGGGGCTAAACAAAGAATTTATATGAATAACATTTTAAATTACAGGTTGTGCAAGTGTACATAGGAAGTGAGAAGCGAGATACCACAATACTTGGCACTGAAGTGCCATAGGAAAAGAAATTCAGTTTTCCACCGGATGATATGGTATTGCCCTTGACGAGCACAAATACTTCTACCGCACATTGTAAATGAGAATCATGCATCCGAGATTCAGAAAATGCCAGCAAAATATCACTATGAAGATGGGTAATATGAACAACGGAGCACATGCCAGAAAATGTAAGATGAACAACGGAGCACATGAAACATTCGTGGAGATGAAGATGGGTAATAGCATGATTCTCTCCCATTTTTGTGTCATCTGGTTCATTCAACTTTATCCGGGAAATGTGGAAGCATTATAACCTATAGATATATTGAAAACAGCTTAGCTGCACGAAATCATAATAAACTTGTCAAACTAATGAATTAGAAAAGATGCTGACGAATGACTAAGAAATAGTGAGTTAGCAAATTCACATGTAGTAAACAAACAATGAAAAAAATAAAATAAACCATAACGCAAAATTTCAGCACCGAGGTTAGATGCCATAAAAGATAACATGAAAAATGGTCAAGACCACTCACTTAACTAAAGACAACATTTGCAGTTGTGACTCCCACATTAGCGGCCAGATAGAGACAAGCTTTAGCATGCAGATTTAAATTGGCTTGCCTTGAACACTAGTAAATCAGGTAGCAATGTAGCAACATGGAAGAAAGCTAACTCATTCTTTTTTACCAGAAATGGTTTTAGGCTGCAAGAAATGGTTATGTCAGTTAACTCCTGACGAAAGAAAGAATGCATGATTGTAACCCGATACATATATTAAACCAATGGATCTTAAACATTAAAATAAGTAAACCACAATGCATGCAATTCTTTTGCATTTGAAAATTGTTTTGCCTGTGTATATTCCAGACTTCCAGTGCACTGCAACATAGACAACGAAAGTTAGACAAGCTCATGAATGAGGCAGAAGGAACTTCCTGACATAGGTGATTTTAAGAATTTACAGAAATAAATAGAGCAAGCTTCCAATGCTGCTTTTTTCAGACAAGGTCAACAACCCGTTATGTAGAGCCAATCCATTGTTCAAGAGAAAGCAGGATAGATAAAACCTAACCAAATTGGGGACTCTAAGAAATGAATCCAAGAGTACTAGTTGCCGTGACTTGGACTTGGACCTGCTATCCACCTGAGCCAACCACTTTGGTTTGGTAATGCTCTTTAAAAGAGAGAAGGTTGTGTTTGATCAAGTTTGCAAGGAAAATGTTGATGACCAACTTAATTACGATACTAGGAGTTCCTTCTCTACATTGAAAACTCTGTTTTTTACTTAAAAAGAGGAGACCTACCAGATTTGTAGGCATCATATTTTTATTAATGAAATTGATATTTACATTGACAAGGTCAACATTGTATTTAAAACTCTTTTAGTTTCCTTTATGTGTTGGTGAGGTATTGACATCATTGAAGTCTAATGTTCATACCCAATTTGGGGGAAAATGATGTGCAGAGACTTAAAATAGGTACAGTCCATGTTTTAACTTCATGTTTTGACAACTAGCAGGCAAGTTTGGATATTTAAAATAGGTACAGTCCATGTGTTAGCATAATTTGAGCATATTTACGTAAAAACTTATCAAGGAAGTAAAGTTATTTAAAAGCCACATGAAATATCTTTCGGAATCATTTCTTTAACAACAGGAAAAAGAAGAAAAATATACATGTATCATTTACCAAGCATACGAAAATGGGAAGCATATTTCAAAAGAATATTTTCCCTGAACAATCATAGGTTAGGCTCATATAAAACATAGGGGACTGTTAAGAACCTTTATGATATTTCATGAAGAAGATCTATCAACAGAATCAAATAAATGATTTCGTGCCTGCTTTTTGATATGCTCCCTTGCTCAGGAACCAATGATATGTCAAAAGGAACATCAAATTTGAAAAATTATAAGTTTTTCCTGTGAATTAATTGAGAATTTGATCCCAAAGGTCATTGCAGCATATGATGGAAATAGGTTGTATGTAGTTCTTTGGGACATAACATGGAATCTGAACCAGAACTGATAGCAGATGATTACTCAATTTTCTTAATCATCGATCCTGTTCATTAGAAAAAAGAAACACTCGGATCATTTTTAAGTCCTGCAAGAAATGAAGATCTAGAAAAGGAACAAAATCACAAAGCTAAACTAACCGTTTTCATCAATGAGCTCCAACAACCGCAACAAAATGGAAAAGAACAGTCTTCAAAAAAAGAAAAGAAAAGAACACACAAAACGAATTAGGAATAGGGAAAAAAGGCATAACGTTAGAACAGGAACAACATGAAGAAAGGTGAGGGCGACATCCAGAACCTTCAAGCGCCTAAGCGCGACGGGTCGGCCAACGAGTCCTGGCCACCTGCGGCAGGTTTCGAGGGGTTCGAGGGCGTCGTCCAGAACCTTCGAGCGCCAAAGTGCCGCGGCGCTCGGCCGACGGCCAGGAGAAATGGTGGCGAGATTCAAGGGGCCTGATGTCGCCCTCACCTGCCGGTCCCCTCGTCGGCCCCTCGAAACCTGCCGTCGGGCCGCGCCGCGGCCGTCGCGCTTTGACGCTGGAAGGTCTCGTCGACCCCTTGAAACCTGCCTCCGATGGCCTGGACTCGGATGCGGCGGTCGGCCAACGGCTAGGGGAAATGGTGGCGAGAGACGGAACCAGAGTCCAGGCTACTGAGGAGAGGACAGGCAATAGAAAGGAGGAGGCTGGAGGTGGAGGCGGAGGCGAAGGCGGAAGCGACGGCCGGCTGCGGCGGTCGGAGAGGGTTTGGGCGGAGGTTTTTGTGGGGGAGGAAGAAGAGAAAACACCAAGAACACGAATCTTGGTTTTGTAACTATATGTATGAATTTTTATTACTTTAAATTTATTGAGATTATTTTTTAATTTTGAAAATTATTCATTTTTTAAATACGTGGATTATTCTGTATAAGTTCGAATCACAGAAATACTACATAAAATCCTATCTTATTTTATTTATTTAATATTTTTCTATCCTTTCTAATATATAATTTAATTAAAAAATATCGTATCACACGTTGAAAATCTAGTTACAATAATGGTTAAAAATAATAAAAATATAATAATTTATACATACTGTCATTTACTAATTATGGATATAATAGGTTATCCATAATTTTATGATTGGTTATAGAACTTCTCTATCCTGTCATAATAAAAAATAACTACAAAAATCTATTCAAAGTCTCAAAGGGCAATAAGAATAAATATGTTTGGCAACGAAAATTGGGGTTCAAGTTCTTGTAATTTTAATTGTGTATATATAAAATATTATGTAATAAGATCTTTCTCACTCATAAAATATTATGTATACATTTATATTTATTAGATATAAGGTAAACTCTATCTATTAGTAATGTCATGAAGGAAAGGAAAGATTTTTCTGCGGAGACTATAAATTTACCAAGATAATCAAATTTATTTGACCCTATCGTCAAGGCCTAGCAGTCTGAGCTCTAGCATTTGTAATAAGTTATCATAAAATTGAATATTTTTCATTGTCTCACTTTTTAGCCTAAAAGAACTTGAAGACCACTAAGGGCAAGATAAAGCTTAGAAGTATGAACACTACTTAGTCATCCTCAAATTATTCGTTTATTCTAAATCTTTTTTTTTTTTTGAGAAAATGATTCTAGATATTCGAGTATATTCTAAAATATCGGAGAGGATAAGGATAAATTTTTTGCATATTAGTTTAAGAATCAATTGTCATATAAGATGCAAAATATCTATGAAACACATAACGGAATATAGCAAAAACTTACACAAATAAGCTATTAGGTTAAATAATATACATAACATGCAAGCATTACAAATATGATGTAGTGTGTTTTAAGAAATTGCAATCTCATAGAACTCAAGTTATGCTCTTCATAATGTCTACATAAAAAAGTACATATTCAAAGATTTATCTTACAACGTCACATGGAAATTTATGTTAATTGTAGGACCAAAAACACCCAGAGGAAGTGAATTGATGTATAAAAATTCTATCGTGAAATCAATTTCAGAAAGTTGATAAAATCGATCATAAGCAAATAATGATAAAGAGCAAATAAGAGATAAGGAGCAAATGAAGAGAACACGATGTTGACGAGGTTTGGCCCAACTCGTTAGTCTACATCCGCTCCAACTTCTCGTCCTCGAGACCACCGGAGTTTCACTAGCTTTTTCTTTTTTTTAGGGAGAAAACAATTACACCACACGTCTTCTTCTCCGTTCAAAAGGGAAAGCACACCTCTTCTTACAAGAAGCTCTCAACTTCAGTAAATCTCACTAAAGAATTCTCTCTGACTCACTTCTTTTACAATTAATGCTCACTTTTAAAATATGGAAGAGAAAGGAATGATTTGCAAACTTTTGATTCAATAAGTGTTTTGAACTTAGGTAGAGCTCCGGAGTGTTAACTCTTGCTTGGATAATTGTTTTTCAGGCTTGGTACTCCTTTTATAAGTTTCTTCATGTGTTGATTACTTCCAAAAAGTCTTTCATAAATTTTGTCTTAAAAATTAGTTGTTACTACTTCAGTCTAAGATTGGTCGCAGGAGCGAACCCAGCCCAAAATTTAGGAGGGGGACATGTATATAATATTGATATAATTTTAATTTTTGTTTCAATTTTTCTATATAAATCTATGCAGAAAATAAGAATTTTGAGGGGGGCCAAGGCCTCCCTCAAAACGCCCCGGGTCTACCCCTGATTGGTCGACCACATTTATAGACCGGTCAATATGATCGTTGCGCATTTTCTATGTTGTATGGGCTGTCGATCGGTCCTTCTACCGATATGGTCACAACATTTGTTGAATTCGTTCTTTGAATCCTTCGACCGGTTCTTTGACCATCATGTCGTGACATTTGTTGAATTCATTTTTTGAGTTGATCGGTAGACTAGTGCCACGACCAAACCATCAAACATCTTCGCGTCATGTGTGGAATTTGTTCTTCTGTTGGTCGGTCGACCCATGCCACAATCGGTCTATCGTCCGTCGTCTTCGCGGTGTATTTCTACTCGATATCCATCCGATCGTACAAATTTTTTCTATTTAATCTTTTAACTTTGCGACTTATTCTACAAATATAGTCATGTCAATCTTACACGTGCATTGTCATCACTTAAGTATATATTAGTAACTTTTATGTCGAATTTAATTTGTTATCATCAAAATATAAGATTCAATAATCTCCCCATTTTTATGATGACAAACTAATAGAACGATATAGAAGAAAAAGTAAATTGGAAGCATAGGGAATGAATAGTAAACAAGCTCCCCTTACATTATGCACATTTCAAATTTTCTCCCCTAAATAAGTGGCCTTTATGCTGTCATAATATGAAGAAATATAAACATATGACATTAAGAGCTATAGACACAAGATAAATATGAGATATTAAAGTACAGCCATCATGAAACAAAAGTTATTACATTGCATCTATAAACAACACATCCATCATGTGTTCAAACACTAACATATGCGACTATAGTTGGATGACACTAGTACAAAAATAGAAATTGTGAACACATAGCAACTAGCAACTAACAAACATAGCAACTATTAGGAGCACATAGTAGCATCTAAACTTCCTCCTCTTTTGGCATCATCAAAGAGGGAAGTAACTCATCTACATTTCATCGGGACTATCATCATCATGAACCACGGAAGAAATGAATCATTGTGATGCATAGTAGGCCTATAGCGAGCCAACAAGATATGAGTCACTCAACAGTCTATAGTATCCACCTGCTGTGAAAGAACAATAAAGTCGTAGGCTCCATGTGAAGTCGATGCGGCGTAGTGTGGGAGTCCCTGCTCAAAAGATGCATGCCTCAGAGGCGAACTGACGACTAGATCAAACCTTTGGTACGCCGTGAGTATCCATAAACGTTGGCTCTCCATCAATAGCATAATCTCCATCATCAGTATCCAACCTAAGATATTTTCAGTGCAAAGTTGCTGAGTCAATGACGTCCCTGAGGTGGAGTCGAATGTACTCCTCTCCCATAGAAATGTCGACATTTAAATGAAGTAAAATCCTAGTTATTTAGGCTCCAAATTATAATGGGTAACGATCAAAGGAGACCTTCTAGAGTGATAAAAACATAGTGGCCAAAATGAAGAAATGATGCATCTCGGATACGGTGACAATGAACGGATGGATATTATAATATAATTTTGAAGGATAAACCCATTGAAAACATTGATATTAACATATTAGTCATATGTTTAAATTATATTATACTTTTTTCTTATAAATATAGTCACTGATGGATCACGTCATCGTTTCCAATTCGTCGATAATCCCGAAGGCTCAGTCATATTAAAATACTAGTCATATGTTTAAATTATATTGTTACTAATGGATCGCACCATATCAAAGGCGACCACTATCGATAAATTAACGACGAATTTTACCAATGGTACTAGCGATGGACATTTTGATCGTCAATATTTTGGAAGGATTTTCCTCACTATCACTAACGTCGTAAAAAATTATGAAGAATTTTAGTCCATAAACAAATGTCATCACAAATTCGTAGTTTTCTTGTAGTGTTAGGTCTTGGGCCTCCGTAATGGGCATGACCAGTATGGTAATGGTCTTCACAGAAAAAATAGTTTCGGTCACACTCGTGACTGAAGCAGGAAACTATTCCTATCACACTCTTGAAAATTGTGTCACGACCATTGCATGCCGTCACAACCATAATAGACAAAAAGATTAGTTGTGTGTGAAACTATTTTGTCCCCGAGTTTCAAACCCATGATATTGTTATGACCCATTACGAGTTTCACACCCATTACAAATGTAATGGCCCATTATAGCTAATGTCACAATCCATTAGAGGGTGTGAGTCATGACCCATTACATATTTCACACCAAGTTATGACCCATTTCGAGGAGTTTCACACACATTTAAAAGTTAGTTGTGAAGAGGTTTTATAAAGGGTGGTGTAATAACTCATTATCGGTGGTTATGACTCATTACCGGTGGTTATGACCCATTAAGAGTGTGAACCCATTACATTTAAGACCTATTATGCTTGGGTGTGTGTAACGACAATGAGAGCTTGTGACAGACCTGCTTGTAGTTATTGATTGATGAGGTATTTTATATAAATGAATGTTTAATGATGTAAAATATCTTACTAATGTTTAAAACATTTATGTTTCATGGATAGATTGTCCAAAAGAAAAAGAGAGAAGAGGAATTGTCGGCTAGATTTTTGAGGATTAATAAGGTTGTGGGTTCTTTATATAGCATTTACATTAGAGCTTTGGTCAAAATGATCAAATACCTTGGCCCAAAATTTTGGATTATTACAGATAAAGTAAAGATGATAAGTAAAGTCCTATACCTTATGTACGTGCTCTAAGGGCACCAAATCCCATGAAGTAAAGTCTTGTATTTATGTATATGTTTGTCAAGAAATAAGTCACTCATAAAAAAAGTGTATGTATTCGTAAAGCATATTAGGAATAAAGTGTCTCACTATTATTATCATGTTTGTGTTGCTTAAGATGTGTCTTAAAACATTGAATGGAAGTTAAGATGCTAATGTTATGTGAGAAAGATAAAAGATGAAGAAAGTCTCACATAATAAAGAAAAAAGAAAAACAAAAGAAGGACTCAGCAACACTGAGAAAATGTGAAGTAAAGACTGAAAAATATTTAAAGAGGTGTGGACTTAGATTCGCTCGGCCGAGGAGTCATTGCAATGATTTGAATTACATTGTGCTTTACTCATAAATATTTGAAAAACGATTTGATTGAATTTCCCTCAAATATTTTATTGACAAAGAAGTAAGATTATGCAAAGCGCATGGTTAATCACATTATTGTCTATATATATTCATAAAAATGATGAAATATCATTGATAATATTGTTAATAAATTTTTTATTTTAAATAATGCCTCATTGTGCATTTACTACGTAGTTGACTTTGCACGTAGTTTGACCATATTATTATAGCATTGAAATTTTTCATTACATAAAATAATAAAATAAGATTTCAAATAATACTATAGACATAGAGGCAAAATATATACATCACATTTTATATGGAGGAGTTTCTACATAGCTTAAGGAAAACTAAAAACATAATAAGATAAATATTACAAATGGAAATAATCACAAAATTACATTTTCATCTTGCAAAATCATCTCAAGAGAATATATATTGTTTGGAATTTTTTTTCTTCAGAAGCTTCCCATAATCTCACCGTAGATATATCTTAAATTTTATTTTATATTTTGTATAAAAATATTAAAATAATATATTTTGAATGTGCAAAATAATATTTAAATGTTTAACAAAATATTTTATACTTTTTAAATAAATAGTATATAATATTTTTATATTAAGTAATATAAAATAGCAAAAAAATTTAAAAAGAAAATAATGTTACTTGGATCACCCGACCACTCGACGGGTTGATCGGATACAATCAAAATCAGGTCGGGTTGGGTCAAACCCGACCCATAAACACCACTAAGTATATGATGAGGTTTTCTTATTAATTTATTCATATTATTATTATTATTTAATAGCTACACAAATATTTGTATGACTCAATAATAAAAGATTAAACCCAATTTGACCTGAATTTAAGACATATATTAGGATACCTAAAGTATTAGTATTAACGTACCTAATTTATGATACGAGTTCACCCCCTAAAATAAACTTAGGTAAAAACTCGAACTTGACAATCTTGTATACAATAAGGTTTTTATTCATTTGTTTGTTAAACATGTAATTATACATAAATGTTTTTTTCATTACTATTTATAATCATACTTAATTCATTTAAAAGAGTATAATAAATTAAAATATGCAGAAATCGATAATAACGACAATAAAATAATACCATTTTAGACAAAAATATTAGACTATGTTACGAAAAGATGGAGAGAGGGATCGCACGAAACACAGAGGAACACGGAGATTTACGAGGTTCACCTTAAATCGGGTTACGTCTTCGGAAAGCGGCGGCTTTCTTTGTTATAGAATAATGATGATTACAAGGATGGATCTTTATCTGGACACCTAGGGAATTTATATATGAACTCCCTTTAACATATGATAGGAATTACAAACTGATTGGACCCTAAATTAATCCCCAAAATAAGATAGTATAATAAATTAAAATATACATAAAAAGATAATAACGGCAATAAAATAATACTATTTTAGACAAAAATATTAGATTATATTAATGTTTGTATATTTATTTATTTGTATCAATAGTATAATAAATTAAATTATATAGAAAAGTATAATAATGGCAATAAAATAATACTATTTCAGATAAAAAATTTAAACTATACTATTTTATACATTTATCTATTTGTATCTAAATTTATTAATTTCATTGTATTAACTAATGAGGTTTCAATTGAATTTATATATATTTTTGGATCTTGACAACTTTAAAATAGATTGCATTTGATGTTCTTGCAAGTTTATAATTGTGAAATTTTATTCTCTAACCATTCATGTTATTTTAATTTTATGTATTTATTTATATATTTTAAATTGGTTTTAAAACTAAAAATGGTTAAATTACTATTGTATCTGAACTCTACGTATTTACGTACCGAATTTACGATACGAGTCCTCCCCCTAAAACGAACTTAGGTAGAAACTCGAACTTGACAGCCTTATATATAACAAGTTTTTATTCATTTGTTCGTTTACCATGTAAACTATACATAAATGTTTTTTCATTAATATTTATAATCATACTTAATTTTTTTAAAATAGTATAATAAATTAAAATATACAGAAAAAGATAATAACTACAATAAATTAATACTATTTTAGACAAAAAAAATTAGATTATATTAATGTTTGTATATTTATTTATTTGTATCAATATTATAAAATTAAAACATATAGAAAAGTATAACAATGTCAATAAAATAGTACTATTTCAGATAAAAAAATTTATACTATACTATTTTTATGCATTTGTCTATTTGTATCTAAATTTATTAATTTCATTATATTAACTAATGAGGCTTCAATTGAATTTGTATATATTTTTGGATCTTGACAACTTTAAAATAGATTGCATTTGATGTTCTTGCAAGTTTATAATTATGAAATTTTATTCTCTAATCATTCATGTTATTTTAATTTTTATGTATATATTTATATATTTTAAAGTGGTTTCAAAAATAAAATGGCTAAATTACTATTGTATTTGAACTTTACGTATTTACGTACCGGATTTACGATAGGAGTCCACTCCCTAAAACGAACTTAAGTAGAAACTCGAACTTGACAATCTTGTATATAACAATCAAACATTGTTAATGGCATGTGCATGTTTTACGGGGTCTTTCAACTCTTTGACTTAAGTAGAGAGAATTCGAGGTCAGATAGTTGCATGGATTACAACAGTTATCATGACGGTATACGCAATATTCCATTTAGCATCTAGTGGTGTGACCAGGAAGCTCCCAAATAATGTTCCCATCTTAATAAGCTTTTTATTCATTTGTTTGTTTACGATATAAACTATATATAAATGTTTTTTCATTACTATTTATAATCATACTAAATTTGTTTAAAACAATATAATAAATTTAAACATACAGAAAAAGAATAATAACGACAATAAAATAATACTATTTTAGACAAAAAAATTAGGCTATATTAATGTTTGTATATTTATTTATTTGTATCAAATAGTATAATAAATTAATATATATATAAAAGTATAATAATGGCAATAAAATAATACTATTTTAAATAAAAAATTAAACTATACTATTTTTATACATTTATCTATTTGTATCTAAATTTATTAATTTCATTATATTAACTTATGAGACTTCAATTGAATTTATATTTTTTTTTATCTTGACAAATTTAAAATAGATTGCATTTGATGTTCTTGCAAGTTTATAATTGTGACATTTTATTCCCTAATCATTCATGTTATTTTATTTTTTATGTATTTATTGATATATTTTAAAGTGGTTTTAAAAATAAAAATGGTTAAATTACTATTGTATCTAGACTCTACGTATTTACGTATCAAATTTACGATACAAGTCCACCCCCTAAAACAAACTTAGGTAGAAACTCGAACTTAACAATCATGTATATAACAATCAAACATTGTTAATGGCGTGTGCATTTTTTATAGGGGTCTTAAGTAGGCATCCCGAGGGAATTGAAGCTCAGATAGTTGCATGGATTTGCAGCAGTTATCATGACGGTATACGCAATATTCCATTCAGCATCTAGTCATGTGACCAGGAAGCTCCCAAACAATGTTCCCATCTTTAATACTTACCACAACGAATTTGCCATTGATCCTACACCCAAGGAGGAATTTTGACCTCCTTCGCCGTCTCCATACAGGAGTGGATATTCTTTCATCTGTTCTTAAAAGGCTAGGCGAGCTGGAGGAAAAAATTGATGCTGTAAGGTTTGACACGTGACTTTCACGTGCTCAGAATCATCCCGAAGGCGCTACACTATTCTATATAAATTATTTTTTTGCAGAATTATAAACTATATAATGCGGAATTAATAATAACAATACCTAAAAATTCATAATATCAAGGAGCTGAAAATGTCCATGACTTCACCGTGCTAAATATGCGGAAAAAAAACTAATCAATAATCTAGTAGGACATGATCCTACACCATGTGCAACATCTCTGTCACTTAGCCTGACCATCTGCACCACCATCTTCTATCATCTCACCTATATTAATCCAGATGCAAGGAAAAACTCATTAGTATAAAAATACTCAGTACGTAGGGTATAACCATAACGATAATCAATAATCAATAGTGCTAGATAAATTAATGACAATATGGAGTAATAAACAATATAGTATCAATAAGACAATATGAGGAGAGCTCAATAATCAATAAAACAATATAGCCATAAATCAATAAAGATGATTAGGAAAGGGGGTCAATAGATCGATTAATATCATTTAACAATAATCAATTATCAATTATGTCTGATCACTATGGCACTGTACAATTTAACCATTTCAATTTGATTATAAATATCAATGATCATTGGCCAATAATAATTTTTATTCGATTCAATGGACGAAGGCAAAGCCGATCAATGCCAAAATCTGAATGACCATGATTCAATTTGATTCATTTTTATGTCCATTCAATTTGATTCGATTCAATTTAATTCGATTTACATTCTATTCAATTAAATCTTTGAAGTTATTCAATTCAATAGGAGCGCTCAGTCAATTAAGGAAAACTCCATATCTCTTTCACGTAGGCTAGTTGAGGATCAAACCACGACAAGCCGCACTCCAATAATAGTGCTAACAATAGCTTCATGATGATGAGGGACCATAGTTATCACAGGACAGCCATAACTTCCCTAAAGGATGACGTCTCATACCTTTAGGTACACTATCTGCCCCGTACAATATTCATAATAATATCAATATGACCTAGGGATCTTAGAGACAATCGGAGAATATGGAGACCCAGTAGTTTCTATCTTTTATTTTATCTTAAACACTTATCTTTAATAATTTAATTTAGGTTAAATAAGGACCCAATTAGAGAAAAACTACTGGATCAATATTATGGTTAATCACACAATCAAGTAGAACAATAAGATTAATAATCTCAAGTCAGATATGAAGAGCATGATGAGATCAGATCTGTTAACAATTATGGTCATAGATGATCATGAACATTAACCATAATAACTATTCAATTATATATAACAAATTACCCAAAATTATGTTTTTTGTCCCCAAAACTCGGTCTACATCGGGTGGAACCTGGGCTGTGTTTAGAAACGCTCAATCTCACCTCGATCAGAGCAAACCCGGGCCGGGTCGATCGGTTCACCCTCAATTATGACAGCGTCGAACCCGTGGCCCGCCAAAGTACAACTCGGGTCGGCCAATAAGAACCCAGGCCGGGTTAGACAACCTCATCTGGTTTTGAATCCAACTCAGTCCGGATTCAATAAAATCCGGGCCGGACACAGTAGAACCCGAGCCGGGTTCTGCCACCGATGGAGAAACGCGTTCCGACGCGACTTTCCAACCATCATAACTATGTATGCCCAAACCATGCATATGATATCAATGGATTCATGATACAAAGGAGAAGATGATAGGGTTCCATGTCGTGAAAAACTGACGACATAGGGATTCCCCTATGTACCTAAAGTTGGCTGAAAAACCAAATGAATTTCCTCTGCCTGCGCGAGTTGTTCAGACGCCAACTTTGGCCGATGAACTCTCTCTGTCCACGTTCTGAAACTCACAATCACCATTTGAAAGTTTTTCTCCTATATGCCGGCTTCGAAACCAACGATCGCATGCTCTCTAGAATGTCTCGGTTCACGTGCAAACTAGATGAAAAGAGAGGCTCGTGGGCAGAATTCTATTTTGGCCAAAAGGGGGTTTCCAGCCATCTTTTGATATTTATTTATAGCGCAGGCTAGGATTTTTAACTCTATTGAGCCTTGGACTCTTTTAGGATCAATCTTGTCCATTCATAATTGATTAATCATCCCATAATTATTTAGATTTAATTAAATCCAAATTTACTTATTAATATATATTTATCTCCATAACTATTCTATCTCTATTCAAATTCCATCTTATCTTTCCAACTTATCCCATAATTTCCATTAATTTCATAATTAAATAATTCTAGAATATTAAATAATGATTTTCTAGTATTATAAATGAATATTTATTCATTTATTTTATAAAAATCGAGATCGTCACATCATAACCTCCTTAAAAATAAATTCCTACTCGAATTTGTTTAAGGAAAATTACATCAATCTATTTAAACAATTTCGAAAAATCTTTTCTCATTTCATCTTCCAATGGTATCTTCATCTCTATGATGTGTCCAATCCACCTTTACCATGGGTATCATCTTATTCTTCAAATGCCTGGTTTGGTACTCCAATATCTCTATAAGTTGTCCTTCTTGCTGAATCTCATTATTCCTTTCATTGGAGAAACTTTCAGCATCACTCGATCTTCTCTAATGAGACGAACTTTAAAGATCTGCTCTCTTCTTTTCTTGTCGGCATAAGTCTTTTGCCTTGTGAATGCTGCTTTGAATCTTTCTCTAATGAGACGAACATTTTCTGCATTCTCCATAGTTTGCTTTAATACTTCCTCTGATAAGAATTGTCGTCCTCCCACTTCACTCTAACAGAAGAGGGAGCGACATGGTCTTTCATACATGGCTGCAAAGGGTGCCATGCCAATGCTAGAGTGATAGTTATATGCAAATCCAATTAGTGGGAGATGAGTGTCCCAACTACCACTACAGTCTAATGCACACGCTCGGAGCATATCCTCCAATGTCCGAATAGTGCGCTCAAACTGCCCATCCGTCTGAGGATGGAACGTGGTGCTGAAATTTAACTTTGTTCCAAATGCACTCTGGATGCTTCGCCAAAATTTGGCCGTAAACTGTGGATCTCTATCCGACACAATGGAGACTGACACTCCATGTAGTCGGATAACATCATCAATATAAATGTTCATCAGGCTTTCGACGGACTGCTTTCATTTGATAGAGATGAAGTGGGCTATTTTGTTGAATCAGTCCACCACTACCCATATCGCATCGTGGTCCTGCTGGGTTCTTGGAAGCCCTGTAACAGAATTCATCATTATCTTTTCCCATTTCCATTAGGGATTCCAAGTTCGGGTTGCATGTCGAGGTGTGCCATAATCCGTACATCATCACCGCTGGTCACTGAACTGACATGTATAATGCAGTCGATCATATTCCAGCGACTCACTCTCAAGCATGCGAGTGAACCTATCCACTTTCTACTGAGTGCATCAGCGACTGAGTTTGCTTTTCCAAGATGATAACTGATGGCAAACTCATAATTTTTCAGAAACTCTATCCATCTCCTCTGACTCATGTTCAGATCACGTTGAGAAAAGATATACTTCAGACTTTTGTGATATGTGAAAATCTCGAATTCTTCTCCATAGAGGTAGTGCCTCTAAATCTTGAGGGCGAAGACCACAACTGCTAATTCGAGATCGTGCGTCGGGTAGTTCTTCTTGTGTTTCTTCAATTACCTTGATGCGTATGTGATGACCTTTCCATGTTACATCAAGACGCACCCGAAGCGGTGCCACATGCGTCGCTGTAGATCACATAATCACCTTGGCCTAAAGGTATGGTAAGAATATGTGCCGTCGTCAATCTTTCCTTTAACTTTTGAAAGCTATCTTCACACTTCCGTGACCATTCATATTTGACGCCTTTCTTTATGAGATTTGTCAATGGCGACACGATCTTGGAGAAATCTTATATAAATCTTCGGCAATATCCTGTCAGCCGGAGGAAGCTCCTGATTTCTGATACATTCTTTGGTTGATTCCAGTTGGGAACTGCTTCCACTTTGGCAGGATCCATTGATATTCCATCATTGCTGATGATATGCCCGAGGAACATTATCTCTTCCAGTCAAAATTCGCACTTCAAAAATTTGGCGTACAACTTGTGCTCTCGCAGGGTCTGTAACACAATCCGTAGATGCTCCTCATGTTCCTTTGGGCTCGACGAATAAATTAGAATGTCATCAACGAAAACAAACACGAACTTGTTTAGATATGGCCTGAACACTTGGTTCATCAAATCCATAAAGGATACCGGAGCATTGGCCAACCCAAATGGCATCACTAGAAACAAGTAGTGGTCATATCTTGTCCTGAAGGCTCTCTTCGGCACATCGTCGTCAGCTATCCGAAGCTTATGGTAGCAACTTCTTAAATCAATTTTTGAAAATGCCTTTGTCGAAGACAATTGGTCGAACATGTCATCGATTCTTGATAGCGGTTACTTATTCTTTATTGTGACCTTGTTCAACATCCGATAGTTTATGCACAGTCGTACAAATCCGTCCTTTTTCTTCACGAATAGTACCGGAGTGTCCCGTGGGAAGATGCTCGATCGAATGAACCCCTTATCCAACAGTTCTTGGATTTGGGTCTTCTATATGGTGCCTTCGAGATGGGTGAAGTACTCGACATCAAGTCGATGCGAAAGTCGATCTTCCATCGCGATGGTAGTCCTGAGACATCATCCGTAAAAATGTTCAAAAATTCCTTCACCTATGATGATGACCTTGCCCTGCTTTAGCGGCGTGCTCCGATCACTATCTTTTCTCGACAATGTAGGTAATAGGACAACCAGTCCATGTCTAATACTACGTCATAATCCCTGATCGGGATGACGATTCAATAACTATTAATCAATCCAATAACTATTTATCATTTATTGCATGACGACAATCTTTCTCATTCAAAGAATTCCTAAATAATTCCTTATAAGTCATAGGTACAACATGACCTTCGGACTATCTCTATATCATGATCATTAAGGCATATCATTATGCATCTTTGTGATTCTCATAGGTAGCATTCTCAACTAAGCTAGATATCAACTTTCCAATTTGAATCCATACTCTTTCCTAACCTTATGATTAGGAATCCATTGAGGTCTCCTTTAATTCACTATTTGATAATAAATGTCATGCTTCACTTGTTATGTTGACTTCACTTCTATCTCAATTTATAATGCATTAAGAGTAAGGTGGGGATAACCTCCTAAGGGCTTTAGTTATTCAACCTTAGAATAACCTCCTTAGAACTTTGGTTATTCCTTTCAGAATTACCTCCTTAGGCATTGCCTTACATCGTCAATGAAACTATTCTATTTACATCATTTAAGGATTTGTGTCATTCCTCACTTTATCTTTGGCTTCACCAACCAGTTTCCGTTTGGCATAGGTCAACTTGCGGTCCTTGCCGTAATCCATCTCGAAGAAGATCTTCTCAACCTCCTTAATTTATCTTTCTGCATTCTCGAAGTTTTAGGAACCTCTATAGTATCTCTACGATCATGCCAAACTACCATGCAAGATTTATGGGTGGGAATATGCATTGTAAGCTAAGTGGGATCCATAAATATCCTTACCTCAATCCCATGTAATTGGAGATCTCAGGTCTGTTATCTATTCTCTATTGAGCTCTAAGTCTTCTGCTCATTAACTTGTGAGCATAGGGCCTACTGAATGACCCGCTACAATATGTTCTTGGGAGCCTGTGGGAAATGGTCCGAAAAAGCCATAGTAGCTGCTCCCAAACATCAATAACAATAACCATTCTATTAGTGTGAGCTCCATAATCCATATCGCAATACAATACTTACTTGACCCTACTTGATGACTGTAGTGGTTGCTCATGACAGTTGCACATTGACTCAATTCTATCTATTAAAGACAACTATGAAGTATCTCTCCTTAGGCTCTGATACCTTCTGTAATGTCCCGAGACCCACGTGACTTTCACGTGCTCAGAGTCACCCCGAAGACGCTACACTATTTTATATAAAATAATTTTTGTAGAATTATAAATTATAAAATGCGAAATTAATAATAACAATATCTAAAAATCCATAATATCAAGGAGCTGGAAATGTCCATGACTCTACAATGCTAAATATAGAGCAATAAACAATATAGCACTAAATAAGACAATATGAGGAGAGCTCAATAATCAATAAAATAATATAGCCATAAATCAATAAAGATCATAAGGAAAGGAGGTTAATAGATTGATCAATATCATTTAACAATAATCAATTATCAATTATGTCTGATCACTATGGCACTGTCCAATTTAACAATTTTAATTCAATTATCAATATCAATGGTCGTCGGTCAATAACAATTTTTATTTGATTCAATGGGCGGAGGCAAAGCCGATCAATGCCAAAATCCGAATGACCATAATTTAATTCGATTCAATTCTATGTCCATTCAAATCGATTCGATTCAATTCAATTCGATTTCCATTTTATTCAGTTCAATCTTTGGAGTTATTCAATTTAATAGGGAGCGCTCAGTCAATTAAGCGAACTCCATGTCTCTTTCATGTATGCCAGTGGGGGATCAAATCATAGCAAGTCGCCCTCCAATAGTAGTGCTAACAATAGCTTCGTGATGGTGGAGGCCATGACCATCACATGATAACCATAGCTTTCCTAAAGGATGATGTCTCATATCTCTAGGTACACTATCTGCCCCGTATAATATCCATAATAATATCAATATGGCCCAGAGAACTTAGAGACAATCGGAGAACATGGAGACCCAGTAGTTTCCATCTTTTATCTTGTTTATCCTAAAGACTTATTTTTAACAATTTAATTTAGATTAAACAAGAACCCAATTAGAGAAAAACTATTGGATTAATATTATGGTTAATCACATAATCAGGTAGAACAATAAGATCAATAACTCAAGTCAGATCTGAAGAGCATTATGAGGTCAGATCTGTTAACAATTATGGTCATAGATGATTATGAACATTAACCATAATAACTATTCAATTATATATAACAAATTACTCAAAATTATATTTTTTGTCCGCAGAACTCGGCCCGCGTCGGGTGAAACCTGGGCCGTGTTCGAAAATGCTCAATCTCACCTTGGGCAGAGCAAACCCGATCCGGGTGTATGATTAACTCGGGCCGAGTGTATGATTAACCCGGGCCGGGTGGATCGATTCACCCTCAATTACAACTGCGCCGAACTCGTGCCATGCCGAAGCACAACCCGGGTCGGACCAATAGGAACCCGGGCCAGGTTAGACAACCTGATCCTGTTTCGAGTCCAACTTAATCCGTATTCAATGAAAACTGGGTTGGGTACAACGGGCCCGAATCTGCCGCTGATGGAGAAATATATTTCGACGCGAGTTTTCGACCACCATAACTATGCCATATGATGTTCAAACTATGCATATGATATCAATGGATTCGCGATACAAAGGAGAAGAGAATAGGGTTTCATGTCGTGAAAAGCCGATGACATAGGAATTTCCCCTACGTACCTAAAGTTGACTGAAAAACTAACTTGATTCCCTTTGCTTGCGCGAGTTGTCCAGACGACAACTTTGGCCGACGATCTCTCTCTGTCCACATTCCGAAACTCGCGGCCACCACTTGAAAGTTCTTCTCCTATATGTCAGCTTTGAAATCAGCCACCGCATGCTCTCTGAAATGCCTCAGTTTGCGTGCAAATAAAAGGAAAAGAGAGGCTCGTGGGCAGAATTCTATTATGGCCAAAAGGAGGTTTCCAACTACCACTTTGATGTCTATTTATAGTGCAGGCTCGAATTTTCAATTCTATTAGTCTTTGGACTCTTTTAGAATCAATCTTGGCCATCCATAATTGATTAATCATCTCATAATTATTCAGATTTAATTAAATCCGAATTTACTTATTAATCCATATTTATCTCCATAACTATTCTATTTCTATTCAAATTCCATCTTACCTTTCCAACTTTTACCATAATTTCCATCAATTTCAGAATTAAATAATTCCATAATATTAAATAATGATTTTCTAGATATTATAAATTTATAAAATATTCATTTATTTATTTTATAAAAACTGATATCGACACACTTCATGCAAATCCTTCTAAAATGCCTCATGAGAAAGAAGAGTTACTTGAGGCTGCTGTGCGACGAGTAGATGCATTAGAAGCGGAGCTTATTTCTACCAAAAAAGTAATCATATATTTCCTACAAGAGGTTTCATTTAAATTTTGTAGGTCCAAGACTTTGAATGTGTAATTACTAGTCTCTACTTATCAGGATACTTTGTTAGATGATGTGAAAAGATAATTTAAGATCAATTGAAATCGTATATCGAAATTCTGAAGCGCAGGTTTATTTTGGACTTCAAAAGTGGAAATTATCACTCATGCACATTCATATACATGAAATGTTACCTTCAAATGCAAACACAATTAAAAAGGAAAAAAATAGATGTACTTTGATTTTGCATCATCATAAGGAGAATTATACTAGAATAATCTGTTAAGTAGCACAGACATGAAAGTTTATGTGATGCTAAATTTTTTCTATTGCTTCTTTAAGCACAAGTTGGTCCAATTTTATTGCAGTTCAGAGATGCATAAACATTCTTGAAATAGTTCATTCAGTTTCTCTTCATATTTTTCTTTGTCATAGTGCTTGTTCTAAATAAGGTTATAGTTCTCAAAGGAGGCTAAATGTGCTCTGAACATGTTTTCCCTAATTAGGCTATATGAAGCCTTGATGAGACAAGAAGAATTGCTTGCATACATTGACCAACCACCTCAGCAAAAGGATTGAATATACTTGCTCGACTATACCATCATTGCACATCAAATTGCAGGAGCATCTAGGATATTTTTTAACTATAATCATGTCATGTCAATCTTCTGTGAGCAGTTGAATCATGTGAACATTGAATCACATTTAAATGGTCCATATGCCGTTTCGCACGGTGTGAACACCCTTTGGGTGAAACATGGTGTAACACCCTAATATGAGCCCTTCATTTTAGATCCAGGGCTTAGTTCTCCCTCTCTCTCTACTCGTCCCTGCTCTCTCTCCTCTATGCTCTCTCTTTTGTCTCTCCCCTCCATTGCTCTCTCTCCTCTGCCCTCTCTCTGCTCTCTCCCCTCCGATCACTCTCTTCTCTCATCCGATCGTCGCCACCCATCCCTGATCTGTGCTGTCGACGCCTCCCCTCCGCTCTCCTTTCTTCTCTCCTCCGATCGCCACCCTCGTGTCGATCTGCACCATCGCCTCCGATCTCTCGTTTGGTGCCATCACCGCCACCTCCCCTCCTTCTCTCCTCCAATCGCCACCCTCGTGTCGATCTGCACCATCGCCGCTGATCTCTCGCTTGGTGCCGTCACCGCCACCTCCCCTCCTTCTCTCCTCCGATCGCCACCCTCGTGTCGATCTGCACCACCGCCGCTGACTCTCGCTTGATGTCGCCACCGCAAACTCCCCTCCGCTCTCCTTTCTTCTCTCCTCCGATCGCCGCCCCCATCGCCGATATGTGTCGCCATCGTCGATATGTGTAGCCGTTCTCTTGCATCGATGGGGGAAGAGATTTGATCTACCAACGACTCATATGCAAGCGTTACACAATGTTTCACCTAAAGGGTGTTACATCCCTATTAATCCCATATATATATATATATATGTGTGTGTGTGTGTATGTGTGTGTGCGTTAAAGTATAAGGTCCAATTTTGATCGATGGAGCGCAAAAGGTGGTGAAATTTTGTCAAGTAATGAAAAGATGATTTTTGAACATGATAAAATTAAAAACAAAGTTCCAAGAATTACTTTTATACATTAAAGTATTGCCTATATAAACTCCTTAGGAGACGGGACAAAAATTAGCGTAACTGTCTTAAGTTTATGTCTAATCGGCCATCGCTTTAAAATTTTATGCGCATTGCGTAATTTCTCTCGTACTAAATTTCTAAAATGATTTAAGGCTCATACTTAGAACAACCAATCTTTTAAATAGTTTTCAAAAATTTTAACGAGTATTCTATTTGTGATTCAAATTTGTTTTATTTTCATATATTGTGATAAGTGTAATAATTTTGAAGAATCAAAATCAAGTTAAAATTCATATCATATATAAAGGAAATCTATATACACTTCCTACAATTCGACATAGAAAATTAGTTGTAATCATCATCTATTTACGTATCAAATATTCAGTCATCGTCTGAAAATTTTGTGAGTTGCATAATTTCTCTTATCCAAAATTTCTAACACAAATCTATGCTCGAATTAGAAGAATCATACTTTTAGTTTTTGAGTGATTATTGTAGAGTCCTAGGTTAAATTACTATCACCTATAAACGGAGCACTTATATAAAATTTCTGAGGGTAGAGGCAAAAAATTAACCTAGTTGTGATTCTTTTCTATTTACGTCTAATAATATTAGCCTTATTGTGTGTTGAGTAATTTCTTTTATACAAAATTTGTAACACAAATCTATGCTCAAACTTAGAACAACAAGACTTCTATATAATTTATACATCTTGTAGGGAGCATTCTATGTGATTCGGATTTATTTTAATTCCATATATTCTGATAGGTTTCATATTTTTAAGGGATTAATAGCAAAGTCCTGGTCTAATTAAATTTTATCGCCTATGAAAGGCATCCTAATTTTGAGTGATTAAATGCAAAGCCCTAGTCACATTAAATTCTTTATCATTTATAAAGTGTGTTATAAACTATTAGGAAAGAAAATTAATCTAGTTGTAATTCTTCTTTGTTTATGTCCAATAATATTCAACTATCTTGCATAATTTCATAAATTTCTAACACAAATTTATTCTCAAACTTAGAATCACCATAAGTTTAAATAATTTTCTCAATATTTAGGGTGTATTCTACTTCTGATTCAGAATTATTTGAGTTTCATATATAATTGTAGATGTTGTAATTTTAAGTGATTAATACAAAATCCTAGTTAGGATAAAATTTTTATCCTTTATAAAGGAAGTGTGTATATAAAATCTTTAAAGGTTGAGACAAAAGATTAACCTAG
Organism: Pontederia crassipes; assembly: GCA_030549335.1. Classification (NCBI taxonomy): domain Eukaryota; kingdom Viridiplantae; phylum Streptophyta; class Magnoliopsida; order Commelinales; family Pontederiaceae; genus Pontederia; species Pontederia crassipes. The sequence goes on along the minus strand of JAUKPH010000023.1, from coordinate 3,578,457 downwards.
TTGTAATTCTCCTCTATTTACGTCTAATAATATTCAATCGTCACATTAAAACATGTGTAACTACTCTCGTACCAAAATTTCTAAACACAAATCTATATTGTTGTTATATAGTTCCATATGTTATAGATTTTCTAATTTTGAATGATTAATGTAGAGTACTGTCCAGGTTACAAGTTTTATAATCAATATAAACTCTCAAAAGGGTCATGACAAAAAATTAATCTAATTCTCTTCTACATATGTCTAATAAAAATTAAACCGTCACCTAGAAATTCTACGTGTTACATATTTTTCATATATTTTGGGGTGTATTCTTTTTGTGAGTCGAAATTATTTGTGCAAACTTTTTAGTAGTCGAGACAAAAAAATAATCTAGTTATAATCCTCCGCTATTTACGTCGGGGAAGGGATCTTTTCAATAATTATTTACTAGTAACCTATCTAGGTGGCAGTGAATTCTAACATGACCCAAGCGATTATTACACCTTGTGTAATTATGGCCCTAGGGCTTTACATCAAAGCAGATTTCTAAATATGCTAATAGATTCGATTAAGATGGATGCTTGCTACCCATCTTATCCTCCAATGACAAGAGGAAGTAGAAGTCCCCAATTAGAGTCAAGAGAAAATTCACTGAGCTTATAAGTGAACAACCTATTCCAAAGGTTTGGAAGGGGGCTCACAAACACACATGATAGCAGAAAATGAAACTTATCATAACAAACACATCATGAAGGAAATGAGTGGAAGTGAGTGTAGAGGTAACCTGAGTGTCCTGCCCACACAAGGATAAGGCAATACCTCCGGATGCGCCCAATCCCACACGGCAGATATCGATCCAATAGCGCCCATAGAGGATGACCTATTTGACTTTTATAGAATTTACATGAGATTCAATTAAAATTACAAGTTCTAGCTTTTGAACCTTAATTATGTTATCAAATCCATCTCTAATATTGGACCTTAAGTGGTAGTATCAATGGCCAATCACCTTATTTATCATAACTAAGTGTTTTAATCATAATTAAACTTATTTAATCATATATATATATTATGTTATTTATTAATTTTATAATTTATTCCTAATAACCTTATATAATTTCTTTATAATGTTTATCAACAATTTAATAATCATTTTGCCATAATTCGAATATTAGTCACTATATGCAAACATGACTAGATGAGCACTAAACTAACTTAATAGGTTAATTAAATGCATGATTGTGCAAAAATGGTGTTTATGGAGCACACCTTTAAAGATTTTATCCATAATTTGACAATTCTCCCCTCCTTGAAAATTTTTGCCCTTGAAATTTAGTTAATTGTTTCAAGGAATAAGAAACAATACTTCTTTTCTCTCCCAAGTTTCTTCTTCCCTTGAATGATTCCTCCAAAGCACCAAAACTATAGAAATTTTTTGATTTCGTAGTTTTTTTTTCTTCCAATAATTTCTATTAGATTCTCTTCATATAACAAATTCTCTCATACTTCAATACATTGGGGCTCCAACACATGAGTCAAAGCATAGACATATGAAATACATCATGAATACGAGACTCTGATGATAGGTCTAACCTATATGCAACTGGTCAAATACGTTGTAAAATTTCATATTGACATGTATATCTCGAGTTTAACCTTCCTTTCTTTCCAAATTGTATAACACCATTACTGCTTACTTCATACTCCATTTTTTGATGATTTTGATCTACATAACTCTTTTGTCCATCTTTTGATGTCTTTAACTTTTGTTTGACGATTTGAGGTTGTCAATAGTCTCCTGCATTTTTTGTAGTCCCAAAGGGAATCTTGTACCTTCTTCATCTCAACATATAGGTGTCCTATATTTTTCTTCATATAATGCTTCAAAAGGAGTCATCTCGACCAATAGGGAGTTGGAGTGGAGTAGTAAGTGGTTCATTCATGCTTAAATATGGTCTCAATTTCGAGTCCTTGTGGATGCAAAAAAATCCTATTGGGAGCCTCACCTATTACTACCAGGCACGCGATGCTGGGCGACCTTACCGGATTAATCAAGATTGATGGTGGGCTGATCTCCAACCTGTGGACCATGCCCATAACCATTAGCACCGCGCGAGTTGGGATGTCGGGACCACTTTCAAAAAATCGGGAATGGCTACTTGAAAAAAGGAGCTATCTCGATACTTGAATGAGAACTATTATTAGAGGCAAAAAAATAGCTAATGGCAATGTTCATCCAAGATCCGTTAAATTCTATGATATAAGCATTGAGTATCTCTTCAAGTGTTTGAATTGCTCTCTCCAGTTGACTATATGTTTGAGGATGAAATGAAGTACTAAACTTTAATTTTATGCCCTTAACTATGTTAGAATTGAGATGTAAAAGGAGAATCTCTATATGAAATGATAGATGTTGGAACACCATGTAGCACTCACAATTTCATCAATATATAGCTTGGTTAATGTATTTAAAGAGTCATCCTTTCGAACTAATATGAATTATGCAGACTTGATAAGGCGATCAACAATTACCCAAACAGTGTCATAATTTCCTTTGGTGGTTTGGTTCTTGAAAAATCCATAGTGATTTCATCCTACGTCCATACGGATATTGGAATTGATTGAAGAGTCTACCTGCAGCTTTATGTTTTACTTTTGCCTATTGACATACTAAACATTGAGAGATATACTATACTATATTCTTTATACCATTCCACCAAAAGTTTCTCCTCAAATCTCTATACATTTTAGTACTACCCGAATGCATAATATAATGTGAACAACGAGCTTCCTCCATTATTTTTTGCCTAAAATTTCTAACATTATGGACACATAATCCACTGCCAAACATTAAAGTCCCATCATCATTTAATAAAATTTGAGTTTGCTCTACATTTTTCACTTGATTGGTGATTTTCACTAATTCTCTATCTTGATCTTGTACTTCACGTGTTCTCTCATCTAGAATGGGTTTACCTTCAGAATGTGATGAGAGTGCTCCTTCCTCACTTGTCTTCGAGTCAACTTCTAAGGATTTCAATTCGAGTAATAATGGTAATTGATATACCTTTACATGTACTACAAGACTCGATAATTTGTAGTGGCTTTACAAAAATAATAATAAATTGTGAAATCATAGTTCTTAAATAAATCCATCCATCTTCATTGGCATAGATTCAATTTTTTTGTGTAAGCAAATATTTCAAACTCTTGTGATTCTTAAAAAATTGCCATGCCTCTTCATAAAGATAATGTCTCCATATTTTATGAGAAAAAAAATTATCACTACCAATTCTAAATCATGTGTGGATAGTTTAACTCATGGGGTTTGAGTTGTCAAGAAGCAAATGCTATAACATTTTCATATTGCATTAGAATGCAACCCAACTTGAGAAGCATTACTATACACCACATAACCTCTTGGTAGTGTCAACACTAGCATAGAGGTTAAATATATCTTTAATTTTTTGAAGCCTTTTTATTTACATTGCTTTGTCCACTCAAACTTCACATTTTTCTTAATGAAATTGCAATCATAAAGAAACCTTCAAAAAACATTGATAATATCCTACTAAAATAAGAAAACATCTCACTTTTGTCACACTCTTTGGAGGCTCCCAACTTAATTTTGTCTCAACCTTTGTTGGGTCCACATAAATGCCTTATGTTGAGATTACAAGTCCAAAAAATACAAGTGAATTGAGCCAAAATTCACCCTTGCTGAATTTTGCAAATAATTATTTCTCTTGTAATATATGCAAAATAATGCTTAAATGTTCTTCATGTTCTTCTTTCCTTCAAGAATAAACTAGTATATCATCAATAAAAAATTAATCACAAACTTATCCAAGTAAGATTTAAAAAGTCGATTCATTAGATCCATAAAAGCTATAGGTGCATTTGCTAAACTAAATGGCATCACGCAAAATTCATAATTTCCATAAAGAGTTCTAAAGGCAGACTTGGCAATGTCAGCATATTTAATTCTCAATGAATGATAGTATTGTTGCAGGTATATTTTTTAAAATATATTTGCTCCTTGTAATTGGTAAAAAAGATCATCAATCCATAAGAGGATTTGTCTATAATCAATACACAGCTGGAACGTTCCATTCTTCTTTTTAACAAATAATATTGGTGCACCCCAAGAAGAAACGCTAATGAAGCCTTTGACCAATAGTTCTTGTAATTGCAACTTTAACACTTTTAATTTTACTGATGCCATTAGATAACGAGCACTAGATATAGGTGTTGTTCCTAAAAGAAGTTCAATACTAAACTCAAACTCTCTTTCCAGTGATAATCCAAAAAGATCCTTTGAGAAAACATATACAAATTCATATACGTTTGGAACATTGGCCTTTTACTTATATCAATCACATAACTAAGGTAAGCTTCACATCCCTTGATTAATTTATGTGACAATGAGCCCATGGAGTTTAATATTAATAAAGTACACATGTCATAATATTAATATCAAATAAATTTTCTTATTTTGGCATCACAAGCATTATTTCTTGAAAATATTTCATGTAAGAGTTTGCTTTATCTCATATAAAATTCTTGAAATATATCATAAGCACTATCCATAGAACAAAATCATTTTCAATAATAATAATAATAATAATAATAATAATAATAATAATAATAATAATAATAATAATAATAATAATAATAATAATAATAATAATAATAATAATAATAATAATAATAATAATAATAATAATAATAATAATAATAATAATCCTTAGTTCAAATATTACTATAAATAAAAGAAGCAACATATATCATTTTGCTATATTGTAAATTTACCCACTCACCTTGCAATTTATTTTTTCAAAAATGTTTACTATATTTTCTCCCTCCCACTTGTAACTTAATGATTCCCTACAAACAATAATGCCTTTTACTTTTCAATCACAAATAAAGTGATATGCAATGCATTCTCATGATGCATAAATGCGTATGCATCGTTTAAATATTCGTATTTAATTTCATATATTTATGTTCATATGTTATTGTATACTTGAAACTACTCAATCTTCCAAAACGTGACTAGGTGTTGTCTTAGAATTCTAGTTAGAGTGTGTATCCATTAACAACTCATAACTTATTAATTATAAGTTCAAATCTTACGATTCTGGATGAAATAGAAACTAGACTTATTATGATATGCAATCTATGAATATCATCAATTGAACAATTTATAAGGGTTAGGAGAACTGAACATAGGTTTTATGTTCTAGTAGATTATTTTTCACTGAAATAATAATTACACCTTTCTTAATACTTTTATACTTGACAATATTATAATTTTCCTAAAAGCTAGACTTCAGTAGTAGTTAGGCATAAAAATTATAAAATTAAAATCCTTGTATACCTTTATAAAAAAAAGTTAATTCATCCTTTATTCCGTCAATGTTCTCAAACCTAACAAAAGAAGCCATATGGGTTGAAAAATTCATTTTTCCATATATACAAGTCCAAATAAGATGAGTCTACTTTCCACTGAACCATTATAAAGTCCAATTTAACATATTTAAATTTCAAACCTAATTTAGTGGATCTTAATTATACCCTAATTTACAAGGTGGGTCTGTATTTGATTCGGGACAAAATGAGTGGCCAAGAAGCTAAATTCATATCATCATGTATAAAACTCTTTTTAAGTGATTCTATTGGCCATGGAAAGCTAAATTCAAAATTTATAGAGGACGAATCACGAAAAATGATCATCACAATCAGAGGATTAATTTCAAATGAGGGAACTCACCTCAAACAACCGACCTTTTCGAATTTGTTCGGCCAGTTTTGCTAGGGTTCGATCTCTGATAATTTTTCGACTATGAATGGATAATTATTAGTAGTTTATATATGTTTTTCTATATTTTGCAAGGTCACGTGGAGGTTCAAAAAAATGTCCCATTAGGCAGTTGTTGTAGGTGCTTGAAATCTTAAATGATGATATCAGTGGCCAATCACCATATTTATCATAATTATGTATGCTAATCCTAATTAAACTTATTAATCATAGTTAAAACATATATATATTATATTATTTATAATTTTATAATATATTCCTAATAATCTAATATTAATAATAATTTAATAATAATATTTCTTAATTTGAATATTAATTACTATATGCAAACATGACTATATGGGGATCTAAACTAACTTAATATGTTAATTGAATACATGATTATGCAAAAATGATGTTTGTGAAGGAATTTGTGACAATATGGAAACATTAATTTTAAGGCATATTATGCACTTATTTTTAACTTCTAGAGCACAAAATATTTATGACAAGGGACATAAAATCATTGTATAGTGAATGATGGATGATCAATTCATCTTTATGTCTAAGACATTACATCTTTGTCATATCATATTATTATTTTTTTGCATTATCATCATTTTTTTTATCTTTATCATAAGATAATTTATCATTTTGCTCGATTGTGGAATCAGATGAAATCATCGGAAGACTAGATAAGCCATAAAATCTTTTTACCCTTCTTAAAAACTCAACATCATAGGTGAGGACTTAGTTTAACAAAATCTTGACACTACGAACAGCGAGTACTTAGTTAAGATTTGATAGTAATTATGATGAGCAAGATTGTCATGATGTCGGTCTAAATCTTAAGATTTACGATTTTATGATCTTATTATTCGTAACCGATATCGGTGAGAATTTTTTTAATATAATTTTAATTCTGAATAGATGATCTTACGATTTTATCCCATCTTTTATAATATCGTAGTGCATGCTATTTGCGGATGATATAGTACTTTTAACGGATTCAAGAGAAGAAATTAATACAAAATTGGAAATATGGAGAAATGCGTTGGAGTCAAAGGGTTTTCGTTTAAGTAGGAATAAAACAGAATATATGCATTGCAATTTCACAAATAAACAACTTAAAGACGATTTGGAAGTTAGGCTAGGGGAGGATATAATCCCTCAAGTGACAAAGTTTAAATATTTAGGATCAATTGTAAGACAAGATGGTGAGATTGATGACGATGTTAATCATAAAATTCAAGCTGGTTGGTGTAAGTGGAGGAAAGCCACTGGAGTTCTTTGTGATAGAAAAGTACCCAACAAAGTTAAAGGAAAATTCTATCGTACTGCTATAAGACCGACAGTGTTATATGGCAGTGAATGTTGGGCCATGAAGGGACAACATGAACGTAAAGTGGGGGTAGCCGAAATGAGGATGTTGAGATGGATGTGTGGTCATACAAGATTAGATAAGATTAGGAATGACCATATACATGAACGAGTCGGAGTGGCTCATATTAGTGAGAAAATGGTAGAGAATCGTTTGAGATAGTTTGGTCATGTTCAGAGAAGACCATTAGATGCGCCAGTAAGAAGAGTAGATCAAATAATCGGGAGTCCGATTAAAAGAGAGAGAGGGAGGCCAAGGCGGACACTTGGCGAACTAATAGAGCAAGATCTATTGGTGAATAATATATCGAAAGGTTTGGTTACTAATAGAGCGGAATGACGTCGTGTGATCCATGTAGCCGACCCCACCTAGTGGGATAAGGCTTTGTTGTTGTTTTATAATATCGTAGGACTAGGGTTTCATATTAATATTACCAAGGGGCTTGCATATGATCATTGGTCGCACTTCTCCTCGTTGTTTGTAGCATTAGTTAATTAATTACCCTTTTGTCCAACCAAAGGGATGGGACCATATTTAACGAAACACAATGCCTTTCTGTGCACTAGACTAGTCTACTTCCTTTGTCCTCTCTCTCTCCTGTTTGACTTGCTAGCGGTAGGGAGCTATGGCTGGTGGACTAGTCTCCTTTTTATCTTGGTCTTCTTCTACTCTTTTGCGTTCTCCGAGAACCTAGAGAGGAGGAAGAGGATCACCATGGAAGACGTCTGGAGGGACATAAGCTTGAACAATCTGCACCAGGACGTACCTTCCACTCCCTCCTTCTCAGCGCACAACAACAACTGCCGCCGCCGCCGACAACAGCGTGACGATAACTCCAACACTTCCGGCTCCTTCGGAGGATAATCCTCAAAGATTTTGTTATAACCCTTATAGCTCAGTCCACTTCCCTCGAGCCCAGTCGTTCCAAACCCAAGTTCACAGTAGTATTTGTTATTTAACAATATAAAATGATAGGTCCTTTTTAAACTCTCCGTTGGCAACCGAAAGGTAATAACAAAATGTTAGGGTTTAGTCTTTAAAATGTTTGATTTCTTTTTCCCAACTTTGCAGATATTTTCCACTAAATCCATAGCTGCTGGATGAGATCTAAACCAGAAGGAAAGAAGAAAAGAAAACAACTAGAGTAAATGTTGGAAAATGGGATTTTCGAGCAACCCAAAAGCTCCTATAAACCAATACAATGTTGCAGATTGGTTCAAAGAGCAGAAAAGATCCCTCTTCATCCTTCCTTTCTTATATTTATATATAATTCCACGTACATTCAGTTATTTATCTCATATGGGCCAGTTATTTGCCTCACATGAGTCAGTTATTCAAACCACATTACATCTCATGCTACATTATATTATTAAATTATTGCTGAATTTCCTAAATATTGCTTTGTATTATATATTGTCTCTATGTTCTTTTGTTGCTTCAGCTTCTTGCTTCTTCAAATATTTTTTTTAACTTGTGACAAAATCCTTCAAATATGATGGTTTCTTTCTCCTTTCGTTTATCTCTTGGATTAATCTCTTCCACTTCATCTGTAACAATTCCTCCCCTTTGATGAAAAAGGAGCTTCATCCGTGAGGTTCAAATCTGGAAAAGAAGATTTAATCAAAACATAATCTTCCCAGGAGGCATCCTTGACTGGTAGTCCTTCCCATTGAATCAAGACTTGTTGCATAAACTGTCCCCGTCTTTTAATGATTCGATTAGCAACCCCAGCTGTAGGGTTTAAAATAGGGCATTGAGTATATGAAAATTTAGGTAACTCAGTAGAAGGCAAGCGTTGACCTATTCTTCAATTTAGAGACATGGAAAATTAGATGGATCTTAGAATTATGCGGTAACTGCAATTCATAAGCCACTGTCCCTGTTCTTTTAATTATAGGAAAAGGCCCATAAAATCTCTGTGACAACTTGTGTGAACTGTGTTGACCAAGTGATCCTTGTTTATAAGGTTGCAACTTCACAAAAACTAAATCACCTTCTGTAAATTCTTTATCAACTCTGTGTTGATCTGCTAGAGCCTTCATTCTAGATTGTGCCTCTGTCAAGTTAGTCTTTAAAATCTTCAATATGCCATCCCTGTCTTGTAATTCTGTATCCACAGCTTCAATTTGGGATTGGTTTCTCACATAAGTAGGAACGGTAAGAGGTTTCCTTCCATATACAATCTCAAATGGTGTCATGTGTGAGCTTGAGTGATAGGAAGTATTAAAAGAATACATGTGTGAGCTTGAGTGATAGGAAGTATTAAAAGAGTATTCTGCCCATGGTAAAAATTTAGACCAAGTATGTGAGCTATCCATAGCAAAACTTCTCAAATATTGTTGCATGCATCTATTAAGAACCTTTGTTTGTCCATCTGTTTGGGGATGGTAATTTGAGCTCATGCAAAGTTTTGCATTACTGAGCTTAAAAAGCTCCTTCCATAATGAACTTAGAAATATAGAATCCCTGTCTGAAATAATAGTTATAGGAAATCCATGTAATTTGACCACTATATCGATAAATAGTCAGACAACTTTGGAATGCAGAGAAGTGTGTAGCAGAGGTCTTAAGTGACAATATTTAGACAATCCATCTACTACTACAAAGACTACTGTAAATCCATTTGAAATTTGTAAAGAAGTGACAAAGTCCATTGAGATATCTTCCCATACTCTATCTAGATTACAATATTTTATTTTTTGACATACCAGACATTTCAGCACAAAATTCTCAACTGTTGATTTTATTCCATCCAAAAAAATTCAGCTGCTAATCTTTTGTACGTCTTGAGAACCCCCAAGTGTCCACCTACAAGAGTAGAATGAAACTCTTCAAGTAGCATAAGAATTAGCGAACAATAAGTCAAGAGAAATATTCGTCCTTGTTTATATGGCAAACCATCTTTAACCACCAAATCTGAGCTAATAGAATTGCCATTTTGAACTTCCTCTATCAAAGTTTGCAGTTGTGCATTGCTGTTGTATTCTTCTTTAATCTAATCAATAACATTGAAAATTGGCGTAGTTAGTTCACAAAATTGACTGTCGGTGCTAAATTGTCTTGATAATGCATCAGCTATCTTATTTTCTACTCCGGATTTGTACAAAATTGAATAATCATAGCCAATTAACTTGGCTAAAAATTATTGTTGCTCAAGCGTTTGAATTACTTGAGTCACTATCTCCTTTAAACTTTTATGGTCAGTCTTGATAATGAAGTGGTGACCTAATAGATAGTGTTTTCATTTCTTGACAGCCTCCACAATAGCAAATAGTTCTCTGACATATACTGAAACCTTTTGCATCCTAGAAGTTAACTTCTTACTGTAATAACATATTAATAGATTATGTTGTAGTAAGATAGTTCCAATTCCGTATCCGGAAGCGTCAATTTCGACCACAAATTGTTTAGAGAAGTTTGATAACTGTAATATTGGAGCTGATACCAATGCATCCTTTAATTTTTTAAAAGCATCTGGTGCTTTGTCATTCCACTTGATGGCATCGTTTTGTAGTAAATATGTTAGTGGTCCAGCTATAGAAGCATAGCCTCTAACAAATCCTCTATAATAGCTAGCCAAGCCTAAAAAGGCCTCGAGTTGTTCAACTGTAACTGGAATAAGCCATTTCTTCACGGCATCTACCTTTCGTCCATCGGGTTTAACTCCTTGAGAAGACCCAAAATGTCCCAAATATTCAATTCGTTCTTGGGCAAAACAACATTTATTTTTCTTGAGATAAAAGTTGTGTTCCTCTAAGCATTTGAGAGCTATAGATAAATGATGCTGATGAGATTTCATATCCTGACTATATATCAATATATCGTCAAAGAAAACGATAACAAATTTTCTAAGATAGGGAGCAAAAAGTCTGTTCATGATAGATTGAAATGTAGAAGGGGCATTTGTCAATTCAAAAGGCATGAGAATTCATAATGCCCTTCATGAGTTCTGAATGCAGTCTTTTCTACATCTTAAACATTCTTATTTGATGATAACTGGCCCTTAAATCTAATTTAGAAAAAAAATAGCTGCTTCATGTAATTCATCAATAGTGAGAATAGAAAAATTATCCCTGATTGTAAGACCATTTAATGCTCTGTAATCCACACAAAATCGCCAAGTGCCATCCTTTTTTTTACCAACAACACTGGAAAGGAAAAGAGACTCGAGCTGTGTTGTATCACTCCTTGTTCACACATCTCTTTTACCAACCTCTCAATTTCAGGTTTCTGAAAATGAAGATATCTATAAGGCTTCTCATTGACAAGTTGACTGTTAAGGAATAAATGAATGTGATGTTGTACTTCTCTAAATGGAGGTAGAGATGTGGGAACAAAAAATACTTCAGAAAATTGATTTAGGACTTCCTGCACTTCGTGAGGTAAATTATTGTCTTCCACACTCCTGCTGAACAGAAAACTGAAAACAAGTCATCACATCTTGTAGTTTGATTATTCTCCTCAATTGATGATGGGTAACTGATTGTGAACACACATCATTTCTGCCTATTAATAAAACTTTTTTATTTTGTCATTCAAATGACATTGTTAAAGCAATAGTGTAATCCATAGTAATCCCAATTTTTGTAGCCATTGAACTCTCAATACCACATCGGCTCCTTATATGGCTAAAACATAAAAATCATCCTCGAATGGCAAGTTTGCAATTGAAATATTACCTGTGAGCACAATCTAGCATACTTAGGCTTATCTCCATTTCCAATCATCACATTTAAATAGGAAGAAGGTACAACAGAGGACCCACTGTCCACTAATACTGTAACAGGTATTCCTCCTATATAGCCCCACAATCTCAATATTTGTGGCATCATAACTCCAGCAAGAGCATGAAAATTGATCTCTAAAGAATCTGGTAGAGGATCTGGAGTAGTATGTTGATCGTGCAATTCTTCTATTTGCTCAGTTCCTGATTCGTCTATGGATAATAAAAGTAAAAATTGATGTTTACATTTATGTCCCTTATGAATTTTTTCATCACAATTGTAACATAATCCTTTCAGCATCATTAGGTACACTAACTGAATTGGTCACAGAATTATTAGAAGATACATTGGGAAGCTGACCAATAGGATCAGTAGTAGTTGACTGCATAGGCTTGAAAAATGAAGGTGATGTAGAGTATTGTTGTCTAGTGTAAATCTACCTGGGTGCAGATTTGGCATCCAAAAATTTTTCCTCCTGTAATTTAGCTAATCTTGTAGCTTGTAGTAGCGATTTAGGTTGGAATGCCAACACTTCACTTCTAATATCAAGTTTAAGTCCAGATATGAAACAAGATAAAATGAAGGATTCAAATAATCCATTAACTCTATTAGACAATGTTTCAAATTTGGTCTAGTATTAAAAAATTGTACCAGTTTGAGTTAATTTGGCCAAGGCTCCTTGATGGTCTTCAAATTCTGATGGGCCAAACCTAATTTGAAGGGCTTTTACAAAATGATTCCAAGAGCTTAGTTGTTTATTCTCGTACATCCATCTATACCATTGCAATGCAACCCCTTCAAAGGCAAAGGAAACCAGCTTCTTCAGCAATATTATAGAAATCCAAATATTGGTCAGCTTTAAATATCCATTCCAGAGGGTCAATCCCAGAAAATCTTGGAAGTTCTAATTTTATGTTTCTAGTACTAAGAGAGGTTCCTAGTACCTTTTTTATGATCCGGGATTATGGAATGCTGCATTCTGATTGCCACTAGCATTGTTATATTGAGTAGAATTATTCACTCTGGCAGTTAGATCATCATACTTTAGCCCAAGAGTTGTCAAAGTGTCATTTATAGAGGAAAATTCACCAAAGTCATTTGTTGTTCCAATAGTGCGACTCATAGATTCCTCCATTCTGGACCATAAGCCATAATTGATATTCAGCTCACTCCTTCAAGAATGCAAATTTCTCAGATTTTACAGGAAAATCTTCTAATGCCTCCACAAAATCGTAAAAAGTATCTCAGAAAAAGTATCTCAGATTTTGCAGAAGACCAGTTGAAATCATCCAGAATCAAGATGTTCTCTCCCATTTTGGTGACATCTGGTTGATTGAACTTTATGCAGGAAATGTGGTAGCATTATAACCTATTGATGTATTGAAAACAGCTTAGCTGCACGAAACCATAATAAACTTGTCAAACTAATGAATTAGAAAAGATGCTGACGAATGACTAAGAAATAGTGAGTTAGCAAATTCACATGTAGTAAACAAACAATGAAAAAAATAAAATAAACCATAAAGCAAAATTTCAGCACCGAGGTTAGATGCCATAAAAGATAACATGAAAATGGTACTGATGGATCCTGTTATATATAAACTTGATTAGAGATCGGATGGCCAAGACCACTCACTTGACTACAGACAACATTTGCAGTTGTGACTCCCACATTAGTTGCCAGATAGAGACAAGCTTTAGCATGCAGATTTAAATTGGCTAGCCTTGAATATTACTAAATCAGGTAGCAATGTAGGAAAATGGAAGAAAGCTAACTCTTTCTTTATTACCAGAAATGGTTTTAGGCTGCAAGAAATGGTTATGTCAGTTAACTCCTGACGAAAGAAAGAATGCATGATAGTAACCCAATACATATATTAAACCAATGGATCTTAAACATTAAAATAAATAAACCACAATGCATGCAATTCTTTTGCATTTGAAAATTGTTTTGCCTGTGTATATTCCAGACTTCAGTGCACTGCAACATAGACAACGAAAGTTAGACAAGCTCATGAATGAGGCAGAAGGAACTTCCTGACATAGGTGACTTTAAGAATTTACTAAAATAAATAGAGCAAGTTTCCAATGCTCTTTTTTTGAGACAAGGTCAGCAACCCATTATTTAGAGCCAATCCATTATTGAAAAGAAAGCTGGACAGATAAAACCTAACCAAATTGGGGACTCTGAAACGAATCCGAGAGTACTAGCTCCCGTGGACTTGGACGTGCTATCCACCTGAGCCAACCAATTTGGTTTGGTAATACACTTTAAAAGAGACAAGGTTGTGTTTTATCAAGTTTACAAGGAAAATGTTTGATGACCAACTTAATTACGAAACAAGGAGTTCACTGAGCTACGTCTACATTGAAAACTCTGTTTTTTACTAAGAAGAGGAGACCTACCAGATTTGTAGGAATCACATTTTTATTAATGAAATTGCTATTTACATTGACAAGATCAACATTGTATTTAAAACTCTTTTAGTTTCCTTTATGCGTTGATGGGGTATAGACATCATTGAAGTCTGATGTTCCTACCCCCAATTTGGTGGAAAATTATGTGCGGAGACTTAAAATTGGTACATCCCATGTGTTAACAACTAGCAGGCAGGTTTGGATATCTAGTATAATTTGAGCAGGTAAATTTATTTAAAAGCCACTTGATGTAGGAAGCAAAAACATCATACACAAAACCACTATGAGATAATTATTGGGCAACTTTATCGCTAAATGTGTCAATGATCTTTCTATCTTTCCGAACCAGTTCTTTAACAACAGGAAAAATAAGAACATATACATGTATCATTTAAGCATACGAAAATGGGGAGAATATTTCAAAAGAATATTTTCACTGGACAATCATAGCTTAGGCTTATACAAAACACAACAACAACAACAACAAAGCCTTATCCCACTAGGTGGGGTCTTTTGAATTACAGGCTGTATGAATAACATTTTAGATGAATAACATTTTAAATTACAGGCTGTATGAGGGTACATAGGAACTGAGAAGCGAGATACCAGAATACTTGGCGCTGAAGTGCCATAGCAAAAGAAATTCAGGTTTTCATCGGATGATATGGTATTGCCTTTGACGAGCACAAATATTTCTACCGCGAATTGTAAATGAGAATCATGCATCCGAGATTCAGAAAATGCCAACAAAATATATCACTACGTAGAGTTAAAGTTACCTCCTTAAAGTGAGATGAACAACGGAGCACCTGAAACATTTGTGGAGATGAAGATGAGTAATAGCATGATTCTCTCCATTTTTGTAACATCTGGTTGATTGAAATTTATGCAGGAAATGTGGTAGCATTATATCCTATAGATGTTGAAAACAGCTTAGCTGCACAAAACCATAATAAACTTGTCAAACTAATGAATTAGAAAAGATACTGACGAATGACTAAAAAATAGTGAGTAGCAAATTCACATGTAGTAAACAAAAATTAAAAAAAGTAAAATAGACCATAAAGCAAAAATTTAGCACTGAGGTTAGATGCCATAAAAGATAACATGGAAATGGTATTGATGGATCCTGTTATATATAAATTTGACTAGAGATCGGATGGCCAAGACCACTCACTTAACTACAGACAACATTTGCAGTCGATTCCCACATTAGTGGCCAGATAGAAACAAGCTCTAGCATGCAGATTTAAACTGCCTTGCCTCGAACATTAGTAAATCAGGTAGCAATGTAGCAACATGGAAGAAAGCTAACTCTTTCTTTTTTAGCAGAAATAGTTTTAGGCAGCACACTTGTGAAAGAAATGGTTTTGTCAGTTAACTCCTGACAAAAGAAAGAATGCATGATAGTAACCCAATACATATATTAAACCATTGGATCTTAAACATTAAAATAAATAAACCACAACGCATCAAGTTCTTTTGCATTTGTTTCATTGTGTATATTCCAGACTTCCAGTGCACTGCAACATAGACAAGGAAAGTTAGACAAGCTCATGAATGAGGAAGAAGGAATTTCCTGACATAGGTGGTTTTAAGAATTTACAGAACTAAAAAGAGCAAGTTTCCAATGCACCTTTTTTCAGACAAGGTCAACATCCCATTATGTAGAGCCAATCCATTGTTCAAGAGAAGGCATGATAGATGAAACCTAACCAAATTGGGGACTCTAAGAAACGAATCCCAGAGTACTAGCTCCCATGACTTGGACTTGGATGTGCTATCCACCTGAGCTAACCAATTTGGTTTGGTAATGCTCTTTAAAAGAGAGAAGGTTGCGTTTTATAAAGTTTGCAAGGAAAATGTTTGATGACCAACTTAATTACGGTACAAGGAGTTCACTTAGCTACGTTTCTCTACATTGAAAACTCTATTTTTTTACTAAGAAGAGGAGACCTACGAGATTTGTAGGCAACACATTTTTCATTAATGAAATTGATATTTACATTGACAAGATCAACATTGTAGTTAAAACTCTTTTAGTTTCCTTTATGCGTTGATGGGGTATAGACATCATTGACGCCTGATGTTCATACCCCCAATTTGGTGCAAAATCATGTGCAGAGACATAAAATAGGTACATTCCATGTGTTAACACCATTTTTTAACAACTAGTAGGCAGGTTTGGATATCTAGTATAAGTTGAGCATATTTCCATAAAAACATATTAAGGAGGTAAAGTTATTTAAAAGTCACTTGACGTAGGAAGTAAAAACATCATACACAAAACCATTTTGAGATAATATTGGGCAACTTTATCACTAAATGTCTCAATCATCCTCAGAGGGTTTATTAGTGGAATATCTTTCGGAACCATTTCCTTAACACTAGGAAAAATAAGAAAATATGCATGTATCATTTAAACATACGAAAATATGGAGCATAATTCAAAAGAATATTTTCGCAGGACAATCATAGGTTAGGCTCATATAAAACACAGGGGCTAATCAAACAATTTAGATGAATAACATTTTAAATTACAGGTTGTATGAGTGTACACAGGAAGTGAGAAGCGAGATACAGAGTACTTGGCACTGAAGTGCCATAGGAAAAGAAATTCAGGTTTCCACCGGATGATATGGTATTGCACTTGACGAGCACAAATATTTCAACCGCACATTGTAAATGAGAATCATGCATCCGAGATTCAGAAAATAACATCAAAATATATCACTACGTAGAGTTAAAGTTACCTCCACAAGTAAGATGAACAACGGAGCACCTGAAACATTTCTGGAGAAGAAGATGATTAATAGCATGATTCTCTCCTATTTTTGGGACATCCGATTGATTGAACTTTATGCGGGAAATGTGGTAGCATTATAACCTATAGATGTATTGAAAACAGCTTAGCTGCACGTAACCATAATAAACTTGTCAAACTAATGAATTAGAAAAGATGCTGGCGAATGACTAAAAAATAGTGAGTTAGCAAATTCACATGTAGTAAACAAACAGTGAAAAAAATAAAATAAACCATAAAGTAAAATTTCAGCACCGAGGTTAGATGCCATAAAAGATAACATGAAAATGGTACTGATGGTTCCTGTTATAGATAAACTTGATTAGAGATCGGATGGCCAAGACCACTCACTTGACTACAGACAACATTTGCAGTTGTGACTCCCACATTAGTGGCCAGATAGAAACAAGTTTTAGCATGCAGATTTAAATTGGCTAGCCTTGAACATTACTAAATCAGGTACCAATGTAGCAACATGGAAGAAAGCTAACTCTTTCTTTTTTACCAGAAATGGTTTTAGGCAGCAACCTTGTGCAAGAAATGGTTTTGTCAGTTAACTCCTGTCTAAAGAAAGAATGCATGACAGTAATCCCATACATATATTAAACCAATGGATCTTAAACACCAAAATAAATAAACCACAATGCATCAAGTTCTTTTGCATTTGAAAATTGCTTTGCCTGTGTATATTCTAGACTTCCAGTGCACTGCAACATAGACATTAAAAGTTAGACAAGCTCATGAATGAGGCAGAAAAAACTTCCTGACATAGGTGATATTAAGAATTAACAGAAATAAATAGTGCAAGTTACCAATGCTCTTTTTTTCGGACAAGGTCAACAACCCATTATGTAGAGTCAATCCATTGTTCAAGAGAAGGCAGGATAGATAAAACCTAACCAAATTGTGGACTCTAAGAAACGAATCCCAGAGTACTAGCTCCCGTGACTTGGACTTGGACGTGCTATCCACCTGAGCCAATCAATTTGGTTTGGTGATGCCCTTTAAAAGAGAGAAGGTTGTGCTTTATCAAGTTAGCAAGGAAAATGTTTGATGGCCAACTTAATTAGGATACAAGGAGTTCACTGAGCTACGTTTCTCCACATTAATAACTGTGTTTTTTTCCTAAGAAGAGGAGACCTACCAGATTTGTAGGCATCACATTTTTATCAATGAAATTGATATTTACATTGACAAGATCAACATTGTATTTAAAACTCTTTTAGTTTCCTTTATGCGTTGGTGGGGTATAGACATCATTGAAGTCTAATGTTCATACCCAATTTGGTGGAAAACTATGTGGAGAGATTTAAAATAGGTACACTCCATGTGTTAACACCATGTTTTAACAACTAGCAGGCAGGTTTGGATATTTAGTATAATTTGAGCACATTTACATAAAAACTTATTAAGGAGGTAAAGTTATTTAAAAGCCACTCGACGTAGGAAGCAAAAACATCGTACACAAAACAACAGTGAGTTAATATTGGGCAACTTTATCACTAAATGTCTCAATCATCTTTAGAGGGTTTATTAGTGGAATATCTTTCGGAATCATTTCTTTAACAATAGGAAAAATAAGAAAATATACATGTATCATTTAAGAATACGAAAATGAGGAGCATATTTCAAAAGAATATTTTCGCTGGACAATCATAGGTTAGGTTCATATAAAACACAGGGGCTAAACAAAGAATTTAGATGAATAACATTTTAAATTATAGGTCGTATGAGTGTACATAGGAAGTGAGAAGCGAGATACCACAATACTTGACACTGAAGTGCCATAGGAAAAGAAATTCAGTTTTCCACCGGATGATATGGTATTGCCCTTGACGAGCACAAATACTTCTACCGCACATTGTAAATGAGAATCATGCATCCGAGATTCAGAAAATGCCAACAAAATATCACTATGTAGAGTTAAAGTTACCTCCTTAGAGTAAGATGAACAACGGAACACATGAAACATTCGTGGAGATGAAGATGGGTAATAGCATGATTCTCTCCCATTTTTGGGTCATCTGGTTCATTGAGCTTTATCCGGGAAATGTGGAAGCATTATAACCTATAGATATATTGAAAATAGCTTACCTGCACGAAACCATAATAAACTTGTCAAACTAATGAATTAGAAAAGATGCTGACGAATGACTAGGAAATAGTGAGTTAGCAAATTCACATGTAGTAAACAACAACAACAACAACAACAACAAAGCCTTATCCCACTAGGTGGGGTCGGCTACATGGATCATACGACGCCATTCCGCTCTATTAGTAACCAAACCTTTCGGTATATTATTCACCAATAGATCTTGCTCTATTAGTTCGCCAAGTGTCCGCCTTGGCCTCCCTCTCCCTCTTTTAATCGGACTCCAAATTATTTGATCTACTCTTCTTACTGGCGCATCTAATGGTCTTCTCTGAACATGACCAAACCATCTCAAACGATTCTCTACCATTTTCTCACTAATAGGAGCCACTCCGACTCGTTCACGTATATGGTCATTCCTAATCTTATCTAATCTTGTATGACCACACATCCATCTCAACATCCTCATTTCGGCTACCCCCACTTTACATTCATGTTGTCCTTTCATAGCCCAACATTCACTACCATATAACACTGCTGGCCTTATAGCAGTACGATAGAATTTTCCTTTAACTTTATTGGGTACTTTTCTATCACAAAGAACTCCAGTGACTTTCCTCCACTTACACCAACCAGCTTGAATTCTATGATTAACATCGTCATCAATCTCACCATCTTGTCTTACAATTGATCCTAAATATTTAAACTTTGTCACTTGAGGAATTATATCCTCCCCTAACCTAACTTTCAAATCGTCTCTAAGTTGTTTATTTGTGAAATTGCTATGTATATATTCTGTTTTATTCCTACTTAAACGAAAACCCTTTGACTCCAACGTATTTCTCCATATTTCCAATTTTGTATTAATCTCTTCTCTTGAATCCGCTAAAAGTACTATATCATCCGCAAATAGCATGCACTTAGGTACCTCCTCTGTGATACTCTCGGTTATAGCATCGATAACTAAGTTAAATAGATACGGGCTTAAAGCTGATCCTTGATGTAGGCCAATTCCTATAGGAAATTCATTTGTCTCACCTCCGGGTGTCCTAACCCTAGTCAATGCCCCATCGTACATATCTTGTATTACCTTAATGTAGGCAACATTCACCCTCTTCTTTTGCAAGGCTTTCCAAAGTACATCCCTTGGTACCCGATCATACGCCTTCTCTAAGTCAATGAAAGCCATATGTAAGTCTCTTCTCCTACTTCGATACTTCTCCATCATCCCCCTTAGTAAATAAATCGCCTCTGTAGTGGATCTTCCTGGCATGAACCCAAATTGTCTCTCAGAAATACTAGTCTCCATTCTCAATCTATGCTCAATCACTTTTTCCCATAATTTCATAGTGTGACTCATAAGTTTAATCCCTCTATAATTTGCACAATTCTGAATATCCCCTTTATTTTTGTAAATAGGAACTAATGTACTTAATCTCCAATCATCAGGCATCTTTTTCGACCGTAAAATCTCATTAAATAGTTTACATAACCACAACACACATTTTTCTCCTAAACATTTCCAAACTTCAATCGGTATACCATCCGGTCCAACGGCTTTACCATTCTCCATTTTCTTAAGAGCTTCGCTAACCTCCGAGACTCTAATTCTACGATAAAATGACCTATTAAGCTCACATTCGCTAACTGTCAAGTCCTCCAAATCACAACGCGAACCTTCACATCCATCATTAAATAGCTTATAGAAATACTCTTCCCATCTGTTCTTAATATCTCCTTCAGTAACTAAAACCTTGCCAACTTCATTTTTTATGCATCTTACTTGATCCAAATCTCTCGACTCCTTCTCTTTGTTCCTTGCAATCTTGTAAATCCTTTGTTCACCCGCCTTTGTCCCTAACTCCTTATAAAACCCCTCGTATGCTTTAGCACGAGCATCACTAACTGCCTTCTTAGCCTCCCTTTTCGCCAAACGATACTTTTCCCAATTGTCAGAACTATTGTCCAAGTGTATCGCCTTGAAACAATTATTCTTATTACGCACCTTTTCTTGGACCTCCTCATTCCACCACCAAGTCTCCTTATCTCGTGGTCCAAAACCTTTTGATTCTCCTAAAATGGCTTTAGCAACCATTTCAACCTTTTTTGCCACATTCTTCCACATGATACTAGCATCTCCTTCTAACTCCCACACACTTTCCTCTAATAACTTACTTCTAAAAGTCTCTCGCTTCTCCCCCTTTAACTGCCACCACTTGATCTTTCGATCAAAAACTGTTCGGGATTTTGGTTTTATACATTTTATTTGCATATCAAGAACTAACAATCTATGTTGTGTAGTCACTCCATGCCCAGGAATTACTTTGCAATTAGTGCAACGTCTTTTATCAGTATTTCTTATCAAGAAAAAATCGATTTGAGACCTATGAGTTCCACTTTTGTATGTGATTAAATGTTCCTCTCTCTTCCTAAAACAAGTGTTGATAATCTTAAGGTCGTATGCTAAAGAAAAATCAATAATAGTTTGTCCTTCCTCATTCAACTCCCCAAAACCAAAACCACCATGAACCCTTGCATGTGGTCCTGCCTCTTTACCAACATGTCCATTAAGGTCTCCCCCAATATAAACTTTCTCGGTTGTTGGTATACTTTCAATCAAACCCTCCATATCTGCCCAAAACTTCTCCTTGAGGTGTGATTCTGCTCCTACTTGGGGTGCATATGCACTAATAATGTTCATAGTCTCCTTTCCAACAATTACTTTCACGGATATGATTCGATCCTCAATCCTTTTAACTTCCACAACATTCTTCCTCCATTCTGCATCCGCGATAATACCAACACCATTCCTTCCATTTACCTTACCTGTGTACCAAAGTTTGGAACCATTTAACCTAATCTCTTTACTTCCCTCTCCTACCCATCTAGTTTCTTGCAAGCATAAGATACTAATCTTACGCTGGTCCATTACTTGTGCCACCTCGAGGCGCTTCCCATTCAACGTCCCAATGTTCCAAGAACCTAATCTGACCTTAGTCTCATGAACTAGCTTCTTTAACCGCCTCCGTCCATTAGAGTGCGGTAGCCCTTGCTCATTTAACACTGCATTCAGGCGAGGATGCAGCGGCTCTTGCTCTCTTATCACTGTACCCGAGCTGTACAGCGCGTTACTTACGGGTAACGACCTAGCATTAACACAATATATTCGTTGATCCATGTTCATAAGATTCGACATGATTTTATGTTGGCTGTCGGGGCCTAACACAACCCTCCTCCTTTATCCGGGCTTGGGACCGGCTATAAAATATAGGCGGAGTTACCGGCTATAAAATATAGGCGGAGTTACATGTAGTAAACAAACAATGAAAAAAAATAAAATAAACCATAACGCAAAATTTCAGCACCGAGGTTAGATGCCATAAAAGATAACATGAAAAAAAATGGTCAAGACCACTCACTTAACTACAGACAACATTTGCAGTTGTGACTCCCACATTAGTGGCCAGATAGAGACAAGCTTTAGCATGCAGATTTAAATTGGCTTGCCTCGAACATTAGTAAATCAGGTAGCAATGTAGCAACATGGAAGAAAGCTAACTCTTTCTTTTTTACCAGAAATGGTTTTAGGCTGCAAGAAATGGTTATGTCAGTTAACTCCTGACGAAAGAAAGAATGCATGATAGTAACCCAACACATATATTAAACTAATGGATCTTAAACATCAAAATAAGTAAACCACAATGCATGCAATTCTTTTGCATTTGAAAATTGTTTTGCCTGTGTATATTCCACACTTCCAGTGCACTGCAACATAGACAATGAAAGTTAGACAAGCTCATGAATGAGGCAGAAGGAACTTCCTGACATAGGTGATTTTAAGAATTTACAGAAATAAATAGAGCAAGCTTCCAATGCTGCTTTTTTCAGACAAGGTCAACAACCCGTTATGTAGAGCCAATCCATTGTTCAAGAGAAAGCAGGATAGATAAAACCTAACCAAATTGGGGGCTCTAAGAAACGAATCCAAGAGTACTAGCTCCCGTGACTTGGACTTACGTGCTATCCACCTGAGCAAACCAATTTGGTTTGGTAATGCTCTTTAAAAGAGAGAAGGTTGTGTTTGATCAAGTTTGCAAGGAAAATGTTGATGACCAACTTAACTACGATACTAGGAGTTCCATGAGCTACGCTTCTCTACATTGAATACTCTGTTTTTTCACTTAAAAAGAGGAGACCTACCAGATTTGTAGGCATCATATTTTTATTAATGAAATTGATATTTACATTGACAAGGTCAACATTGTATTTAAAACTCTTTTAGTTTCCTTTATGCGTTGGTGAGGTATAGACATCATTGAAGTCTAATGTTCATACCCAATTTGGTGGAAAATTATGTGAAGAGACTTAAAATAGGTATAGTCCATGTTTTAACTTCATCGTTTGACAACTAGCAGGCAGGTTTGGATATTTAAAATAGGTACAGTCCATGTGTTAGCATAATTTGAGCATATTTACGTAAAAACTTATTAAGGAAGTAAAGTTATTAAAAAGACACATGACATAGGAAGCAAAAAACATCATACACAAAACCACTGAGAAAATATCAGGCAACTTTATCACTAAATGTCTCAATCATCTTTAGAGGGTTTATTAGTGGAATATCTTTCGGAATCATTTCTTTAACAACAGGAAAAAGAAGAAAAATATACATGTATTATTTACCGAGCATACGAAAATGGGAAGCATATTTCAAAAGAATATTTTCCCTGAACAGTCATAGGTTAGGCTCATATAAAACATAGGGGACTGTTAAGAACCTTTATGATATTTCACAAAGGAGATCTATCAACAGAATCAAATAAATGATTTCGTGCCTGTTTTTTGATATGCTCCCTTGCTCAGGAACCAATTATGTCAAAAAGAACATAAAATTTGAAAAATTATAAGTTTTTCCTGTGAATTAATTGAGAATTTGATCCCAAAGTCATTGCAGCATATGATGGAAATGGGTGGTATGTAGTTCTTTGGGACATAACATGGAATCTGAACCAGAACTGATAGCAGATGATTACTCAATTTTCTTAATCATCGATCCTGTTCATTAGAAAAAAGAAACACTCGGATCATTTTTAAGTCCTGCAAGAAATGAAGATCTAGAAAGGGAACAAAATCACAATGCTAAACTAACCGTTTTCATCAATGAGCTCCAACAACCGCAACAAAATGGAAAATAACAGTCTTCTCAAAAAAATGAAAAGAAAAGAACACACGAAACGAACTAGGAAAAGGGCAAAAAGGCATAACGTTAGAACAGGAACAACATGAAGAAAGGTGAGGGCGACATCCAGAACCTTCAAGCGCCTAAGCGCGACGGGTCGGCCAACGAGTCCTGGCCACCTGCGGCAGGTTTCGAGGGGCTTGAGGGCGTCGTCCAGAACCTTCGAGCGCCAAAGTGCCGCGGCGGTCGGCCGACGGCCAGGAGAAATGGTGGCGAGATTCAAGGGGCCTGACGTCGCCCTCACCTGCCGGTCCCCTCGTCGGCCCCTCGAAACCTGCTGTCGGGCCGCCCCGCGGCCGTCGCGCTTTGACGCTGGAAGGTCTTGTCGGCCCCTTGAAACCTGCCTCCGATGGCCTGGACTCAGATGCGGCGGGCGGCCAACGGCTAGGGGAAATGGTGGCGAGAGACGGCACCTAAGTCCAGGCCACTGAGGAGAGGACAGGCAATAGAAAGGAGGAGGCTGGAGGTGGAGGCGAAGGCGGAAGCAACGGCCGGCTGCGGCGATGGAGGAGTAGTTGAGCGGTCGGAGAGGGTTTGGGCGGAGGTTTTTGTGGGGGAGGAAGAAGAGAAAACACAAAGAACACGAATCTTGTTTTTGTATGTATGAATTTTGATTACTTTAAACTAGTGAAACTCGCACTTCGTGCAATTTTAAGTTATTATAATATCAAGTACCAAATAAATATTTATTTCTTATTATAAGAAATATGTGAATCACTTTTATATAATTATTTTAATTTTGTATTAAATAAAGTTTTATATATTCTATATCATGTTTAAACAAATATTAGATAGATTACACGTGATATGTTAGTTATAATCTAATTTTAAAAAATGTGTGTTCAATTTAATTTTCGCAAGTGTGTTTGCAAAAAATTCTAATGTATAATTTTTAGTCGAGGTCAATTTTAATTGTGGGAAATGAAATAAACTAAAATGTGACTATTGATTTTTTTTAAGGATGGAAAAAAATTGTTTGGCCTACTTTCTTATTATGAAATGACACAATATATATAATAGTTAAATCATTACTTTATCAACAACACATAATAATATCATAATGCAAAGATTGTCGTACATAATGAACGTAAAGAATAAAGATGGGGAAGTCAGAATAAAAAATAAAATTGATCACAAGAAAGCATATGTGAAGTTAAAAAGGGTGCTTGGAATAATTTAGAATAAGGCCGTCGAAATTTCTTGTATTCAAATGATGATTTTGAAGAAAGATAGAACCAGAGAGGCCGTCGCAAAATGAAGTAGAACGAACACTATTTTGGGGGAAAATAAAAGTAAAAAAAAGGAAAGAAGAGAAATTACATAAATACTAAATGAAATAAAAAAAATAAATAATTCAAATATTGAGTAAAAACATGCTTGGGAAATTTCAAAGAACGGAATAAAATACATAATAAATATTAAATTATGAGGATAAAAAAACTAACAAATAGAAAATAAAATGCAAGTTATACATAATGAACCCTTATTGTAGAATGGTTAGTTAGTTGAGTGGCGGTGGAGATGAAGGAATTTCTTTGTGTAATGTGCACATACAATGAGTTATAGTTGAATAAGGAATGATAATTATTGTGTGTTATGAATAGCTAATCCTAAATTAGAAAATAGATAGTAACTTATGCTTCCATTTTTCTCATATATATATATAATGCTTAAGGGACAATATAAATTATTTAGAGACTATTATTAAGGGAGAGTATGAAATAAGTTAGCAACTATTTGATAACCAAGAATTTGTATTTTAATTTATAACCAAATTTGTTGAAAAAATAATTAATGATTTAGAACCTATGATAAAAAAATTATAAAGGACAGAAACTCTTAAAGTGAGTGTAACGGTTACAATTTCATTAGGTCACTTGATGATATTAAACGTGGAATTTAAATATACGGTGCTCCATGAGAAGAGAGGAAGATGTGAGAGAAAACAATAAAAACTGACAAAAATAACAAAATAGATAAATACTCGACTTAAAAGAATATATATATCCTAATTAATATATATATATATATATAATTATATATTATATTTATCCAAGTTTTAAAAGATCTAAAGGTACTAAATTATTGCCATCATAAAAAAAATAAAAAAAAGATAAAAAATTATCTGAGGAAATAAAAAGATTAATAGTATGTATAAGTGATAGAGTTAAAAAAGTGATGCCATATTTATAAATGAGTTGCTTCAAAAAATCTGGCTCAAATCCTATTATATTATCGGAATATTAATTCCTTAAATTATTTTACTAAATAATTTTATTTGCTGAGATTATAGAAATTTAACCATTCAATATGATCATACAATTAATATTTTGACTACATGAAGTGAATGGCAACGTGAGAGGTATAGTACATCCTTTTAGAAAAAAATGAAGCGTATTTTTTTACTATAGGATACGAATCATGCTAAGCAACACCAGAAACATTTATTTTGCATCAACTTTATTCAATAAAAAAATTATTAAAGTCATAGTGAATGATGCCTCCCAAATCATAGATATAAAAACCAGGAAGCTGGTACTCAACAATGGTAGCATGCTCTAGTCACTTCCTTTCATGATCGACTTCTATGAGGATCTTGTTGTCTCTTCGTTTAGATCATTAATCCAAGCAGTAATATTTACCATTGGCTACATGCTACCATGTATGTATCATAAAAAATTCACGCGTGACCTACATGTACATAGTCGTTCAAGAGAACTAGCACGTAAGACCCTAGATTTTGTCTATAGTAATATCATATATTTTGGAAAAAATAAGATTAATCTTTACAATATATCTCCTAGATTTGATATTTGTCTATATGAAAAGAGCTTATCTCAAAATCGATTTAATTTTGCTTTGATATTTTAATATGGCTTAAAATAGAGCTCAGTTGATTTGCCTTGGGCTTCTTCACTATCATCACAGTGCAGTGCGCATGATGAGCACAGTAATCGCTCACGCTGCCCCACACAACCCTGCAATCCATAATTATTTGTTTTGTAATTAACACAATCATAAAAAAGAGCTTTTTTCAGAAAAACAAACACTACAAGAAATTTTACCTCCTTTTGTAATCGGGCAATGAAAAAACATTCTGATATAAAAAATTGGCCAAAAGATTGAAGAAGTTTATAAAACATCTTCTTAGTTTACACTTCTAATCTCAAAGAAAGTAAATTACTTATGCAGAATATTGATTTTCTTTATAATTATATTTTCCTCAAAATTTCATTGTATTAACATAAACACGTACAATTAAATATACATGCATACATATATTATGAATGCACCTGACCTGTACAAACATATATATTATCACCTTTTGAGCGCTCCATAACCATGGCTCCCAATCACCAACATGTACTGCATGATGTCTTTCTATGACTGTTCTCGTATCTCCTTCCTTTATTTCATATTTCGTCTGACGCCTGAACATATGTAGATAAATATATCTATACGTTGCACGGGAAAATAATTGTATTTTTCCTTCGTTTCTTTGGTCCTTTGGTTTTTTTTATTACGTACTGCGCTCACCTTGCAGAGCTCCTATGCTCCGTCGATCACCTTCATCGACGCCGTCTTCTTTAGATCCGTCTCCACAGACTTCGTCTGATCCTAGATGCAACAATTTTTCAATGATAGATAAGGGAGGGGGGAGAGAGAGACCAAGGCAGGCGAGGCCGATGATGGAGGTGGCCATGGGCCTGGAATGGAGGATGAGGAGGTGGAAGGAGGGGCTGGATCCCTTGGGGAAGAAGTGTTGGAGAGTCCACTGCAGGGCGTAGCTTTGTTGTCAGCTCCATCCGAAGGTAGTGCTCCATGTAATCCTCCACCTCCAACACCACATGCACCGGCGAAACCAGTCGCCATTGCCTATTGGGATCCATGAGAGACTTGTTCGTCATGCACGCCTTCTTCCTGTGCGTTTCCTCTAATGCCTTCAACGTATAGGAATCTAGAGAGTAGTAATTTTTTGTGTGAACTTGCTCCTTTTAAACACCATCTTTGCTATTCATTTTCCAAAAGAGAAAAAAAATTCTAAATTGTTCTATAACTTTACATATTCTAAACTGTTCTTACTTAAAAGGCAAGATGAAACAACACCCGGTTGCATGCACACGTCTAAAGGATAGAAGAACTAATGATGTAGTTATTATAATGGACACGTTTTATTATTATAATTGAGGAGAGAGAATAGAAGAAGGATAAAAGTTCTAAACGGGACTCAGCTTCTTATAAATTGAAAAAAAAATTAAATAATTATCTTTTATTTAATATTTTAATTATTCATTAAAAGGAGTTACAAATGTCTGACATTCAAAGATTAAATGCTATGGAATATTTTTAATGATTCATGAAAAAGGTGTTACAAATGCTATGGAATATTTTAAAATATTCAAAAAATTTAAAACACTTAGAAAAAAGAGAAAATCAAATCCTACGACGAGAAGTACTAAGTATTAAATGGTTACATTAGTTGAATGGGAGTTACATGAAAAAGAAAAAAATGATTTGACAATGGGAGTTACACGAAATAGGAAACCAATTGAAGGAAAGCGATGAAAAGTAAGTACCCAGAAAAAAGATAAAATCAAATGGTGCAATGTGAGCCTCTTCGATATTAGTAACTTTTGTGTCAAATTTAATTTGTTATCATCAAAACATATGATTCAATAATCTCCCCCTTTTTATGATGACAAACTAATTGAACGATAGAGAAGAAAAGGTAAATTGGAAGCATAAGAAATGAATAGTAAATAAGCGCCCCCTACATTCATGCACATTTCACATTTTCTCCCCTGAATAAGTGGCCTTTATGTTGTCATAATATGAAGCAATATAAACATATGACATCAAGTGCTATAGACACAAGATAAATATGAGATATTAAAGTACAGCCATCAAGAAGCAAAATGTTATTATCTTGCTTCCATAATCAACACATCCATCATGCGTTCAAACACTAACATATGCGGCTATAGTCAGTGGATGACACTAGTACAAATAAAAATTGTGAACACATAGCAACTAGCAACTACTAGGAGCACATAGCAGTGTCCAAACTTCTCCCTCTTTTGACATCATCAAAGAGGGAAGCAACTCATCTACATCTCATCGGGACTATCATCATCATGAATCATGGGAGAAATGAATCATTGTGATGCATAGTACGTCTGTAGCGAGCCAACAAGATATGAGTCACTCAACAGTCTATAGCATCCACCTGCTGTGAAAGAACAATGAAGTCGTAGGCTGAAGTCGATGCGGCGTAGTGTGCGAGTCCCTACTCAAAAGGTGCATGCCTTAGAGGCGAACTGGGCTGATGACTAGATCAAGCCTCCTGTATGCCATGAGTATCCATAAGCGCTGGCTCTCCATCAATGGCATCATCTCCATCATCAGTATCCAACCTAAGATATTTTCGGTGCAAAGTTGCTGAGTCAATAACGTCCTAGGGGCGGGGTCGAATGTACTCCTCTCCCGTAGGAATGTCGACATGGAAATGAAGTAAAATCCTAATTATCTAGACTCCAAAATATAATGGGTAATGGTCAGAGGAGACCTTCTGGAGTGATAAAAAACATAGTGGCCAAAATGAAGAAACGATGCATCTCGGATAGAGAGAATGAACGGATGGATATATAATATAATTTTGAAGGAAAAAAACCCTTGAAAACATTGATATTAACATATTAGTCATATGTTTAAATTATATTATATATTTTTTCTTATAAATATAGTTACTGATGGATCACGCCATTGGTTTCCAATCCGTCGGTAATCCCGAAGGCTGTGTCATATTAAAATACTAGTCATATGTTTAAATTATATTGTTGCTATAATATCCCAAATCTAATTTGTATATCATTATATGTTGTAATATTATAACCTATGATTGATGAACGATATGATATATGTGTTCATTCTAATGTCACTTATCAAATTTTTAAAATTTTATTCAATTTAAATAAAGTATTAATATATAATTAATAGACATTCTGTGCTAAAGCATATACTCATATTATTAAGTATGCATATAGTTATTAACATGTAGATTAAATCTCAAGAACCAATCAAATGTTGCCAAGTGTCACCTAGGAAAAGTATGTGTACAAAATATTCAATATAGAAAATGTATGAATAAATTATTTAGGTTATATTACCATAATATATACTTAATAATGAATAATTACTGTCCATTAATAAGTTATTTTGAATGTCAAAATTTTATTGGATAAAAAAGTTGCTCACATGCAAGCTGCCAGCAATCTAGCAGCTTGCCACCTCATGCTTAGCTGATTTTTTCAACCTCTTGCCACCTCATGCTTAGCTGATTTTTTCAACCTCCTTTCTCGTGTGATAAAAATCTAAAAAAAATCCTCCCGTCTCCATTACTTGTTTAGAAATTTCACCTAAATTATCAGATCTTGGCAATACTAATCCTAAGCTAATGGTCCTTTTCATGGTCATCTTTTAGTCGTCAAGTCTTCTCCAAAAATTATGAAATTTCTTATAATTGATCCTCTATGAGTCTACTTTCATTGAGATTTGGAATCAAGTTAATATGATTTCTGTAGAAAAAGTTATGCTCTTATCTTTAAGGTACTATCACTCTGTCCGTCGAAATTGTTACCCGAATTTGTAAATTATGTATTAAATCCAATATGTCATGGAATTATGGAATTATTGGATGATGACAATCTTTCTCATTCAATGAATTCCTAAATAATGCCTTATAAGTTATAGATACAACATGACCTTTGGATTATCTCTATATCATGATCATTAAGGCATAACATTATGCATCTTTGCGATTCTCATAAGTAGCATTCTCAACTAAGCTAGATATCAACTTTCCAATTTGAATCCATACTCTTTCCTAACATTTATGATTAGGAATCCATTGAGGTCTCCTTTAATTAACTATTTGATAATAAATATCATACTTCACTTGTTGTGTTGACCTCACTTCTATCTCATTTTATAATGCCTTAAGAGTAATGTGGGGATAAGGAGGGTTTTGGTTATTCAACCTTAAAATAACCTCCTTAGAACTTTGGTTATTCCTTTCAGAATAACCTCCTTAGGCGTTGCCTTACACCATCAATGCAACTATTCTATTTCCATCATTTAAGGATTTGTGTCATCCCTCACTTTATCTTTGGCTTCATCAACCAATTTCCTTTTGGCATGGGTCAACTTGCGGTCCTTGCCGCAATCCATATCAAAGAAGATCTGCTCAACCTCCTCGATTTGTCTTTCTGCGTCCTCGAAGTCGGCCTTTCCATCGAACTAAGGGGTCTACAATTTTAGGAACCTCTATAGTGTCTCTACGATCATGCCCAAACTACCATGCAAGATTCATGGGTGGGAGTATGCAGTGTAAGCTAAGTGGGATCCATAGATATCCTTATCTCAATCCCATTCAATTGGGGATCTTGGGTCGACTATCTATTTTCTATTGGGCTCTAAGTCTACTTCTCATTAGCCTATGAGCATAGGGTCTGCTGAATGACATGCTACAATCCATTTTTGGGAGCCCATGGGAAATGGTCCGAAAAAGCCACAGTAGCTGCTCCCAAATATCAATAACAATAACCATTATATTAGTGTGAGCTCCATAATCAATATCACAATACAATACTTACTTGACCCTACTTGATGGTTGTAGTGGTTGCTCGTGACAGTTGCACATGGACTCAATTTTATCTATTAGACACAACTAAGAAGTGCCTCTCCTTAGTCTCTGATACCTTCTGTAATGTCCGGAGACTCACGTGACTTTCACGTGCTCAGAGTCATCCCGATGGCGCTACATTATTCTATATAAAATAATTTTTGCAGAATTATAAATTATAAAATGCGGAATTAATAATAACAATATCTAAAAATCCATAATATCAAGAAGCTGGAAATGTCCATGTCTGTACCATATGCTAAATATGCGAAAAAATTAGAGTTAATCAATAATCTAGTAGGACATAATCCTACATCATGTGCAATATCTCTGTTACTGAGCCTGACCACCTACATCACCATCTTTTATCATATCACTTGCATGAATTTAGAAGCAGGGAAAAACTCATGAGTATAAAAATCAATGACAATACAACAACAACAACAACAAAGCCTTATCCCACTAGGTGGGGTCAGCTACATGGATCATACGACGTCATTCCGCTCTATTAGTAACCAAACCTTCGGTATATTATTCACCAATAGATCTTGCTCTATTAGTTCGCCAAGTGTCCACCTTGGCCTCCCTTTCCCTCTTTTAATCGGACTCCAGAATATTTGATCTACTCTTCTTACTGGCGCATCTAATGGTCTTCTCTGAACACGACCAAACCATCTCAAACGATTCTCTACCATTTTCTCACTAATAGGAGCCACTCTGACTCGTTCACGTATATGATCATTCCTAATCTTATCTAATCTTGTATGACCACACATCCATCTCAACATCCACATTTCGGCTACCCCCACTTTATGTTCATGTTGTCCTTTCATAGCCCAACATTCACTATCATATAACACTACCGGTCTTATAGCAGTACGATAGAATTTCCCTTTAACTTTATTGGGTACTTTTCTATCACAGAGAACTCCAGTGGCTTTCCTCCACTTACACCAACCAGCTTGAATTCTATAATTAACATCGTCATCAATCTCACCATCTTGTCTTACAATTGATCCTAAATATTTAAACTTTGTCACTTGAGAAATTATATCCTCCCCTAGCCTAACTTCCAAATCATCTTTAAGTTGTTTATTTATAAAATTGCTATACATATATTCTGTTTTATTCCTATTTAAACGAAAACCCTTTGACTCCAACATATTTCTCCATATTTCCAATTTTGTATTAATCTCTTCTCTTGAATCCGCTAAAAGTATTATATCATCCGCAAATAGCATGCACTTAGGTACCTCCTCTGTGATACTCTCGGTTATAGAATCGATAACTAAGTTAAATAGATACGGACTTAAAGCTGATTCTTGATGTAGACCAATTCCTATAGGAAATTCATTTGTCTTGCCTCCGGGTGTCCTAACTA
This sequence comes from Pontederia crassipes, assembly GCA_030549335.1. NCBI lineage: Eukaryota > Viridiplantae > Streptophyta > Magnoliopsida > Commelinales > Pontederiaceae > Pontederia > Pontederia crassipes. The sequence continues at coordinate 3,544,956 of JAUKPH010000023.1, read as the reverse complement.
GTCAATGCCCCTCGTATATATCTTGTATTACCTTAATATAGGCAACAGTCACCCTCTTCTTTTGCAAGGCTTTCCAAAGTACATCCCTTGGTACCCGATCATACGCCTTCTCTAAGTCAATGAAAATCATATGTAAGTCTCTTCTCCTACTTTGATACTTCTCCATCACCCACTTAGTAAATAAATCGCCTCTGTAGTGGATCTTCCTGGCATGAATCCAAATTGTCTCTCAGAAATATTAGTCTCCATTCTCAATCTATGCTCAATCACTTTTTCCCATAATTTCATTGTGTGACTCATAAGTTTAACCCTCTATAATTTGCACAATTATGAATATCCCCTTTATTTTTGTAAATAAGAACTAATGTACTTAATCTCCAATCATCAGGCATCTTTTTCGATCGTAAAATCTCATTAAATAGTTTACATAACCACAACACACATTTTTCTCCTAAACATTTCCAAACTTCAATCGGTATACCATCCGGTCCAACGGCTTTACCATTCTCCATTTTCTTAAGAACTTCGCTAACCTCCGAGATTCTAATTCTACGATAAAATGACCTATTAAGCTCACATTCACTAACTGTCAAGTCCTCCAAATCACAACGGGAACCTTCACATTCATCATTAAATAGCTTATAGAAATACTCTTCCCATCTGTTCTTAATATCTCCTTCAGTAACTAAAACCTTGCCAACTTCATTTTTTATGCATCTTACTTGATCCAAATCTCTCGACTCCTTCTCTTTATTCCTTGCAATCTTGTAAATCCTTTGTTCACCAGCCTTTGTCCCTAACTCCTTATAAAACCCCTCATATGCTTTAGTACGAGCATCACTAACTGCCTTCTTAGCCTCCCTTTTCGCCAAACGATACTTTTCCCAATTGTCAGAACTATTGTCCAAGTGTATCGCCTTGAAACAATTCTTCTTATTACGCACCTTTTCTTGGACCTCCTCATTCCACCACCAAGTCTCCTTATCTCGTGGTCCAAAGCCTTTTGATTCTCCTAAAATGGCTTTAGCAACCATTTCAACCTTTTTTGTCACATTCTCCCACATGATACTAGCATCTCCTTCTAACTCCCACACACTTTCCTCTAATAACTTACTTCTAAAAGTCTCTCGCTTCTCCCCCTTTAACTGCCACCACTTGATCTTTCGATAAAAAACTGTTCGAGATTTTGTTTTTATACATTTCATTTTCATATCAAGAACTAACAATCTATGTTGTGTAGTCACCCCATGTCCATGAATTACTTTGCAATTAGTACAACGTCTTTTATCAGTATTTCTTGTCAAGAAAAAATCGATTTGAGACCTATGAGTTCCACTTTTGTATGTGATTAAATGTTCCTCTCTTCCTAAAACAAGTGTTGATAATCTTAAGGTCGTATGCTAAAGAAAAATCAATAATAGTTTGTCCTTCCTCATTCAACTCCCCAAAATCAAAACCACCATGAACCCTTGCATGTGGTCATGCCTCTTTACCAACATGTCCATTAAGGTCTCCCAATATAAACTTTCTCGGTTGTTAGTATAATTTCAATCAAACCCTTCATATCTGTCCAAAACTTCTCCTTGAGATGTGATTCTGCTCCTACTTGGGGTGCATATGCATTAATAATGTTCATAGTCTCCTTTTCAATAATTACTTTCACGGATATGATTCGATCCTCAATCATTTTAACTTCCACAACATTCTTCCTCCATTCTGCATCCGCGATAATACCAACACCATTTCTTCCCTTTACCTTATCTGTGTACCAAAGTTTGAAACCATTTAACCTAATCTCTTTACTTTCATCTCCTACCCATCTAGTTTCTTGCAAGCATAAGATACTAATCTTACGCTGGTCCATTACTTATGCCACCTCGAGGCGCTTCCCATTCAACGTCCCAATGTTCCAAGAACCTAATCTGACCTTAGTCTCATGAACTAGCTTCTTTAACCGCCTCCGTCCATTAGAGTGCGGTAGCCCTTGCTCATTTAACACTGCATTCAGACGAGGATGCAGCGGCTCTTGCTCTCTTATCACTGTACCCGAGCGGTACAACGCGTTACTTACGAGTAACGACCTATCATTAACACAATATATTCGTTGATCCATGTTCATGAGATTCGACAGGATTTTACGCTGGCTGTCGGGGCCTAACACAACCCTCCTCCTTTATCCGAGATGAAGCAATAAATAATATAGCACTGGATAAGACAATATAAGGAGAGCTCAATAATCAATAAAATAATATAGCCATAAATCAATAAAGATGATCACGAAAGGGGGTCAATAAATCGATCAATATCATTTAACAATAATCAATTATCAAATATGTCTGATCACTACGACACTGTCCAATTTAACAATTTCAATTCAATTATCAATATCAACGGTCATCGACCAATAACAATTTCTATTCGATTCAATGAGCGGAAGCAAAGCCGATCAACGTCAAAATTCGAATGACCATGATTCAATTTGATTCAATTCTATGTCAATTCAATTCAATTCAATTTTCATTCTTTTCAGTTCAATCTTTGGAGTTATTCAATTCAATAGAGAGCGCTCAGTCAATTAAGGGAAACTTTATGTCTCTTTCATGTAGGTCAGTGGGGGATCAAACCACAATAAGCCGCCCTCTAATAATAGCGCTAATAATAGCTTCATGATGACGGGGGACCATGGCCATCACATGACAACCATAGCTTCCCTAAAGGATGATGTCACATACTTCTATGCACACTATCTGCCCCGTACAATATCCATAATAATATCAATATGGCCCAGGGAGCTTAGAAACAATCGAAGAACATGGAGACCCAGTAATTTCTATCTTTTATCTTGTTTATCCTAAAAACATATCTTTAACAATTTAATTTAGGTTAAACAAGGACCCAATCGAAAAAAACTACTGGATCAATATTATGATATTATGGTTAATCACATAATCAAGTAGAACAATAAGATCAATAATCTCAAGTCAGATATGAAGAACATGATAAGGTCAGATCTGTTAACAATTATGGTCATAAATGGTTATGAACATTAACCATAATAACTATTTATTATATTAACAAATTATCCAAAATTACAATTTTTGTCCCAGAGCTCGGCCCGCGTCGGGTGGAACTCGAGTCGTGTTCGAAAACGCTCAATCTCACCTCGGCCAGAGCAAACTCGGGTGGGGTCAATCGGTTCACCCTCAATCACGCCCGCACTGAACCCGTGCCGCGCCAAAGCACAACTCAGGTTGGGCCAATAGCAATTCCGAATCCAACTCGATCTGGATTCAACGAAATCCGGGCCGGGTTCTGCCGCTGATGAAGAAACGTGTTCCGACGTGACTTTCCGACCACCATAACTATGTCATACGATGTCCAAACTATGCATATGATATCAATAGATTCACGATACAAAGAAGAAGAGGATAGGTTCCATGTCGTGAAAAAATCGACGACATAGGGATTCCCCTACGTACTAAAGTTGGCAGAAAAACCAACTGAATTCTCTCTACCTGCGTGAGTTGTCCGGACGCCGACTTTGGCCGACGATCTCTCTTTGTCCATGTTTCGAAACTCGCGGCCACCACTTGGAAGTTCTTCACCTATATACCAACTTTGAAACCAGCCAGCGTATGCTCTCTAGAATGCCTCGATTCATGTGCAAATAAGAGGAAAGAGAGGCTCGTGGACAGAATTCTGTTTTGGCCAAAAAGGGGTTTCCAGCCACTCGTTTGATGTCTATTTATAGTGCAGGTTAATATTTTCAATTCTATTAGGCCTTGGACTCTTTTAGGATCAATCTTGACCATCCATCATTGATTAATCATTCCATAATTGTTTAGATTAAATTAAATCTGAATTTACTTATTAATCCATATTTATCTTCATAACTATTCTATCTCTATTCAAATTCCATCTTATCTTTCCAACTTATCCCATAATTTCCATCAATTTCAGAATTAAATAATTCTAGAATATTAAATAATGATTTCCAGATATTATAAATGAATAAAATTTATTTTATAAAAATCGGGATCGTCATAGATACACTTCATGCAAATCCTTCTAAAATGCCTCATGAGAAAGAAGAGTTATTTGAGGCTGCTGTGCGACGAGTAGATACATTAGAAGCAGAGCTTATTTCTACAAAAAAGGTAATCATATGTTTCCTACAAGAGGTTTCATTTAAATTTTGTAGGTCCAAGACTTTGAATGTGTAATTACTGGTCTCTACCTATCAAGATAATTTGTTAGATGATGTGAAAAGATAGTATAAGATCAACTGAAATTGTATATCGAAATTATGAAGCACATGTTTATTTTGGACTTCAAAAGTGGAAATTATCACACATGCACATTCACATACGTGAAATGTTACCTTCAAATGCAAACAAAAAAAAAGGAAAAAAATAGATGTACTTTAGTTTTGCATCCTCAGAAGGAAAATTATACTAGAATAATCTTGAAAGTTTATGTGATGCTAAATTTTTTCTATTACTTCTTTAAGCACAACTTGATCCAATTTTATTGTAGTTCAGAGATGCATTCTTGAAATTGTTCATTCAGTTTCTCTTCATATTTTTCTTTGTCATAGTGCTTGTTCTAAATAAGGTTATAGTTCTCAAAGGAGGCTAAATGTGCTCTGAACATGTTTTCCCTGATTAGGCTTAAGCTTTGATGAGACAAGAAGAATTGCTTGCATACATTGACCAACAAAAGGATGCTAAGTTTCAGGTGAGAAGAATTTGAAACTTTGATCAGACAAAAGGATGATATCATTGCCCCTAATGTTTCATCACCTCAACAAATAGATTGAATATACTTGCTCGACTATACCATCGTTGAACATCAAATTGCAGGAGAATCTAGGATATATTTTAAGTATAATCATGTCATGTCAATCTTCTGATTGATAATATTTCCTTTTCTTCTCTGTAGAGGAAGAAATTTTGATTCTGACGCATGGACGCCTCCCTAGTAGCAAATGGTTGTGCAGCCAGAGCCTCCTCACTTTAAAACGTGTAGCTCTTATTTGCGCATCGGGAGCGAAAATGTGAGAGAGAGAGAGAGTGAGAGAGGTCGGAGGAGCATCTCACCTGTAGTTGTCGTCTGCCACTCCTGTGTTCGCCGAAGCGAAGGAGGGTCTGACTTCGAGAGAAGAGGGAGACAAAAAAAGGGGAAAGGGGGAAGGAAAAATTCAAGCAGGATAGGAAAATCTGATCAAAATACTGCGAGATGTACGTTACATCTAGACAGATGTCTTCATGTGAGCAGTTGAATCACATCTAAATGGTCCATATGTCGTTTCGTACACTATGAACACCCTTTGGGTGAAACTTGGTGTAACACCCTAATATGAGCCATTCATTTTAGATCCAGGGCTTAGATTATTTCACAATTTTCTCTCTCTCTCTCTCCTCTGCGCTCTCTCTTTTGTCTCTCCCCTCCGTCGCTCTCTCTCCTCTGCCCTCTCTCTGCTCTCTCCCCTCCGATCATTCTCTTCTCTCCTCCGATCGTCGCCACACATCCCCAATTTATGTTGTCGCCGCCTCCCCTCCGCTCTCCTTTCTCCTCTCCTTTGATCGCCACCCTCGAGTCGATCTGCACCACCGCCGCTGATATCTCGCTTGGTGCCGCCACCGCCACCTCCCCTCCGCTCTCCTTTCTTCTCTCTTCCGATCGCCGCCCCCATCGCCGATATGTGTCGCCGTCGTTGATATGCGTAGCCGATCTCTCGCGTCGATGGGGTCGATGGGGGAAGAGATGTGATCTGCCAATGACTCATATGCAAGCATTACACAATGTTTCACCTAAGGGGTGTTACATCCCTATTAGTCCCATATAATGAAAAGATGGTGAAATTTTGTCAAGTAATGAAAAGATGATTTTTGAACATGATAGAATTAAAAACAAAGTTCCAAGAATTACTTTTATATGTTAAAGTATTGCCTATATAAACTCCTTAGGAGATGGGACAAAAATTAGCGTAATTGTAATTGTCTTAAGTTTATGTCTAATCGGCCATCGCTTTAAAATTTTGTGCGCATTGCGTAATTTCTCTAGTACTAAATTTCTAACACGATTTAACGCTCAAACTTAGAACAACCAACTTTTAAATAGTTTTCAAAAATTTTAACGAGTATTCTATTTGCGATTCAAATTTGTTTTATTTTCATATAATGTGATAAGTGTCCTAATTTTGAAGAATCAAAATCAGGTTAAAATTCATATCATATATAAAGGCAATCTATATACACTTCCTACAATTCGACAAAAAAAATAGTTGTAATCATCATCTATTTACGTATCAAATATTCAGTCATCGTTTGAAAATTTTGTGAGTTGCATGATTTCTCTCATCCAAAATTTCTAACACAAATCTATGCTCGAAATTAGAAGAATCATACTTTTAGTTTCTCTCATGAGCTTACTTTTGAATTTATGCTGAGAGATTATTGCAGAGTCCTAGGTTAAATTACTATCACCTATAAACGGAGCACCTATATAAAATTTCTGAGGGTAGAGACAAAAAATTAACTTAGTTGTGATTCTCTTCTATTTACATCTAATAATATTAGCCTTATTGTGTGTTGAGTAATTTCTCTCATGCAAAATTTGTAACACAAATCTATGCTCAAACTTAGAACAACAAGACTTCTATATATTATATATATATTGTAGGGAGCATTCTATATGTGATTCGGATTTATTTTAGTTCCATATATTCTGATAGGTTTCATATGTTTAAGGGGTTAATAGCAAAGACCTAGTCTAGTTAATTTTTATCTCCTATGAAAGGCATCCTAATTTTGGGTGATTAAATGCAAAGCCCTAGTCATGTTAAATTTTTTATCATTTATAAAGTGTGTTATAAACTCTTAAGAAAGAAATACGAAACGCTAAACGCTACTTATTTTTATCATTTATAAAAAATTAGCATTTGAACCACTAAACGATACTTGAAACACTAATTTTGATGTTGCCAAATAGAGCCTAAGTATAGTTAGGAATTTTGAGATTAAGTAGGGCATTATTGGCATATGAACATAAATATATAAAAATTAAACATGAATGTTTAGAAGATATTACATGCATGTGAGGGTGCATAAATGGAATAATCAAATTACAAGTGAAAGGGAGAAAATCTAGTAAACCTTCTTGAAAAGATAAAGTACAAGGTGGGTAAATTTACAACATAACAAAATGATACTTCTTTTATTTATAGTAATATTTTAAGTAAGTGATGACAATAATTTCTTATTCATATTGCTAGGGTAGAAGCATGATTTTCTTGATTTAGGTTGTAATTGAATATCATAAAATCTACATTTTTAACCTTTTACTTGTTATGTGAAGTTTACATGTCATCTTCGTTCTTTTGTTGAAAATAGATAAATCTTTTGTATTTACATACTTTTATCTTTCAATAGGTACCCTCACCTTTACATGCATGGGGGTGTCCGACAACTGCTCTGGAAGGAGCTTGACATGGGAGTACCTAACGTCGCTGAGAAGGAGAAGCTGAGTAGAAAAAAGATAACATGACAACTTGCCACCTAGATAGGTCCAATATTGGAGATGGATTTGATAACATAATTAAGGCTCAAAAGCTAGAACTTGTAATTTTAATTGAATCTCATGTAAATTCTGTAAAAGTTAAATAGGTCATCCACTGTGGGCGCTATTGGATCGATATCTGCCGTGTGGGATTGGGCGCATCTGGAAGTATTGCCTTGTCCTTGTGTGGGCAGGACACTCAGGTTACCTCTATACTCACTTCCACTCATTTCCTTCGTGCTGTGTTTGTTGTGATAAGTTTCATTTTCTGCTATCATGTGTGTTTGTGGGCCCCCTTCCAAACCTTTGGAATAGGTTGTTCACTTATAAGCTCGGTGAATTTTCTCTTGACTCTAATTGGGGACTTCTACTTCCTCTTGTCATTGGAGGATAAGATGGGTAGCAAGCATCCATCTTAACCGAATCTATTGGCATATTTAGAAATCTGCTTTGATGTAAAGCCCAAGGGCCATAATTACACAAGGTGTAATAATCGCTTGGGTCATGTTAGAATTCACTGCCACCTAGATAGGTTACTAGTAAATAATTATTGAAAAGATCCCTTCCCTGATGTAAATAGAGGAGGATTATAACTAGATTATTTTTTTGTCTAGACTCCTAGAAAGTTTGCACAAATAATTTCGACTCACAAAAAGAATACACCCCAAAATATATGAAAATTATTTAAGAGTCTTGTTCTAAATTTTTTGTGTTAAAAATTTTGTATGAGAAAAAATATGTAACACGTAGAATTTCTAGGTGACGGTTTAATTTTATTAGACATATGTAGAAGAGAATTAGGTTAATTTTTTGTCATGACCCTTTTGAGAGTTTATATTGATTATAAAAATTGTAACCTGGGCAGTACTCTACATTAATCACTCAAAATTAGAAAATCTATAACATATGGAACTATATGACAACAATATAGATTTGTGTTTAGAAATTTTGGTACGAGAGTAGTTACACATGTTTTAAGGCGATTGAATATTATTAGACGTAAATAGAGGAGAATTACAACTAGGTTAATCTTTTGTCTCAACCTTTAAAGATTTTATATACACACTTCCTTTATAAATGATAAAAATTCTATCCTAACTAGGATTTTGTATTAATCACTTAAAATTACAACATCTACAATTATATATGAAACTTAAATAATTCTGAATCAGAAGTAGAATACACCCTAAACATTGAGAAAATTATTTAAACTTATGGTGATTCTAAGTTTGAGAATAAATTTGTGTTAGAAATTTATAAAATTATGCAAGATAGTTGAATATTATTGGACATAAACAACGAAGAATTACAACTAGATTAATTTTCCTTCCTAATAGTTTATAACACACTTTATAAATGATAAAGAATTTAACGTGACTAGGGCTTTGCATTTAATCACTCGAAATTAGGATGCCTTTCATAGGCGATAAAATTTAATTAGACTAGGACTTTGCTATTATTCTCGTAAAAATATGAAACCTATCAGAATATATGGAATTAAAATAAATCCAAATCACATATAGAATGCTCCCTACAATATATAAAAATTATATAGAAGTCTTGTTGTTCTAAGTTTGAGCATAGATTTGTGTTACAAATTTTGTATAAAACAAATTACTCAACACACAGTAAGGCTAATATTATTAGATGTAAATAGAAGAGAATCACAACTAGGTTAATTTTTTGTCTCTACCCTCAGAAATTTTATATAAGTGCTCCGTTTATAGGTGATAGTAATTTAACCTAGGACTCTACAATAATCACTCAAAAACTAAAAGTATGATTCTTCTAATTCGAGCATAGATTTGTGTTAGAAATTTTGGATGAGATAAATTATGCAACTCACAAAATTTTCAAACGATGACTGAATATTTGATACGTAAATAGATGATGATTACAACTAATTTTCTATGTCAAATTGTAGGAAGTGTATATAAATTTCCTTTATATATGATATGAATTTTAACTTGATTTTGATTCTTCAAAATTATTACACTTATCACAATATATGAAAATAAAGCAAATTTGAATCACAAATAGAATACTCGTTAAAATTTTTGAAAACTATTTAAAATATTGGTTGTTCTAAGTATGAGCGTTAAATCATTTTAGAAATTTAGTACGAGAGAAATTACGCAATGCGCACAAAATTTTAAAGCGATGGCCGATTAGACATAAACTTAAGACAGTTACGCTAATTTTTGTCCCGTCTCTTAATGAGTTTATATAGGCAATACTTTAATGTATAAAAGTAATTCTTGGAACTTTGTTTTTAATTCTGTCATGTTCAAAAATCATCTTTTCATTACTTGACAAAATTTCACCACCTTTTGCGCTCCATCGTTCAAAATTGGACCTTATACTTTAACACACACACACACAGGGATTAATAGGGATGTAACACCCTTTAGGTGAAACATTGTGTAACACTTGCATATGAGTCGTTGGTAGATCACGTCTCTTCCCCCATCGACGCGAGAGAACGGCTACACATATCGATGACGGCGACACATATCGGCGATGGGGGCGGCAATCGGAGGAGAGAAGAAAGGAGAGCGGAGGGGAGGTGGCGGTGGCGACATCAAATGAGAGATCAGCGGCGGTGGTGCAGATCGACACGAGGGTGGTGATCGGAGGGGAGAAGGAGGAGAGGTGGCAGTGACGGCACCAAGCGAGAGATCAGCGACGGTGGTGCAGATCGACACGAGGGTGGCGATCGGAGGAGAGAAGGAGGGGACGTGGCGGTGATGGCAGCAAACGAGAGGTCAGCGGCAGTGGTGCAGATCGACACGAGGGTGGCGATCGGTGGAGAGAAGAAAGGAGAGCGGAGGGGAGGTGGCGACAGCACAGATTGGGGATGGGTGGCGATGATCGGATGAGAGAAGAGAGTGATCGGAGGGGAGAGAGCAGAGAGAGGGCAGAGGAGAGAGAGCAACGGAGGGGAGAGACAAAAGAGTGAGCATAGAGGAGAGAGAGCATGGACAAGTAGAGAGAGAGAGAGAGGGAGAACTAAGCCCTTGATCTAAAATGAAGGGCTCATATTAGGGTGTTACACCATGTTTCACCCAAAGGGTGTTCACACCGTGCGAAACGGCATATGGACCATTTAAATGTGATTCTACTGCTCACATGAAGACATCCGTCCAGATGTGACTAGACGAAGAATGATGTACATCTCGCGGTATTTTGATCAGATTTTCCTATCCTGCTTGAATTTTTCCTTCCCCCTTTCCCCTTTTTGTCTCCCTCCTCTACTCTCGAAGTCAGACCCTCCTTCGCTTCGGCGAACACAGGAGTGGCAACCGACAACTATAGGTGAGATGCTCCTCCCGACCTCTCTCACTCTCTCTCTCTCTCATTTTCGCTCCCGATGCGCAAATAAGAGCTACACATTTTAAAGTGAGGAGGCTCTGGCTGCACAACCATTTGCTACTGGGGAGGCGTCCATGCGTCAGAATCAAATTTTTTTCCTCTGTAGAGAAGAAAAGGAAACATTATCAATCAGAAGATTGACATGACATGATTATACTTAAAAAATATCCTAGATGCTCCTGCAATTTGATGTGCAATGATGGTATAGTCGAGCAAGTATATTCAATCCTTTTGCTGATGTGGTTGGTCAATGTATGCAAGCAATTCTTCTTGTCTCATCAAGGCTTCATATAGCCTAATCAGGGAAAACATGTTCAGAGCACATTTAGCCTCCTTTGAGAACTATAACCTTATTTAGAACAAGCACTATGACAAAGAAATATATGAAGAGAAACTGAATGAACTATTTCAATAATGTTTATACATCTCTGAACTGCAATAAAATTGGATCAATTGTGCTTAAAGAAGCAATAGAAAAAAATTAGCATCACATAAACTTTCATGTCTGTGCTACTTAACAGATTATTCTAGTATAATTCTCCTTATGATGATGCAAAATCAAAGTACATCTATTTTTTTACTCTTTAATTTTGTTTGCATTTGAAGGTAACATTTCACGTATATGAATGTGCATGAGTGAATTTCTACTTTTGAAGTCCAAAATAAACCTGTGCTTCAGAATTTCGATATACGATTTCAATTGATCTTAAATTATCTTTTCACATCATCTAACAATGTATCCTGATAAGTAGAGACCAGTAATTACATATTCAAAGTCTTGGACCTACAAAATTTAAATGAAACCTCTTGTAGGAAATATATGATTACTTTTTTGGTAGAAATAAGCTCCGCTTCTAATGCATCTACTCGTCGCACAGCAGCCTCAAGTAACTCTTCTTTCTCATGAGGCATTTTAGAAGGATTTGCATGAAGTGTGTCGATCTCAATTTTTATAAAATAAATAAATGAATATTTTATACATTTATAATATCTGGAAAATCATTATTTAATATCATGGAATTATTTAATTCTAAAATTGATGGAAATTATGGTAAAAGTTGGAAAGGTAAGATGGAATTTGAATAGATAGAATAGTTATAGAGATAAATATGGATTAATAAGTAAATTTGGATTTAATTAAATCTGAACAATTATGGGATGATTAATCAATTATGGATGGCCAAGATTGATTCTAAAAGAGTCCAAGGCCCAATAGAATTGAAAATCCTAACCTGTACAATAAATAGACATCAAAGTGGTGGTTGAAAACCTCCTTTTGGCCAAAATAGAACTCTGCCCACGAGCATCTCTTTTCCTCTTGTTTGCACGCAAATCGAGGTATTCTAGAGAGCATGCGGTGACTGGTTTCGAAGCCGACATATAGGAGAAGAGATTTCAAGTGGTGGCCGCGAGTTTCGGAACGTGGACAAAGAACCCGGCCCGGGTTTTGTTGTACCCAACCCGGATTTCATTGAATACGGATCGAGTTGGATTTGGAACCGGATCGGGTTGTCTAACCCGGCCCGGGTTCCTATTGGTCCGACCCGGGTTGTGCTTCGGCATGGCACGGGTTCGGCGCGGTCGTAAGGGTGAACCGATCGACCCGGCCCGGGTTAATCATACACCCAGACCGGATTTGCTCTGCCCGAGGTGGGATTGAGCGTTTCCGAACACGGCCCGGGTTTCACCCGACGCGGGCCGAGTTCTGCGGACAAAAAAATATAATTTTGAGTAATTTGTTATATATAATTGAATAGTTATTATGGTTAATGTTCATGATCATCTATGACCATAATTGTTAACAGATCTGACCTCATCATGCTCTTCATATCTGACTTGAGATTATTAATCTTATTGTTCTACTTGATAATGTGATTAACCATAATATTAATCTAGTAGTTTTCCTCCGATTGAGTTCTTGTTTAACCTAAATTAAATTGTCAAAAATAAGTCTTTAGGATAAACAAGATAAAATATGGAAACTACTGGATCTCCATGTTCTCCGATTGTCTCTAAGCTCCTTGGGCCATATTGATATTATTATGGATATTATACGGGACAGATAGTGTACCTAGAGATATGAGACATCATCCTTTAGGAAAGCTATGGTTATCCTGTGATGGTCATGGCCTCCGCCTCACGAAGCTATTGTTAGCGCTACTATTGGAGGGCGGCTTGTTGTGATTTGATCCCCCACTGGCATACATAAAAGAGACATGGAGTTCTCTTAATTGACTGAGCACTCCCTATTAAATTGAATAACTCCAAAGATTGAACTGAATAGAATGGAAATCGAATTGAATTAAATCGAATCGATTTGAATGGACATAGAATTGAATCGAATTAAATCATGGTCATTCGGATTTTGGCGTTGATCGGCTTGCCTCCGCCCATTGAATCAAATAAAAATTGTTATTGGCCGACGACCATTGATATTGATAATTAAATTGAAATTGTTAAATTGGACAGTGCCATAGTGATCAGACATAATTGATAATTGTTAAATGATATTGATCAATCTATTAACCTCCTTTCCTTATAATCTTTATTGATTTATGGCTATATTGTTTTATTGATTATTGAGCTCTCCTCATATTGTCTTATTCAGTGCTATATTGTTTATTGCTCTATATTTAGCATTGTAGAGTCATGGACATTTCCAGCTCCTTGATATTATGGATTTTTATATATTATTATTATTAATTTTGCATTTTATAGTTTATAATTCTACAAAAATTATTTTATATAGAAAAGTGTAGTGCCTTCGGGATGACTCTGAGCACGTGAAAGTCACGTGGGTCTCGGGACATTACAGAAGGTATCAGAGCCTAATGAGAGATACTTCATAGATGTCTCTAATAGATAGAATTGAGTCCATGTGCAATTGTAATGAGCAACCACTGCAGTCATCAAGTAGGGTCAAGCAAGTAATGTATTGTGATATGGATTATGGAGCTCGCACTAATAAAATGGTTATTGTTATTGATGTTTGGGAGCAACTACTATGGCTTTTCCGGACCATTTCCCACGGGCTTCTAAGAACAGATTGTAGCGGGTCATTCAGCAGGCCCTATGCTCACAAGTTAATGAGCAGTAGACTTAGAGCCCAATAAAGAATAGATAGCAGACCCGAGATCTCCAATTGCATGGAATTGATGTAAAGATATTTATGGATCCCACTTAGCTTACACTGCATACTCCCACCCATGAATCTTGCATGGTAGTTTGGGCATGATCGTAGAGATACTATAGAGGTTCCTAAAACTTTGAGAATGCAGAAGGATAAATTAAGGAGGTTGAGCAGATATTCTTCGAGATGGATTGCGGCAAGGACCACAAGTTGACCTATGCCAAACGGAAACTGGTTGGTGAAGCCAAAGATAAAGTGAGGGATGACACAAATCCTTAAATGATGGAAATAGAATAGTTTCATTGACGATGTAAGGCAACGCCTAAGGAGGCAATTCTGAAAGGAATAATCAAAGTTCTAAGGAGGTTATTCTAAGGTTGAATAACCAAAGCCCTAAGGAGGTTATCCCCACCTTACTCTTAAGTCATTATAAATTGAGATAGAAGTGAGGTCAACACAACAAGTGAAGCATGATATTTATTATCAAATAGTGAATTAAAGGAGACCACAATGGATTCCTAATCATAAGGTTAGGAAAGAGTATGGATTCAAATGGGAAAGTTGATCTCTAGCTTAGTTGAGAATGCTACCTACGAGAATCGCAGAGATGCATAATGATATGCCATAATGATCATGATATAGAGATAGTCCAAAGGTCATGTTGTACCTATGACTTATAAGGAATTATTTAGGAATTCTTTGAATGAGAAAGATTGCTGTCATGCAATAAATGATAAATAGTTATTGGATTGATTAGTAGTTATTGAATCGTCATTCCGATCAGGGATTACGATGTAGTATTAGGCATGGACTGGTTGTCCTATTACCTACATTGTCGAGAAAAAAGATAGTGATCGGAGCACGCCGCTAAAGCAGGGCAAGGTCATCATCATAGGCACGCCGCTAAAGGAGGGCAAGGTCCTAGTATCAGCTATCAAAGCCCAGAAGTTATTGAAGAAAGGATGTCGAGGATTCTTGGCAAGTGTGATTAAGATGGATTGGGTTGAGATAGACCGAGATTGTATTGAAGAGGTGAAGGAATTTTCGAACGTTTTTGCGGATGATGTCTCAGGACTACTATCACGATGGAAGATCGACTTCCGCATCGACTTAATGCCGGGTACTTCACCCATCTCGAAGGCACCATATAGAGTAGCTCTAGCAGAGATGTTGGAATTGAAGACCCAAATCCAAGAACTGTTGGATAAGGGGTTCATTAGACCGAGCATCTCCCCACGGGACACTCCAGTACTATTCGTGAAGAAAAAGAACGGATTTGTACGATTGTGCATAAACTATCGGATATTGAACAAGGTCACAATAAAAAATAAGTATCCGCTGCCAAGAATCGATGACCTGTTCGACCAATTGTCTTCGACTATTTTCGAAAATTGATTTAAGAAGTGGCTACCATAAGTTTCGGATAGCTGACGACGATGTGCCGAAGACAACCTTCAGGACAAGATATGACCACTACTTATTTCTAGTGGTGCCATTTGGGTTGGCCAATGCTCCGGTATCCTTTATGGATTTGATGAACCAAATGTTCATGCCATATCTAAACAAGTTCATGATTATTTTCATCGACGACATTCTAATTTATTTGTCGAGCGCAGGGGAACACGAGGAGCATCTACGGATTGTGCTACAGACCCTGCGAGAGCACAAGTTGTACGCTAAATTTTTAAAGTGTGAATTTTGGCTGGAAGAGATAATGTTCATCGGGCATATCATCAGCAATGATGGAATATCAGTGGATCTTGCCAAAGTGAAAGCAGTTACCAACTAGAAGCAACCAAAGAATGCATCAAAAATCAGGAGCTTCCTCGGCTGGCAGGATATTGCCGAAGATTTATATAAGATTTCTCCAAGATCGCGTCGCCACTGACAAATCTCACAAAGAAAGGCGTCAAATATGAATGGTCACAAAAGTGTGAAGATAGCTTTCAAGAGTTAAAGGAAAAATTGACGACGGCGCATATTCTTACCATACTTTTAGGCCAAGGTGATTATGTGATCTACAATGACGCATGTGGCACCGCTTGGGGTGCGTCTTGAAGTAACATGGAAAGGTCATCACATGCGCATCAAGGTAATTGAAGAAACACAAGAAGAACTACCCGACGCACGATCTCAAATTAGCCGTTGTGATCTTCGCCCTCAAGGTTTGGAGGCACTACCTCTACGGAGAAGAATTCGAAATTTTCACAGATCATAAAAGTCTGAAGTATATCTTTTCCCAACGTGATCTGAACATGAGTTAAAGGATATGGATAGAGTTTCTGAAAGATTACGAGTTTGCCATCAGTTATCATCCTGGAAAAGCAAACTCAGTCGTTGATGCACTCAGCAGAAAGTGGATAGGTTCACTCGCATGCATGAGGGTCGATTCAACAAAACAGCCCATTCATCCCCATCAAATGAAAGCAGTCCGTCGAAAGCTCGATGAACATTTATATTGAGGATGTTATCCGACTACATGGAGTGTCAGTCTCCATTGTGTCGGATAGAGATCCACGATTTACGGCCAAATTTTGGCGAAGCATCCAGAGTGCATTTGGAACGAAGTTAAATTTTAGCACCGCGTTCCATCCTCAGACGGACGGGCAGTCTGAGCGCACCATTAAGATATTGGAGGATATGCTCCGAGCGTGTGCATTAGACTGTAGTGGTAGTTGGGACACTCATCTCCCACTAATTGGATTTGCATATAACTACCACTCTAGCATTGGCATGGCACCCTTCGCAGCCATGTATGGAAGACCATGTTGCTCCCTCATCTGTTGGAGTGAAGTGGGAGGATGACAATTCTTATCAGAGGAAGTATTAAAGCAAACTATGGAGGATGCAGAAAAGGTTGGTCTCACTAGAGAAAGATTGAAGGCAGCATTCACAAGGCAAAAGACTTATGCTGACAAGAAAAGAATAGAGCAAATCTTTAAAGTTCATCTCATTAGAGAAGATCGAGTGATGCTGAAAGTTTCTCCAATGAAAGGAATAATGAGATTCAGCAAGAAGGACAGCTTATAGAGATATTGGAGTACTAAATTAGACATTTGAAGAATAAGATGATACCCATGGTAAAGGTGGGTTGGACATATCATAGAGATGAAGATACCATTGGAAGATGAAATGAGAAAGGATTTTTCGGAATTGTTTAAATAGATTGATGTAATTTTCCTTAAACAAATTCGAGTACGAATTTATTTTTAAGGAGGTTATGATGTGACGATCCTAATTTTTATAAAATAAATGAATAAATATTCATTTATAATACTGGAAATTATGAAATTGATGGAAATTATGGAATAAGTTGGAATGATAAGATGGAATTTGAATAGAGATAGAACAGTTATGGTGGTAAATATAGATAAATAAGTAAATTTGGATTTAATTAAATCTAAATAATTATGGGATGATTAATCAATTATGGATGGCCAAGATTGATCCTAAAAGAGTCCAAGGCTCAATAGAGTTAAAAATCCTAGCCTGCGCTATAAATAAATATCAAAAGGGTGGCTGGAAACCCCCTTTTGGCCAAAATAGAATTCTGCCCACGAGCCTTTCTTTTCATCTCATTTGCACGTGAATCAAGACATTCTAGAGAGCATGCGATGGTTGGTTTCGAAGTCGGCATATAGGAGAAGAACTTTCAAGTGGTGATTGTGAGTTTCAGAATGTGGACAGAGAGAGATCGTCGGCCAAACTTGGCGTCTGAACAACTCACGCAGGCAGAGGGAATTCATTTAGTTTTTCAGCCAACTTTAGGTACGTAGGGGGAATCCTTATGTCGTCAGTTTTCCACGACATGGAACCCTATCCTCTTCTCCTTTGTATCGAGAATCCGTTGATATCATATGCATGGTTTGGACATACATAATTATGATGGTTGGAAAGTCACGTCGGAACGCGTTTCTCCGTCAGTGGCAGAATCCGGCTCAGGTTCTACTATGCCCGGCCCGAATTTTGTTGAGTTGGATTCAGAACCAAATGAGGTTGTCTAACCCGGCCTGGGTTCCTATTGGCCCAACCCGGGTTGTGCTTCAGTGCGGCACGGGTTCGGCGCTATCATAATTGAGGGTGAACCGATCGACCCAGCCCGGGTTTGCTCTGGCCGAGGTGAGATTGAGCGTTTCCAAACACAGCCCGGGTTCCACCCGATGCAGACCGAGTTTTGGGGACAAAAAACATAATTTTGGGTAATTTGTTATATATAATTGAATAGTTATTATGGTTAATGTTCATGATTATCTATGACAATAATTGTTAACAGATCTGATCTCATCATGCTCTTCATATCTGACTTGAGATTATTAATCTTATTGTTCTACTTGATTGTGTGATTAACCATAATATTGATTCAGTAGTTTTTCTCTGATTGGGTCCTTATTTAACCTAAATTAAATTGTTAAAGATAAGTGTTTACGATAAACAAAATAAAAGATAGAAACTACTGGGTCTCCTTGTTCTCCAATTGTCTCTAAGCTCCCTGGGCCATATTGATATTATTATGGATATTGTACGGGGCAGATAGTGTACCTAAAGATATCAGACGTCATTCTTTAGGGAAGCTATGACTGTCTTGTGATAGCCATGTTCCCTCACCATCACGAAGCTATTGTTAGCGCTATTTTTGGAGTGCGGCTTGCCGTAGTTTGTCCTCAACTGGCCCACAAGAAAGAGATATGGAGTTTTCCTTAATTGACTGCGCTCTTATTGAATTGAATAACTTCAAAGATTGAATTGAATAGAATGTAAATCGAATTGAATTGAATCGAATAAAATTGAATGGACATAAAAATGAATCGAAATGAGTCATGGTCATTCGGATTTTGGCATTGATCGGCTTTGCCTTCGTCCATTGAATCGAATAGAAATTGTTATTGGCCAATGATCATTGATATTTATAATCAAATTGAAATGATTAAATTGGATAGTGCCATAGTGATCAACATAATTGATAATTGATTATTGTTAAATGATATTGATCGGTCTATTGACCCCCTTTCCTGATCATCTTTATTGATCTATGGCTATATTGTTTTATTGATTATTGAGCTCTCCTCATATTGTTTTATCGAGTACTATATTGTTTATTGCTCCATATTGTCATTGATTTATCTAGCACTGTTGATTATTGATTATCGTTATGGTTAGACTCTACGTACTGAGTATTTTTATACTAATGAGTTTTTCCTTGCATCTGGATTAATGTAGGTGAGATAATAGAAGATGGTGATGCAGGTGATCAAGCTAAGTGACAGAGATGTTGCACATGGTGTAGGATTATGTCCTACCAGATTATTGATTAGTTTTTATTTTTCCGCATATTTAGCACGGTGGAGTCATGAACATTTTCAGCTCCTTGATATTATAGATTTTTAGGTATTGTTATTATTAATTCCACATTATATAGTTTATAATTCCGCAAAAAAATATTTTATATAAAAAAATGTAGCATCTTCGGGATGACTCTGAGCACGTGACAGTCACGTATCAAACCTTACAGTATCAATTTTTTTCCTTCAGCTCGCCCAACCTTTTAAGAACAGATGAAAGAGGAGGTCAAAATTTCTCCTTGGGTGTAGGGTCAATGGCAAATTCGTTGTGGTAAGTATTAAAGATGGGAACATTGTTTGGGAGCTTCCTGGTCACATGACTAGATGCTGAATGGAATATTGCGTATACCGTCAGGATAACTGCTGCAAATCCATGCAACTATCTGAGCTTCAATTCCCTCGGGATGCCTACTTAAGACCCCTATAAAAAATGCACACGCCATTAACAATGTTTGATTGTTATATACAAGATTGTTAAGTTCGAGTTTCTACCTAAGTTTGTTTTAGGGGGTGGACTTGTATCATAAATTTGATACGTAAATACGTACAGTCCAGATACAATAGTAATTTAACCATTTTTATTTTTAAAACCACTTTAAAATATATCAATAAATACATAAAAAATAAAATAACATGAATGATTAGGGAATAAAATGTCACAATTATAAACTTGCAAGAACATTTAAATTCAACCATCTATTTTAAATTTGTCAAGATAAAAAAAATATAAATTCAATTGAAGTCTCATAAGTTAATATAATGAAATTAATAAATTTAGAAACAAATAGATAAATGTATAAAAATAGTATAGTTTAATTTTTTATTTAAAATAGTATTATTTTATTGCCATTATTATACTTTTCTATATATTTTAATTTATTATACCATTTGATACAAATAAATAAATATACAAACATTAATATAGCCTAATTTTTTTTGTCTAAAATAGTATTATTTTATTGTCATTGTTATTCTTTTTCTGTATATTTAAATTTATTATATTGTTTTAAACAAATTTAGTATGATTATAAATAGTAATGAAAAAAACATTTATATATAGTTTACATCGTAAACAAATAGATGAATAAAAAGCTTATTAAGATGGGAACATTATTTGGGAGCTTCCTGGTCACACCACTAGATGCTAAATGGAATATTGCGTATACCGTCATGATAACTGCTGTAATCCATGCAACTATCTGACCTCGAATTCTCTTTACTTAAATCAAAGAGTTGAAAGACCCTGTAAAAAAATGCACATGACATTAACAATGTTTGATTGTTATATACAATATTGTCAAGTTCGAGTTTCTACTTAAGTTCATTTTAGGGGGTGGACTCCTATCGTAAATCCGGTACGTAAATATGTAGAGTTCAAATACAATAGTAATTTAGCCATTTTATTTTTGAAACCACTTTAAAATATATAAATATATACATAAAAATTAAAATAACATGAATGATTAGAGAATAAAACAATTATAAACTTGCAAGAACATCAAATGCAATCTATTTTAAAGTTGTCAAGATCCAAAAATATATACAAATTCAATTGAAGCCTCATTAGTTAATATAATGAAATTAATAAATTTAGATACGAATAGACAAATGCATAAAAATAGTATAGTATAAATTTTTTATCTGAAATAGTACTATTTTATTGACATTATTATACTTTTCTATATATTTTAATTTTATACTATTGATACAAATAAATAAATATACAAACATTAATATAATCTAATTTTTTTGTCTAAAATAGTATTACTTTATTGTCGTTATTATCTTTTTTTTGTATATTTTAATTTATTATACTGTTTTTTAAAAAAATTAAGTATCATCATAAATATTAATGAAAAAAACATTTATGTATAGTTTACATGGTAAACGAACAAATGAATAAAAACTTGTTATATACAAGGTTGTCAAGTTCGAGTTTCTACCTAAGTTCGTTTTAGGGAGAGGACTCGTATCGTAAATTCAGTACGTAAATTCGTAGAGTTCAGATACAATAGTAATTTAACCATTTTTAGTTTTAAACCACTTTAAAATATATAAATAAATACATAAAAATTAAAATAACATGAATGGTTAGAGTATAAAATTTCACAATTATAAACTTGCAAGAACATCAAATGCAATCTATTTTAAAGTTGTCAAGATCCAAAAATATATATAAATTCAATTGAAACCTCATTAGTTAATATAATGAAATTAATAAATTTAGATACAAATAGATAAATGTATAAAATAGTATAGTTTAAAATTTTATCTGAAATAGTATTATTTTATTGCCATTATTATACTTTTCTATATATTTTAATTTATTATACTATTGATACAAATAAATAAATATACAAACATTAATATAATCTAATATTTTTGTCTAAAATAGTATTATTTTATTGTCGTTATTATCTTTTTATGTATATTTTAATTTATTATACTGTCTTATTTTGGGGATTAATTCAGGGTCCAATCAGTTTGTAATTCCTATCATCTGTTAAAGGGAGTTCATATATAAACTCCCTAGAGGTCAGATAGAGACTCATCCTTGTAATCATCATTATTCCATAACAAAGAAAGCCGCCGCTTCCCGAAGACGTAACCCGATTTAAGGTGAACCTCGTAAATCTCCGTGTTCCTCTGTGTTCGTGCGATCCTTCTCTTCCTCTTTTCGTAACATAGTCTAATATTTTTGTCTAAAATGATATTATTTAATTGCCGTTATTATTTGTTTCTGCATATTTTAATTTATTATACTCTTTTAAATGAATTAAGTATGATTATGAATAGTAATGAAAAAAACATTTATGTATAGTTACATGTTTAACAAACAAATGAATAAAAACCTTATTATATACAAGGTTGTCAAGTTTGAGTTTTTACCTAAGTTTGTTTTAGGGGGTGAACTCGTATCGTAAATTCGGTACGTTAATACTAATATTTTAGGTATCCTAATATATGTCTTAAATTCAGGTCAAATTGGGTTTAATCTTTTATTATTGAGTCATTAATAATAATAATAATAATAATAATAATAATAATAATAATAATAATAATAATAATAATAATAATAATAATAATAATAATAATAATAATAATAATAATAATAATAATAATAATAATAATAATAATAATAATAATAATAATAATAATAATAATAATAATAATAATAATAATAATAATAATAATAATAATAATAATAATAATAATAATAATAATAATAATAATAATAATATGAATAAATTAATAAGAAAAACCTCATCATATACTCAGTGATGTTTATGGGTCGGGTTTGACCCGACCCGACCCGTCTAATTTTGATCGTATCCGATCAACCCATCGAGTGGTCGGGTGATCCAAGTAATATTATTTTCTTTTTAATTTTTTTTTCTTTTTTTATATTACTTAATATAAAAATATTATATACTATTTATTTAAAAAGCATAAAATAATTTGTTAAACATTTAAATATTATTTTGCACATTCAAAATATATTATTTTAATATTTTTACACAAAATAAAAAATAAAATTTAAGATATATCTACGGTGAGATTATGGGAAGCTTCTGAAGAAAAAATTCCAAACAATATATATTCTCTTGAGATGATTTTGCAAGATGAAAACGTAATTTTGTGATTATTTCCATTTGTAATCTTTATCTTATTACATTTTTAGTTTTCCTTAAGCTACGTAGAAACTCCTCCATATAAAATGTGATGTATATATATTGCCTCTATGTCTATAGTATTATTTGAAATCTTATTTTATTATTTTATGTAATGAAAATTTTCAATGCTATAATAATATGGTCAAACTACGTGCAAAGTCAACTACGTAGTAAATGCACAATGTGACATTATTTAAAATAAAAAAATTATTAACAATATTATCAATGATATTTCACCATTTTTATGAATATATATAGACAATTAATGTGATTAACCATGCGCTTTGCATAATCTTACTTCTTTGTCAATAAAATATTTGAGGGAAATTCAATCAAATCATTCTTCAAATATTTATGAGTAAAGCACAATGTAATTCAAATCATTGCAATGACTCCTCAGCCGAGCGAATCTAAGTCCACACCTCTTTAAATATTTTTCAATCTTTACTTCACATTTTCTCAGTGTTGCTGAGTCCTTCTTTCGTTCTTCTTTTTTCTTTATTATGTGAGACTTTCTTCATCTTTTATCTTTCTCACATAACATTAGCATCTTAACTTCCATTCAATGTTTTAAGACACATCTTAAGCAACCCAAACATGATAATAATAGTGAGACATTTTATTTCTAATATGCTTTACAAATACATACACTTTTTTATGAGTGACTTATTTCTTGACAAGCATATACATAAATACAAGACTTTACTTCATGGGATTTGGTACCCTTAGAGCACGTACATAAGGTATAGGACTTTACTTATCATCTTTACTTTATCTATAATAATCCAAAATTTTGGGCCAAGGTATTTGATCCTTTTGACCAAAGCTCTAATGTAAATCCTATATAAAGAACCCACAACCTTATTAATCCTCAAAAATCTTGCCGTCAATTCCTCTTCTCTCTTTTTCTTTTGGACAATCTATCCATGAAACATAAATGTTTTAAACATTAGTAAGATATTTTACATCATTAAACATTCATTTATATAAAATTCCTCATCAATCAATAACTGCAAATAGGTCTGTCACAAGCTCTCATTGTCGTTACACACACCCAAGCATAACATGTCTTAAATGTAATGGGTTCACACTCGTAATGGGTCATAACCACCAGTAATGAGTCATAACCACCGATAATGGGTTATTACACCACCCTTTATAAAACCTCTTCACAATTAACTTTTAAATGTGTGTGAAACTCCTCGAAATGGGTCATAACTTGGTGTGAAATGTGTAATGGGTCATGACTCACACCCTCTAATGGATTGTGACATTAGCTATAATCGGCCATCACATTTGTAATGGGTGTGACACTCGTAATGGGTCATAACAATATCATGGGTTTGAAACTCGGGGACAAAATAGTTTCACACACAACTAATCTTTTTGTCTATTATGGTTGTGACGGCATGCCATGGTCGTGACACAATTTTCAAGAATGTGATAGGAACAGTTTCCTGCTTCAATCACGAGTGCGACCGAATATTTTTTCTGTGAAGACCATTACCATACTAGTCATGCCCATTACGGAGGCCCAAGACCTAACACTACAAGAAAACTACGAATTTGTGATGACATTTGTTTATGGACTAAAATTCTTCATAATTTTTTACGACGTTAGTGACAGTGAGGAAAATCCTTCCAAAATATTGACGACCAAAATGTCCGTCGCTAGTACCAATGGAAAATTCGTCGATAATTTATCAATAGTGGTCGCCTTCGATATGGTGCGATCCATTAGTAACAATATAATTTAAACATATGACTAGTATTTTAATATGACTGTGCCTTCGAGATTACCGACGGATATTATAATATCCATTCGTTCATTGTCACCGTATCCGAGATGCATCATTTCTTCATTTTGGCCACTATATTTTTATCACTCTAGAAGGTCTCCTCTGATCGTTACCCATTATATTTTGGAGCCTAAATAACTAGGATTTTACTTCATTTCGATGTTGACATTTCTATGGGAGAGGAGTACATTCGACTCCACCTCAGGGACGTCATTGACTCAGCGACTTTGCATCAAAAATATCTTAGGTTGGATACTGATGATGGAGATTATGCTATTGATGGAGAGCCAGTGCTTATGAATACTCACGGCGTACCAGAGGCTTGATCTAGTCATCAGTTCGCCTCTGAGGCATGCATCTTTTGAGCAGGGACTCCCACACTACGCCGCATCGACTTCACATGGAGCCTACGACTTTATTGTTCTTTCACAGTAGGTGGATACTATAGACTGTTGAGTGACTCATATCTTGTTGGCTCGCTATAGGCCTACTATGCATCACGATGATTCATTTCTTCTGTGGTTCATGATGATGATAGTCTTGATGAAATGTAGATGAGTTGCTTCCCTCTTTGTTGATGTCAAAAGAGGGAGAAGTTTAGATGCTACTATGTGCTCCTAATAGTTGCTATATTTGTTAGTTGCTAGTTGCTATGTGTTCATAATTTCTATTTTTGTACTAGTGTCATCCAACTATAGTCGCATATGTTAGTGTTTGAACACATGATGGATGTGTTGTTTATGGATGCAATGTAATAATTTTTGTTTCATGATTGGCTGTACTTTAATATCTCATATTTATCTTGTGTCTATAGCTCTTGATGTCATATGTTTATATTTCTTCATATTATGACAACATAAAGGCCACTTATTCAGAGGAGAAAATGTGAAATGCGCATGAATGTAGGGGGAGCTTGTTTACTATTCATTCCCTATGCCCCTATGCTTCCAATTTACTTTTTCTTCTATATCGTTCGATTAGTTTGTCATCATAAAAAGGGGGAGATTATTGAATCCTATGTTTTGATGATAACAACTTAAATTCGACATAAAAGTTACTAATATATACTTAAGTGGTGACAATGCATGTGTAAGATTGACATGACTATATTTGTAGAATAAGTCGCAAAGTTAAAAGATTAAATAGAAAAAATTTGTACTATTGGATGGATATCGAGTAGAAATACACCGCGAAGACGACGATCGATGGACCGATTGTGGCATGGGTCGACCAACCAATAGAAGAACAAATTCCACACATGACGCAAAGATGTTTGATGGTTTGGTCGTGGCCCTATTCTACCGATCAACTCAAAAAATGAATTCAACAAATGTCACGACCATGATGGTCAAAGAACCGGTCGAAGGACTGGTCCACCGATCAACTCAAAGAACGAATTCAACAAATGTTGTGACCATATCGGTCGAAGGACTGATCGACAGCCCATACAACAAGAAAATGCGCAACGATCATATTGACCGGTCTATAAATGTGGTTGACCAATCTTAGACTGAAGTAGTAACAACTAATTTTTAAGACAAAATTTATGAAAGACTTTTTGGAAGTAATCAACACATGAAGAAACTTATAAAAAGAGTACCCAAGCCTGAAAAACAATTATCCAAGCAAGAGAAAACACTCCGGAGCTCTACCTAAGTTCAAAACACTTATTGAATCAAAAGTTTGCAAATCATTCCTTTCTCTTCCATATTTTAAAAGTGAGCATTAGTTGTAAAAGAAGTGAGTCAAAGAGAATTCTTTAGGGAGATTTACTGAAGTTGAGAGCTTCTTGTAAGAAGAGGTGTGTCTTCCCTTTTGAGCGGAGAAGAAGACATGTGGTGTAATTGTTTTCTCCCTAAAAAAAAGCTAGTGAAACTCCGGTGGTCTCGAGGATGAGAAGTCGGAGCGGACGTAGACCAACGAGTCGGGCCAAACCTCGTTAACATCGTGTTCTCTTCATTTGCTCCTTATCTCTTATTTGCTCTTTATCATTATTTACTTATGATCGGTTTTATCAACTTTCTAAAATTGATTTCACGATAGGATTTTTATACACCAATTCACTCTCTGAGTGTTTTTGGTCCTACAATTAGCATAAGTTTCCATGTGACGTTGTAAGATAAATATTTGAATATGTACTTTTTTATGTAGACATTATGAAGAGCATAACTTGAGTTCTATGAGATTGCAATTTCTTAAAACACACTAAATCATTGCATGTTATGTATATTATTTAACCTAATAGTTTATTTGCGTAAGCTTTTGCTATATTCCGTTATGTGTTTAATAGATATTTTGCATCTTATATGACATAATATGCAAGAAATTTATCCTTTCTTAAACCCTATCCGACCGCCCAACTACTCCTCCTCCGCCGCAGCCGGCCGTCGCTTCCGCCTTCGCCTCCACCTCCAACCTCCTCCTTTCTATTGCCTGTCCTCTAGCCTGTACTCTGGTTCTGTCTCTCGCCACCATTTCCCCTAGCCGTTGGTCGACCGCCGCATCCGAGTCCAGGCCATCGGAGGCAGGTTTCAAGGGGTCGACGAGACCTTCCAGCGTCAAAGCGCGACGGCCGCGGCGCGGCCCGATGGCAGGTTTCGAGGGGCCGACGAGGGGACTGGCAGGTGAGGGTGACGTCAGGCCCCTTGAATCTCGCCACCATTTCTCCTGACCGTCGGCTGACCGCTGCGGCACTTTGGCGCTCGAAGGTTCTGGACGACGCCCTCGAGCCCCTCGAAACCTGCCGCAGGTGGCCAGGACTCGTTGGCCGACTGATGCGTATGAGATGATGTAGCAAAATAAAATCGCTAGCAAGTGCACTAGTCGCTCAAGTAATATAGTAATAGGAGTAAGAGTGTCGAACCCACGAGGAATATTATTAATTCAATATCTGGATTTATAAATTAATAAGAGAGGAAAAAATATGGATTTTTGGAAAGAGATTTTATGAAATAAAATAAAGAAAATAAGATAAAGATAAGATAATGATGTTGAAGTTAGGCCTTAGGATGAAAATAAATCAGGATAAATATTTGAACCATAAAATATAAATTTAATCTTTAAAGATGGATTAGAAATTTTTCCAAGTTATTAATTTACAAGATTAACATCACAGAGTCCACAAACTGGTAATTCTACTATTTAATTCGGTAAATCAAACTATCTTAAATTTAATCAAACCTAAAGTCCCACAAACTGGTATTCGTCGGATAAGATTAAAATTAAGATGCATTAATATGAAAATCCTAGACTATTAATCACTCCACAAACTGGTATAGATTAACAAACCACATAAACTTGATTCTCCACACACTAGTTATCAAATTTATGTCAATTATTAATTTCACATAAAATCAATTAATTTAATTAATGAATTATGAAATTAAATAGTCCACAAACTGGTAATTACTCAACTCAGAAATCCAAGTAATTAAATTAAAAGCATTAAGCACAATTAACTAATTGATCAGAAAAGATTAAAACAAATAATATAGGGTCCAAATAGTTTCCCTTCAATAATAATCTCCTAACATGAAATAAATAAAAATATGGAGTTCATCCTAGAAATTTTGGAGAGATAATAACAAAATAATAATAATTGGAAGAATTACACCCAAATAGATAAAAGTCGAAGCTTCGGATCATGGGCAGACAGTCGGGCAGCCTCTCGGACTTGATTAGGGTCGCGATCAACTTCCAGCCGTCGCACCTCTTTCCTCTTGGTCGTAGCCTGCAGACTCACGACTTGTCGTGGAAGAAAACCTGAATTTCAGAGCACACCTTGAAACGACGGATTCTTCATGTATTTATAGGGTGCGGACGGCCTTCAATTTGATATCGGCCGTAACATCGTACGGTTGACTTTAAAATTATGAGATAAACTCGGCCAACACGATAAATCCTTTTTATCATTACGCCCAAACTTATCTTTACTCCCTTTGAATCTCGACCAAAACAACATTCTTTTATCTTTACGCCCTATAGATCTCGGCCGTAATAAAGAATTAAATCTTGTTATGCCCAAAAGATAAAATCATTTAATTGTTACTCCTTTTGAATCTCGGCCAAAAAGTGATCATCTTCATGCCATTACGCCCAAAAGATAAAATTCCTTTTATCTTTACCCCTTTTAATTTCGGCCAAAACGTCTTGGGGGTAAAGCCAAATCTTGGCCGTAAGAAATAAATTCTTTATCCTAATATCAGCTTTTCGTGCAAAATAATTATCAAAATTTAGTTAATCCATCCACAATTAAAATATTCAAAGAATTAATAATTAAAATTGATAAATCCGGAATTACGATTAAAAGTGACTAAAAATGATGCATACCATGATCAAATTACAGAAAAATTAATTAAAATAATAATATAAAATATGTTGTATTTTGCATGCATCAAACTCCCCCAAGCTTAAAGTCTTGCTTGTCCTCAAACAAAAATTCAAAGCAAGGCTCAAGAAAGTTCCATCATAGCCTCCACATTATCAACTGACTAATTTTCTCACAAAATTCTTCTGCACACCTACTACTCAGTATCTCACCATTTTCCATGCACTTAGCTTCATAGAGGTTCTGAATGCTACACAAATTTAAACAATCTCAAATTCAGCCTTGCAGAAAAATAAATTGTCTGTCAAATAATAGTATTAATATTGAACACATAAGTACTAATTGAGCTTAAAACTTTTTCTTTTTCTTTTTTTTCAACTTTATTTTCAATCATTTTAAAAGTTCTAATCTTCAAGCAGGATTGCACAAGGAAGTCCATGTAGCAGGCTTTGGACTGATGACTCCCAGACCATATGGCCTTAGGGCAACAGGTGATAAGGCACCCCTCGAGTTTACTTGCCTCAACAACCAAGGTTCTGAATGAAGAGTTCAAACTTAGCCATGATTCAGTACTCATGTGCTTCTCTATATTCCACAAGATGGTCCTTGTAGCAGGTTTTCGATCGACGGATCTCAGAGCAGTTGCCCTTAGGTCGCCAGGCATGAACCCCTACGGATCTAATTACCCGAACGCATCTTGGTTCCAGATAACACTTTTGTACCTACACATAACTTTATTCATCATTTTTTTTATTTGTTGGGGTTTAACTAACCCTTCTTTTTTTTATAAGCTCAAAAAGTACTTGATATGGTCAATAAGAAGGCTACTACTAATCAAGACTTAAAAGAAATAAATAAAAAATGCATGAATATGATTTTGTCGTCTAGTCATTCATAATTCTACTTAGTATGGGCACATAGTCTATAAGTTTGATATTGAAGTAGCAAGTGATAAGAAAGAAAAGTATTCAAATTTCATCAATTAACGACATGTCTTTGAACTTTTTACTAAAAGATAATTAAAACAGTAAGACAAGAGTTTGTAAGATGGTAGCAAAAATAAATGCATGCAATGGTATTTTTTAGAAAATTTTCAAAATTTTCAATTTTTTTGGATTTTTTTTTACAAATATATGCAAACATAAGCAAATAAAAAGAAAGAAACATGCAATGCATGGAATGCAAACTCCCCCAAGCTTGAACTAGACACTGTCCTCAGTGTTAAGCCAGCTAGGAAAAGTGATACATACTTAAATAAAAGGGGAAAAATAAAGAAATGAAAAATAACGAAAAGGGAAAAGACACAACCGGATTTACTGTCTGCGGGGTGGCGATGGTGGATGGTAGCCGAGATTTCCTTGGTGCATATGATACTCATGGATGCGCCTCGTCATGCGCGCATGCTGATTATGAAGGGATTCGAAGCGACCCTGACGATCATCCATATTTCTAAAATCAGCTCGAATGTTGGTCAACTCTTGTGCTTGTCGAAGTTGCTCTTCCTGAATAGCGTGCAACTGCCCTGCTGACGAAGTTGCTCTTCTTGAAAAGTGTGAAACTCCTCTGCTTGACGAAGTTGTCCATCATACATTGATTCCCATAAGTTTTACATGGAAGCATAGTCAGGCTGAGGTGGCGGAGGTGGATAGTAAGTCTGCTCTGGGGCTGAAGTAAAAGTGGGCTCCAGTGCTATATAGCGATTCTGCACAGGTTCTTGTAAAGGGGCATATACTTCCATCGAGTCACGTTCCTCATAAGGAGTAGAAGGTATGAACGAGGAATCAGAAGAGCTCTCTTGTGCTGGAGATGGAATCGGAGAAGGCACCGGCATATAAGGTGAATGGACGGATGTGGCATATTGGGAAGCTGCCGGTGATGCAGCCTGGAATCCTTGTGGCTGTTGAAGGTAGGGTTGTGCTGCCGCATAATCATTAGAATCAAACTAGGAGAAAGGTTCATCCTGGTGTGGTTGTCCGACAGAGGTAGATGGTCCTGCAGATGGAATTACTGGAGCTATGACCTGCCTAAAAAGGAGCCAATTATTTGGATTAATTGGCGTGAAAGCATCTCGATCTGAGCAGGGCACCTCCTGATTCTGGCTTTTAAAAATAAAAACTTTGATCCCTGACTTGTTGGTCTTCACGAGACCCTTAGCCTGAATGGTCCTACGAGAGAGGTGGGTGTTTCCTGGCACAGCTTTGAGATCATCCAAGTCAAGTTGTAGGTACTGAGCAATAGGTGTGAGAAGGCACCCATATTAATGCTACCGCCACGATGAGTAGTGCGGCACTGGAATCGACGAATGAGGAAGGCACCCACATTAACAGGAGTTCTGTGAAGCATGCTGTGGATGAGATATAACTCTCCTTCTGAGACGGCACCATCATTATCACTGCGTCCACTTAAGGTGTTGCTTAGCATGCGATGGACGTAGCGCAAAACAAGATTCTGAATTGAGCTATCTTTAGCGGTGTTCCAAACCAATCGGTCTTCTTCTATTATCTATTTTCAAAAAGTTTCAGCATCAAAGTCAGCAGGTACAGAAAGAGATCCATGGTTGGGAAATCCATAGATATTATTAATCTCTCCTAGAGTGAGAGTAAATGGCCGTCCATAAAGTTGGAATGAAATGCAGGGCTGATCATAGTTCCTGCCATCTAAATTAAAGACTTCCAGGGATGAAAGAAATTCCATAATTAGTACTTCATAAGTTGGCCACCAAGAATGCACAAAGTCAGATAGTCCAATTTGAGAAAATAATAGATGAATATCTGCAAGTAAATTATACTCCCTCAGCAATTCAGTATTTGAAAATCTGGTGGCATGAATTCGAATCTCACACATCCGTTCATATCGAGCTTGATAGTCCGGCTTAGTCCAATAATAATCTCTGGGGTAGGAGATTAATTGTGAGGGTTGTGGGGCCGACTGAGCATTCGGATGTCGTCGTTCGTGACGTCCCCTCTATATATTAGCAAATCGCCTCATCTTGATCTGGACAAAAATCAACAAAGAAAAGGTGTCGGCTCGATGGAAGCGGCTGAGGTTTCGACCGTAGTATTCGATGAAGAGCTGAAGGTCGGAGGTGACTCGGCCGTAAGGAACTGGTTGATGAAGAACTTCGGCCGTAAGGAACTGGTTGATGAAGAACTTCGACCGTAATTGATGAAGCTCGGCCGTAAGAAGTAGAGGACACTTTGGCTTCTCGTTCGTCCGTAAGTCGATGAAGAACCTCGGCCGTAAGGAGAAAAGCTCGACCGGAGATTGGAGTTTGGCCGTAAGAGAGCGGAGGTGCGTGGTGGCTTCGGCCGTAAAGAAGATGGTATCTCGGTACGCGGTGGCTCGACCGTAACGCACCCGGGGCGTAATGGGGTCGTCTCCGGTGTGGAAGACCGGCCGTAAGGAACAGGTGGAACCGGGAGACTTCGGCCATAAGGAATAGAGGTTCGGCCGTAATGCACAGGGCGTAATGGTGAGAGGCGGTGCGCGGTGTTGAGGCTCGACCGTAACGAAGAAAGGGCGAGACGGTGGTGATTGATCTGCAACATACGAGAAGGGGTAAGATTTTATAGATGAATTTATGGGGGTAATACCTGTTCCGACAGCGCGCAGTGAAGGGTCAAATCCGGGCGTAAAAGCAAAAGCATGCATTTTTTTTTCGATTGGACTTGTACATGCAGATGTTAGAAGCTTCTGTCTTGTCATTCTTGTTCGTGGTGTGATCGCACAACACCTCGGCCGTAAAAAAGACATCTGGCGTGGTCATCTATGTAATCCTCAGCCGTAACGAGGTGGCAGTGTCTTGTCATGTCCGTTGGAGTCTTTACGGAGTGGTCATCGAGGTGATTCTCGGCCGTAAAGAAGATGGCGTAATAGTATCTTGTCGTTTCGCCTTGTGTTTCCCAATGCATGGTGCATTGCTCGGTCGACGTATGATTATCCGAATTCCGCTCGGTGCACAGAAAGAAATATCCATTAGATGACTCGTTATAAAATAAAAATAAAATTCCTAATTAAAATTAAACTACCTCCCAAACTAAGATATTAATTAACAACTAATTAGAGTAATCTAAAAAAAATAAAAATAAATAAATAAATAATAGTTCTGATTTATAGTTGTCAGCTTGACTTAGTTGAAAATCAAGGCCTATTTTGCTCTTCCCCCCTTGGATTTTTCTCTGTGTTGCTTGGGAGAGAGCCCGGTGTACGTCCAGTCAGTTGTGCCACCATCTGACCAAGTTGTCTTTCTAGATTTCGAATGGATGCATCCTGACTCGTGGCTCTAGATTTCATATTCTTTTGCAACGCTTGCATTGTGTCTATGATCTGTGCCATCATCTCCTGCACTCCAGCATTACGTGGCGGCCGTGGAAAAAAAATAATGGAGCTGAGCTGGCAACCAATGGGAGACGCCGAACAGTCGACATCCACGGCCTCCCACTTCATCTCCAACGGCCAGAGATAGCCTTGGCAGTGGCGCGACAGCTGGGGAATCCTATCTCCATTGCTCTCCCAGCCCTCGGATCGCCGGACCTGTCCATCACCTCTGTCGACGTTGAGCTCCGCCCAGAATGCAATCTCCCACCGACGTTGACTCTCTACGCTGGCACCGATAGCTTCACCCTCAAGCTGCATTACTCGGATGGTGTCGCATCGTGGGCTGAGGTGGTCGCTGGTCACCCTCTACAGTCAACATGATCCTCTGCTGCCCAGACGCCGGTCGCAGGTCAGGCGGGCCCGACAATGCACAAGCAGAGCACACTCAAGAACTGTACCCTAATTCAAAATCTTAACCAACTACTTAACCCAACCCACCCTGATGCGGACACACACTCGCAAGTTGACTCAACCGCCTCCTACCTTGAACTCAATAACCCAAATCTCCAGGACCCAATCCCACCATCCAGTGCAGCTGAGTGCCACCACCTTCGTGCCCACTCTGAACCTGCTCGCCGAGCCCACCTGCGATCCCAACTTTGAGCCCAAGCTGACTCGAATCCGAATCTAACCATCCCCCTCCTCTCGGCGAGCCTGTGAAGTTGCCCTCCCACCCCCGCATTGGTGACCAGTCGACCCCACCCCTCTCCTTTCCTTACTGACTCACTTCAGTCCGACAATGCACCGGTCATCCCCTCGACCACCGCCACCATGCCTATAACCCCATCTTTGTCAGCTTTGCCCCTTCCCTCGACCCAAGCCAAACATCTCCAGTCCCACCACGGTTCACACCACCCACTATCACTAGCATCCCAGAGATCATCCCGGTGACTATCACACCCGCTGACGATGATCCAGTAACTCAGCGCCGTCGGCCTGCACAGGCTGTCACGCCGCCAGCAGGACAGCTGTCGCTCACTCAACTACCTCTGCTACAACCGCAAGAGAATTTGCAGCCGTCCGTGCAGTCATCATTGCCACCTCCTCCCCAGCAGCCTATGGTGGGGGATGCACCGCGGACCGTGTGGGACCTGCTGATTGCCGATGACAAGGAAGTTGGAGTGCACCTCTACGCCAGGAGGGCGGACGGGGAGGTTCGCCCAGGTGTAGATGCTGCCGGCCTCCGCCACACTCGACGGTGACCACCAAAAAGGGGAGTGGCCTTACACCAACCATTACAGCAGCTGCTCTCCCATTCTAGGAGCAGCCACAAGAGACGCTCAGCGCTGCCACAGCCAGCAGGCTAGCAGCCGAACGCACAACAGTCACCGCCGGTAGAAACACAGCAGTTGGCCATGCAGCCTTCTTCGCCATCGCCCCAGCAGGCAGTGGTGGGGGGTGCTCCGCAAACGGAGCCAGATCTGCCGACCACCGCTGAAGTTGTTGAGGAGGGGCACCTTCTTGCCAGGTGGATGGATGAGGAGGTTCGCCTAGTTGCGGAGGCTGCCGGCTTCCGCCACACACGCCGGCGGCCACTAGCAAGAGGGGTGGCCCCATTAATAGGAGAACGACCTTGATGAGTCAATGATGCTAACCATATGGATTGTATGGGCCAACATTGGGAGCGGCAGATGGGTGGGAAGTGTTTGTCTTCCTCCCCCTGGATGGCGGTCTTGTGATTCCACATGCCAGAGGCACCCACAGCGGATGAGCACTGTGTTTTGTTCCCTTTTGATTCGGAAAGAGGTGGAGAGTGAACGACGCTCGGGTCAATTTGGTTAGGAGAGATGTCTTTTTGTTTTGAGTGCCACCACTTTTCCTTTTTGTTTTCGGAGCGGGGTTGGAAGAGAGATTTTCTGTCTCCTTGCTGCTATCCTTTGAGAGCCTACATCTCTACAATATTTCCATTCCACAGTTATATATATAGATGTGTGGATGACAACCACAACTCTGGGATTCATCCTTTTTTCTCCTCAAAAAAAAAAAACCTTGTCTCTTTTGAAGTAGCACATCCAAGTCCAAGTCACGGGAGCTAGTACTCTCGGATTCGTTTCTTAGAGTACCCAATTTGGCTATGTTTCATCTATCCTGCTTTCTCTTAAGAAATGGATTGGCTCTAGATAATGGGTTGTTGAGATTGTCTGAAAAAAAGAGCATTGAAAACTTGCTCTATTTATTTCTGTAAATTCTTAAAATCACCTACGTCAGGAAGTTCCTTCTGCCTCATTCATGAGCTTGTCTAACTTTCGTTGTCTATATTGCTGACGCGGCGTTAAGAATGAATTCGGTATGGAAATTTAAGTACAGCCAAGAGCAAACCCTAGGCCCGATGAATGGTGTTCTATTGCACCGTGCAAGTATGCCTCTGATATTCTTGAAAGATCTGCAGAAAATAAACGTCGATGTCGCCGGTTCAAGCAGACGATAATCGACAAATAAACTAGCAGGAATTTACCAGCACCTTAGAAGAAATCCAAGGTCAAAATGCACACGAACTCAGGAATTCATAAAACTCTGAACTAGAACTTTAATTAAAGAGATAATAATGTCTTTAACTCTTATAAGTTAGGCCAATATATAGGGATTCCCAACAAGCAATACTATTAGTACTAGGACTCCTATAGCAAAAGGAAAATAGAATCCCACCAGCATTAGGACTCTTATAACCTAAGAGAAATAAACTAATAGGAAATAACAATCCTAATAGCATTAGGACTCCTAAGAAAAATAAACTAAAAAAGAAATAACAATCCTATCAGCATTAGGACTCCTAACAGATTCTTCAAATCTGAATCAAAGAAGTTGTTGACCCCTAGAATTCTGTACAGCAGCAGAATTCTCTCTTTTCTTGTCAACAGGATCTACATCAGGCTCCCCTGCTTGAAAAGAGCTCGACCCCGAGCTTGGTAATAGCAAACCTGGCGAATGGTACATAAAGAGATCTGAAACATTGAAGGTAGATGAAATTCCCAAGTCTGCTGGCAGGTCGATGATATAAGCATTATCATTGATACGCTTCAAAACTTTGCAAGGACCAAACTTCTTGTTCATCATACTATTAAATGCAAATTCTGCTTGTGAAAGTATTGTATCCCATTGTTTTGGTTTGTCACCTGATAAGGTTCGAATCAAGTTGCCAAGTGTCCGGTTATCGACTTCTGATTGGCCATCAGCTTGAGGGTGGCATGTACTACTAAAGTTCAAGGTTGTATCAAATCGTTTCCATAATGACTTCCAAAAATAAGATATAAATTTTGAATCTCTATCAGATGTGATTGATTTAGGTACCTCATGAAGTCTAACGACCTCCCTGAAGAAAATACTTGCATGGGATGAAGCGTGCCATTTTGAAAAACGGTCAACTACTGATTTCCCAATGAGAGATTTGAGTATGTGGTTCATTAGTCTGTTTATAGCTCTACTATCAACACACATTCTCCATGTGCCATCCAACACACATTCTCATGTGCCATCCTTTTTTGGTACAAGGAGTGCTGGTACTACGCATGGAATCATGCTTTCTCGAACAAATCCTTTCTTTATTAATTCATCCACTTGATTTTGTAAAATCTGATTTTCTTTTGGACTTAATCGTTAGTGGGGAAGGTTTGGAAGACTTGAACCTAGTATTAGATCAATATGATGGCAAATGTCTCGCATGGGAGGTAATCCTTCAGGTAATTCTTCAGGAGTGATGTCTTTGAATTTTGAAATTAAATTTTGAATTGTCTCTGTAGTGTGTTCTTGATTTGGAGGAACCTCCCCTATGCACATAAGTGCATAAGCCTTTCCACGGTCTTTTACTTCAGAAATGAACTCATTTGCCCGTTCAATCAAGTAGCTATTCTTCAAGCTATTTTCTTTAATTACTGAATCATGCTGTAATGGTAATAAAGAGATGCGTTTTCCGTCTTTAGAAAACTTGTAGATGTTGTCTCGC
The DNA here is from genome assembly GCA_030549335.1 of Pontederia crassipes. Lineage (NCBI taxonomy): Eukaryota > Viridiplantae > Streptophyta > Magnoliopsida > Commelinales > Pontederiaceae > Pontederia > Pontederia crassipes. The sequence continues at coordinate 3,507,438 of JAUKPH010000023.1, read as the reverse complement.
CCTAGATGGGTTGCATTAACATCAAATTGCCAAGGATGACTCAAGATGATGTGGCTTGCATCCATATCCAATACATCACATGTGACCACATCCTTATAACTCTTGCCAATTGATAAAGATACCTTACACAATTGTGTAACTTCTTTGCTAGTGCCTTTACTAGTCCAATTAACTCTATATGGTGAAGGATGAGATTTTGTTTTCAATTCTAATATGTCCACCATTTTTTTTTTTGAAACCATGTTTTCAGAGCTCCCACTATCAATAATGACTTTACAATGTTTACCTTTCACCGTGCAACGGGTTTGGAATATTTCATGTCGCTGAGGGTCCTCTTCTTTCCTAGGAATTAATAATAGGAGTTGCACGACACTCGAGAGATGTTCTCCATCTTCATATTTCTTCTTCAATATCATATTCATCATTAGCCTCTTGATCATCAGTTTCTTCTTCATCCTTTATTATTCGTGTTGAATGGAGTGTTGGACGTTGTGGGCACCGTTGGATCGGTGGCCTAATTGTCTACAACGATAGCAAACAATAGAATTGGACTTCTCATATGAGTTAGAAGTCCTCTTAGCATTATCAGCACCCGCAAGTTTTGATTTAGAGCAGGCTAAGCTTTTGTCAGCATTTTCAACCTCTTCAATTGTAGAAAGTTTTGATGAATTGCAGGCACTTGCCATAGTCTCAGCAGAACGAAATTGTGCCTTGGCTCCTCGTTCTAGTTGACGTTCAGTAGTTTCTGTCAAGGTGATTGCAGTGTCCATGGTGCTAGGAGTCTGCATTTCTACTTTATCTCTGATATTCGACCTCAAACCGTTCAAGCGTCGAGCCACCTGTTGTGGTTCTAGTTTAGCCAAGTTGTTGTGACATGTTAGACGATCGAATTCCGTTGTATAATCTCGCACTAGCCTTCCGCCCTGTCTACAATATCGATCCCGCAACAGTAGCTTCATTTTCCTCTAGCTCCGCATTGGTTGTTTATTTTTTTGCACTTGCAAAGATTGAATTTGCTCCCACCATGCAGAAGCCCCTCCTTTTAAACGATATGCCACCAATTTTGCTTGCTTATGTTTTGGGATTTCCATATATTCAAAAAATCGTTCGACCTTCGAAATCTAATCCAAAAAGTCTTCAATGGGTAGATGACCATTGAAGTGAGGTAATTCCATCTTCATCCTAAAATCAGGTTGTTCGTGTGCAAAATTTCTTCTTGGTTCAACAATTAACTCTTCTTCACTATCGCTGTCCACCGAAGAAGTGGTTGTTCGTTGTCGTCGATTTTCTTGGGTTGCTTCTGGTTGGACACGTGTGTGAATAGGACCTTGATTCATAAGCAATTTTTCGATGGCAGTAGTAAGGAGATCTACCTTTGCTTCTAATACTTCAAACTCTTTTCTAGTTGGAATATTAGCCATGATCTCTTCCTCGCTCTAATACCACTTGTCGCAGCGTTAAGAATGAATTCGGTATAGAAATTTAAGTACAGCCAAGAGCAAACCCTAGGCCCGATGAATGATGTTCTATTGCACCGTGCAAGTATGCCTCTTATATGCTAGAAAGATTTGTAGAAAATAAACGTCGATGTCGCCGGTTCAAGCGGACGATAATCGACAAATAAACTAGTAGAAATCCACCAGCACCTTAGAAGAAATCCAAGGTCAAGATTATGCGCACACGAACTCAGGAATTCAGAAAACACTGAACTGGAACTTTAATTAAAAAGATAATAATGTCTTTAACTCTTACAAGTCAGGCCAATATATAGGGATTCCCAACTAGCAATACTATTAACACTAGGACTCCTATAGCAAAAGGAAAACAGAATCCCACCAGCATTTGGACTCTTATAACCTAAGAGAAATAAACTAATAGGAAATAAACTAATAGGAAATAACAATCCTAATAGCATTAGGACTCCTAAGAAAAATAAACTAAAAAAGAAATAACAATCCTATTAGCATTAGGACTCCTAACAGATTCCTCAAATCTGAATCAAATAAGTTGTTGACCCTTAGAATTCTGTACAGCAGCAGAATTCTCTCTTTTCTTGTCAACATGATCTACATCAATTGCAGTGCCTGGAAGTCTGGAATATACACAGGCAAAACAATTTTCAAATGCAAAAGAACTTGATGCATTGTGGTTTTTTTATTTTAATGTTTAAGATCCATTGGTTTAATCTATGTATTGGGCTACTATCATGCATTATTTCTTTTGTCACGAGTTAACTGACAAAACCATTTCTTGCACCAGGTTGCTGCTTAAAACCATTTTTGGTAAAAAAGAAAGAGTTAGCTTTCTTCCATGTTACTACATTGCTACCTGATTTACTAATGTTCAAGACAACTCAATTTAAATGTGCATGCTAAGACTTGTATCTATCTGGCCACTAATGTGGGAGTCACAACTTCAAATGTTGTCTGTAGTTAAGTGAGTGGTCTTCACCATCCTATCTCTAATCAAGTTTTTATATAACAGGATCCATCAGTGCCATTTTCATATTATCTTTTATGAAATCTAATTTCAGTGCTGGAATTTTGCTTTATGGTTTATTTTATTTTTTTCATTGTTTGTTTACATGTGAATTTGCTAACTCACTATTTTTTAGTCATTCGTCAGCATCTTTTTTAATTCATTAGTTTGACAAGTTTATTATGGTTTCTTGCAGCTAAGCTATTTTCAATACATCTATAGGTTATAATGCTACCACATTTCCTGCATAATGTTCAATCAACCAAATGTCACAAAAATGGGAGAGAATCATGCTATTACTCATCTTCATTCCAAAAATGTTTCAGGTGCTCCGTTGTTCATCTTACTCTAAGAAGGTAAATTTATATCTACGTAGTGATATATTTTGCTGGCATTTTTTGAATCTAGGATGCATGATTCTCATTTACATTGTGTGGTAGAAATATTTGTGCTCGTCAAGGGCAATACCATATCATCCGCTGGAAACCTGAATTTCTTTTCCTATGGTACTTCAGTTCCAAGTATTCTGGTATCTTAATTTCAAATGTTATTCATCTAATTTCTTTGATTATCCCCTGTGTTTTATATGAGCCTAACCAATGATAGTCCAACTAAAATATTCTTTTGAAATATGCTCCTCATTTTCATATTCTTAAATGATACATGTATATTTTCTTATTTTTCCTATTGTTAAAGAAATGGTTCCGAAAGATATTCCACTAATAAACCCTCTAAAGATGATAGATACATTTAGTGATAAAGTTGCCCAATATTAACTCACTGTTGTTTTGTGTACGATGTTTTTGCATCCTACGTTGAGTGGCTTTTAAATAACTTTACCTCCTTAATAAGTTTTTATGTAAATATGCTCAAATTATACTAGATATCCAAACCTGCCTGCTAGTTGTTAAACATGGTGTTAACACATGGAATGTACCTATTTTAAGTCTCTGCACATAATTTTCCACCAAATTGGAGGTATGAATATCAGAATTCAATGATGTCTATACCCCATCAACGCATAAAGGAAACTGAAAGGGTTTTTAATAAAAATGTAATGCCAACAAATCTGGTAGGTCTCCTCTTCTTAGTAAAAAACTGAATTTTTAATTTAGAGAAATGTAGTTCAGTGAACTCCTTATATTGTAATTAAGTTGGTCATCAAACATTTTCCTTGCAAACTTGATAAAACGCAACCTTCTCTCTTTTAAAGATCATTACCAAACCAAATTGGTTGGCTCAGGTGGATAGCACGTCCAAGTCCATGTCACGGGAGCTAGTACTCTCGGATTCATTTCTTAGAGTCCCTAATTTGGTTTAGTTTTATCTATCCTGCTTTCTTTTCAACAATGGATTGGCTCTACATAATGGGTTGTTGACCTTGTATGGAAAAAGAGTATTAAAAACTTGCTCTATTTCTCTTTGTAAATACTTAAAAATCACCTATGTCAGGAGGTTCCTTCTGCCTCATTCATGAGCTTGTCCAACTTTCGTTGTCTATTTTGCAGTGCACTCGAAGTTTGGAATATACACGGGCAAAACAATTTTCAAATGCAAAAGAACTTGATGCATTGTGGTTTATTTATTTTACTGTTTATGATCCATTGGTTTAATATATGTATTGGGTTACTATCATGCGTTCTTTCTTTTGTCAGGAGTTAACTGACAAAACCATTTCTTTGACAAGGTTGCTGTCTAAAACCATTTCTGGTAAAACAGAAAGAATTGGCTTTCTTCCATGTTGCTACATTGCTACCTGATTTACTAATGTTCAAGGCAAGCCAATTTAAATCTGCATGCTAAAGCTTGTCTCCGTCTGGCAACCAATGTGGGGACGAGCGAGACGGGTAGGGGAAATTTGCTGAAGCGTCTGACTACATAGGGGAATCACATAGCGTATATCAGGCTTCCAACTGCACTAGCGTATGAAACCCGAGATATGTACTTCTCTGTTTCTGAATTTGGTACAAAAGCAATAGAGAGATGAACATTTGCAGCTGATGGAGTATTCGAAGGCTTCGCTTCAGACATTCCAAACTTGGATAAAATCTCCTGAATATAATTTTTTTGAGATAAGAAGTGTCTGTGTGTGATCCCTTAGAATTTTCATTCTCAAAATTTTTTGTGCCGTACCAAGATGTCAAATTTTGCACTTAGAAGTTTTTTCAAATTCTGAATGTCTGACATTTTCCTAACAACAATGAGCATGTCATTAATATATAAGAACAGATAAATGGTGAAGCCATCTTTCATCTTCTTATGATAAACACAACAATTATAAGGACTTCGACTGAATTCTTATTGATCATGAAGCTGTCGAACCTCTTGTACCATTGTTTGGAAAACTATTTCATGTCATACAAAGATTTTTTTTAGTCTGCAAACTTGATCTTCCTTTCTTGAAATGAGATTCTCTATGACTGGCTCATAAGAATGTCTTCTTCAAGTTCTCCGTGGAGGAAAGTAATCTTCACATCTAGTTGCTCAAACTCTAGATTCTCTGATATGTTATAAGAGCAAGCATCCTGTTGACAACAAGTGAGAATATCTTATTGTAGTCCACATCTTCTTTCTGACTATAATTTTTAGCAATTAGTCGTGCTTTATATCTTGTGCCTTCAATTCTTGGAATTGCAACTTTCTTCTTCAAGATCCATTTACAGTCAACGGCCTTTCTGTCTTTAGGCAACTTAACCAATTTCCAAGTCTGATTCTTGTGAAGAGATTTTATTTCCTCACTTATAGCAGCGATCCACTATTCAAATTCAGCACATGTGATGCATTCCTATAAAAGGACAGCTCTAGGGACTCCACCTTTTGAGCTACCTATAATGCATAAGCAACCATGTCCTCAAAGCCATATCACTGAAGAGGATCTACTTCTCTACGAGGACGTTTAGTAACAATTGACTCCTCTTCAGGTTGCTCATCGATTCATGTTCTGATTCTGCTTTTTGATGTGATTTTTCAACATCATCTCCAACTTGAGTGACTTCAACCTCCACCTATTTATTAACACTCTCTTCAGCCTCCACCTTCAACTGAAGCATTGATTCTTCATTAAAGGTCACGCCTCTGCTGTGGATGACTTTGTGTTCTGAAGGAAATCAGATTTTGTAGCCCTTCACTCCTACACCATATCCCATGATAGTATGCTGGACAGTTAGAAACTTTTAGAGCAAGATTTTCTTATCATATTTCAAGTGGAGTCTTTAGATCAATTGCAGTCGCCGGACTCCGATTCATCAAGTAGCAAACTGCATTAACAGCTTCAGCCTAGAACATCCTGTTCAGGTTAGCATTAGAGAGCATGCACCTTGCTTTCTTCAGAAGTGTTCTGTTCGTTCGTTCTGCAACTTCAGTTGTGGAGTTTCTATGACTATGCAATGCCCGGCATGCCTTCACCTTTGTAGGATCCTTCCTTGGACATGATTGGGTGTTATTTCTATACATCACACTGCCGCATGCCGTTATTTCTTCTCCCTTTTTGTTTTCCATTGCCGCTGTCTCCACCCAGCTGTTGCCATCCTTCCCTGCTTCTGCTGTCGTCACTCTCTCTTCAGGTTCCCCTCTCTTCCCCCCTCCCTCCCTCTCCATGCATACCTCTTCCTGCTCGAGAGCATATGGAGCCCCCAACGCTTCCTACCAATGAGTAGAAGGGAAAAAAAATAGAGTTTAGGGTTTAGGATTTAGGGTTAAAGAATAAATACTACTGTGAACTTGGGCTTGGAACGACTGGGCTTGAGGGTAGTGGATTGGGTTGTAAGAGTTATAACAAAATCTTGGAGGATTATGCCTCCAAAGGAGCTGGCTATTATAGAAGATTTGTTAGAGGCTATGCGTCTATAGCTGGACCACTGACATATTTACTACAAAATGATGCCTTCAAGTGGAATGACAAAGCAACAGAGGCTTTTAAAAAATTAAAGGATGCATTGGTATCAGCTCCAATATTATTGTTATCCTACTTCTCTAAACAATTTGTGGTCGAAACCGATGCTTCCGGATATGGAATTGGAGTTGTTTTACTACAAGATAATCTATCAATATGTTATTACAGTAAGAAGTTAACTTCTAGGATGCAAAAGGTTTCGATATATGTCAGAGAACTTTTGCTATTGTGGAGGCTGTCAAGAAATGGAGACACTATCTATTAGGTCACAATTTCATTATCAAGATTGATCATAAAAGTTTAAAGGAGATAGTGACTCAAGTAATTCAAACGCCTGAGCAACAACAATTTTTAGCCAAGTTAATTGGCTATGATTATTCAATATTTTACAAACCCGGAGTAGAAAATAAGATAGCTGATGCATTATCAAGACAATTTAGCATCGACAAACAATTTTGTGGACTAACTATGCCAATTTTCAATGTTATTGATCGGATTAAAGAAGAATATAATAGCAATGCACAACTGCAAACTTTGATAGAGGAAGTTCAAAATGGCAATTCTGTTAGCTCAAATTTGGTGGTTAAAAATGGTTTGCTATATAAACAGGGATGAATATTTATCTTGGCTTCTTGTTCGCTTATTCCTATGTTACTTGAAGAGTTTCATTCTACTCTTGTAGGTGGGCACTTGGGGATTCTCAAGACATACAAAAGATTAGCAGCTAAATTTTTTTGAATGGAATAAAATCAACAATTGAGAATTTTGTGCGGAAATGTCTGGTAAAATATTGTACTCGGTTTGTATAGCCTCTTCCTATCTAGATAGAGTATGGGAAGATATCTCAATGCCTTTGTCACTTCTTTACCAATTTCAAATGGATTTACAACAATCTTTGTAGTAGTAGATCGATTGTCTAAATATTGTCAATTAGGACCTCTGCTACACACTACTCTGCATCCAAAGTTGCCTGACTATTTATCGATATAGTGGTCAAATTACATGGATTTCCTAGAACTATTATTTCAGACAGGGATTCTATATTTCTAAGTTCATTATGGAAGGAGATTTTTAAGTTCAGTAATACAAAACTTTGCATCAGCTCAGATTACCATCCCCAAACAGGTGGACAAACAAAGGTTCTTAATAGATTCATGCAACAATATTTGAGAAGTTTTGCTACGGATAGCCTTTGGTCTAAGTTTTTACCATGGGTAGAATACTCTTTTAATATTTCCTATCACTCAAGCTCACACATGACACAATTTGAGATTGTATATGGAAGGAAACCTCCTACCATTCTTGCTTATGTGAGAAGTCAATCCCAAATTGAAGCTGTGGATACAGAATTACAAGACAGAGATGGCATATTGAAGATTTTAAAGACTAACTTGACAGAGGCACAATTCAGAATGAAGGCTCTAGCAGATCAACACAGAGTTGATAAAAAATTTACAGAAGGCGATTTAGTTTTTATGAAGTTGCAACCTTATAAACAAGGATCACTTGGTCAATGCAGTTCACACAAGTTGTCACAAAAATTTTATGGGTCTTTTCCTATAATTAAAAGAACAGGGACAGTGGCTTATGAATTGCAGTTACCGCATAATTCTAAGATCCATCTAGTTTTCCATGTCTCTAAATTGAAGAAAGCAATAGGTCAACGCCTGCCTCCTACTGAGTTACCTGAATTTTTAGATACTCAAAGGCCCTATTTTAAACCCTACAGCTGTGGTTGCTAATCGAATCATTAAAAGACGGGGACAGTTTATGCAACAAGTCTTGATTCAATGGGAAGGACTATCAGTTGAGGATGCCTGCTGGAAGATTATGTTTTGATTAAATCTTCTTTTCTAGATTTGAACCTCACGGATGAGGCTCCCTTTTCATCCAAGGGAGGAATTGTTGTAGATGAAGTGGAAGAGATTAATCCAAGAGATAAACAAAAGAGAAAGAAACCATCATATTTGAAGGATTTTGTAACAAGTTAAAAAAAATATTTGAAGAAGCAAGAAGCTGAAGCAACAAAAGAACATAGAGACAAAATATAATACAAAGCAATATTTAGGAAATTCAGCAATAATTTAATAATCTAACGTAGCATGAGATGTAATGTGGTTTGAATAACTTACTCATGTGAGGCAAATAACTGGCTCATATGAGATAAATAACTGAATGCACGTGGGATTATATATAAATATAAGAAAGGAAGGATGAAGGGGGATCTTTTCTACTCTTTGAACCAATCTGCTACATATTCATTGTATTGGATTATAGAAGCTTTTGGGTTGCTCAAAATCCCATTTCCCAACATTTACTCTAGTTGTTTGTCTTTTCTTCTTTCCTTTTGGTTTAGATCTCGTCCAGCAGCTATGGATTCAGTGGAAAATATCTGCATAGTTGGGAAAAAGAAATCAAGCATTTTAAAGACTAAACCCTAACATTTTGTTATTACCTTTTGATTGCCAACAGAGAGTTTAAAAAGGACCTATCATTTTATATTGTTAAATAACAAATACTACTGTGAGCTTGAGCTTGGAACGATTGGGCTCGAGGGAAGTGGATTGAGCTGTAAGAGTTATAATAAAATCTTGGAAGATTATGCCTCCGAAGGAGATGGAAGTGTTGGAGTTATCGTCACGCTGTTGGTGGTGGTGGCGGCGGTTGTTGTTGTGCGCTGAGAAGGAGGGAGTGGAAGCTACGTCCTGGTGCAGATTGTTCAAGCTTATGTCTCTCCGGACGTCTTCCATGGTGATCCTCTTCCTCCTCTCTAGGTTCTTGGAGAACGCAAAAGAGCAGCAGCAAAGTAGTCATAGAAGAAGACCAAGATAAAAAGGAGACTAGTCCACCAGCCATAGCTCCCTACCGCTAGCAAGTCAGGCAGGGGGGAGAGAGAGAGAGAGAGAGAGAGAGAGAGAGAGAGAGGACAAAGGAAGTAGACTAGTCTAGTGCACAGAAAGGCATAGTGTTTCGTTAAATATGGTCCCATCCCTTTGGTTGGACAAAAGGGTAATTAATTAACTAATGCTACAAACAGCGAGGAGAAGTGCGACCAATGATCATATGCAAGCCCCTTGGTAATATTAATATGAAGCCCTAGTCCGGCGATATTATAAAAGATTGGATAAAATCGTAAGATCATCTATTCAGAATTAAAATTATATTAAAAATTTCTCACCTATATTGGTTATGAATAATAAGATCATAAAATCGTAAATCTTAAGATTTAGATCGACATCATGACAATCTTGCTCATCATAATTACTATCAAATCTTAATTAAGTACTCGCTGTTCATAGTGTCAAGACTTCGTTAAACTAAGTCCTTACCTATGATGTTGAGTTTTCAAGAAGGATAAAAAGATTTTATGGCTTATCTAGTCTTCCGATGATTTCATCTGATTCCACAATCGATCAAAATGATAAACTATCTTATGATAAAGATAAACAAATGATGATAATGCAAAAAAAAAAGTAATATGATATGACAAAGATGTAATGTCTTAGACATAAAGATGAATTGATCATCCATCGTTCACTATGCAATGATTTCATGTCCCTTGTCATAAATATTTTGTGCTCAAGAAGTTAAAAATAAGTGCATAATATGCCTTAAAATTAATGTTTCCATATTGTCACAAACGTCCTTTACAATCATCATTTTTGCATAATCATGTATTCAATTAATATATTAAGTTAGTTTAGATCCCCATAGTCATGTTTGCATATAGTAATTAATATTCAAATTAAGGAATATTATTATTAATATTAGATTATTAGGAATATATTATAAAATTATAAATAACATAATATATGTTTAACTATGATTAATAAGTTTAATTAGGATTAAAGTACTTAATTATGATAAATAAGGTGATTGGCCATTGATATCATCATTTAAGATTTCAAGCACCTAAAATGGCTGCTTAACGGGACATTTTTTTTATCCTCCATATGACCTTTCAAAATATAGAAAAACATATATAAGCTACTAATAATTATCCTTTCACAATCAACAAATTACTAGAGATGGAACTGGTAATTAAACATATGACCTTGCAGAACTGGCTGGACAAATTCGAAAAGGTCGGTTGTTTGAGGTGAGTTCCCTCATTTGAATTAATCCTCTGATTGAGATGATCATTTCTTCGTGATTCATCCCTTTATAAATTTTGAATTTAGCTTTCCATGACCAATAGAATCACTTAAAAAGAGTTTTACACAGGAAGATATGAATTTAGCTTCTTTTGTCCCGAATCAAATACAAGTCCACTTGTAAAATAGGGCACAATTAGGAAACACTAAATTAGGTTTGAAATTTAAATATGTTAAATTGAACTTTATAATGGTTCAATGGAATCATCTTATTTGGACTTGTATATATGGAAAAATGAATTTTTCAACACATGGCTTCTATTGTTAGGTTTGAGAACATTGATGGAATAAAGGATGAATTAACTATTTTTGTTATAAGGGTATATACGTATTTTAATTTTATAATTTTTATGCCTAACTACTACTGAAGTCTAGCTTTTAGGAAAATTATAATATTGTCAAATAGAAAAGTATTGAGAAAGGTATAATTATTATTTCTGTGAAAAATAATTTGCTAGAACATAAAACCTATGTTCAATTCTCTTAACCCTTATAAATTGTTCAATTGATGATATTCATAGATTGCAGACCATAATAAGTTTAGTTTCTATTTCATCCAAAATCATAGGATTTGAACTTATAATTAATAAGTTATGAGTTATTAATGGATAGACACTTTGTCTAGAATTCTAAGACAACACCTAGTCACATTTTGGAAGATTGAGTAGTTTCAAGTATACAATAGCATGTGAACATAAATATATGAAATTAAACATGAATATTTTGAATGATGCATTTCAGGGTTCATACGCATTTATGCATCATGAGAATGCATTGCATATTACTTTATTTGTGGTTGAAAAGTAAAAGGCATTATTGTTTGTAGGGAATCATTAAGTTACAAGTGGGAGGGAGAAAATATAGTAAACATTCTTGAAAAAATAAATTGCAAGGTGAGTGGGTAATTTTACAATATAGCAAAATGATATATGTTGCTTCTTTTATTTATAGTAATATTTGAACTAAGCATTATTATTATAATTATTGAAAATGATTTTGTTCTATGGATAGTATTTATGATATATTTCAAGAATTTCATATGAGATGAAGCAAATTCTTACATGAAATATTTTATGCTAAAATAAGAAAATTTATTTGATATTGATATTATGACATGTGTGCTTTGTTAATATTAAACTCCATGGGTTCATTGTCACATAAATTAATCAAGAAAGGATGTAAAGCTTACCTTAGTTGTGTGATTGATATAAGTAAAAGGCCACCGTTGGAAGGTACTCCAAACGTATATGACCAAGTGTTTCTTCTTTGGGTGCACCAATATTATTTGTTAAGAAGAAGGATAGAACGTGCATTGATTATAGACAAATCCTCTTATGGATTGATGATCTTTTTTATCAATTACAAGGAGCAAAGGTAATTTAAAAAATAGACCTGCAACAATACTATCATTAATTGAGAATTAAAGATGCTCACATTGCCAAGTCTGCCTTTAGAACTCTATATGGACATTATGAATTTTGGGTGATGCCATTTGGTTTAGAAAATGTGCCTGTAGCTTTTATGGATCTAATGAATCGACTTTTTAAATCTTACTTGGATAAGTTTGTTATTAATTTTTTATTGATGATATATTAGTTTATTCTTAAAGGACAGAAGAACATGAAGAAATTTAAGCATTATTTTGCATATATTACAAGAGAAATAATTATTTGCAAAATTCAGCAAGTTTGAATTTTGGCTCAATTCACTTGTATTTTTTGGACTTGTAATCTCAACATAAAGCATTTATGTGGACCCAACAAAGGTTGAGACAAAATTAAGGTAGGCGCCTCCAAAGAGTGTGACAGAAGTAAGATGTTTTCTTATTTTAGCAGGATATTATCAATGTTTTTTAAGGTTTCTTTATGATTGCAATTCCATTAACCAGTCTTCTTCGAAAAAATGTAAAGTTTGAGTGGATAGAGCAATGTAAAAAAAAAGCTTCAAAAAATTAAAGATATATTTAACCTCTACGCTAGTCTTGACACTACCAAGAGCTTATGTGGTGTATAGTGATGCTTTTCAACAATGGTTGGTTGCATTCTAATGCAATATGAAAATGTTATGGCATTTGCTTCTTGACAACTCAAACCCCATGAGTTAAATTATCCACATATGATTTAGAATTGGTAGCGATAATCTTTTCTCTTAAAATTTGGAGACATTATCTTTATGAAGAGGCATGGCACTTTTTTATGAATCACAAGAGTTTGAAATATTTGCTTACACAAAAAAATTGAATCTATGCCAATGAAGTTGGATGGAGTTATTTAAGGACTATGATTTCACAATTGATTATTATTTGTGTAAAGTCACCACAAATTATCGAGTCTTGTAGTACATGTAAAGGTATATCAATTACCATTATTACTCAAATTGAAATCCTTAGAAGTTGACTCGAAGACAAGTGAGGAAGGAGCACTCTTAGCACATTCTAAAGATAAATCCAATCTAGATGAGAGACTACATGAAGTACAAGATCAAGAGAGAGAATTCGTGAAAATCACCAATCAAGTGAAAAAATGTAGAGCAAACTCAAATTTTATTAAATGATGATGGGACTTTAATGTTTGGCAGTGGATTATGTGTTCATAATGTTTGAAATTTCAGGTAAGAAATAATGGAGGAAGCTCATTGTTCACTTTATATTATGCATTCAGTAGTACTAAAATGTATAAAGATTTGAGGAGAAACTTTTGGTGGAATAGTATGAAGAATATAGTATAGTATGTCTCTCAATGTTTAGTATGTCAACAGACAAAAGTAGAACATAAATCTATAGGTAAACTCTTCAATCAATTCCAATATCCGTATGGACGTAGGATGAAATCACTATGGATTTTCCAAGAACCAAAGTAAATGATGACGTTATTTGTGTAATTGTTGATCACCACCAAAAGAAATCATGACACTGTTTGGGTAATTGTTGATCGCCTCACCAAGTCTGCACAATTCATATTAGTTTGAAAGGATGACTCTTTAAATACATTAACCAAGCTATATATTGATGAAATTGTGAGTGCTACATGGTGTTCCAACATCTATCGTTTCATATAGAGATTCTCCTTTTACATCTCAATTCTAACATAGTTAAGGGCATAGAATTAAAGTTTAGTACTTCATTTCATCCTTAAACATATGGTCAATTGGAGAGGGCAATTCAAACACTTGAAGAGATACTCAACGCTTATATAATAGAATTTAACGGATCTTGAATGAACACTGCCATTAGCTATTTTTTGCCTCTAATAATAGTTTTCATTCAAGTATCATTTTCTTGAGTAGCCACTCCCAATTTCTTGAAAGTGGTCCAGACATCCCAACTCGTGCGGTGCTAATGGTTATGGGCATGGTCCACATGTTGGAGATCGACCCACCATCGAGCCCGATTAATCCGGCAAGGTCGCATTGTATCGCGTGCTTGGTAGTGATAGGTGAGGCTCCCAATAGGATTTTTTTGCATTCACAAGGACTCAAAATTGAGACCATATTTAAGCGAGAATGAGTCACTTACTACTCCATTCCAACCCCCTATTGGTCGAGATGACTCTTTTTGAAGATTATATGAATAAAAATATGACACCTATATGTTGAGATGAAGAAGGTACAAGATTCCTTTTGGGACTACAAAAAATGCAGGAGACTATTGACAACTTCAAATCGTAAACAAAAGTTAAAGACATCAACAGATAAACAAAAGAGTTATGTAAATCAAAATCATCAAAAAATGGAGTATGAAGTGAGCAGTAATGGTGTTATACGATTTGGAAAGAAAGCAAGGTTAAACCCGATATATATATGTCAATATGAAATTTTACAGCGTATTGGACCAGTTACATAGAGGTTAGACCTATAGTCTCGTATTCATGATGTCTTTCATATGTCTATGCTTTGATTCATGTGTTGGAGCACCAATGTATTGAAGTATGAGAGAATTTGTTATATGAAGAGAATCCAATACAACTTAGTGGAAGAAAAAAAGAACTACAAAATCAAAAAATTTCTTTAGTTTTGGTGATTTGGAGGAATCATTCAAGGGAAGAAGAAACCTGAGAGAGAAAAGAAGTATTCTTTTTTATTCCTTGAAATAATTAACTAAATTTTGGGATAAAAATTTTTAAGGAGGGGAGAATTGTCAAATTATGGATAAAATCTTTAAAGATGTGCTCCATAAACACTATTTTTGCATAATCATGCATTTAATTAACCTATTAAGTTAGTTTAGTGCTCATCTAGTCATGTTTGCATATAGTAATTAATATTCGAATTATGGTATAATGATTATTAAATTATTGATAAACATTGTAAAGAAATTATATAAGGTTATTAAGAATAAATTGTAAAATTAATAAATAACATAATATATATATATGATTAAATAAGTTTAATTATGATTAAAACACTTAGTTATGATAAATGAGATGATTAGCCATTGATACTACCACTTAAGGTTCCAAGCAACTAAAGGAGATAGCTCAAAAGCTACTTAATATGGCAATTTTCTAAACTGCCATATGACCTCGGAAAATTTAAAAACAAATATATAAGGTACCAATAATTATCCTTTCAAGGCTAAAAAATAGTAGAACTTGCCGGAGAAATACGGAAAGGTCAGTTGTTTAATTATTTTTGTTATAAGGTATACATGGAGTTTAATTTTATATTTTTTACACCTAACTACTAATGAAGTCTAGTTTTTTTTTTTGGAAAATTCTAATCTTGTCAAATAGACAAGTATTGAGAAAGATATAATTGTTATTTGGCATACATTCTTCAATAACACATGCACTAGGTGCAATTGTCTAAACTCTTATATTTGCTCAATCATAATTAGTTGATAATATTCATAGGTTGCAAACCATAATAGGGCTATGTTTGGCATTATTAGCGGTTTGATAAGCGCGGTTTTATAGCAAATAATAATTTAACCAACGTATAACGGATGATGATTAACAGATTGAGATTTTAACAAATAAGTGTTTGGTAAATTTTACGATAGAATTTGCTGATAAATATAAAATGACATAATTAGATATATAATAAATATAAAATGTCACAATCAAATATATGATAAATTATTTAATTTAAACACTATACAAAATTTATTATAATTCAATGAATAAATTATTTATATTTAAATTAAATTAAATTAAATCTCACAATTAATTTTTTTATTAAAATATATAGAAATTTATATTGACAATAAATTTTATATAATGAGCACATGATAGAAAAATTTTAATTATTAAATTAATTTTTTATTTATTATTAACATATAACTAATTTGTAATTAATTAAACATGAATATAAAAAGAAATATAGTTAAATGATGATAAAATAAAAATGAAAAAAATAATAAGATAAGTTGAGAAAGAAATAATGTATTTGAACAAGGATAGAATTGGAAAAAAATATAAACCCCTAACATCTAAATGCTAAATGTTGTTAGAAGTAACTTTTCAATATTTTTATATGAAACGCTAAACGTTATGAAATGCTAAACGTTACTTATTTTTGTCATTTATAAAAAAATTAGCATTCGAACCACTAAACGATACCTGAAACACTAATTTTGATGTTGTCAAACAGAGCCTGTCTAGTTTAGAATTTTGAGATTAAGTAGGGAATTATTGGCATATGAACATAAATATATAAAATTAAACATGAATGTTTAGAAGATATTACATGCATGTGAGGGTGCATAAGTGGAATCATCAAATTACAAGTGAAAGGGAGAAAATCTAGTAAACCTTCTTGAAAAAATAAAGTAGAGGGGGTAAATTTACAACATAACAAAATGATACTTCTTTTATTTATAGTAATATTTTAAGTAAGTGATGACAAGAATTTCTTATTCATATTGCTAAGGTAGAAGCATGATTTTCTTGATTTAGATTGTAATTGAATATCATAAAATATACATTTTTAATTTTTTACTTGCTATGTGAAGTTTACATGTCATCTTCGTTCTTTTGTTGAAAATATAGATAAATCTTCTGGATTTATATACTTTTATCTTTCAGTAGGTACCCTCACCTTTACATTCATGGGGGTGTCCGACAACTGCTCTGGAAGGAGCTTGACATGGGAGTACCTAATGTTGCTGAGAAGGAGAAGCTGAGCTGGCAGAAAAAGATAAAATGACAACTGCCACCTAGATAGGTCCAATATTAGAGATGGATTGAATGACATAATTAAGGCTAAAAAGCTAGAACTTGTAATTTTAATTGAATCTAATGTAAATTCTGTAAAAGTTAAATAGGTCATTCGCTATGGGCGCTATTGTAATACTCTTTATAAATGATAAAAAATTTAACGTGACTAGGGCTTTGCATTTAATCACTCAAAATTAGGATGCCTTTCATAGGCGATGAAATTTAATTAGACTAGGACTTTTCTATTAATCCCTTAAAAATATGAAACCTATCAGAATATATGGAATTAAAATAAATCCAAATCACATATAGAATGCTCCCTACAAGATATATAAACTATATAGAAGTCTTGTTGTTCTAAGTTTGAGCATAGATTTGTTTTACAAATTTTGTATGAGAGAAATTACTCAACACACAATAAGACTAATATTATTAGATGTAAATAGAAGAGAATCACAACTAGGTTAATTTTTTGTCTCTACCCTCAGAAATTTTATATAGGTGCTCCGTTTATAGGTGATAGTAATTTAACCTAGGACTCTGCAATAATTACTTAGCATAAATTGAAAAGTAAGCTGATGAGAGAAACTAAAAGTATGATTCTTCTAATTTCGAGCATAGATTTGTGTTAGAAATTTTGGATGAGAGAAATTATGCAACTCACAAAATTTTCAGACGATGACTGAATATTTGATACGAAAATAGATGTTGATTACAACTAATTTTCTTTGTCAAATTGTAGGAAGTGTATATAGATTGCCTTTATATATGATATGAATATATATATATATATATATATATATATATATATATATAAGCTGATGCATTGGGAGGCTTGACATTGGAGGATTTGGCTTTATCTTTTTTTCAAGTGTTATGAATTTTTTACACATTTTAAGTTTATACATAGTGTAACCTCCTCCAATTATTTAATTCATCACTCTCTATTGTGTAACTCCCTTCCAATCTCTCTATGTACAGAGTTGATGCTTTCAAACCAACCTCATCACATCTTTATCCTTTTTCTTTTTTCATATTTTTTTTATTTTGAGTTTTTAATATATTTTAACCATTAAATTGTTTATTATCATTAACCTATGCTCTCTCTCGATATAAAGCTGATGCATTGGGAGGCTTGACATTGGAGGATTTGACTTTATCTTTTTTTTTTCAAGTGTTATGAATTTTTTACACATTTTAAATTTATGCATAGTGTAACCTCCAATTATTTAATTCATCCCTCTCTATTGTGTAAGGGACTCCAATCTCTCAAACCAACCTCATCACATCTTTACCCTTTTTCTTTTTTCATTTTTTTTATTTTGAGTTTTTAATATATTTTAACCATTAAATTATTTATTATCATTAACATATGCGACCATTCCATTAAACCACATAAATTTTTAAACCCATTACATATGCAACCGTTCCATTAAATGACATAAATTTCAACCCACTTCATATGCATTATGCAACCATTCCATTTTCATATATACATATACATATATATATATATATATATATATATATATATATATATATATAAAGTTGAGCTCCAACGACAGTTTTAAAGTTTTCTTTAACCATTATTATTTATCTTTTTTGCTATTTTTTTCAATTTTATGTTCATTTGTTCTTCCATTCTCTCTCATATTAATAAATTATGCTTATGAAAGAGGTATCATGATGGTATAAAAAAAAGATGGAGTTATAAATTCCTAACGACAATTTTGGGAAGATGAGGGGACACTTTTCTCCTTTAACCATTATTATTTATCTTTTTTGCTATTTTTTCAATTTTATGTTCATTCCTTCTCCCATTCTCTCTCCTATTAATAACCTTATGCCTATGAAGTAGGTATATAAAAAATGGAGTTATAGATTTCTAACGACACCAGTTTTTGGAAGATGAAGAGACGAAGAGACACTTTTCTCTTGCTTGGCACAACTGCGTATCTACTGCATATATACATGTGCAGATGAGATGATGTGTGAGGCATGTGTGCATTAACAGAGCTCGGCAATTCCTCGGAGCACTCCATCTTCGACTACATGGTCTCATCCTTCTCTGGTCTCCTGCCCGGCCACAACGGGCTCCTCCCTTTTTATATCCGAAAGCATGTGTCCACCAGCTACCTCTGCGCGTCCAGGAACTCCAGGAACAATTGGCGAGTTCATTGCCCACGCATCGTCCCAATTTAAGTTGCTCTTGCTTCTGTACGTCAGAAATAAGAGTATCTTTGACTCTTGTCCCAACGGCCACCATGCAACAACAACGACAACCAAATGAAATAAGCTGCCTACATGAATCCTACGTCACAACTCAAGTTGTGATTTGAATACTAATACAAGCATTCGTCTTTTGTTAAGTTCATTTGTTTTTGTGCATTAAATCTTTTTTTATGGTTTTTGCTAGATGAAGAAAATGTATGTTCAGCTTGGCAACTACAAAGCCGAGTCCCATGAAGAGAGAAAAAAAAGAGAAGAAAATGTATTTACTAAATTTCTGGCACACACACCCTCCTCCTCCTTTCACCATCATCCTAATTTTATCTGAGTTTTGAATTTATAATTTTTTAAATTATTATCGACATTCCACTAATTTATTGCATTATTCAATTCTTCACATTTATATTTCACACGGTATTCTTATTCTTATTTTGCGTTTTAAAATTTTAAAAATGATGATCAAAAGGTCACAAACTAAATGTTGACTCTTTATATTCAATTATATCTATCCCCTTCTAGGGGTATTTTAGTGATAGGTTCTATTTGGATAGAAAAAAGAAAAAAAGTATATTATACGAAAAATCCAAATTATTTTGATACAAATGAGTTCATAATTAAATTTTATTAAATTTTAGCATCATGATTATATTTTATTTTCTTCTTTACTAATTTTTTGCACCCATCGAATGTGTAGTAAATTTTAAGATCGTTATTAAATTCTCATGAATTATTTTTTAAACTTTTTAAATTATATTATATTTTTAATCATAACAAAAATATTTGTATTTGATAAAAAAATGTGTAAAACTTAAGTCTATTAATTATTTTTAAAATTTAAAACATATATTTTATACCTACTTAAATCCATTAATTATTTTTATTAATACTAAGAGTCATAAGTATTTTGAATTTGAAAGATCACACATTTTAAGTAGATGGCCTTTGATTTATGTTAATCAATTGTGTATTAAATATTAATATCATGATTAAATGTTCATATGTTACGTATTGACTCTTTATATTACATTAAATTTTTTATTTATAATAATATATAAATACATTCTTTGTATAAATAATTAATATTATCAAGTATTTGTTAATTGCACGAAGCGTGAGGAGTTTCCCTAGTTTTAACCTGATTTTGATTCTTCAAAATTAGGACACTTATCATAATATATGAAAATAAAATAAATTTGAATCACAAATAGAATACTCGTTAAAATTTTTGAAAACTATTTAAAAGGTTGGTTGTTCTAAGTTTGAGCATTAAATTGTGTTAGAAATTTAGTACCAGAGAAATTACGCAATGTGCACAAAATTTTAAAGCGATGGCCGATTAGACATAAACTTAAGACAATTACAATTACGCTAATTTTTGTCCCTTCTCCTAAGGAGTTTATATAGGCAATACTTGAACATATAAAAGTAATTCTTGGAACTTTGTTTTTAATTCTATCATGTTCAAAAATCATCTTTTCATTACTTGACAAAATTTCACCACCTGTTGCGCTCCATCGATCAAAATTGGACCTTATACTTTAACATATATACACACACACACATTTTTTTCGACATTTTTCTTCATTGATAGTTTAGAGGGTCACTGGGGATAACAAATATATGATTCAAATCATTAATAATATTTTTTTTCATCATTTTTGAATTTTGACAAACTTCTGCACATTATTATTCGTCATAATGGGTATAAGCATTTTATATAACTTCTAATCTTATAAAATTATTTTATGTTATCATGAATGATCATTTAAGCTATTAGTAAAGAAAGATATCGAAAAAAATGAAAAAAAAATGTCTAAGACCGCTTCACACGTGCTTCATACGGAAAACGCTTCACACGCTCATTTTCTCATATATATATATATATATATATATATATATATATATATATGGGATTAATAGGGATGTAACACCCCTTAGGTGAAACATTGTGTAACGTTTGCATATGAGTCGTTGGCAGATCACATCTCTTCCCCCATCGACGCGAGAGATCGGCTACACATATCGACGACGGCGACACATGTCGGTGATCGGAGGAGAGAAGAAAGGAGAGCGGTGGGGAGGTGGTAGTGGTGGCACCAAGCGAGATATCAGCGGCGGTGGTGTTGATCAACTCGAGGGTGGTGATCAAAGGAGAGAAGAAAGGAGAGCGGAGGGGAGGCGGCGATAGCACAAATTGGGCATGGGTGGCGACGATCGGAGGAGAGAAGAGAGTGATCGGAGGGGATAGAGAAGAGAGAGGGCAGTGGAGAGAGAGCGACGGTGGGGAAAGACAAAAGAGGGAGCGCAGAGGAGAGAGAGGGAGAGAAAATTGTGAAATAATCTAAGCCCTGGATCTAAAATGAAGGGCTCATATTAGGGCGTTACACCAAGTTTCACCCAAAGGGTGTTCACAGTGTACGAAACGGCATATGGACCATTTATATGTGATTCAACTGCTCACATGAAGACATCCGTCCAGATGTGGCATACATCTCACGGTATTTTGATCAGATTTTCCTATCCTCGTTGAATTTTTCCTTCCCCTTTTCCCCTTTTTTTTGTCTCCCTCCTCTTCTCTCGAAGTCAGACCCTCCTTCGCGTCGGCGAACACAGGAGTGGCAGCCGACAACTACAAGTGAGATGCTCCTCCCAACCTCTCTCACACTCTCTCTCTCATATTTGCTCCCGATTGTGCAAATAAGAGCTACACGTTTTAAAGTGAGGAGGCTCTGGCTGCACAACCATTTGCTACTGGGGAGGCGTCCATGCGTCAGAATCAAAATTTCTTCCTCTACAGAGAAGAAAAGGAAACATTATCAATCAGAAGATTGACATTACATGATTATACTTAAAAAATATCCTAGATTCTCCTACAATTTGATGTGCAACGATGTCGAGCAAGTATATTCAATTCGTTTGCTGAGGTGAAGAAGCATTAGGGGCAATGATATCATCCTTTTGTCTGATTTCAAATTCTTCTCACCTGAAACTTAGCATCCTTTTGTTGGTGTATGCAAGCAATAATTCTTGTCTCGTCAAAGCTTCATATAGAGCCTAATTGGGGAAAACATGTTCAGAGCACATTTAGTCTTCTTTGAGAACTATAACCTTATTTAGAACAAGCACTATGACAAAGAAAAATATGAAGAGAAACTGAATGAACAATTTCAAGAATGTTTATGCATCTCTAAACTACAATAAAATTGGATCAACTTGTACTTAACGAAGCAATAGAAAAAATTTAGCATCACATAAACTTTCTTGTTTGCGCTACTTAACAGATTATTCTGGTATAATTTTCCTTATGAGGATGCAAAACCAAAGTACATCTATTTTTTTCCCTCTTTTTTTTGTTTGCATTTGAAGGTAACATTTCACGTATGTGAATGTGCATGTGTGATAATTTCCACTTTTGAAGTCCAAAATAAACTTGTGCTTCAGAATTTTGATATATGATTTCAATTTATCTTATATTATCTTTTCACATCATCTAACAAATTATCCTGATAAGTACAGACCAGTAATTACACATTCAAAGTCTTGGACCTACAAAATTTAAATGAAACCTCTTGTAGGAAATATATGATTACCTTTTTGGTAGAAATAAGCTCCGCTTCTAATGCATCTACTCGTCGCACAGCAGCGTCAAATAACTCTTCTTTCTCATGCGGGATTTTAGAAGGATTTGCATGAAGTGTATCCATGATGATCCCGATTTTTATAAAATAAATAAATGAATATTTTAATCATTTATAATATTTGGAAATCATTATTTAATATTAAAATTATTTAATTCTGAAATTGATGATAATTATGGGATCAGTTGGAAAGATAAGATGGAATTTGAATAGAGATAGAATAGTTATGAAGATAAATATGGATTAATAAGTAAATTCAGATTTAATTAAATATGAACAATTATGGAATGATTAATCAATGATGGTCGGCCAAGATTGATCCTAAAAGAGTCCAAGGCCGAATAGAATTGAAAATCCTAACTTGCACTATAAATAGACATCAAACGGGTGGCTGGAAACCCCTTTTGGCCAAAATAGAATTTTGCCCATGAGCCTCTTTAATTTGCATGTGAACCGAGGCATTCCAGAGAGCATGCGATGGCTGGTTTCGAAGCCCGTATATAGGTGAAGAAGTTTCAAGTGGTGGTCGCAGTTTCGGAACGTGGACAGAAAGAGATCATCGGCCAAAGTCGGCGTCTAGATAACTCGCACAGGCAGAGAGAATCCAGTTGGTTTTGAACCAACTTTAGGTACGTAGGGTAATTCCTGTCATCGGTTTTCCTCGACATGGAATCCTATCCTCCTTTATATCATGAATCTATTGATATCATATGCATAGTTTGGACATCGTGTGAGATAGTTATGGTGGTCGGAAAGGCACGTCGAAACGCGTTTCTCCATCAGCGGCAGAACCCGGCCTGGATTTCATTGAATCCAGACCGAGTTGGATTCGGAACCGGATCGGGTTGTCTAACCGGGCCCGAGTTCCTATTGGCCCGACCCGAGTTGTGCTTCGGCGCGGCACAGGTTCAACGCGGTCGTGATTGAGGATGAACCGATTGACCCGGCCTGGGTTTGCTCTGGCCGAGGTGAGATTGAGCGTTTTCGAACACGGCCCAGGTTCCACCCGACACGGGCCGAGCTTTGTGACAAAAAACATAATTTTGGATAATTTGTTATATATAATTGAACAGTTATTATGGTTAATGTTCATAACCATCTATGGCCATAATTGTTAAATTGTTAATATATCTGAACTCATCATGCTCTTCATATCTGACTTGAGATTATTGTTCTTATTGTTCTACTTGATTATGTGATTAACCATAATATTGATCCAGTAGTTTTTCTCTAATTAGGTCCTTGTTTAACCTAAATTAAATTATTAAATATAAATCTATAGGATAAACAAGATAAAAGATAGAAACTACTGGGTCTCCATGTTCTTCGATTATTTCTAAGCTCCCTGTGTCATATTGATATTATTATGGATATACGGGGCAGATAGTGTACCTAGAGGTATGAGACGTCATCCTTTAAGGAAGCTATGGCTATCCTGTGATGGTCATGGTCCCCCGTCATCACGAACTATTATTAGCGCTATTATTGAAGGGCGGCTTGCTGTGGTTTGATCCCCCACTGACCTACATGAAAGAGACATGGAGTTTTCCTTAATTGACTGAGCACTCCCTATTAAATTGAATAACTCCAAAGATTGAACTGAAGAGAATGAAAATTGAATGGAATTGAATCGAATTGAATTGAATGGACATAGAATTGAATCGAATTGAATCATGGTCATTCGAATTTTGGCGTTGACCGACTTTGCCTTCGTCCATTGAATCGAATAGAAATTATTATTGGTCGATGATCATTGATATTGATAATTGAATTAAAATTGTTAAATTGGACAGTATCATAGTGATTAGGCATAATTGATAATAAATTAATGTTAAATGATATTGATCGGTTTATTGACCCCCTTTCGTGATTATCTTTATTGATTTATGGCTATATTGTTTTATTTATTATTGAGCTCTCCTCGTATTGTCTTATCTAGTGCTATATTATTTATTTCTTCATATTGTCATTGATTTATCTAGTACTATTGATTATTATTAATTATCATTATGGTTAGACTCTAGATACTGAGTATTATTTTACTCATGAGTTTTTTCTGCATCTGGATTCATGCAGGTGAGATGATAGAAGAAAATGAGTAGGTGGTCAGGCTCAGTGACAAAGATATTGCACATGATGTAAGATTATGTCCTACTAGATTATTGATTAGCTTTAATTTTTTCGCATATTTAGCATGATAGAGATATGAACATTTCTAGCTCCTTGATATTATGAATTTTAGATATTGTTATTATTAATTTCGTATTTTATCATTTATAATTCTGCAAAAATTATTTTATATAGAATAGTGTAGCGCCTTCGGGATGACTCTGAGCACGTGAAAGTCACGTGGGTCTCGGGACGTTACAGAAGATATCAGAGCTTAAGGAGATGCACTTCTTAGCTATGTCTAATAGATAGAATTTAGTCCATGTGCGACTGTCATGATCAATCACTGCAACTATCAAGTAGGGTCAAGTAAGTATTGTATTGTGATATTGATTGTGGAGCTCACACTAATATAATGGTTATTGTTATTGATGTTTAGGGGCAGCTACTATGGCTTTTACGGATAATTTCCCACGGGCTCTCAAGAACGGATTGTAACAGGTCATTCAGTAGGCCCTACGCTCATAGGCTAACGAGCAGTAGACTTAGAGCCCAATAGAAAATATATAGCAGACCCGAGATCCCCAATTGAATGGGATTGAGGTAAGGATATCTATGGATCCCACTTAGCTTACACTGCATACTCCCACCCATGAATCTTGCATGGTAGTTTGGGCATGATCATACAGATACTATAGAGGTTCCTAAAATTGCAGACCCCTCAGTTCGACGGAAAGGCCGACTTCGAGGACGCAAAATGATAAATCAATGACGTTGAGCAGATCTTCTTTGATATAGATTGTGACAAGGACCGTAAGTTGACCTATGCGAAAAGGAAACTGGTTGGTAAAGCCAAAGATAAAGTGAGGGATGACACAAATCCTTAAATGATGGAAATAGAATAGTTTCATTGATGGTGTAAGGCAACGCCTAAGGAGGTTATTTTGAAAGGAATAACCAAAGTTCTAAGGAGGTTATTCTAAGGTTGAATAACTAAATCCTTAAGGAGGTTATCCCCATGTTACTCTTAAGGCATTATAAATTGAGATAGAAGTGAGGTCAGCACAACAAGTGAAGCATGACATTTATTATCAAATAGTGAATTAAAGGAGACCTCAATGGATTCCTAATCATAAGGTTAGGAAAGAGTATGGATTCAAATTGAAAAGTTGATCTCTAGCTTAGTTGAGAATGCTACCTATGAGAATCGCAGAGATGCATAATGTTATGCCTTAATGATCATGATATAGAAATAGTCCAAAGGTCCTGTTGTACCTATAACTTATAAGGAATTATTTAGAAATTCATTGAATGAGAAAGATTGTCATCATGCAATAAATGATAAATAGTTATTGGGTTGATAAATAATTATTGAATCATCGTCCCGATCAGGAATTACGACGTGGTGTTGGACATAGACTAGTTGTCATATCACGACGCCTACCTACATTGCCCAGCAAAAAAGATAGCGATCAAAGCATCAGGAGGACCACAGACCATCATTAGAGCATGCCGCTAGAGCAGGGCAAGGTCCTGATATCAGCTATCAAAGCCCAGAAGCTATTGAAGAAAGGATGTCGAGGATTCTTGGCAAGTGTCATTAAGACGGACCGGGTTGAGATAGACCGAGATAGTATTGAAGTGGTGAAGAAATTTTTGGACGTTTTTTTGGATGATGTCTAACGTCTCCCTAAGGGGCGCTCCGGTATTATTCGTGAAGAAAAAGGACGGATCTATGCGACTGTGCATAAACTAAAGGTCATAATAAAGAATAAGTATCCGCTACCAAGAATCAATGACCTGTTCGACGGCAAAGGTGTTTTCAAAAATTGATTTAAGAAGTGGCTACCATAAGCTTCGGATAGCTGACGACGATGTGCCGAAACCACCTTCAGACAAGATATGACCACTACGAGTTTCTAGTGATGCCATTTGGGATAGCCAATGCTTCGGCAACCTTTATAGATTTGATGAACCGAGTGTTCAGGCCATATTTGAACAAGTTCGTGATTGTTTTCGTTGACGACATTTTGATTTATTCGTCGAGCCCAGAGGAACACGATGAGCATATGTGGATTGTGCTACAGACCTGCGAGAACACAAGTTGTACACCAAATTTTCGAAGTGCGAGGCATGCCATGGTCATGATACAATTTTCAAGAGTGTGATAGGAACAGTTTCCTGCTTCAGTCACGAGTGTGACTGAAACTATTTTTTTCTATGAAGACCATTATCATACTGGTCACGCCCATTACTGAGGCCCAAGACCTAACACTACAAGAAAATTATGAATTTGCGACGTCATTTTTTTATGAACTAAAATTCTTCATAATTTTTTACGACGTTAGTGACGGTGAGAAAAATCCTTCCAAAATATTGACAAACAAAATGTCCGTCGCTAGCACCAATGGTAAAATTCATCGTCGATAGTGGTCGCCTTCGATATGGTGTAGTCCGTTAGTAACAATATAATTTAAACATATGACTAGTATTTTAAAATGACAGCCTTCGGGATTACCGACGGATTGGAAATCGATGGCGTGATCCATCAGTAACTATATTTATAAGAAAAAATATGTAATATAATTTAAACATATGACTAATATGTTAATATCAATGTTTTCAGCAGGTTTTTCCTTCAAAATTATATTATATATCCATCCGTTCATTGTCTCTGTATCCGAGATGCATCATTTCTTCATTTTGGCCATTGTTTTTTATCACTCCAAAAGGTCTCCTCTGATCGTTACCCATTATATTTTGGAGTCTAGATAATTAGGATTTTACTTCATTTCAATGTCGACATTCCTACGGGTGAGGAGTACATTCGACCCCGTCCCGAGAACGTTATTAACTCAGCAACTTTGCACCGAAAATACCTTAGATTGGATACTGATGATGGAGATGATGCCATTGATGGAGAGCCAGCGCTTATGGATACTCACGGCGTATCGGAGGCTTGATCTAGTCGTCAGTCCAGTTCGCCTCTGAGGCATGCACCTTTTGAGCAGGGACTCACACACTATGCCGCATCGACTTCAGCCTACGACTTTATTGTTCTTTCACAGCAAGTGGATGCTATAGACTGTTGAGTGACTCATATCTTGTTGGCTCGCTACAAGCGTACTATGCATCACAATGATTCATTTCTCCCATGGTTCATGATGATGATAGTTCCGATGAGATGTAGATGAGTTGCTTCCCTCTTTGATGATGCCAAAAGAGGGAGAAGTTTGGACGCTGCTATGTGCTCCTAGTAGGTGCTATATTTGTTACTTGTTAGTTCCTATATGTTCACAATTTTTATTTGTACTAGTGTCATCCACTGACTATAGTCGCATATGTCACTGTTTGAACACATGATGGATGTATTGATTATGGATGCAATGTAATAACTTTTGCTTCATGATGGTTGTACTTTAAAATCTCATATTTATCTTGTGTCTATAGCTCTTGATGTCATATGTTTATATTGCTTCATATTATGAAAACATAAAGGTCACTTATTCAGGGGAGAAAATGTGAAATGCGCATGAATGTAGAGGAAGCTTGTTTACTATTCATTTCCTATGCTTCCAATTTACCTTTTCTTTTCTATCGTTCAATTAGTTTGTCATCATAAAAGGGGGAGATTATTGAATCATATGTTTTGATGATAACAAATTAAATTTGACATAAAAGTTACTAATATATACTTAAGTGATGATAATGCATATGTAAGATTGACATACTATATTTGTAAAATAAGTCGCCAAGTTAAAAGATTAAATAGAAAAATTTTGTACTGGCAGTCGGTCGATCGATCGATAGATATCGAGTAGAAATACACCGCGAAGACGACGGTCGATGTACCGATTGTGGCATGGGTCGACCGACCAACAGAAGAACAAATTTCATAAATGACGCGAAGATGGTTGATGGTTTGGTCGTGGCACTAGTCTACCGATCAACTCAAAAAGTGAATTCAACAAATGTCGCGACCATGACTGTCGAAGCCAGTCGAAGGACTAGTCCACCGATCAACTCAAAAAATGAATTCAACAAATGTTGCGACCATATCAGTCAAAGGATCAATCGACCAGTCAGCCCATACAGCACAAAAAATGCGCAATGATTGGTCTATAAATGTGGTCGACCAATCATAGATTGAAGTAGTAACAACTAATTTTTAAGTCGAAATTTATGCAAGACTTTTTGAAAGTAATCAACACAAGAAGAAACTTATAAAAGGAGTACCAATGCCTGAAAAAAGTTTATCCAAGCAAGAGAAAACACTCTGGAGCTCTACCTAAGTTCAAAACACTTCTTGAATCAAAAGTTTGCAAATCATCCCTTTCTCTTCCATATTTTAAGAGTGAGCATTAATTGTAAAAGAAGTGAGTCAGAGAGAATTCTTTAGTGAGATTTACTAAAGTTGAGAGCTTCATGTAAGAAGAGGTGTGCCTTCCTTTTTGAGTGGAGAAGAAGACGGTGGTGTAAAGAGGGTTGTTCTCTCTCTACAAGAAAAGAAAAAGCTAGTGAAACTCCGGTGGTCTCGAGGATGAAAAGTCGGAACGGACGTAGACCAACGAGTTGGGCCAAACCTCGACAACACATCGTGTTATCTTTGTTTGCTCCTTATCTCTTATTTGCTTGTGATCGATTTTATCATCTTTCTGAAATTCATTTCACGATAGGATTTTTATATACCAATTCACTTTCTCTGGGTGCTTTTGATTCTACAATTAGCATAAGTTTCCATGTGACATTGTAAGATAAATCTTTGAATATGTACTTTTTTATGTAGGCATTATGAAGAGGATAACTTGAGTTCTATGATTAAGATTGCAATTTTCTAAAACACAATACATCATATTTGTAATGCTTGCATGTTATGTATATTATTTAATCTAATAGCTTATTTGTGTAGGTTTTTGTCATATTGCGTTATGTGTTTCATAGATATTTTGCATCTTATATGACAATTGGTTCTTAAACTAATATGCAAGAAATTTATCCATGTCCTCTCCGATATTTTAGAATATATAGTGATCATTGATATAAGTTTTTTAACTCGATTTTCTAGAATAATTTTCTCAAAAAATAAAAGATTTAGAATAAACGAATAATTTGAGAGTGACTAAGTAGTGTTCATACTTCCAAACTTTATCTTGCCCTTAGTGATCTTCAAGTTCCTTTGGGCTAAAAAGTGAGATAATGAAAAATATTCAATTTTGTGATAACTTATCTATGAATACAAATGCTAGAGCTCAGACTATTTTGACATATGCTAGGCCTTAACGATAGGGTCAAGTAAATTTGATTATCTTGGTAAATTTATAGTCTCCGCTTAAAGATCCTTCCTTTCTTCCATGACATTACTAATAGATAGGGTTTACCTTATATCTAATAAATATAAATGTATACATAATATTTTATGAGTGGGAAAGATCTTATTACATAATATTTTATGTATACATAATTAGAACTACGAGAACTTGAACTCCAGTTCCCATTGCCAAACATATTTATTCTTATTGCCCTTTCAGACTTTGAATAGATTTTTATAGTTATTAACGTATGAAAAAAAACTTCATTATTTTTTATTATGACGGAGAGAGAAGTTCTATAACCAATCATAAAATTATGGATAACCTATTATATCCATAATTAGTAAATGACAGTATGTATAAATTATTATATTTTTATTATTTTTAACCATTATTGTAACTAGATTTTCAATGTGTGATAGTATATTTTTTAATTAAATTATATATTAGAAAGGATAGAAAAATATTAAATAAATAAAATAAGATATGATTTTATGTAGTATTTCTGAGATTCGAAGTTTATATAGAATAATCCATGTATTTAAAAAATGAATAATTTTCAAAATTAAAAAATAATCTCAATAAATTTAAAGTAATAAAAATTCATACGTTACAAAAACAAGATTCGTGTTGTTGGTGTTTTCTCTTCTTCCTCCCCCACAAAAACCTCCGCCCAAACCCTCTCTGACCGCCCAACTACTCCTCCATCGCCGCAGCCGGCCGTCGCTTCCGCCTTTGCCTCCACCTCCAGCCTCCTTATTTCTATTGCCTGTCCTCTCCTCAGTGTTCTGGACTCAGGTGTCGTCTCTCACTACCATTTTCCCTAGCCGTTGGCCGACCGCCGCATCTGAGTCCAGGCCATCGGAGGCAGGTTTCAAGGGGCTGATGAGACCTTCCAGCGTCAAAGTGCAACGGCCACGGTGCGGCCCGACGGCAGGTTTCGTGGGGCCGATGAGGCGACCGGCAGGTGAGGGCGACGTCAGGCCCCTTGAATCTCGCCACCATTTCTCCTGGCCGTCGGCCGACCGCCGCGGCACTTTGCCTCTCGAAGGTTCTGGACGACGCCCTCGAAACCTGCCGCAGGTGGCATGGACTCGTTGGCCAACCCGTCGCGCTTGGGCGCTTGAAGGTTCTGGATGTCGCCCTCACCTTTCTTCATGTTGTTCCTGTCCTATCTTTATGCCTTTTTGCCTTTTTCCTAATTCATTTTGTGTGTTCTTTTCTTTTCTTTTCTTTTTGAGAAGACTGTTCTTTTCCATTTTGTTGCGGTTGTTGGAGCTCATTGATGAAAACGGTTAGTTTAGCTTTGTGATTTTGTTCCTTTTCTAGATCTTCATTTCTTGCAGGACTTAAAAATGATCCGGGTGTTTCTTTTTTCTAATGAACAGGATCGATGATTAAGAAAATTGAGTAATCATCTGCTATCAGTTCTGGTTCAGATTCCATGTTATGTCCCAAAGAACTACATACAACCTATTTCCATCATATGCTGCAATGACTTTGGGATCAAATTCTCAATTAATTCACAGGAAAACTTATAATTTTTCAAATTTTATGTTCTTTTTGACATGTCATTGGTTCCTGAGCAAGGGAGCATATCAAAAAATAGGCACGAAATCATTTATTTGATTCTGTTGATAGATCTTCTTTGTGAAATATCATAAAGGTTCTTAACAGTCCCCTATGTTTTATATGAGCCTAACCTATGATTGTTCAGGGAAAATATTCTTTTGAAATATGCTTCCCATTTTCGTATGCTTGGTAAATTATACATGTATACTTTTCTTCTTTTTCCTGTTGTTAAATAAATGATTCTGAAAGATATTCCACTAATAAACCCTCTAAAAATGATTGAGACATTTAGTGATAAAGTTGCCTGATATTTTCTCACAGTGGTTTTGTGTATGATGTTTTTTGCTTCCTATGTCATGTGTCTTTTTAATAACCTTACTTCCTTAATAAGTTTTTACGTAAATATGCTCAAATTATGCTAACACATGGACTGTACCTATTTTAAATTTCCAAACCTGCCTGCTAGTTGTCAAACGATGAAGTTAAAACATGGACTGTACCTATTTTAAGTCTCTGCACATAATTTTCCACCAAATTGGGTATGAACATTAGACTTCAATGATGTCTATACCTCACCAACACATAAAGGAAACTAAAAGAGTTTTAAATACAATGTTGACCTTGTCAATGTAAATATGCCTACAAATCTGGTAGGTCTCCTCTTTTTAAGTGAAAAAATAGAGTATTCAATGTAGAGAAGCATAGCTCAGGGAACTCCTAGTATCGTAATTAAGTTGGTCATCAACATTTTCCTTGCAAACTTGATCAAACACAACCTTCTCTCTTTTAAAGAGCATTACCAAACCAAATTGGTTGGCTCAGGTGGATAGCACGTCCAAGTCCAAGTCACGGGAGCTAGTACTCCTGGATTTGTTTCCTAGAGTCCCCAATTTGGTTAGGTTTTATCTATCCTGTCTTCTCTTGAACAATGGATTGGCTCTACATAACGGGTTGTTGACCTTGCCTGAAAAAAGCAGCATTGGAAGCTTGCTCTATTTATTTCTGTAAATTCTTAAAATCACCTATGTCAGGAAGTTCCTTCTGCCTCATTCATGAGCTTGTCTAACTTTCGTTATCTATGTTGCAGTGCACTGGAAGTCTGGAATATACACAGGCAAAACAATTTTCAAATGCAAAATATTTGCATGCATTGGCAATCAAAAGGCAAATCGCATCGAGTAGCGATTGAGGAATGTCTCCAGCATCCCCTGCTGGTGGTGCCACCCCTGTCTTCAGCATCCCCTGCTGACGGCGCCACACCCCATCTCTTCCGGCGGCCCTCCGCCGGCGGCATTTCCTGCCGCCATGCGTCGCAGGGCAAATCTCCAACCTAACGGCTGGACAATAATCTCCCGGCCAGCTCTTCACCATCGTCCGCCGGAGCAATGCTTCAGGTGCCTTGGCAGTGGCCACTTCGCTCGTCACTGCTCAGGCCCTATTCGCTATCTCTATTGCAAAGGAGTGGGGCACCGGCGCACACAGTGCCCCCGACGTCCTCCCGTGAAAGGGCCGCCAAGCCCAGCATGGAAGGTTCAGGCGAACCTGACGCCATCGACGCCCTCCATTGATATTCAACGGTCACCTGAAGTGCACCAGGAGATGGCGTTCCTGCGGAATGCCTCGTTGGCGAGACTGATGGTGTTCCCCCTGATCCTGCTGTTCTCCGTTCATCCATCATTGCATCTATCGGAGCAGTTCCACCGTTTCACCTAAGCATCATCAACGCCACCTCCTGGTTAATCATTCTAGGGTCGCCGCAACAGCGGGAGCGCCTCCTGGCATGCCCCTCCGTCCTTCCTTCTCACGATCGTGTCTAGTGGAGGATATGGTCGGAGGACACAGGGGCACTGGCGGCACCTCCGATGATTCGCAGAACAATCAACATCCAGGGGATTCCTCTCCACCTTCTTCGCCCGGAAACTGCCTTGTCTGTGGCTCGTCTTTTCGGCAACCCCCTGTCTGTTGCCCTCCCGACCTTGGGATCGCCGGATGTTTCCTCTGCTTCGGT
Source organism: Pontederia crassipes (assembly GCA_030549335.1). Taxonomy (NCBI): domain Eukaryota; kingdom Viridiplantae; phylum Streptophyta; class Magnoliopsida; order Commelinales; family Pontederiaceae; genus Pontederia; species Pontederia crassipes. Next base: position 3,473,894 of record JAUKPH010000023.1, on the reverse strand, counting down.
CGAGATTGAACAACAACCGGTAGCAAACCTTCCGCCCTTGATTGTCCTCCGCGATGGCGTCAACAGTTTTCTCCTGCTGTTAAGGTACTCGAGATCGGGTCTAACATGGGTGGACGTCATCACCGGTGGGCCAGCTTCTCTGTCTTCGGCGGGGTACAGGGGACACACCCACAGTACTACCATACGCACCCAGGGAGTACGACAGCCAGCTACTGTGTCAGGCCAAATCACTTTATTTCAACCCCCAGCTGTCGTGCCCACATCCACCTATCCAGCTGCAGCCCGACTCACCACGCCTAGACCTCACCGCCACTGATCCACCTAACCCAAACCTGGTCGCCAATAAGTCGCACGCAGGCCCGATCCGGACCCAAGTCCCATGGTTGAGCCAAACCATCCCAACTGCACTCCACCCCCTCCTCTGCTTCCTCCTCTGGCCCGACACCGATGCTGCCCCCCTTCCAACCTCAGAGCCCACCGCCGGCGATCCTTTTCCGTCCGGCGAGTCTGCCACCCACCTCTCCGCCCCCTCCCTCTATCCGCCATCACCTTTGATAGCCATAAATCCCTCCAGCAAACCCCCTCAACACCCACCGTTGCTCCTTACTCCTTCGCTCGACCCCTTACAACAGATTCCCCCTTCGATCTGCGGTAGTGCGAGGCACCAGCGACCCGCAATTCACCACCAAATGCCCCCTCCCTCTGATGGCAACCCAACTTCCGCCACTGTGACATCCTTCGCCCGCATCTACCACCGCCGCACCGCCAGCCTGACCACCACTTCCTCGCATACTGCTGGTCCGGCCTCCACACCGCCGCCACCCGCCGCCCACGATCAACCTCCCTTGGCCGCACAATCCCAAACAGTCCAGCCTCAGGCCTCAACAGTTACACCTCAGGAGCGGTTCTCCCAGGAGTCATCGACTTTCTCAGAGGCCCAGGATCAAGCGGCCAGTGATCCTGGACCGCTAGCAGGTAGATCAGAAGAAGTGATTAGGGAGGTGGCTGCCGGGGCAGGGTTTCGGGACATGCGTCGCCGTTGCAGATCCCGCCCGGACTCAGCTGTGCGGCTGTCTGTGCGCCGACCTCTTCGTCGCCTAATGACAATCTCAAGGAGCCATATCAAGAAGAGGAGGGCCGGGCTCTCTTGCCTCACCGGAGGGGCAGGGATGACTGTTTCCATATGAAGGTGCTGACCTGGAACGTGCGAGGTCTTGGGGATGTCGGCAGGCGGCGTACCCTTAGCAGATATTTACAGTCATGGGATGTTGATGTGGTTTTACTTCAAGAAACTAAGCTTCAAGACTGTGGCTCTTCTGTTTGGTCTCAGATTGGAGGTTCTCGCATCTCGGACCACATTTCCATGGCCTCTATTGGGCGATCTGGGGGTTGCATTATTGGATGGCGTGGAGACTTACTTGAGTTGACTGACTCCTGGGTGGACAGGTTTTCTTTATCGGCACACTTCAGACTTCGAGTAGATGATAGCTCATACCTCATATCTTGTGTCTATGGCCCTTGCTCAGGCTCCCTTCAGGCTACACTATGGGAGGAGCTCCGAGTGGTTCGGGCCCGGCTTCCCAATTCTCGATGGCTCATTGGGGGTGATTTCAATGTCACTCTTGACATAGATGATCGACCTCACCCCCGTACTGGAAGAGATTACGGGGCTGAGGAGTTCGGGGATTTTATAGATTCTCAGTCCTTATTGAACTTCCCCACATCGGGGTGCAGATTCACTTGGCGAAGCACGGCGACCTCATCGGCCTGGTCGAGGATCGACCATTTTCTCAGATCGCTCGAGCTTGAGGAGACCCATCACTTCGCGCATGTACTGGCTATGGACGGGCCTTTCTCGGACCACACCCCTCTCATGTGGCAGTCTAGGGAGACCACAGCTCGCCGATCTCGCATCCGTTTCGAACGGTCATGGCTTTTGGAGTACGGCTTTCGCCAGCTGGTGGCTGATCAGTGGCAGAGCTCATCTCCCTCCGACTCCGCGGCCAGGACCCTCGCCTCCCGTCTTGCTAGGCTTCGGGCCTTCCTTCAGGGTCACTGGAGGCAAATTCGGGAGGATCGACAGAGCCGAAGGACTGCGGCTCTCGCGACTATCTCTAGGCTGGACAGGGTGGAGGACTCTCGCCATCTCACTGAGACGGAGCTTTCCGAGTGTAGATAGGCTCACTTGACCATTTGCTCTGAGGATCTCAAGGTGGAGACTGAGTGGAGGCAGCACTCTCGCCAAACCTGGCTCCGCGAGGGTGATGCCAACACTCGGTTCTTTCACCTTTATGCGAGCTCCCGCCGTCGACAAAATCGGATTGACTGATTGATGGTTCAGGGGCAGCAGATTTCTGGCTAGCAACACATCATGGATGCCATCTCAGCATATTATTGGGAGACCTCTAGGTGACAACCCCCATCCCCTTGGAGTTGGTCACCTGGGGAAATCCCCAACCTCACCAACGAGCATACTTCTCTTCTTTTGTAGGCTTTCTCTGAGGATGAGGCTATTTAGGCACTTCGTGACCTCAACAGTGACGCTTCCCCTGGCTCGGATGGCTTCCCAGTGTTCTTTTATCGAGAGTTCTGGCCAGTTGTGTGGGAGGACGTCATGGCGGTCATCCATAAGTTCACCAGTGAGAACCAGGGTTTCAAACGCCTCAACTGGTTCTTGTTATTCATGCTACCGAAGCGCAATCCGGCTGAGCGTTTGGAGGATTTCAGACCGATTGCCATATCCAATGTCATATATCTCCTGGTGGCTCGGGTATTGGCTAATCATCTTCGGGAGGTGCTTTCGGATCTCATTCATCCTAGACAGTCAGCCTTCGTCCAGGACCGCTCCATCACCGACAGCTATGGCATGGCTGCAGAGATTATTGTGCATTGGCGACGGACCTGTAGTCGTGCATTTCTTTGGAAGGTCGACTTTTCTAAAGCTTATGACTCTATCTCATGGTCTTTTTTGTGGCACTCCCTGCAGGTCCGAGGTTTCCCCCCGACTTGGATTGAGTGGATGAAGCGGTGTGTCACCACCGCTTCCTTCTCAATACTGGTCAATGGCTCATCCACACAGAGAGGGGTACGTCAGGGCTGCCCCCTTACACCTATGCTATTTGTCCTAGCGGCCGATGCGCTCGCCAGATGCACCCAGGCTTCTTGCACCACCGGTCTTTTCACGGGTTTCACTAGCAGTCTTGTTCCGCTTCTCCAGTATGCAGATGACACGTTATTCTTCATTGAGGGCTCTACGCAGGAGGCTAGACGTCTAGCCATCATGGTGGACCCTTTTGGAGCTGCATCCGGCCTTCGGATCAACCATGTCAAATCTTCCTTCATCTCTTTTGGCATGGTCCCTGAGGAGGAGGACGCATGCGCATCCGAGCTTCACACTCTGACATGCACCTTGCCGATCACTTACTTGGGTTTTCCTTTATCTGACCATCACATCGGCTCTTGTATGTGGACACCGGTCATTGAGCGGATGGAGCACAGGTTGCAGGGCTGTAGTTCCAGATTGCTATCACGAGGGGGCCGCCTTATTCTGCTCCGCTCCGTCTTATCTTCCTTGCCGATTTATTATGTCTGTTCTTCGGATGCCTGGGCAGGTTCAGAGGAGACTGGATTCTATACAGAGTAGATTCTTTTGGCAGGGGAGTGCCTTAGATCACCGGGCCATTCATCTTGTTTCTTGGCAAGTCTATTGCCGCCCTACCTCACAGGGAGGGCTCGGTGTCCGGGATCTCCGGAATACCAACTGGGCTTTACTGGCCCGATGGATCAGATGGATTATGGGACCCAGGACTATCTCTAGCGCTCGGTATTCTTCACTTGTTATGGACAGGATCTCTCTTGGGACTCTCGGGCTGTTCTCCCACGTGGTCATCTGTTTTCTGGAGGAGTGTCGCAGCCCTTATTCCATTGATTCGGCCATATTTGATTCCTTCCCTTGGCTCTGGTGGGTCCTTTTCATTCTAGCATCATGATTGGCTTCCGGGGAGCTCTTTGGTGACATCCTTCCCTCGCCTCTTGGCTCTCGCACCACGTCTAGACTCTACAGTTGTGGAGGCTTGGTCTCAGTTCGACGATCCTGGCACCGGCACATGGACCCCCACCTTCAGGACAGCCCTCCCCGACACTTGCATTTCTGAGCTTATGGCCCTACATCAGCGGATTGCTCCTTTCCATCCGGACACTTCCAGGTCCGATGGATGGCTATGGGTTTCTGACACTTTTTCTGCTCGCAGCCTTTATCTCCATTTCCTTCTGACCTGCAAGTTCCCAGACACCTTACAGGCAGACTTCAGATTCTTTTGGCGACTCAGGGTGCCGCTTAAAGTCAAAGTTTTTGCTTGGCTTTTGTGGCATGGACGGATACTCACTAGGCGATATAGGGCGAGGTGGGCATCCCATGCTGACACACAGTGCGTTTTATGTGGTGACGCGGAGGAGGACATTGCACATCTATTCTTTGGCTGCACTATTGCCCAAGAGGTATGGGTGCGACTGAGCTTATTCCGGGATCCCCCTACTTTTCTGGAGGAGTTATGCCTTTCTCTCCGAGCCCTCAGTGGACGACTTCCGACAATTTTGTTGGCGACCTTTTTGGCCGGTGCTTGGGCGATTTGGCTTCAGCGCAACCGGATTATCTTTTGTAGTGAAACTTGCCAGCTAGAGGCGATTGTACATCACTGCTCCTTTCTTCTTCGGGAGTGGGGCTTTGGATAGTGTTTGTACCTGTTATCCTTTTGCTGCTCTCATCTTGAGCGCTTACACGTGTACTTTTCCATCATAGTGATATATATATATATATATATATATGGATGACACCCTAACTTGGTGCTTATCCTTTTTCTCCTCAAAAAAAAAATTGCATGCATTGTGGTTTACTTATTTTAATGTTTAAGATCCATTGGTTTAATATATGTATCGGGTTACAATCATGCATTCTTTCTTTCGTCAAGAGTTAACTGACATAACCATTTCTTGCAGCCTAAAACCATTTTTGGTAAAAAAGAAAGAGTTAGCTTTCTTCCATGTTGCTACATTGCTACCTGATTTACTAATGTTCAAGGCAAGCCAATTTAAATCTGCATGCTAAAGCTTGTCTCTATCTGGCCACTAATGTAGGAGTCAACTGCAAATGTTTTCTGTAGTTAAGTGAGTGGTCTTGACCATTTTTCATGTTACCTTTTATGGCATCTAACCTCGGTGCTGAAATTTTGCATTATGGTTTATTTTATTTTTTTCATTGCTTGTTTACTACATGTGAATTTGCGAACTCACTATTTCTTAGTCATTCGTCAGCATCTTTTCTAATTCATTAGTTTGACAAGTTTATTTTCGTGCAGCTAAGTTGTTTTCAATATATCTATAGGTTATAATGCTTCCACATTTCCCGGATAAAGTTCAATGAACCAGATGACACAAAAATGGGGGAGAATCATGCTATTACCCATCTTCATCTCCACGAATGTTTCATGTGCTCCGTTGTTCATCTTACTCTAAGGAGGTAACTTTAACTCTACATAGTGATATTTTGCTGGCATTTTCTGAATCTCGGATGCATGATTCTCATTTACAATGTGCGGTAGAAGCATTTGTGCTCATCAAGGGCAGTACCATATCATCCGGTGGAAAACTGAATTTCTTTTCCTATAGCACTTCAGTGCCAAGTATTGTGGTATCTCGCTTCTCACTTCCTATGTACACTCATACGACCTATAATTTAAAATGTTATTCATCTAAATTCTTTGTTTAGCCCCTGTGTTTTATATGAGCCTAACCTGTGATTGTCCAGCGAAAATATTCTTTTCAAATATGCTCCCCATTTTCGTATGCTTAAATGATACATGTATATTTTCTTATTTTTCCTATTGTTAAAGAAATGGTTCCGAAAGATATTCCACTAATAAACCCTCTAAGGATGATTGAGACATTTTGTGATAAAGTTGACCAATATTATCTCATAGTGGTTTTGTGTATGATGTTTTTGCCTCCTACGTCAAGTGGATTTTAAATAAGTTTTCTTCCTTAAAAAGTTTTTATGTAAATATGCTCAAATTATACTAAATATCCAAACTTGCCTGCTAGTTGTTAAAACATGGTGTTAACACATGGAGTGTACCTATTTTAAATCTTTGCACATAGTTTTCCACCAAATTGGGTATGAACATTAGACTTCAATGATGTCTATACCCCACCAACGCATAAAGGAAACTAAAAGAGTTTTAAATACAAAGTTGATCTTGTCAATGTAAATATCAATTTCATTGATAAAAATATGATGCCTACAAATCTGGTAGGTCTCCTCTTCGTAGTAAAAAATAGAGTTTTCAATGTAGAGAAACGTAGCTCAGTGAACTCCTTGTATCGTAATTAAGTTGGTCATGAAACATTTTCCTTGTAAACTTGATAAAACGCAACCTTGTCTCTTTTAAAGAGTATTACCAAACCAAATTGGTTGGCTCAGGTGGATAGCACGTCCAAGTCCATGTCACGGGAGCCAGTACTCTCGGATTCATTTCTTAGAGTCCCCAATTTGGTTAGGTTGTATCTATCCAGCTATCTTTTCAACAATGGATTGGCTCTAAATAATACCGGGTCAAAAATTTTTCGACCTTGTACCAGACCCGACCGAGGAATATGAATCCGGAAATATGATTGGGTTTGCGGTCTGGAATCGGCGGAGGGCGGCGAGGGGGAATTCGAAATCCGAAATCGGCGCCTGGCAGCCGGATCGGCCGCCAGTGGCCAGATCCGTCGCCTGACGGCTGGATCAGCTCAACTAGTGGCCGATTGTGGCGCCTGATGGTCGGATCCGGCTCCTGGCGGCCGATCCGCCCTCCAAGCGCCGGATCGTGGTGCCCGGTGGCCGATCCGAGCATCAGGCGCCAGATCGTGGTGCCTGGCGGTTGGTTTCGGCACCTGGCGGCCGGATCAGCTCACCTAGTGGCCGATCATGGCGCCTGATGGTCGGATCAGGCTCCTGGCGGCCGATCCGCCCTCCAAGCGTTGGATCATGGCGCCCGACGGCCGATCCGAGCGTCAGGCGCCGGATCGTGGTGCCTGGCGGCCAGTTCCGGCACCTGGTGATCGGATCGGCCGCGATCCGGCCGTCTAGCGCCGGATCGTGGCTCCTGGCAGCCGGATCGGCCGCCAGGTGCTTCTTTATGAAGGTAATCTCATTCTTTCTATCCCTATGTCCCAAGGTTTGACCAACTTACCCTTTCTTTATGTAAATATGCTCAAATTATACTAGATATCCGAACCTGCCTGCTAGCTGTTAACACATGGGATGTACCAATTTTAAGTCTCTGCACACAATTTTCCACCAAATTGGGGATATGAACATCATATTTCAATGATTTCTATACCTCTCCAACGCATAAAGGAAACTAAAAGAGTTTTAAATACAATGTTGATCTTGTCAATGTAAATATCAATTTCAATAAGAAATGTGATGCTTACAAATGTGGTAGGTCTCCTCTTCTTAGTAAAAAAAATAGAGTTTGTAGCTCAGTGAACTCCTTGTATCGTAATTAAGTTAATCATCAAACATTTTCCTTGCAAACTTGATAAAACGCAACCTTGTCTCTTTTAAAGAGCATTACCAAACCAAATTGGTTGGCTCAGGTGTATAGCACGTCCAAGTCCAAGTCACGGGAGCTAGTACTCTCGGATTCGTTTCTTAGAGTCCCCAATTTGGTTATGTTTCATCTATCCTGCTTTCTCTTGAAGAATGTATTGGCTCTATATAATGGGTTTGTTGAGATTGTCTGTGAAAAAGAGCATTGGAAACTTGCTCTATTTATTTCTGTAAATTCTTAAAATCACCTATGTCTGGAAGTTCCTTCTGCCTCATTCATGAGCTTGTCTGACTTTCGTTGTCTATATTGCAGTGCCTGGAAGTCTGGAATATACACAGGCAAAACAATTTTCAAATGCAAAAGAACTTGATGCATTGTGGTTTTTTTATTTTAATGTTTAAGATCCATTGGTTTAATCTATGTATTGGGTTACTATCATGCATTCTTTCTTTTGTCAGGAGTTAACTGACAAAACCATTTCTTGCACAAGGTCGCTGCCTAAAACCATTTCTGGTAAAAAAGAAAGAATTGGCTTTCTTCCATGTTGCTACATTGTTACCTGATTTATTAATGTTCAAGACAACTCAATTTAAATGTGCATGCTAAAGCTTGTATCTATGTGGCCACTAATGTGGGAGTCACAACTGCAAATGTTGTCTGTAGTTAAGTGAGTGGTCTTCACCATCTGCTCTCTAATCAAGTTTTTATATAACAGGATCCATCAGTACCATTTTCATATTATCTTTTATGGCATCTAACTTCAGTGCTGAAATTTTACTTTGTGGTTTATTTTATTTTTTTCATTGTTTATTTACTACATGTGAATTTGCTAACTCACTATTTTTTAGTCATTCGTCAGCATCTTTTTTAATTCATTAGTTTGACAAGTTTATTATGGTTTTGTGCAGCTAAGCTGTTTTCAATACATCTATAGGTTATAATGCTACCACATTTCCTGCATAATGTTCAATCAACCAGATGTCACGAAAATGGGAGAGAATCATGCTATTACTCATCTTCATCTCCAGAAATGTTTCAGGTGCTCCGTTGTTCATCTTACTCTAAGGAGGTAAATTTATATCTACGTAGTGATATATTTTGCTGGCATTTTCTGAATCTTGGATGCATGATTCTCATTTCAATGTGCGGTAGAAATATTTGTGCTCGTCAAGGGCAATACCATATCATCCGCTGGAAACCTGAATTTCTTTTCCTATGACATTTCAGTGCCAAGTATTCTGGTATCTTAATTTCAAATGTTATTCATCTAAATTATTTTATCAGCCCGTGTTTTATATGAGCTTAACCTATGATTGTCCAGCAAAAATATTCTTTTGAAATATGCTCATCATTTTCGTATTCTTAAATGATACATGTATATTTTCTTATTTTTCCTATTGTTAAAGAAATGGTTCTGAAAGATATTCCACTAATAAAGATGATTGAGACATTTAGTGATAAAGTTGCCCAATATTAACTCACTGTTGTTTTGTGAACGATGTTTTTGCTTCCTACGTCGAGTGACTTTTAAATAACTTTACCTCCTTAATAAGTTTTTATGTAAATATGCTCAAATTATATTAGATATCCATATGATAAGTTTTCTGATGCAATGGTCAAAGATAATGTCCACCGAACAGATGATCCATATGACATCGACAAGCGTGGGCACGTGTCTTTGTGAGAAGCTGGTGGACCTGGGTATTTATATTTATATTATACTTAAAGCTAACACCCTTTATGTAACATCCTAAATGAATTCAAAAAAAAAAAAAAGAAAACGAGGTAAAGCCATGAGTGCTACAGTACCCTAAAAGGTGTATCTCACCTACCCAGCCGACATTCCCCATTCTAAACCCATTTTTATGCTACTACTCCTTATCTCTCTCCTAAGTTTCACTCGGCCAGCACACAAAAGGGAGGCCATTTGAGCTGCAGTAAACATCATCTTTAGTTCACTCTCATCTTTTCTCTCATTCGGCCAACGGTGACGAGCTATAGTAACTAGGGTAGTTACTGTAGCAACAGCAAGCACACTTTCTTCCTCTCTCTCCATTGAGCCATTAGCATAGTGTTAAACTCTCTTTTGTGTGGACAGCAAGAGGAAGCTACAGGAAGAAGAAAAGAAGCTAAGATTTTGCTATCAAGGTATGTTCAAAGGATTCAAATCCTAATCACCCTCTTAATGACGAAAAGAAGCTAGGATTTAAGATTTTGCTATCAAGGTATGTAGAGAGGATTCAAATCCTAATCACCCTCTTAATGACGTATATTTGTATGGATTAAGAGATATTAAGGTCAAACTAGGTCTTATTAAGGCATGATTAGGGAATGCGCATTTGATGATTCATGTTTCTTTATATTACTATTCTATTGCTATCCATTATTAGAATGTCATGTGTTTTATAGCTTAATGCTCTACTGCTCATTATGCTTAATATTAGAAAGTTTATTATTGTTATGTTAGCTCATCATGAATTGCCTAAAGCCTATGTACATTTATGAACTTGATTAGTATGTTCGATGACTTTATATAAAAACCCTATGTGGTTTATGATTAGGGTATTGAATATGTTAAGAAATGTCTCATATGATGTTTGAAAGTCAATATGTGTTCAATATGTCAACGTATGAAAGATTAGGAAAGAAATGATGTAAAAATCGTGTATCTGTCGTCTCAGAACGGGCGACCGATTCATTATCGGTCGATCGTTCTAGAGACAAATAGAGTCTCGCACTCTGTCCAACGATCGACCGATACATCAACGGTCATCCGTTTTGGAAGGGTTGTTACATTCTGTGATTAGCGGGTAACCTAACGCTCTGTTTCGGTCGTTCGATTTGAGTAGTCATCACATTTTGTGATTAGTGGTCAAGCGGTCGAACAGAAGTTCAGTTTCGGTCGTCCGAAAAACCTATAACGGTTGACCGATATCTCAGCTGTCGCCCGTTTCAGAGAGTCATCACATTTTGTGATTAGCGGACGAATCGAAGCTCAGTTTCGGTCATCCGAAAAAATCATAACGGTCGACCGATAATTCGACCGATACCAGTCTAGCGATCGATCGTCATCCAAAACGATCGTCCGTTCTGAAAGATGATTGGTTATGATTGAATGTTCACACTTAGCATGATTTGAAGTTAGTATGGCCTTAAATAGGGTTAAAAGAGGCAACATGTATTGAATGATTATATGTATTGATGAACATGTTTAAAAGATGGATTGATGAATGTGTGGCATTTTCATGACTTGGGACCAATCAGTAAGACCCCACCGATGGGTGGGAAAGATAAAGACCTTAACTTCGGGGATGATAAAAACCTTACCTTCGGGGAAGGATAAAGACCTCGCCTTCGGGAGAGAATAAAGACCTCATCTAAGAATGAGGATAAAGACCTCACCTACGAATGAGGATTATGATTTATGAGTCACTACCCTTTTCAATCAACAAGATAAGAAATCATCTAAATAAAGATGAAAGACGAAAAAAATGCAAAGATGAATAATGAATGACTTGGGACATAAAGACCAAGATGTTAAAGATGAAGAAGGCGCCTATAAGGATGAGTTATGAATGTCCACTTGTCACATCATATGATATCATGAACAAAGATGATAAAGTAAAGTAAGACAAGATCATAATATGCATTAGCATAATGATAAGTATGATGATAAATTATGATATGTTTGACCTAAAGATTATGATGTTACATGCTTATTTTATCTTGCCATGATGATATGCTCACATGCCACATAGTATGCATAAGTAGTTCATAGCATGCATATGACTTATGTCTCATGATGATGAAATGCATATGCCATGACATGTAGAAATTATATTATAAAATCATAGCATGCATGTGACTCAACATACTCTAACGGGAGAAATTCCCTCCATCCCATGGATCCGTGCAAGTATGGAGGAGGCTTAGGTTCGACGATGAGAGTCTCGTGACGGCAACATTGCACATGGGTCTGTCGGGCTACGGCCCAAGTTGTTTACTTCTTTTATGTCATGATGATGAGCTCTTATAAGGGTGAAGTATGTATGGCTTATGGGCCTCTTATTAAGTCATGTACAACACTCGAACTCATTTATGTATGATGAATCCTCTATTGGATATACGTTAGAGCATATTAGGCCCATGGGTCAGTTTATGTATCTTGAAATTTTATTTACTTATGAAGCCTTCCGCTGTTTATGTAATTGATATTTTATGTTTTCATATGATTATGTTTCCGCTGCAAAGCTTTATGAAATTAGGTCATGTCAAGTGAAGCCGTCTAGAATTCGATAAATTTAAATTGGGGCCGAATTTTTGGATCGTTACACTTTACATCACTTGCTTTATGTTGCAGTCCACTCGAAAGAAGATTTAAAGTTTTGAACAGATGATTTTTTTTTTAGAAGAAAAAGAAGTGGAGAGAACACACCCTTGGAAACCAATTGGTTGGGGATCGGAGAGACATCTGAGATGGTCCAACAGAAGAACTGGTATTGGAGTGCCTACTGCGAAAGGACACCTTGTTTCACCACAAAGAGTGATGTTGAGTGGCTAAAGGACTATCATTCCATAAACACAAGTTATGGTCTGTTCATTCAGGTGGCACAACACTGAACCAAGACTTACTCCTGCGGAAGGAAAACGACACAACTATGCAGAGTCACCTGCCTGGCGGCCTCCATGATTTGCTCTGCCAGATTGGTGCTTAGCTGGCCGAACCTCAATGGCTCTCCCATGGAAGCATTGGATCCTTTGGGAAACCATCTTAGCCTCCTATATATATTGCCAGTTAATTATCCTCTTTGTAGTTAAATCTTGCCTTCAATACATGATGCTCCAAAAGCTTCTACTGTCGTCGGTTGTTTCATTGTCATGGTCCAAACAACACTTCCATGTGCATAGAGTTGACTAAATTATTGGAGCGACTAAAAATCCTGGCAATGGCCTCCACTCCATTTAATATGACAGCAATAGTTTACCGTCGCCGGAATCCGGAAAGGAGGATGGCAACTTCGCACGCATTCTACTGCAAGGTGCTGCAAAAATGTGAAAATGCACGATAACATGAAATTGAAATGGAAGAAAAGAAAGCACTAAGAACTTGCTGCACTGGTTACGAAAGGGTCAACAAAGCACGTTGAGATATTATATCACAAGGAATGCTGCTGCAAGAGCTAGCTATATGTCCATATATTACAAACAAAGGTGGAACAGGTTACTGATTCTTCAGCAGAAACATTAGGCATCAGGCAACAAGTACAAATGTTCTATCCTTATGCTAAATGGGTTCTCCCTCATGCCATATTTGTACAAACACAATTTTCTTTGTTCAGAAAGAGAGGGGAGGGAGAGATGTGAAGCATTGGCATCTGGTATAGATGAACCTTCAAGCGGAACACTCTCTTCGCCTAAAATGTAGCTGATGATGTCCTCTGCAGCCTGCTCTTGGTGGCGGCAGACGCTTGAGCTGCCATTGCCGCACATAGCTGTCCACAGAACAGAGACCTGTCAAAACCTTATTTCTCCAGCTACCCGAAATAGAAGAAATAAGTAGTAATCAGTCCCAAGGGAAGATTTTTTTTTTCTTCTCATTTGCCTGTCATGTTTACGTAATTACCTGCCCGCACTGCCTCTCCAGCTTTCTATTCTCCTTCACAAGTTGATCAACTTCTAGTTCTAGTTCATATGTGTAAGCCTATTCCATGATGTAACATGAGATTTCAAAATCCAGCGAGAAGACGGGGGTGGCCAAAGAAAAGAAAAGAAAATCTAGTGGAATTTTATTGAGGCAGTGCAGCTTGGATTATTCCGATGTCTAGAACTCCAAACTTTGGTTGGAGAGAGAGAGATCAGATGGATTGAGTGCCAGTTTCCTAGCTCTAGAGCGAGCAGCCGCCTCCTGGTTTTTCATCATGTGAGGCAAATAACTGGCCCATATGAGATAAATAACTGAATGTACGTGAAATTATATATAAATACAAGAAAAGAAAGATGAAGGGGGATCTTTTTTGCTCTTTGAACCAATCCGCTACATATTCATTGTATTGGATTATAGGAGCTTTTGGGTTGCTCGAAAATCCCATTTCCCAGCATTTACTCTAGTTGTTTGTCTTTTCTTCTTTCCTTCTGGTTTAGTTCTCATCCAGCAGCTATGGATTTAGTGGAAAATATCTGCAAAGTTGGGAAAAAGAAATCAAACATTTTAAAGACTAAACCCTAACATTTTGTTATTACCTTTCGGTTGCCAATAGAGAGTTTAAAAAGGACCTATCATTTTATATTGTTAAATAACAAATACTACTGTGAACTTGGGCTTGGAACGACTGGGCTCGAGGGAAGTGGACTGAGCTGTAAGAGTCATAACAAAATCTTGGAGGATTATGCCTCCGAAGGAGCTGGAAGTGTTGGAGTTATCGTCACGCTGTTGGCGGCACCGGCGGCGGTTGTTGTTGTTCGCTGAGAAGGAGGGAGTGGAAGGTACGTCCTGGTGCAGATTGTTTAAGCTTATGTCCCTCCGGACGTCTTCCATGGTGATCCTCTTCCTCCCCTCTCGGTTCTCGGAGAACACAAAAGAGCAGCATCAAAGTAGTCATAGATGCTAATTGTAGGATCAAAAGCACCGAGAGGGAGTGAATTGATGTATAAAAATCCTATCGTGAAATCAATTTTGGAAAGTTGATAAAATCGATCACAAGAAAATAATGATAAAAAGCAAATAAGAGATAAGGAGCAAAACAAAGATAACACGATGTGTTGACGAGGTTTGGCCCAACTCGTTGACCTACGTCTGCTCCGACTTCTCGTCCTCGAGACCACCGGAGTTTCACTAGTTTTTTCTTTTCTTATAGGGTGAGAACAACCCTCTTTACACCACACGTCTTCTTCTCCACTCAAGAGAGAAGGCACACATTTTCTTACAAGAAGCTCTCAACTTCAATAAATCTAACTAAAGAATTATCTCTGACTCACTTCTTTTACAATTAATGCTCACTCTTAAAATATGGAAGAGAAAGAGATGATTTACAAACTTTTGATTCAAGAAGTGTTTTGAACTTAGGTAGAGCTCCGGAGTGTTTTCTCTTGCTTGGATAATCTTTTTTCAGGCTTTGGTACTCCTTTTTATAAGTTTCTTCATGTGTTGATTACTTCCAAAAAGTCTTGCATAAATTTCGTCTTAAAAATTAGTTGTTACTGCTTCAGTCTATGATTGGTCGACCACATTTATAGACCGGTCAATATGATCGTAGCACATTCCTTCGACCGATATGGTCGCAACATTTGTTGAATTCATTTTTTGAGTTGATCGGTGGACCGGTTCTTCGACACATGGTCGCGACATTTGTTGAATTATTTTTTGAGTTGATCGGTACACTAGTGCCACGACCAAACCATCAACCATCTTCACGTCATGTGTGGAATTTGTTCTTTTGTTGGTCGGTCGACCCATGCCACAATCAGTCCATCGACCGTCATCTTCGGGGTGTATTTCTACTCGATATCCATCGATCGATCGACCGCTGTTAGTACAAAATTTTTCTATTTAATCTTTTAACTTTGTGACTTATTCTACGAATATAGTCATGTCAATCTTACACATGCATTGTCATCACTTAAGTATATATTAGTAACTTTTATGTCAAATTTAATTTGTTATCATCAAAACATATGATTCAATAATCTCCCCCTTTTATGATTACAAACTAATTGAACGATAGAGAAGAAAAGGTAAATTGGAAGCATAGGAAATGAATAGTAAACAAGCTCCCCCTACATTCATGCACATTTCACATTTCCTCCCCTGAATAAGTGGCCTTTATGTTGTCATAATATGAAGCAATATAAACATATGACATCAAGAGCTATAGACACAAAACAAATATGAGATATTAAAGTACAGCCATCATGAAGCAAAAGTTATTACCTTACATCCATAATCAACACATCCATCATGCATTCAAACACTAACATATGCGACTATAGTCAGTGGATGACACTAGTATAAATAAAAATTGTGAATACATAGCAACTAACAAATATAGCAACTACTAGGAACACATAGCAACTATAGGAGCACATAGAAACTAACAAATATAGCAACTCCTAGGAGCACATAGCAGCGTCCAAACTTCTCCCTCTTTTGACATCATTAAAGAGGAAAGTAACTCATCTACAACTCATTGGGACTATCATCATCATGAATCACGGGAGAAATGAATCATTGTGATGCATAGTACGCCTGTAGCGAGCCAACAAGATATGAGTCACTCAATAGTCTATAGCATCCACCTGCTGTGAAAGAATAATAAAGTCGTAGGCTGAAGTCGATGCGGCGTAGTGTGGGAGTCCCTGCTCAAAAAGTGCATGCCTCAGAGGCGAACTGGGTTGACGACTAGATCAAGCCTCCGGTATGCCATGAGTATCCATAAGCGCTGGCTCTCCATCAATGGCATCATCTCCATCATCATCAGTATCCAACCTAAGATATTTTCGGTGCAAAGTTGCTGAGTTAATAACGTCCCAGGGGCGGGGTCGAATGTACTCTCCCGTAGGAATGTCGACATCGAAATGAAGTAAAATCCTCATTATCTAGACTCCAAAATATAATGGGTAACAATCAGAGGAGACCTTCTGAAGTGATAAAAAACATAGTGGCCAAAATGACGAAATGATGCATCTTGAATACAGAGACAATGAACGGATGGATATATAATATAATTTTGAAGGAAAAACCCGTTGAAAACATTGATATTAACATATTAGTCATATGTTTAAATTATGTTATATATTTTTTCTTATAAATATAGTTACTGATGGATCACGCCATCGGTTTCCAATCCGTCGGTAATCCCGAAGGTTGTGTCATATTAAAATACTAGTCATATGTTTAAATTATATTGTTACTATAATATGCCAAATCTAATTCGTATATCATTATATGTTGTAATATTATAATCTATGATTGATAAATGATGTGATATATGTGTTCATTCTAATGTCACTTATCAAATTTTTAAAATTTTATTCAATTTAAATAAAGTATTAAGATATAATTAATAGACATGCTATGATAAAGCATATACTCGTATTATTAAGTATGCATATAGTTATTAACATGTAGATTAAATCTCAAGAACCAATCAAATGTTACCAAGTGGCACGTAGGAAAAGTATGTGTAAAAAATATTCAATATAGAAAATGTATGAATAAATTATTTGGGTTATATTATCATAATATATACTTAATAATGAATAATTACTGTCCATTAATAAATTATTTTGGATGTCAAAATTCTATTGGATAAAAAAGTTGCTCACATGCAAGTTGCCAGCAAGCTAGCAGCTTGCCACCTTATGTTTAGCTGATTTTTTCAGCCGCCATTCTCATGTGATACAAATCCGAAAAAAATCCTCCTGTCTCCATCACATGTTTAGAAATTTCATGTAAATTATCAGACCTTGATTCTTTCTGTGGAGGGCGGAGGAAATTCTACAACACCGATCACTTAAGGTGGCAATTCTAACCCTGAGCTAATGGTCCTTTTCATGATCATCTTTTGGCCGTCAAGTCTTCTTAAAAAATTATGGAATTTCTTGTAATTGATCCTCTATGAGTTGCTTTCATTAAAATTTGGAATCAAGTTAATATGATTTCTGTAGAAAAAGTTATGATCTTATCTTTAAGGTACTATCACTCTGTCTGCCGAAATTATTACCTAAATTTGTAAATTATGTATTAAATCCAATATATCATGGAATTATTTGATAATTTATTATATATTGATGTTAGTTTTCGTTGACAATTGAAATCACTCTAAAATGATATGTGTAGAGAAAGTTATAAATGTGTTACCGAACCTTATTCAATCTGTCAAGATGGAACTTAGGGCAAATTATGTTAGTAATGGTTAAATTTATTGTGCTCAGTACAAATAGATATAAATTCAAGTAATTTTATGAGTTGCACCTTAGGATGTCTACTATTTGGAAAAATTAAAAGTATCAGAACATGAAATGTTGTTATTTTATATAAATCATAAAAGTAAGGTCATTTAGGTTGTCAGAACATAGAAATAAGATAAAAGTTATGCTGAATGTTGATTTTCTTGTGAACAAACCATAATGAAATAAGATCTGAAACTTTAATAGATTAAGATATTAGCAACCAGGAAGTAAGTAAAATTGGAATGAACAAATTTGGTTATCAATTCAAGCAGATACAAATTTTCTTTTATTATATATACAATCTGTCTTAATAGTAGGCCAACTCTTGTGATAAATAGTTACTCAAGTTATGAAAGTAAATTTTTAAGGGTCATGTACCTCTTCAATTAATTATGTTTCATGTGTGATAGGTTTGTGTTCAAATCATAGAAGTGATGTGTTCTTATTATTATTGTATAGGAATAGAAGAGTAAAGTAGTAAAAAAGGAAATGAAAAATCTTTTGGTAACTCTTATAGATAAGTTGGTTTTTCCTACTCTATGTATTCGCCTCTTTTGGATTTGGTGTGACATTGATTATGATATTATTAAATATGTTTTGGATATGTTATGAATTGATTTCAAGAAATGCAATTATGAAAAGTATATTTGAATGATTATATGATTGCACATTTGAAAAGCATATGTGATATGATATGAATGGATTGTGAGAAGTGCAATCTTGTTCGGATTGAAATGATATTTGATATTATTCATCTTTTGATATTCGAGATATGATGGTCATGTGATAAATCATGCATCGACATTTGCTTGCATTTGCATATATGATGGTTGGAGTTCCATCGTTGATCATGATGAGAATCACCTTTAGAGTCCAATCCATCATTTTGTTCCTCAATAATGAGATGAGATATACTGGAGCTAAGTGCCATGCGGAGCTAAGTGTCACATCGTGAATAGTCGCGATGGGGGCCACCTCTAAAGTTCACCTATCGCTATATGATTTATTCCCCGAAAGGGATGAGATAGAATGGAGCTAATGCTACATCGCTGATCATGATGGGAGCCACCTTTAGAGTTCATCTATCGACCACTGACCAGTTAGTGATCCGTGCATTCATATGAGAATGTTGCATTTGCATACATCTATTTGATATTATTTGAATGATATTGATTGCAATTGGAGTGTGATGATTTTTATTAGGAAATTGTATATATTATTTTCAAATATATGGAAACGTTATTTGTGATATTATAATTTTTTCATATCTTTGCATGTCCCTCCAAATTCATTAGATGGTAACACATAACTTATGAGTTATCAACTTACTGGGCTATTTTTACTCATAATGTTCTTTCTAATATTTTTCAGATCAGTATAGCTTCTTGGATTGAGCGAGCTCATAATCTTAGCAGGGATAACTCTTTTGATGTAAAGGTATTGAGGGGAGTTGTTATTCTCGTGTCCTTTTGTTAGGATGTTGAGATATTTGGTTGAGTTTATTATTTTCGTTAAAATAAGTTGTAACGAAAATAAATTCATTTTGTAAAATGTACGACTTAAGGAGTATTGGTTTGCTCTGAAGGATCATCATAAAATTGTGTAATTTGTTTAATGAGTATTGGTTTGCTCTGAAGGATCATCATAAAATTGTGTAATTTATTTAATGATTTACTTTTATTTCTTATTGCTTTCAAAAAAAAATATTACATCACGTTTTCACAATCTTTCTAGTTTTTATATGATCGTCCATAATAGTCGCGATCTCCAGATTAAACTAAAGTTTAATTCGGGGTCATGACAGTTATGATATCAGAGCAATAGGTCATCCCTTTGGTCAAAGTTTATATAACAATGTCTAGAATGACATTGTTATGTTATAGTGGGGTTATCATTGTATGCTTATAATGTGGACTACTCGTATTTAGCTTGAGTTGTATGAGTTTGAGGATTATAATGTGAGATTTTAGATGTGCTAATATATGATATTTTGAAATGCGATTGTGATATTTGCTTTTGATCAATTATGACTCTATGCATCGCAACTCTATACGTGAATTTATATATGTATTACCATGGCATGTTATCTAAAAAGGAAAAGAGAAAGCAGATAACCATCAAGTACTAATTTGTGATTCCTAGACTTTATGGTATTGCCTTGCATAGTTGGAAGTGTCACAAGTACTTGATTGTTAAGATGATTGTTTTGTATTTATATGATTTTGATGTAATTTTGGATGTGAATTAATTGTCTTCTTATCATGTATGATTAGATTGTTATAGGGTGCTAACTATTTTCTCACCTTCAAGTCAACTATGATTTGATTTTTATGAGTAATAAGGAAGTAAGTACATATTTTTGAATCTATTATAGGCATGCCAATAAGCTATTTTGAAATGGATGTCATACGTTCTTAGATTATTTGGTAAAAAAAAAGTTTGAACAATGTTCCTATGTTTAGGGAATTCTAAATTTTATTCTATAGAGGTGGTTTGACCTATCCTTGATAGAGGAATTTTTTATTGACCTTCTTCATAGAATTATCCCTATTTTAATACTCTTTGTCATTTGACATAAGAAGAACATTGTGAGCCTTCGTACGGGGGTTATATTTGTTCAAACTGTGAGTTTTAGCTTTAATCATCAAGAAAAAAGATGAATCACCAAGTTGGACAATAATTGTAGACTTCTGAACCAAGTTACTATAATGAATACCATATCGAAAGTAGGTTACTTGTTTGATCAACCATAAGGTACTAGTATATTCCTTAAGACTAATTTATGTTTTGGATACCATTAACTAAAATTGAAGAATAACCCCAATATAATTATTACGAGTATTTGATAGTCGTTTAGTTAACCAATATCAAACTATTTCTATGAATCGAATCAAATTTTCAAACGGTTTGTTGATTAAAATATAATTATATTATTGATGACATCTTCATTTCTCATGGAGACATGCAAGTTGGGAACTTTATTTTGCAAAATCGAAATAAAACAAAAATGGGTGTCAAAGTTAGTATGTGTTTTGGCTTAACCATATAGTGATGGGTCATGATGGTCATAAGAAAGATAAATTATGTCTCAATACACAAGATTAATTGAGATACCTGAGTGATTCAGATCAAATGTTATCGTTCTCCAATGGACTTGATATGCTTCTCGTATACATTTTGAAAAAAAAACAAAACAAAACATGAATCAAATAAATTAAGTATGAATATGTATTAGCAAAACCATTGATTTGAATGAGGGCCTACTATATAGAGCATAACTAATTCATATTTTAGATCGTTACACATGTGTAAGCTAAAGAAAGGCTAATAGTTTAAGATGACATGTTGCAAAGTCCGTAGTGGTATTAAACATTGCATTTTATGGTAAATACTTTTAGACAAAGATGGTACTTATAGTCCATCATTTATACTATTACAATTAAAATGAAAAGATATATTCATATGTTTGATAACCAAATAGTATGTTTTATATCGTTGATATTCGAATTAAAAAAAAAAGCAATATGAATTTGAGCACCTTATGTCATAGTTATCTAAGCATTTGAACCTTATTTTACAAAACCCTTATAAAACAAAATTGGACATCAAAATTCAGATTTTTGGCATGACCATATCGTCGGGGGCTATGTTGCTTATAAGATAGAAGAATCATGTTCCTAATAAGCAAGACCATTTGAGATTCTGAAGTGAATCCGATTGAAAGTTTATTCCTTAACTCTCAAATGGCCATGATGTGTTTCTTGTGCACATTTTAAGAAAACTTGAATCATATTACTTACTTATCATTTGGTATGTACAAGACTATTCATTTGGATGAGAATATATTGTTTATAAAATGTCTAGTTCTTATCTTAATTTACAAAAGACATAGAATACGAAAGAAAAATTCGTACCTAATGTCATATCACTAAAATTTTAGTGATATAAGATATTTTATTTTAAGATAAATGCATTTAAACATTATGGAAGTATGATGAGAGAATACATATAAATTCCAAGTTATGATTTATAGTTAACATGAGGTGGATCAGTCATATGTAGTAGAATCAAATACTAATTATGTTTTTATATCGTTGATATTTTGGACAGAGTGGAAGAACTAAACAATTTGAATTGAGTATCATATATTTTAACATTTTCCAAGAAATTTAGGCTGTCCAAAAACTTTTTTTAATAACCTATATATGGATACACTTTAGAGTCTATATTGTACAAGATGGGGATACATCCAATTAGAGGTACAAACAAAAAGATAGGAAGAAAAGGTGAAGATATAGTTATATTATGTTATATTATTCTAAATAGTCTAAAAATCAATCTGTGAAATGTGTAAGGTAATGTAAGTAAAACTTTAGTATGGTGTTTATGAAAATCTTATAGATGTATAAATACTAGTTTAATATGTGCTATTTGAATTATGTAGAAGAATTGTGAGTTGTCATCTCTAACTTGGAGAACATTAAAGAGGAATAAGATTATATGTCATAACGCAAATTTGGTGAGAACAATAAGGGAATATATTATAATTTTATTATGAAAATATGTGGTGTCTATAATTTGATAAACTGTCAGAGAAAAAGAACAAATATAACACCACTAAATTAGGTTTAAGTTTGGAGAACCAACTATCGAATTTGTTTAATGTTGAAAAATGATACTTACTTGGTAAGGTCTGAATCATTTGATGATTAATAAATGTGAATCATTATTCATAATTTTTAGTGGTTTCTTAAATTACTATCGCTCATATCAGAATCATTATTAACTCCCTACTCTTCCTTATAGATTTTGAAATTATTGATGATGAGTGATGCAATTCAATCCTTGAGCATGAACTTTAGCTTGCCTTTGTTTGTCACATCTCGCATTTTCAGAGCGATTGAATTACCGTACATCATTATAAGTTTTGAAATCATGATCCTTGAATTTGAAGTTACCATCTTTGAGCATCAATTTATAATTTTACTTCTTCCATCTCACTAAACATGATTGATGAGATCATCATTATTCCATCTTTGAGCATCATCCTTAACTTGTGACCTTTTAGGTTTAAAGAGTGTGTTAGAAAGTTTATCAAAAGATGTATTGAAGTGAGGCCTCCTCTAGTCATCATTCGAGAGCTTGAGTGGAAGAGTTCTCGAGAAAGAATGGTTGGAAGAGGATGCCTTTCCAATTCTCGATCGCAACCTTGAACCAACATTATGTTGCAACCAATAAAAGAGGAAGAGACATATCCTCAAGTTTTATCAATGTTCACACTCATTCAAAATTATTGTCTATAACCAATAATCGGTTATTGTGTATCTTGTTTAACATTCCAACCTCTTTAAAAGATTGCGACTTAGGCAACATATTGGAGTTTTGACTATGACAAATGTACATATTAAAATTCTTGTTGTTATCCATAATAAGTTCAATCATAATTGTGAAAATTTTATTTCTAGATTTAATTCTTCACAGAATCTACACATCTAGTTTTTTCGTTTGTGTCATGAAAAAAGTTAGAATAAGTGTAGGTTGGTCACCACAATGAAAGGTAGAGGAAACCATATACAAATAAAAGTATTCATATCTCCAATAAAATAGAACAAGTCATTTAATCTCACAAAATCATTATCATAAGATTTTGTGTTAGTATTATGATATTAAGAAACTAAGGGAAAAAAATATGTGTGAACATGATCTAAATTTCTCTGAATAATGAGATATGTTAAATTTCGAGGACGAAATTTATTTTAAGGGGGTAGAATGTAATATCCCAAATATAATTTGTATATAATTATATGTTGTAATATTATAACCTATGATTGATGAACGATATGATATATGTGTTCATTCTAATGTCACTTATCAAATTTTTAAAATTTTATTCAATTTAAATAAAGTATTAAGATATAATTAATAGACATGCTATGCTAAAGCATATACTCATATTATTAAGTATGCATATAGTTATTAACCTGTAGATTAAATCTCAAGAACCAATCAAATGTTGTCAAGTGGCACCTAGGAAAAGTATGTGTAAAAAATATTCAATATTGAAAACATATGAATAAATTATTTGGGTTATATTATCATAATATATACTTAATAATGAATAATTACTGTCCATTAATAAGTTATTTTGAATGTCAAAATTCTATTGGATAAAAAAGTTGCTCACATGCAAGCTGCCAGACCTCATGCTTGGCTGATTTTTTCAACCACCTTTCTCATGTGATAAAAATCTGAAAAAAAACTCCTCTTGTCTCCATTACATGTTTAGAAATTTCACCTAAATTAGTAGATCTTGATTCTTTCTATGAAGGGCGGAGGAAATTCTACAACACCGATCACTCAAGGTGGCAATTCTAATCCTAAGCTAATGGTCCTTTTCATGATCATCTTTTAGTCGTCAAGTCTTCTCAAAAAATTATGAAATTTCTTATAATTGATCCTCTATGAGTCTACTTTCATTGAGATTTGGAATCAATTTAATATGATTTAAGTAGAAAAAGTTATGCTCTTATCTTTAAGGTACTATCACTCTGTCCGCCGAAATTGTTACTCGAATTTGTAAATTATGTATTAAATCCAATATGTCATGAAATTATGGAATTATTGCACGACGACAATCTTTTTCATTCAATGAATTCCTAAATAATTCCTTGTTATAGGTACAACATGACCTTTGGACTATCTCTATATCATGATCATTAAGGCATAACATTATGCATCTCTACGATTCTCATAGGTGGCATTCTCAACAAAGCTAAATATCAACTTTCCAATTTGAATCAATATTCTTTCCTAACCTTATGATTAGGAATCCAATGAGATCTCCTTTAATTCACTATTTGATAATAAATGTCATGCTTCACTTATTGTGTTGACCTCACTTCTATCTCATTTTATAATGCCTTAAGAGTAACGTGGGGATAAGGAGGGTTTTGGTTATTCAACCTTAGAATAACCTCCTTAAAACTTTGGTTATTTCTTTCAGAATAACCTCCTTAGGCGTTGCCTTACACCATCAATGAAACTATTCTATTTCCATCATTTAAGGATTTGTGTCATCCCTCACTTTATCTTTGGCTTCACTAACCAGTTTCCTTTTGGCATAGTTCAACTTGCGGTCCTTGCCGCAATCCATATCAAAGAAGATCTGCTCAACCTTCTCGATTTATCTTTCTGCATCTTCGAAGTCGACATTTCCGTCGAACTAAGGGGTCTGCAATTTTAGGAACCTCTATAGTATCTCTATGATTATGCCCAAACTACCATGCAAGATTCATGGGTGGGAGTATGCAGTGTAAGCTAAGTGGGATCCATAGATATCCTTACCTCAGTCCCATTCAATTGGGGATCTCGGGTCTGCTATCTATTTTCTATTGGGCTCTAAGTCTACTACTCATTAGCCTGTGAGCATAGGGTCTGTTGAATGACCTACTACAATCCGTTCTTAGGAGCCCATGGGAAATGGTCCGAAAAAGCCATAGTAACTGCTTCCAAACATCAATAACAATAACCATTATATTAGTGTGAGCACCATAATCAATATCACAATACAATACTTACTTGACCCTACTTGATGGTTGCAGTGGTTGCTCGTGACAGTTGCAAATGGACTCAATTTTATCTATTAGACACAACTAAAAACTCTCCTTAGACTCTAATACCTTCTGTAACGTCCCGAGACCTACGTGACTTTCACATGCTCAAAGTCATCCCGAAGACGCTACACTATTCTATATAAAATAATTTTTGCGGAATTATAAATTATAAAATGCGGAATTAATAATAAAAATATCTAAAAATCCATAATATCAAGGGGCTGGAAATGTCCATGTCTACACCATATGCTAAATATGCGGAAAATTAAAGCTAATCAATAATCTAGTAGAACATAATCCTACGTCATGTGCAATATCTCTGTCACTGAGCCTGACCACCTACATCACCATCTTCTATCATCTCACCTGCATGAATTCAGAAGAAGGGGAAACTCATGAGTATAAAAATACTCAGTACGTAGGGTCTAATCATAATGATAATCAATAATCAACAGTACTAGATAAATCAATGACAATATGGAGCAATAAATAATATAGCACTGGATAAGACAATATGAGGAGAGCTCAATAATCAATAAAACAATATAGCCATAAAACAATAAAAATGATCATGAAAGGGGGTCAATAAATCGATCAATATCATTTAACAATAATCAATTATCAATTATGCCTGATCATTGTGGCACTGTCCAATTTAACAATTTCAATTCAATTATCAATATCATTGCTCATCGGCCAATAACAATTTCTATTCGATTCAATGGGTAGAGGCAAAGTTGGTCAACGCCAAAATTCGAATGACCATGATTCAATTCTATGTCCATTCAATTCGATTCGATTCAATTCAATTTGATTTCTATTCTTTTCAATTCAATCTTTGGAGTTATTTAATTCAATAAGGAGCGCTAAGTCAGTTAAGGGAAACTTCATGTTTCTTTCATGTAGGTCAGTGGGAGATCAAATCACAGTAAGTCGCCCTCCAATAATAGCGCTAATAATAGCTTCGTGATGACGGGGGACCATGGCCATCACAGGACAACCAGAGCTTCCCTAAAGGATAACGTCTCATACCTCTAAGTACACCATCTGCCCCGTACAATATCCATAATAATATCAATATGGCTCAGGGAGCTTAGAAACAATCGAAGAACATGGAGACCTAGTAGTTTCTATCTTTTATCTTGTTTATCCTAAAGAATTATTTTTAACAATTTAATTTATGTTAAACAAGGACCCAATCGGAGAAAAACTATTGGATCAATATTATGGTTAATCACATAATCAAGTAGAACAATAAGATCATATCTGTTAACAATTATGGTCATAGATGGTTATGAACATTAACCATAATAACTATTTAATTATACTAAAAAATTAACCAAAATTACGTTTTTGTCCCAGAGCTCAGCCTACGTCGGGTGGAACTCGGGCCGTGTTCAAAAACGCTCAATCTCACCTCGGCCAGAGCAAACCCGAGCTGGGTCAATCGGTTCACCCTCAATCACGATCGCGCCGAAAATCGTACTGCGCCGAAGCACAACCCGGGTGGGCCAATAGGAACTCGAGCCGGGTTAGACAAGCCGATCCGGTTCCGAATCCAAATCGATTTGGATTCAATGAAATCCGGGCCGGGTTCTGCCGCTGACGGAGAAACGCGTTCCGACGTGACTTTCCGACAACCATAACTATGTTATACGATGTCCAAACTATGCATATCAATAGATTCACGATACAAAAAAGAAGAGGATATGTTCTATGTCGTGAAAAATCGTCGGCATAGGGATTTCCCTACGTACTGATCATGTTGATCACTATATGTTTCTAACACATTTTAGATGCAATTCATACATATTGAGTCCCATTTTTGCCTATTTTTGGGCCAATTATACTTGGAATGTATACATTGTGATAACTAGTTGATATTCCTCATTTCATACTTATTTCCATGTGCATAGAGGTTCTGAAATGCCAAAATCCATTAATATTTAAATTCTATGCCAAGTTATCATTTTGAGGACAAGTTATCATTATTATATGTCAAGTTATCATTATTTTGAATGAATTAATTTTCAATGGTTTTCTTGCTCTAAATCCATCATTGTCATGTATAAATCATATTTGGATAGTCATATCTCAACTTGTGCAAAGTTTTAAGTCTATTTGAACAAGTTATCATTTTTCAAGTGCCAAGTTATCATTAAAGAGCAATTCTGTCATTTCAACATGCAAAACCATTAATTCTTGCTTGGGGGAGTTTGATCACTTGCTGATCACTATATGTTAATAACCCATTTTAGATGCAATTCATACATATCGAGTCCCATTTTTGCCTATTTTTGGGTCAATTATACTTGGAATGTATACATTATGATAACTAGTTGATATTCCTCATTTCATACTTATTTTCATGTGCATAGAGGTTCTGAAATGCCAAAATCCATTAATATTTAAATTCTATGCCAAGTTATCATTTTGAGGATAAGTTATCATTATTATATGTCAAGTTATCATTATTTTGAGTGAACTGATTTTTAATGGTTTTCTTGCTCTAAATCCATCATTATCATGTATAAATCGTATTTGGATAGTCACATCTCAACTTGTGCAAAGTTTTAAGTCTATTTGAACAAGTTATCATTTTTTAAGTGTCAAGTTATCGTTAAAGGGCAATTCTATCATTTCGACATGCAGCACAGGGACCTTAAGCAATCATCTTATTATTGTTCTAACTCATTGCTGGTCAAATTTCATCACATTTGGATAACCACAACTCAAGTCTTCACAAGTTATCATTTTTAAGTCATATAAGTTATCATTTTTGGGCACCCAAGTTATCACTTCTTAGAAATCTCATTCATATTTGATTTTTGAATGCACTCACTTGTTACCCTAGTCCATTTGATGCTTCTAATGCTTTGAATCACTTGCATTTGGATAATTTCCATGATTTGTGACAAGTTATCATTTCCGGGTCCAAAACCATCAAGTTTTCATATAGATTTCTAATCATGCACAACACCTAATCCTACTTGATACTTGAGCTGGCCAATATCACCATTTTTATTCTTTTTGTTAAAATTCCATTCAAGGGCTTTGATGTTGGCTGTTTTGTGTTTTGTAGCAAGGGAAAGAGGTGGCCAAAAAGAGGAAAAAGTAGGGGGGACCATCTACTTTTTCTGCACAAAAAGGTGCTGCAGAGGCAGATTCTTCCAGAACCTGGACAGGTGGCTCACATCAGGGCTGAGAAATATTTAGATGCTGATCCAAAGATGCAGAAGACTCATATATAAGCTGGAATTTTTGGGAGGAGAAAAGGGGGGCTGGACATTGAGGGTTTGAGCAAGGGGTTTGGAGCAAGGAAGGGAGGAGCTGCTGCTGAAGGCTGTTGCTGCTGGACGAGAGTCTTCAAGCATCAATGATTTGTATCTGTTTCTCATTCCATTTGATGTCAAGTCTTGTAAATATGAGGAGCTAAACTCCATTTCTCCTAGGATAGGGTAGTAATCTAGGTTAAGTATGGATGGATATGGATTGAATTAATTTCCTGCACTGAAATCATTTTTTATTTTCAGAATTCAGCTTGTTTCTTGCCATTGTGCAGATCCTATTGTAATCTATAACTGAGAAGTTATCATTTGATCTATCCCTAGTTCAGAAATGAATTAGGAAACAATGTCAAGTTCTGAATTCCAAATTGATTGAAAATTCTGATTTCTGAAATTCTGATTTCTGGGTTTTTCTGATTATCTGATTTCTGAATTGTTTGTATCTACTTGTCATTCTGGACTTGATTAATTGAGCAATTGAAAGGTTGGTCTTCATCCTAATCTTGTTCAGAAATGAGTTATGAATATTTGGGCATTCCATGATTCAAATCTATTCTCAACATTACTTTAAGTCTGGTTTTGAATCTGAAATTTCTAAATTTCAGAATCTGATTTCCTGGGCTTTTGGATCTGATTGTCATCAAGGATTGGATTAATTGAATAGCTGAGAGGCTAATATTTGCCCTGATCTTATTCAGAAATGAATCAAGATGTTTGACAATTCAGGATTCAAATCTGTCTTTTCCAAAATCTGATTTCTGAGTTTTAATTCTGAAATCTATTTTCTGATTTTGTTTGGAATCTGACTTGCCAATTGTTAATCCCTATTTCATTCAAATCAGTGAGAGGTGTACTCTAGGAATCTCTTGCAGTCCAGAGATGGGTCAAGAGGCATTTGGCAAGCCTGAATTCCATCAATCTACATTGCTGATTTTCCTGAAATGTTGATTTTTGTTTTCTTATTTTAATTAAATTCTGATTTCCATTGTTAAGCCTCATTTTAATCCACCACTGAGAGGTAGTTTTAAGGTCATTCTTGAGACTCAGGGATGACCCAAGGAGCATTGGATAATCACTGAATTTCCCATTAAAGATTTGATGCCTTTTAATTCCAATTAATTAGTGTTTGTGTGGACTCCATTCTTAATTTGCAGCCGAGAGGTTGAATTCCAATCCCCTTGAAATTCAGAGATGAACCAAGGAGCATAAGTACTAATATTGGATAGATTTCATTCTTGTTTAGCTAATTGAAGTGATTTTATTAATTTGTGGTTGCATCCATCAAGTTATCACTGCAGATTTTCTTGAATTGTAAAAAAATCAGCATTGAACTTTCTTTTGAGCCCAATGATAACTTGATTTTCAGTGAGGATCCTTCTAACTAAATTATATGATAATATATTGCTTAGTTAAAGACCAATTGAGCTGTGAGAGCAGCTATATTAACGGTTAAATCAGAATTGAATTTCTAATGATAACTTGATCCAATCCATCCATAATTAATTTAGATGAACTCCAACTCCTAGGAGAACCTTCCTCATTGAAAGTTAAACCTTTTTAGTCTATAGATTAGCATTTATAATTCAGTTTTGATAAATTCCCAAAACCCCAAAAGAAGTCATCATTTTGCATTTCATAGAAAAATCTGTTTTCATTCCTTTAAAAATCTATTTTTGCCACTTTAAATATGATTAGTCTAAATTGTTTTTAGGTAGTCTAGAACTTCAAATCATTGTGGATACGACATTTAGGGTTACTACAATTGACCTGTGCACTACAGTAGAGAGTGAGTTAGGGAGTTGAAACAAAAATTGGAAAATTTGACTTTTGACTTAAAAATCAGCAAGTTATCACTCAACACCCAAATTTCACTATCATGTTTTTGGCGCCGTTGCCGGGGATTTGAGGTCAACTAGGCTAACTTAGATAGTTTAGATTAGTTTTTAGTTTATTTGTTAGGCCAATTTTCAGTTTTTGCAAGTTATCATTCTAATTTTCTTTTCTTTTCAATTATGTACAGATTTCTTTCTTTTTTTTTAATTCGATACTTCTGAATTGAATTTGTGCAGATTTGGAACTTCAAGGAGACCTCTACCTATCTGATCCTCAACTGAAAGAAGATTCAATAGGAGAAGGAGATTGCAAAGTGAAGAGGCTAGGAGAAGAACTTTTGAGAAGGAGTCTACCAATCAAAACAAGGCTGCTCCTATGACATTTAGATATCGTTATTCACCCAGCAATTGCAGAAAATTATGAATTTGACTTCTGAGAGAGAAAAAAGAAAAGATGGATATGAGTTGGCAAACTTGGTCCTATGACTATTATCAATCAAGTGAAACACCCTTGAGCCAGGAGGAATTAGATTCTATAGTTGAAGATGTCGTGTCCAAAACTCTTCAAAAATATGGTTTTCATGTTAGAGAACCATCACAAGTTTATTGCAATCAAGGTTCACCACAATTTCAGCAGCCCTCTAATGCTTACATGTATGCCTCATATGGTCATGAAAGTTCAAATTACTGGAATCAAGAGGAAGGCTTCTCAACTAGTAGTCATTATGTTTCAAATTATTGGAATCCTGAGCAAGACTTCTCAAGCAGCAATCCTTATGTTTATGACTCACAAAATCATTTGTATTACCATCACAATCAAATAAGAGTCAAATTTTCAAGTTGCAAGCAGGGATATTTCAGAAGATCAGCAATCACTTAATCGAATGGAGATTATGTTCGAGGACTTTATGAGGCGGCAGGACGAGCAACTTGCAAACTTGAAAACAATATGTATGAAAGTAGATGTTCTTGGAGCTGGATTGGAGGCCAAGCTTTGTTTGCAGTCCAGTCAAGAAGCCCTACAAATCCAATCTGCCCTTCTGAAAGAAGAAATTCAGGAAATGAGGATAGAAATTGAGAAAGAGATGAATGAAGAAAAAGAAGTAGTCATGGAGGTTGAAATTGAAAATGAGTCTATCACACTTATAGAACAAGCCAAGAAACAAGATGAAGTTGCTGAAGTTATTGAAAAAGCTACTCCAATGATACCAGCAATGAATCACATTGAAGACCCACTCATAAGGTTCCCATCCAATGAAGAATTAATTCTAGAAGACTCTGATTTTGATTCTTTGGAGAAACTATCAGATACACACCTTTGTGATGAGGGTTGCAACTCAATTCACTTATTGTCTATCCCTAAAGATGAGTCACCTCCTTCATCCAACTGTCCAAAAGTTCTACTTGAAGCAATTTGCTCCACAAACCATCATGGATCAATTGAAGAATGTCAACATCTTAGGTTTAAAGATGAAGAAACATCAAAAGAGAAGAAGTGGCCTGAACTTGAATCAAGCACTAATTCATTTGAAGTCATTCAAAGTTCCAAAGTCTCACCCATCTCATTTTCCATTGGGCAACTGGTTATGACAGCAAAGCCACATGATGAAACTGAAATGGCCAAGGAGGATACAAAAGCAGAAGAAATTTCTTTCCAAATAGAGGCTATAGCAGAATTTAGATTTGTAGAAGGAATTGAACATTCAATGAAGGAAGATCATTGCTTGCCTACTGAAAGATGGAACCAAGAGCTCAAAGATCTTCCAACAATGCTGCATTTAAAGAGTCCATTGAAGAAATGGTTGCTTAAACAAGATGGTGATCCAGGAGATTCAGATATCATAGATGAGAAGTTATGGAATGAGAAGTTAGTATATTTCTGGTACAATGAAGGAGGGATACATCCAACTGAAAAACGAAGGTCAAATATTGTGAAACTAAGAGATCCATACTTGATTAGTGAAGCTGTCCACAGATTGAGATCTCTACTTGATCATATCACACTATTTAAACCTCCTTGACATCAAGAGTTGTAACAATGTTTAGCCAAAGACATTAAAGAAAGGCACTTCTTGAGAGGTAACCCAAGTCATTATCAACCTAATCTTTCTATTTTTGCAGGAATAAGTGATGAGGAACAAGTTCAAATCACAAGTCTCAAATTCAGGGAGTACCCTTACCCCTTTTTCTGATTTTTACACTGAAAACTTAATTATAACTGATAATATCTTTCTCATTATGTTTCATTGATCATATCATCATCTGAACTTACATTCATATCAGTTATCCAAATCTTCTATAGCCCAATTTTAGTGAATTTCAGAAATTATGCACTCCAAAATCTGATTAGTTGCAAATCTGTCATTCCACTAATATATTTTGTTTCTCTGCAGGATTAGTTGCAACTGATGAAGATTAGACCACCCAAAGATGCCGGATGAAATGCCAAGAGAATTCAAGTGCCAAATTTCATGCATTTCACACCCACCCACCCCTCTCCCTTGCCAATTATTTTCAACCCTGAGGACAGTGTTGAGAATAAGTTTGGAGAATGAAACCTGGTACTTTTCTAACATTTACACCATGTTTTCAATTGATTTTAATGTTCATATCATAATTCATACTAGGTTATCATTGGTTTTCACAAGTTATCACTAGTTATCACTCGGTTTTCAAATTTTAGGCTCAACTCAATTCTGAATTCATTTTAACTCTAAAATGGGTAGAATACTTCATTTTGATAGTGGGTGCACTCCAATACCAAGTGGCCAACTTGGCCATTAGCCTTTTTGCTTTAATTGACATTATGAATTCAGATGCATTTGAATGAACTTTCAGCTGAAATTTTTCTTTTTTGTGGATTAACACTAGCTACATTCATGGATTAATTGGAAAGTAGAAGATGTCTAGAAAGGAGTCAAGGATCTTGCTGCCATGTTAAATAGGAATTCTTAACTATTTGCATTTAAGGATCTAACCTATACTTGAGTTTGAACCATTGCTCACTTCATGAATAGAATGAAAAAGAAAGAAAAAAGGAAAATGAAAAGTTGCATTTTGCATTGCATGCATACATGAATAAAGAGAGTGAAAATTCCAAAAAAGGAACCTCTCCTGAATAAAGTCAAGATTTTTTATTCTGTGACCAGCATGAATAAAAATCAGATGCAAACCTTTTTATTGCATCCTCATGAATAAAAGTCAGGTTTTCAAACCTGTTTAAGCAAAGAAATTAAAAGTCTATTCATGAAGAGATTAATGTTTCAAACTTTTTAGTAAAGTTGACAATCCTTACAATCGAAATCAGTTAATGTTTGTACTTCAATCATGGCTTAAATTTGCATTAACCTTTATGATTCCTCAGCTAGAATTTGGGATTGGAAAGAATATGGGATGGAATGTTAGCCAAGTGGGAAACTCATTTAAGTCTTATTCAGCTGATCTTTCTATTCATTTGTGGATGGTAAATTCAAATTCATCATTAATTTCTGAATGTTTTGGTTGAGGACAAGCAAAAGGCTAAGCTTGGGGGAGTTTGATCACTTGCTGATCACTATATGTTAATAACCCATTTTAGATACAATTCATACATATCGAGTCCCATTTTAGCCTATTTTTGGGCCAATTATACTTGGAATGTATACATTATGATAACTAGTTGATATTCCTCATTTCATACTTATTTTCATGTGCATAGAGGTTCTAAAATGCCAAAATCCATTAATATTTAAATTCTATGCCACGTTATCATTTTGAGGACAAGTTATTATTATATATCAAGTTATCATTATTTTGAATGAACCGATTTTCAATGGTTTTCTTGCTCTAAATCCATCATTATCATGTATAAATCATATTTGGATAGTCACATCTCAACTTGTGCAAAGTTTTAAGTCTATTTGAACAAGTTATCATTTTTCAAGTGCCAAGTTATCGTTAAAGGGCAATTCTGTCATTTCAACATGCAAAACCATTAATTCTACACAGGGACCTTAAGAAATCATCTTATTATTGTTCTAACTCATTTCTGGTCAAATTTCATAATATTTGGATAACCACAACTCAAGTTATCACAAGTTATCGTTTTTAAGTCATATAAGTTATCGTTTTTGGGCACCCAAGTTATCACTTCTTAGAAATCTCATTCATATTTGATTTTTGAATGCACTCACTTGTTACCCTAGTCCATTTGATGCTTCTAATGCTTTGAATCACTTGCATTTGGATAATTTCCATGATTTGTGACAAGTTATCATTTCCGGATCCAAAACCATCAAGTTTTCATATAGATTTCCAATCCTGCACAACACCTAATCCTACTTAATACTTGAGGTGGCCAATATCACCATTTTTATCCTATTTGTTAAAATTTCATTCAAGGGCTTTGATGCTGGTTGTTTTGTGTTTTGTAGCAAGGGAAAGAGGTGGCCAAAAAGAGGAAAAAGTAGGGGGGACCATCTACTTTAACCTGCACAAAAAGGTGCTGCAGAGGCAGATTCTTCCAGAACCTGGACAAGTGGCGCACATCAGGGCTGAGAAATATTTAGATGCTGATCCAAAGGTGCAGAAGACTCATATATAAGCTGGAATTTTTGGGAGGAGAAAAGGGGGGCTGGACATTGAGGGTTTGAGCAAGGGGTTTGGAGCAAGGAAGGGAGGAGCTGCTGCTGAAGGCTGTTGCTGCTGGACGAGAGTCTTCAAGCATCAATGATTTGTATCTGTTTCTCATTCTATTTGATGTCAAGTCTTGTAAATATGAGGAGCTAAACTCCATTTCTCCTAGGATAGGGTAGTAATCTAGGTTAAGTATGGATGGATATGGATTGAATTAATTTCCTGCACTGAAATCATTTTTTATTTTCAGAATTCAGCTCGTTTCTTGCCATTGTGCAGATCCTATTGTAATCTATAACTGAGAAGTTATCATTTGATCTATCCCTAGTTCAGAAATGAATTAGGAAATAATGTCAAGTTCTGAATTCCAAATTGATTGAAAATTCTGATTTCTGAAATTCTGATTTCTGGGTTTTTCTGATTATCTGATTTCTGAACTGTTTGTATCTACTTGTCATTCTGGACTTGATTAATTGAGCAATTGAAAGGTTGGTCTTCATCCTAATCTTGTTCAGAAATGAGTTATGAATATTTGGGCATTCCATGATTCAAATCTATTCTCAACATTACTTTAAGTCTGGTTTTGAATCTGAAATTTCTAAAATTCAGAATCTGATTTCCTGGGCTTTTGGATCTGATTGTCATCAAGGATTGGATTAATTGAATAGCTGAGAGGCTAATATTTGCCCTGATCTTATTCAGAAATGAATCAAGATGTTTGACAATTCAGGATTCAAATATGTCTTTTCCAAAATCTGATTTCTGAGTTTTAATTCTGAAATATATTTTCTGATTTTGTTTGGAATCTGACTTGCCAATTGTTAATCCCTATTTCATTCAAATCAGTGAGAGGTGTACTCTAGGAATCTCTTGCAGTCCAGAGATGGGTCAAGAGGCATTTGGCAAGCCTGAATTCCATCAATCTACATTGCTGATTTTCCTGAAATGCTGATTTCTATTTTCTTATTTTAATTAAATTCTGATTTCCATTGTTAAGCCTCATTTTAATCCACTACTGAGAGGTAGTTTTAAGGCCATTCTTGAGAGTCAGAGATGACCCAAGGAGCATTGGATAATCACTAAATTTCCCATTAAAGATTTGATGCCTTTTAATTCCAATTAATTAGTGTTTGTATGTATTCCATTCTTAATTTGCAGCCGAGAGGTTGAATTCCAATCCTCTTGAAATTCAGAGATGAACCAAGGAGCATAAGCACTAATATTGGATAGATTTCATTCTTGTTTAGCTAATTGAAGTGATTTTATTAATTTGTGGTTGCATCCATCAAGTTATCACTGCAGATTTTCTTGAATTGTAAAAAAATCAGCATTGAACTTTCTTTTAAGCCCAATGATAATTTGATTTTCAGTAAGGATCCTCCTAACTAACAATTATAT
This sequence comes from Pontederia crassipes, assembly GCA_030549335.1. Classification (NCBI taxonomy): domain Eukaryota; kingdom Viridiplantae; phylum Streptophyta; class Magnoliopsida; order Commelinales; family Pontederiaceae; genus Pontederia; species Pontederia crassipes. Next base: position 3,437,610 of record JAUKPH010000023.1, on the reverse strand, counting down.
GATAATATGTTGCTTAGTTAAAGACCAATTGAGCTGTGAGAGCAGCTATATTAACGGTTAAATCAGAATTGAATTTCTAATGATAACTTGATCCAATCCATTCATAATTAATTTAGATGAACCCTAACTCCTAGGAGAACCTTCCTCATTGATAGTTAAACCTTTTTAGTCTATAGATTAGCATTTATAATTCAGTTTTGATAAATTCCCAAAACCCCAAAAGAAGTTATCATTCTGCATTTCATAGAAAAATCTATTTTCATTCCTTTAAAAATCTGTTTTTGCCACTTTAAATAGGATTAGTCTAAATTATTTTTAGGTAGTCTAAAAATTCAAATCACTGTGGATACGACATTTAGAATTACTACAATTGACCTGTGCACTCGCTCATAGGAATCTCGAGCGGCTCAAGCAACTAGTAGAGAGTGAGTTAGGGAGTTGAAACAAAAATTAGAAAAATTGACTTTTGCCTTAAAAATCAGCAAGTTATCACTCAACACCCAAATTTCACTATCACATGCCTAAAGTTGACTGAAAAACCAACTGGATTCTCTCTACCTGCACGAGTTGTCCAGACGTCGACTTTGGCCGACGATTTCTCTGTCCACGTTTCAAAACTCGCGGCCACCACTTAGAAGTTCTTCACCTATATACCGGCTTCGAAATCAGCCACTTCATGCTCTCTGGAATGCCTCGATTCGCGTGCAAATAAGAGAAAAAGAGAGGCTCATGGGCACAATTCTATTTTGACCAAAAGAGGGTTTCCTGCCACCCGTTTGATGTCTATTTATACTGCAGGTTAGGATTTTTAATTTTATTGGGCCTTGGACTCTTTTAAGATCAATCTTGGCCATCCATCATTGATTAATCATTCCATAATTGTTCAGATTTAATTAAATATGAATTTACTTATTAATCCATATTTATCTTCATAACTATTCTATCTCTATTCAAATTCCATCTTATCTTTCGAACTTATCCCATAATTTCCATCAATTTCAGAATTAAATAATTCTAGAATATTAAATAATGATTTCCAGATATTATAAATGAATTATTTTATAAAAATCAGGATCGTCATAGATACACTTCATGCAAATCCTTCTAAAATGTTTCAAGAGAAATAAGAGTTACTTGAGGCTACTGTGCGACGAGTAGATGCATTAGAAGCGGAGCTTATTTCTACCAAAAAGGTAATCATATGTTTCCTACAGGAGGTTTCATTTAAATTTTGAAGGTCCAAGACTTTGAATGTGTAATTACTGGTCTCTTCTTATCAGGATAATTTGTTAGATGATGTGAAAAGATGATATAAGATCAACTGAAATCGTATATCGAAATTCTAAAGCATAGGTTTATTTTGGACTTCAAAAGTGGAAATTATCACACATGCACATTCACATACGTGAAATGTTACCTTCAAATGCAAACAAAAAAAAAGAAGAAAAAAATAGATGTACTTTGGTTTTGCATCCTCATAAGGAAAATTATACTAGAATAATCTTGAAAGTTTATGTGAATGCTAATTTTTTTCTATTACTTCTTTAAGCACAAGTTGATCCAATTTTATTGTAGTTCAGAGATGCATAAACATTCTTGAAATTGTTCATTCAGTTTCTCTTCATATTTTTCTTTGTCATAGTGCTTGTTCTAAATAAGGTTATAGTTCTCAAAGGAGGCTAAATGTGCTCTGAACATGTTTTCCCCGATTAGGCTCTATATGAAGCTTTGATGAGACAAGAAGAATTGCTTGCATACATTGACCAACAAAAGGATGCTAAGTTTCAGGTGAGAAGAATTTGAAACATTGATCGAACAAAAGGATGATATCATTGCCCCTAATGTTTCATCACCTCAACAAACAGATTGAATGTACTTGCTCGACTATACCATCGTTGCACATCAAATTGCAGGAGAATCTAGGATATATTTTAAGTATAATCATGTCATGTCAATCTTTTGATTGCTAATGTTTCCTTTTCTTCTCTATAGAGGAAGAAATTTTGATTCCTCCTCACTTTAAAACGTATAGCTCTTATTTGCGCATCGGGAGCGAAAATGAGAGAGAGAGAGTGAGAGAGGTCGGGAGCAGCATCTCACCTGTAGTTGTCGGCTGCCACTCCTGTGTTCGCCGAAGCGAAGGAGGGTCTGACTTCGAGAGAAGAGGAGGGAGACAACAAAAGGGGAAAGGGGGAAGGAAAAATTCAAGCAGGAAAGGAAAATCTGATCAAAATACCACGAGATGTACATTACATCTGGACGGATGTCTTCATGTGAGCAGTTGAATCACATCTAAATGGTCCATATGTTATTTTGTACACTGTGAACACCCTTTGGGTGAAACTTAATGTAACACCCTAATATGAGCCCTTCATTTTAGATCCAGGGCTTAGATTATTTCACAATTTTCTCTCCCTCTCTCTCTCCTCTGCGCTCTCTCTTTTGTCTCTCTCCTCCATCGCTCTCTCTCCTCTGCCCTCTCTCTGTTCTCTCCCCTCCGATCACTCTCTTCTCTCCTCCGATCGTCGCCACCCATCCCTAATCAGTGTTGTCGACGCCAACCCTCCGCTCTCCTTTCTTCTCTCCTTTGATCGCCACCCTCGAGTCGATCTGCACCACCGCCGCTGATATCTCGCTTGGTGCCGCCACAGCCACCTCCCCTCCGCTCTCCTTTCTTCTCTCCTCTGATCGCCGCCCCCATCGCCGATATGTGTCGCCGTCGTCGATATGTGTAGCCGATCTCTCGCGTCGATGGGGGAAGAGATGTGATTTGCCAACGACTCATATGCCAGCGTTACACAATGTTTCACCTAAGGGGTGTTACATTCCTTTTAATCCCATATATATATATATATAAGGTCCAATTTTGATGAAGGAGCGCAAAAGGTGGTGAAATTTTGTCAAGTAATGAAAAGATGATTTTTTAACACGATAGAATTAAAAACAAAGTTCCAAGAATTACTTTTATATGTTAAAGTATTGCCTATATAAGCTCCTTAGGAGCGGCACAAAATTATCATAATTATAATTGTCTTAAGTTTATGTCTAATCGGCCATCGCTTTAAAATTCTATGCCCATTGCGTAATTTCTCTGGTACTAAATTTCTAACACGATTTAACGCTCAAACTTAGAACAATCAACCTTTTAAATAGTTTTCAAAATTTTAACGAGTATTCTATTTGTGATTCAAATTTGTTTTATTTTCATATATTGTGATAAGTGTCCTAATTTTGAAGAATCAAAATCATGTTAAAATTCATATCATATATAAAGACAATCTATATACACTTCCTACAATTCGACAAAAAAATTAGTTGTAATCATCATCTATTTACGTATCAAATATTCAGTCATCATCTGAAAATTTTGTGAGTTGCATAATTTCTCTCATCCATAATTTCTCTCATCCAAAATTTCTAACACAAATCTATGCTCGAAATTAGAAGAATCATACTTTTAGTTTATCTCATGAGCTTACTTTTGAATTTATGCTGAGAGATTATTGCAGAGTCCTAGGTTAAATTACTATCACCTATAAACGGAGCACCTATATAAAATTTCTGAGGGTAGAGACAAAAAAATTAACTTAGTTGTGATTCTCTTCTATTTACATCTAATAATATTAGCCTTATTGTGTGTTGAGTAATTTCTCTCGTACAAAATTTGTAACACAAATCTATGCTCAAACTTAGAACAACAAGACTTCTATATATTATATATATATATTGTAGGGAGCATTCTATATGTGATTCGGATTTATTTTAGTTCCATATATTCTGATAGGTTTCATATGTTTAAGGGGTTAATAGCAAAGACCTAGTCTAGTTAATTTTTATTGCCTATGAAAGGCATCCTAATTTTGGGTGATTAAATGCAAAGCCCTGGTCTTGTTAAATTTTTTATCATTTATAAAGTGTGCTATAAACTCTTAAGAAAGAAAATTAATCTAGTTGTAATTCTTCTTTGTTTATGTCCAATAATATTCAACTACCTTGCATAATTTCATAAATTTCTAACACAAATTTATTCTCAAACTTAGAATCACCATAAGTTTAAATAATTTTCTCAATGTTTAGGGTGTATTCTACTTGTGATTTAGAATTATTTAAGTTTCATATATAATTGTCGTAATTTTAAGTGATTAATACAGAATCCTAGTTAGGATAAAATTTTTATCATTTATAAAGGAAGTGTGTATATAAAATCTTTAAAGGTTGAGACAAAAGATTAACCTAGTTGTAATTCTCCTCTATTTGCGTCTAATAATATTCAATCGTCACTTTAAAACATGTGTAACTACTCTCGTACCAAATTTCTAAACACAAATCTATATTTTGTTATATAGTTCCATATGTTATAGATTTTCTAATTTTGAGTGATTAATGTAGAGTACTGTCCAGGTTAAAATTTTTATAATCAATAAACGAAGTGCGTATATAAACTCTCAAAAGGTTCATGACAAAAAATTAACCTAATTCTCTTCTACATATGTCTAATAAAATTAAACCGTCACCTAGAAATTCTATGTGTTACATATTTTTTCTCATACGAAATTTTTAACACAAAAAATTAAGAACAAGACTCTTAAATAATTTTCATATATTTTAGGGTGTATTCTTTTTGTGAGTCGAAATTATTTGTGCAAACTTTCTAGGGGTCGAGACAAAAAATAATAATCTAATTATAATCCTCCTCTATTTACGTCGGGGAAGGGATCTTTTCAATAATTATTTACTAGCAACCTATCTAGGTGGCAGTGAATTCTAACATGACCCAAGCGATTATTACACCTTGTGTAATTAAGGCCATTGGGTTTACATCGAAGCAGATTTCTAAATATGCTAATAGATTCGGTTAAGATGGATGCTTGCTACCCCTCTTATCCTCCAATGACAAGAGGAAGTAGAAGTCCCCAATTAGAGTCAAGAAAAAATTCACCGAGCTTATCAGTGAATAATCTATTCCAAAGGTTTGGAAGGGGGCTCACAAACACACATGATAGCAGAAAATGAAAGTTATCACAACAAACACAACATGAAGGAAATGAGTGGAAGTGAGTATAGAGATAACCTGTGTCATGCCCACACAAGGACAAGGCAATACCTCCAGATGCGTCCAATCCCATGTAGCAAATATCGATCCAATAGCGCCCATAGCGAATGACCTATTTAACTTTTATAGAATTTAGATTAGATTCAATTAAAATTACAAGTTCTAACTTTGGAGCCTTAATTATGTCATTAAATCCATCTCTAATATTGGACCTATCTAGGTGGCAGTTGTCATTTTATCTTTCTTCTTTCAGCTCAGTTTCTCCTTCTCAGCGACGTTAGGTACTCCCATGTCTCCTTCTAGAGCAGTTGTCGGACACCTCCATGCATGTAAAAGTGAGGGTACCTACTGAAAGATAAAAGTATATAAATCTAGAAGATTTATCTATATTTTCAACAAAAGAATGAAGATGACATGTAAACTTCACGTAGCGAGTAAAAGGTTAAAAATGTAGATTTTATAATATTCAATTACAACCTAAATCAAGAAAATCATGCTTCTACCCTAACAATATGAATAAGAATTTTTTTATCATCACTTACTTAAAATATTACTATAAATAAAAGAAGTATCATTTTGTTATGTTGTAAATTTACCCACTCTACTTTATCTTTTCAAGAAGGTTTACTAGATTTTCTCCCTTTCACTTGTAATTTGATGATTCCACTTATGCACCCTCACATGCATGTAAAATCTTCTTAACATTCATGTTTAATTTTATATATTTATGTTCATATGCCAATAATGCCCTACTTAATCTCAAAATTCTAAACTATGTTTGGCAACATCAAAATTAGTGTTTCAAGTATCGTTTAGTGGTTCAAATGTTAATTTTTTTATAAATGACAAAAATAAGTAGTGTTTAGCGTTTCATATAAAAATATTGAAAAGCTACTTCTACTAGCATTTAGCATTTCGATGTTAGGGGTTTATAATTTTTTCCAATTCTATCCTTGTTCAAATACATTATTCTTTCTCAACTTATCTTATTTTTTTTTTCATTTTTATTTTATCATCATTTAACTATATTTGTTTTTATATTCATGCTTCATTAATTACAAATTATTTATATGTTAATAATGAATAAAAAATTAATTTAATAATTAAAATTTGTATATCATGTGTGCATTGTATAAAATTTATTGTCAATATAAATTTCTATATATTTTAATAAAAAAATTAATTGTGAGATTTCATTTTTTAATTTAAATATAAATAATTTATTTATTGATTATAATAAATTTTGTATAGTGTTTAAATTAAATAATTTATCATATATTTGATTGTGTCATTTTATATTTATCATATATCTAATTATGTCATTTTATATTTATATGCTAATTCTATCGTAAAATTTACTAAACACTTATTTGTTAAAATCTCAATCTGTTAATCATCATCCGCTATACGTTGGTTAAATTGTTATTTACTATCAAACCGCGCTTATCAAACCGCTAATAATGCCAAACAGAGCCCTATTATGGTTTGCAACTTATGAATATTATCAACTAATTATGATTGAGCAAATATAAGAGTTTAGACAATTGGACTTAGGGTATGTGCTCTTGGAGAATGTACGCCAAATAACAATTATATCATTATCAATACTTGTCTATTTGACAAGATTAGAATTTTTGAAAAAAAAAACTAGACTTCAGTAGTAGTTAGGTGTAAAAAATATAAAATTAAACTCCATGTATACCTTATAACAAAAATAATTAATCCAACCTATATTTTGTCAATGCTTGAAAACTTGAGAAGCCAACGAGATGAAAAATTCATTTCTCCATATATAGAAGTCCAAATAACATAATTCTACTTCTCACTGAACAATTATAAAATTAAATTTAACATATTTAAATTTCAAACCCTAATTGGGTGTATCCTAATTGTGTCCTAAGTTAAAAGGTTTCCACCTGAATCTAACTCGGGATAGAACAAGTGGCCTATCAAGCTAAATTCATAACTTCTTCTATAACAATTCTATTTAGGTGATTCCAGTGGTCATGGAAAGATAAACTCAAATATATTAACTATACAAAATTTATGGAGAAAGAACCATGAAGAAATGATCATATTAATTAGAGGATTAGTTTCAAATAAGAGAACTCGCCTCAAACAACTGACCTTTCCATATTTCTCCGGCAAGTTCTGCTAGGGCTCGACCTCTGGTAATTTTTTAGCCATGAAAGGATAATTATTGGTACATTATGTATTTGTTTTTAAATTTTCCGATGTCATATGGAAGTTTAGAAAATTGACATATTAAGTAGCTTTTGAGCTATCTCCTTTAGTTGCTTGGAACCTTAAGCGGTAGTATCAATAGCCAATCACCTTATTTATCATAATTAAACTTATTTAATCATATATATATTATGTTATATATTAATTTTATAATTTATTCCTAATAACCTTATATAATTTCTTTACAATGTTTATCAATAATTTAATAATCATTATGCCATAATTCGAATATTAATTACTAAATGCAAACATGACTAGATGAGCACTAAACTAACTTAATAGGTTAATTAAATGCATGATTATGCAAAAATGGTGTTTATGGAGCACATCTTTAAAGATTTTATCCATAATTTGACAATTCTCCCCTCCTTAAAAATTTTTATCCTAGAAATTTAGTTAATTTGTTTCAAGGAATAAGAAAGACTACTTCTTTTCTCTCCCAAGTTTCTTCTTCCCTTGAATGATTCTTCCAAAGCACCAAAACTAAAGAAATTTTTTGATTTTGTAGTTTTTTTTCTTCCAATAACTTGTATTGGATTCTCTTCAGATAACAAATTCTCTCATACTTCAATACATTGAGGCTCTAACACATGAGTCAAAGCATAGACATATAAAAGACATCATGAATACGAGACTCTGATGACAGGTCTAACCTATATGCAACTGGTCAAATACGCTGTAAAATTTCATATTGACATATATATCTCGGGTTTAACCTTCCTTTCTTTCCAATGCTCACTTCATACTCAATTTTTTGATGATTTTGATTCACATAATTCTTTTGTCTATCTGTTGATGTCTTTAACTTTTGTTTACGATTTGAATTTGTCAATAGTCTTCTGCATTTTTTGTAGTCCCAAAAGGAATCTTGTACCTTCTTCATCTCAACATATAGGTGTCCTATATTTTTATTCATATAATGCTTCAAAAGGAGTCATCTCGACCAATAGGGGGTTGGAGTGGAGTAGTAAGCGACTCATTCTCACTTAAATATGGTCTCAATTTTGAGTCCTTGTGGATGCAAAAAATCCTATTAGGAGCCTCACCTATCACTACCAGGCACACGATACAAGACGATCTTACCGGATTAATCGGGCTCGATGGTGGGTTGATCTCCAACATGTGGACCATGCCCATAACCATTAGCACCGCACAAGTTGGGATGTCGGGACCACTTTCAAAAAATTGGGAGTGGCTACTAAAAAAAAGAGCTATCTCGATACTTGAATGAAAATTATTATTAGAGGCAAAAAATAGCTAATGGCAGTGTTCATCCAAGATCCGTTAAATTCTATGATATAAGCATTGAGTATCTCTTTGAGTGTTTGAATTGCCTTCTCCAATTGACCATATGTTTGAGGATGAAATTAAGTACTAAACTTTAATTCTATGCCCTTAACTATGTTAGAATTGAGATGTAAAAGGAGAATCTCTATATGAAATGATAGATGTTGGAACACCATGTAGCACTCACAATTTCATCAGTATATAGCTTGGTTAATGTATTTAAAGAGTCATCCTTTCGAACTAATATGAATTGTGCAGACTTGGTAAGGCGATCAACAATTACCTAAACAGTGTCATGATTTCCTTTGGTGGTGATCAACAATTACACAAATAGCGTCATCATTTCCTTTGGTTCTTGGAAAATTCATCACAAAATCCATAGTGATTTCATCTTACGTCCATATGGATATTGGAATTGATTGAAGAGTCTACCTGCAGCTTTATGTTCTACTTTTGTCTGTTGACATACTAAACATTGAGAGACATACTATACTACATTCTTCATACCATTCCACTAAAAGTTTCTCCATAAATCTCTATACATTTTAGTACTACCTGAATGCATAATATAAAGTGAACAACGAGTTTCCTCCATTATTTCTTGCTTGAAATTTCTAACATTATGAACACATAATCCACTGCCAAACATTAAAGTCCCATCATCATTTAAAATTTGAGTATGCTCTACATTTTTCACTTGATTGGTGATTTTCACTAATTCTCTATCTTGATCTTGTACTTCACGTATTCTCTCATCTAGAATGGGTTTACCTTTAGAATGTGCTAAAAGTGCTCCTTCCTCACTTGTCTTCGAGTCAACTTCTAAGGATTTCAATTCGAGTAATAATGGTAATTGATATACCTTTACATGTACTGCAAGACACGATAATTTGCGGTGGCTTTACACAAATAATAATCAATTGTGAAATCATAGTCCTTAAATAACTCCATCCGACTTCATTGGCATAGATTCAATTTTTTTGTGTAAGCAAATATTTCAAACTCTTGTGATTTATAAAAAAGTGCCATGCCTCTTCATAAAGATAATGTCTCCATATTTTAAGAGAAAAAATTATCGCTACCAATTCTAAATCATGTGTGGATAGTTTAACTCATGGGGTTTGAGTTGTCAAGAAGCAAATGCCATAACATTTTCATATTGCATTAGAATGCAACCCAACCATTGTTGAGAAGCATCACTATACACCACATAACCTCTTGGTAGTGTCAACACTAGCGTAGAGGTTAAATATATCTTTAATTTTTTGAAGCTTTTTTTTACATTACTTTGTCCACTCAAATTTTATATTTTTCTGAAGAAGGCTGGTTAATGGAATTGCAATCATAAAGAAACATTGATAATATCCTGCTAAAATAAGAAAACATCTCACTTCTGTCACACTCTTTGGAGCTCCCACCTTAATTTTGTCTCAACCTTTGCTGGGTCTACATGAATGCCTTATGTTGATATTACAAGTCCAAAAAATATAAGTGAATTGAGCCAAAATTCACACTTGCTGAATTTTGCAAATAATTATTTCTCTTGTAATATATGCAAAATAATGCTTAAATTTCTTCGTGTTCTTCTGTCCTTCAAGAATAAACTAGTATATCATCAATAAAAAATTAATCACAAACTTATCCAAGTAAGATTTAAAAAGTCGATTCATTAGACCATAAAAAGCTACAGGCACATTTTCTAAATCAAATGGCATCACCCAAAATTCATAATGTCCATATAGAGTTCTAAAGGCAGACTTGACAATGTCAACATCTTTAATTCTCAATTAATGATAGTATTGTTGCAGGTCTATTTTTTTAAAATACCTTTGCTCTTGTAATTGATAAAAAAGATCATCAATCCATAAGAGGATTTCTCTATAATCAATGCACAGCTGGAACGTTCTATCCTTCTTTTTAACAAATAATATTGGTGCACCCCAAGAAGAAACACTTGGTCTAATGAAGCCTTTGCCCAATAGTTCTTGTAATTGCATCTTTATCACTTTTAATTTTACTGATGCCATTAGATAAGGAGCACTAGATATAGGTGTCGCCTAAAAGAAGTTCAATACTAAACTCGAACTCTCTTTCCGGTGGTAATCCAAAAAGATCCTTTGGGAAAACATCTACGAATTCATATACGTTTGGAATATCTTCCAATGGTGGCCTTTTACTTATATCAATCACATAACTAAAGTAAGCTTCACATCCCTTCTTGATTAATTTATGTGACAATGAACCCATGGAGTTTAGTATTAACAAAGTACACATGTCATAATATCAATATCAAATAATTTTTCTTACTTTAGCATCACAGGCATTATTCCCTGAAAATATTTCATGTAAGAGTTTGCTTTATCTCATATCAAATTCTTGAAATATATCATACGTACTATCCATAGAACAAAATCATTTTCAATAATTATAATATTAATCCTTAGTTCAAATATTATTAAAATAAAAGAAGCAACATATATCATTTTGCTATATTGTAAAATTACACACTCACCTTGCAATTTATTTTTTCAAAAATGTTTACTATATTTTCTCCCTCCACTTGTAACTTAATGATTCCCTACAAACAATAATGCCTATTACTTTTCAATCACAAATAAAGTAATATGCAATGCATTCTCACGATGCATAAATGTGTATGCACCCTGAAATGCATCGTTTAAATATTCGTGTTTAATTTCATATATTTATGTTCATATGCTATTGTATACTTGGAACTACTCAATCTTCCAAAACGTGACTAGGTGTTGTCTTAGAATTCTAGACAGAGTGTCTAGCCATTAATAACTCAATACTTTTTTCATTGAAATAATAATTATACCTTTCTCAATACTTTTCTATTTGACAATATTATAATTTTCCTAAAATCTAGACTTGAGTAGTAGTTAGGCATAAAAATTATAAAATTAAAATCCTTGTATACCCTTATAACAAAAATAGTTAATTCATCCTTTAAAAATAAGATGATTCTACTTTCCACTGAACCATTATAAAGTCCAATTTACCACATTTAAATTTCAAACCTAATTTAGTGTATCCTAATTGTGCCCTAATTTACAAGGTGGACTTGTATTTGATTCGGGACAAAATGAGTGACCAAGAAGCTAAATTCATATCTTCCTATATAAAACTCTTTTTAAGTGATTCTAATTGGCCACGGAAAGCTAAATTCAAAATTTATAGAGGGATGAATCACGAAGAAATGATCATCTCAATCATAAGATTAATTTCAAATGAGGGAACTCACCTCAAACAACCGCCCTTTTCGAATTTGTCCGGCCTGTTCTGCTAGGGTTCGATCTCTGGTAATTTTTCGACTATGAAAGGATAATTTTTCTGCTAATACCTTATATATGTTTTTCTATATTTTGCAAGGTCATATGGAGGTTCAAAAAAATATCCCATTAAGCAGCTGTTGTAGGTGCTTGAAATCTTAAATGATGATATGGCCAATCACCTTATTTATCATAATTAAGTACTTTAATCCTAATTAAACTTGTTAATCATAATTAAATATATATTATGTTATTTATAATTTTATAATATATTCCTAATAATCTAATATTAATAATAATTTAATAATAATAATCCTTAATTTGAATATTAATTACTATATGCAAACATGACTATATGGGGATCTAAACTAACTTAATATATTAATTGAATACATGATTATGCAATAATGATGTTTGTGAAGGACAATTGTGACAATATGGAAACATTAATTTTAAGGCATATTATGCACTTATTTTTAACTTCTTGAGCACAAAATATTTTATGACAAGGGACATAAAATCATTGCATAGTGAACGATGGATGATCAATTCATCTTTATGTCTAAGACATTACATCTTTGTCATATCATATTACTTTTTTTTGCATTATCATCATTTTTTTTATCTTTATCATAAGATAATTTATCATTTTGCTCAATTGTGGAATCAGATGAAATCATCAGAAGACTAGATAAGACATAAAATCTCTTTACCCTTCTTGAAAACTCAACATCATAGGTGAGGACTTAGTTTAACAAAGTCTTGACACTACGAACAACGAGTACTTAGTTAAGATTTGATAGTAATTATGATGAGCAAGATTGTCATGATGTCGATCTAAATTTTAAGATTTACGATTTTATGATCTTATTATTCGTAACTGATACTGGTGAGAATTTTTTTTAATATATTTTTAATTCTGAATAGATGATCTTACGATTTTATCCAATCTTTTATAATATCGCAGGACTAGGGCTTCATATTAATATTACCAAGGGGCTTGCATATGATCATTGGTCGCACTTCTCGCTGTTTGTAGCATTAGTTAATTAATTACCCTTTTGTCCAACCAAAGGGATGGGAACATATTTAACGAAACACAATGCCTTTCTGTGCACTAGACTAGTCTACTTCCTTTGTCCTCTCTCTCTCTTTTGTCTGACTTGCTAGCAGTAGGGATCTATGGCTGGTGGACTAGTCTCCTTTTTATCTTGGTCTTCATGTGTCGTTGTAAGATAAATCTTTGAATATGTACTTTTTTATGTAGGCATTATGAAGAGGATAACTTGAGTTCTATGATTAACATTGCAATTTTCTAAAAGACACTACATCATATTTGTAATGCTTGCATGTTATGTATATTATTTAATCTAATAGCTTATTTGTGTAGGTTTTTTCCATATTGCGTTACGTGTTTCATAGATATTTTTGCATCTTATATGACAATTGGTTCTTAAACTAATATGTAAGAAATTTATCCTTTTCCTCTCCGATATTTTAGAATATATAGTGATAATTGACATAAGTTTTTTTAACTCGATTTTCTAGAATCATTTTCTCAAAAAATAAAAAATTTAGAATAAACGAATAATTGGAGGATGACTAAGTAGTGTTCATACTTCGAAGCTTTATCTTGCCCTTAGTGATCTTTAAGTTCCTTTAGACTAAAAAGTGAGATAATGAAAAAATATTTAATTTTGTGATAACTTATCTCTGAGTACAAATGCTATAGCTCAACTGTTTTGACATATGCTAGGCCTTGACGATAGGGTCAAATAAATTTGATTATCTTGGTAAATTTATAGTCTCCGCATAAAGATCCTTACTTTCCTCCATGACATTACTAATAGATAGGGTTTATCTTATATATAATAAATATAAATGTATATATAATATTTTATGAGTGAGAAAGAACTTATTACATAATATTTTATGTATACACAATTAGAACTACGAGAACTTGAGCTCGCCCTTTGAAACTTTGAATATATTTTTATAGTTATTAACGTATGAAAAAAAACTTCATTATTTTTTATTATGACGGAGAGAGAAGTTCTATAACCAATCATAAAATTATGGATAACCTATTATATCATAATTAGTTAATAACAGTATGTATAAATTATTTTTTTTTTATTATTTTTTTACCATTATTGTAACTAGATATTCAATGCGTGATACTATATTTTTTAATTAAATTATATATTAGAAAGGATAAAAAAATATTAAATAAATAAAATAAGATATGATTTTATGTAGTATTTCTGTGATTCGAACTTTATACAGAATAATCCACGTATTTAAAAAATGAATAATTTTCAAAATTAAAAAATAATCTCAATAAATTTAAAGTAATCAAAATTCATACGTTACAAAAACAAGATTCGTGTTCTTGGTGTTTTCTCTTCCTCCCCCACAAAAACCTCCGCCCAAACCCTCTCCGACCGCCCAACTACTCCTCCATCGCCGCAGCCGGCCGTCGCTTCCGCCTTCGCCTCCACCTCCAGCCTCCTCCTTTCTTTTGCCTATCCTCTCCTCAGTGGCCTAGACTCAGGTGCCATCTCTCGCCACCATTTCCCCTAGCCGTTGGCCGACCGCCGCATCTGAGTCCAGGCCATCGGAGGCAAGTTTCAAGGGGCCGACGAGACCTTCCAGCGTCAAAGCGCGACGGCCGCGGCGCGGCCCGACGGCATGTTTCGAGGGGCGGACGAGGGGACCGGCTGGTGAGGGCGACGTCAGGCCCCTTGAATCTCGCCACCATTTCTCCTGGCCGTCGGCCGACCGCCGCGGCACTTTGGCGCTCGAATGTTCTGGACGACGCCCTCGAGCCCCTCGAAACCTGCCGCAGGTGGCATGGACTCTCGGCCGACCCGTCACACTTAGGCGCTTGAAGGTTCTGGATGTCGCCCTCACCTTTCTTCATGTCGTTCCTGTTCTAACGTTATGCCTTTTTGCCCTTTTCCTAATTCTCTTTGTGTGTTCTTTTCTTTTATTTTTTTTTGAGAAGACTGTTCTTTTCCATTTTGTTGCGGTTGTTGGAGCTCATTTATGAAAACGGTTAGTTTAGCTTTGTGATTTTGTTCCTTTTCTAGATCTTCATTTCTTGCAGGACTTAAAAATGATCCGAGTGTTTCTTTTTTCTAATGAACAGGATCGATGATTAAGAAAATTGAGTAATCATCTGCTATCAGTTCTGGTTCAGATTCCATGTTATGTCCCAAAGAACTACATACAACCTATTTCCATCATATGCTGCAATGACTTTGGGATCAAATTCTCAACTAATTCACAGGAAAAACTTATAATTTTTCAAATTTTATGTTCTTTTGGACATGTCATTTGGTTCCTGAGCAAGGGAGCATATAAAAAAACAGGCACGAAATCATTTATTTGATTCTGTTGATAGATCTCCTTTGTGAAATATCATAAAGGTTCTTAATAGTCCCCTATGTTTTATATGAGCCTAACCTATGATTGTTCAGGGAAAATATTCTTTTGAAATATGCTTCCCATTTTTGTATGCTCGGTAAATAATACATGTATATTTTCTTCTTTTTCCTGTTGTTAAAGAAATGATTCCGAAAGATATTCCACTAATAAACCCTCTAAAGATGATTGAGACATTTAGTGATAAAGTTGCCTGATATTTTCTCACAATGGTTTTGTGTATGATGTTTTTTGCTTCCTATGTCACGAGTCTTTTTAATAACTTTACTTCCTTAATAAGTTTTTACGTAAATATGCTCAAATTATGCTAACACATGTACTGTACCTATTTTAAATATCCAAACCTGTCTGCTAGTTGTCAAACGATGAAGTTAAAACATGGACTGTACCTATTTTAAGTCTCTGCACATAATTTTCCACCAAATTGGGTATGAACATTAGACTTCAATGATGTCTATACTTCACCAACGCATAAAGGAAACTAAAAGAGTTTTAAATACAATGTTGACCTTGTCAATGTAAATATCAATTTCATTAATAAAATATGATGCCTACAAATCTGGTAGGTCTCCTCTTTTTAAGTGAAAAAACAGAGTATTCAATGTAGACAAGCGTAGCTCAGGGAACTCCTAGTATCGTAAATAAGTTGGTCATCAACATTTTCCTTGCAAACTTGATCAAACACAACCTTCTCTCTTTTAAAGAGCATTACCAAACCAAATTGGTTGGCTCAGGTGGATAGCACGTCCAAGTCCAAGTCATGGGAGCTAGTACTCTTGGATTCGTTTCTTAGAGTCCCCAATTTGGTTAGGTTTTATCTATCCTGCTTTCTCTTGAACAATGGATTGGCTCTACATAACGGGTTGTTGACCTCGTCTGAAAAAAGCAGCATTGGAAGCTTGTTCTATTTATTTCTGTAAATTCTTAAAATCACCTATGTCAGGAAGTTCCTTCTGCCTCATTCATGAGCTTGTCTAACTTTCGTTGTCTATGTCGCAGTGCACTGGAAGTGTGGAATATACACAGGCAAAACAATTTTCAAATGCAAAAGAATTGCATGCATTGTGGTTTACTTATTTTAATGTTTAAGATCCATTGGTTTAATATATGTATTGGGTTACTATCATGCATTCTTTCTTTCGTCAGGAGTTAACTGTCATAACCATTTCTTGCAGCCTAAAACCATTTCTGGTAAAAAAGAAAGAGTTAGCTTTCTTCCATGTTGCTACATTGCTACCTGAGTTACTAATGTTCAAGGCAAACCAATTTAAATCTGCATGCTAAAGCTTGTCTCTATCTGGCCACTAATGTGGGAGTCACAACTGCAAATGATGTCTATAGTTAAATGAGTGGTCTTGACCATTTTTCATGTTATCTTTTATGGCATCTAACCTCGGTGCTGAAATTTTGCATTATGGTTTATTTTAGTTTTTTCATTGTTTGTTTACTACATGTGAATTTGCTAACTCACTATTTCTTAGTCATTCGTCAGCATCTTTTCTAATTCATTAGTTTGACAAGTTTATTATGGTTTCGTGCAGCTAAGCTGTTTTCAACATCTATAGGATATAATGCTACCACATTTCCTGCATGAATTTCAATCAACCAGATGTTACAAAAATGGAGAGAATCATTCTATTACTCATCTTCATCTCCACAAATGTTTCAGGTGCTCCGTTGTTCATCTCACTCTAAGGAGGTAACTTTAACTCTACGTAGTGATATATTTTGCTGGCATTTTCTGAATCTCGGATGCATGATTCTCATTTACAATTCGTGGTAGAAATATTTGTGCTCGTCAAAGGCAATACCATATCATCTGATGAAAACCTGAATTTCTTTTGCTATGGCACTTCAGTGCCAAGTATTCTGGTACACTCATACAGCCTGTAATTTAAAATGTTATTCATCTAAATTTTTTTATTCACCCTTGTGTTTTGTATAAGCCTAACCTATGATTGTCCAGTGAAAATATTCTTTTGAAATATTCACCCCATTTTCATATGCTTAAATGATACATGTATATGTTCTTATTTTTCCTGTTGTTAAAGAAATGGTTCCGAAAGATAGAAAGATCATTGAGACATTTAGCGATAAAGTTGCCCAATAATTATCTCACAGTGGTTTTGTGTATGATGTTTTTGCTTCCTATGTCAAGTGGCTTTTAAATAAATTTACCTCAATAAGTTTTTATGTAAATATGCTCAAATTATACTAGATATCCAAACCTGCCTGCTAGTTGTTAACACATGGGATGTACCAATTTTAAGTCTCTGCACATAATTTTCCACCAAATTGGGGGTAGGAACATCAGACTTCAATGACGTCTATACCCCATCAACGCATAAAGGAAACTAAAAGAGTTTTAAATACAATGTTGATCTTGTCAATGTAAATAGCAATTTCATTAATAAAAATGTGATTCCTACAAATCTGGTAGGTCTCCTCTTCTTAGTAAAAAATAGAGTTTTTAATGTAGACGTAGCTCAGTGAACTCCTTGTGACGTAATTAAGTTGGTCATCAAACATTTTCCTTGTAAACTTGATAAAACGCAACCTTGTCTCTTTTAAAGAGTATTACCAAACCAAATTGGTTGGCTCAGGTGGATAGCACGTCCAAGTCCAAGTCACGGGAGCTAGTACTCTCGGATTCGTTTCTTAGAGTCCCCAATTTGGTTAGGTTTTATCTATCCAGCTTTCTTTTCAATAATGGATTGGCTCTAAATAATGGGTTGCTGACCTTGTCTCAAAAAAGGAGCATTGTAAACTTGCTCTATTTATTTCAGTAAATTCATAAAATCACCTATGTCAGGAAGTTCCTTCTGCCTCATTCATGAGCTCGTCTAACTTTTGTTGTGTATGTTGCAGTGCACTGAAGTCTGGAATATACACAGGCAAAACAATTTTCAAATGCAAAAGAACTGCATGCATTGTGGTTTATTTATTTTAATGTTTAAGATCCATTGGTTTAATATATGTATTGGGTTACTATCATGCATTCTTTCTTTCGTCAGGAGTTAACTGACATAACCATTTCTTGCAGCCTAAAACCATTTCTGGTAATAAAGAAAGAGTTAGCTTTCTTCCATGTTGCTACATTGCTACCTGATTTAGTAATGTTCAAGGCTAGCCAATTTAAATCTGCATGCTAAAGCTTGTCTCTATCTGGCCACTAATGTGGGAGTCACAACAGCAAATGTTGTCTGTAGTCAAGTGAGTGGTCTTGGCCATCCGATCTCTAATCAAGTTTATATATAACAGGATCCATCAGTACCATTTTCATGTTATCTTTTATGGCATCTAACCTCGGTGCTGAAATTTTGCTTTATGGTTTATTTTATTTTTTTCATTGTTTGTTTACTACATGTGAATTTGCTAACTCACTATTTCTTAGTCATTCGTCAGCATCTTTTCTAATTCATTAGTTTGACAAGTTTATTATGGTTTCGTGCAACTAAGCTATTTTCAATACATCTATAGGTTATAATGCTACCACATTTCCCGCATAAAGTTCAATCAACCAGATGTCACCAAAATGGGAGAGAATCATGTTATTACTCATCTTCATCTCTACAAATGTTTCAGGTGCTCCGTTGTTCATCTTACTCTTGGGAGGTAACTTTAACTCAACGTAGTGATATATTTTGCTGGCATTTTCTAAATCTCGGATGCATGATTCTCATTTACAATGTGCGGTAGAAATATTTGTGCTCGTCAAGGGCAATACCATATCATCCGCTGGGAACCTGAATTTCTTTTCCTATGGCACTTCAGTGGCAAGTATTCTGGTATCTCGCTTCTTTGTTCCTATGTACACTCATACAACCTGTAATTTAAAATGTTATTCATCTAAATTCTTTGATTAGACCTTGTGTTTTATATAAGCCTAACCTAAGATTGTCCAGCGAAAATATTCTTTTGAGATATGCTCCCCATTTTCGTATGCTTTAGTGATACATGTATATTTTCTTATTTTTCCTATTGTTAAAGAAATGGTTCCCAAAGATATTCCACTAATAAACCCTCTAAAGAATATTGAGACATTTAGCGATAAAGTTGCCCAATATTATCTCACAGTGGTTTTGTGTATGATGTTTTTGCTTTCTACGTCAAGTGATTTTAAAAAACATTTACTTAATAACTTTTTATGTAAATATGCTCAAATTATACTAGATATCCGAACTTGCTAGTTGTTAACACACGGGATGTACCAATTTTAAGTCTCTGCACATAATTTTCCACCAAATTGGGGATATGAACATCATATTTCAATGATGTCTTTACCCCTCCAACGCATAAAGGAAACTAAAAGAGTTTTAAATACAATGTTGATCTTGTCAATGTAAATATCAATTTCAATAAGAAATATGATGCTTACAAATCTGGTAGGTCTCCTCTTCTTAGTAAAAAAAATAGAGTTTTCAATGTAGAGAATTGTAGTTCAGTGAAGTCATTGTATAGTAATTAAGTTGGTCATCAAACATTTTCCTTGCAAACTTGATAAAACGCAACCTTGTCTCTTTTAAAGAGCATTACCAAACCAAATTGGTTGGCTCAAGTGTATAGCACGTCCAAGTTCAAGTCACGGGGGCTAGTACTCTCGGATTCGTTTCTTAGAGTCCCCAATTTGGTTATGTTTCATCTATCCTGCTTTCTCTTGAAAAATGTATTTGCTCTAGATAATGGGTTGTTGAGATTGTCTGAAAAAAAAGAGCATTGGAAACTTGCTCTATTTATTTCTGTGAATTCTTAAAATCACCTATTTCTGGAAGTTCCTTCTGCCTCATTCATGAGCTTGTCTAACTTTCATTGTCTATATTGCAGTGCCTGGAAGTCTGGAATATACACAGGCAAAACAATTTTCAAATGCAAACGAACTTGATCAATGTTGTCAAAATCGCGATTTGACTAGTGGAATCGGACGATTTTATGATCTCAACAACAACAACAAAGTCTTATCCCACTAAGTGGGGTCGACTACATGGATCATACGACGCCATTCCGCATTCATTGATCCATGTTCATGCGATTCGACAGGGTTTTACGTTGGCTGTCGGGGCCTAACACAACCCTCCTCCTTTATCCGGGCTTGGAACCGGCTATAAAATATAGGCGGAGTTATAACCAAACAGATAAAGCAAAAAAAATTAGAAGACCCGCCTAACAACAAGCATGCATTCGTTTCCAACTTTCCTCAAACAGTTAGACAGAATTATAAAAAGAGTACTTCCTAAGGAAAAAAAAAGATTAGAAAAAAGTCCACTGACAAAAGTCCTTTCACATCGCTTCTCAGAAGAAAGTCCTTTCATAATGAGCATCTATGGCTACCAGATTTCACAAGATAACAATTAAGTCCTTGCACATGCACTTTAAAGAAGATTTAAGTCCTTTCTTGAAATTATTGTTCCTAACTTAAGGAAAAAACTGGGATCTCCATAAAAGAACATAAATTTCACCTGGAGGCACAGATTTTGATGAAAAATTTATGTCCACTTATGTGTAAATAGGATTTTACCACAGGAGTCTGTGCTAATTGTAGTCCAGCAATGCATGTGATCCCTTTGGGAAACACATGTATAAGCAACCAATTGAACTCTCATTAAAATAATAGCCAAATAATCTGACTTCTGATGGTTACGGACAAGATTTTTCCAGTACACTTGTAATAAATGAGGAAGATAGATAAGAATTATTTCTTATCATTTCCATCAATCCAGTGAAATGATTGCTTGTAACAGAAGTTAGAGATGGTAATCTGTTAATACTCTTTTTTTTAGAGAGAGAATACTCTTAAATTTTGTTACATATAGTTGAGCAAAACTTTGTTCTTGTTTCTGGGATAAACATTATCACCAGATAGTATATAAACAACTTTTTTTTAGAGGAAGTATGTAAACAACTTACCTTCTAAAGAAGTATCGAAACAATTTAGTCTCACAATTTGTTTGTTTTTATGGAGTATGGAGTATGTGCATAACTGTATATCAATTACACAACGATCAGGAATAAAATTAATGTCAAAGAGTTGAAGATACAAGTACTTACCACATCCCGATAGCTTGCAAAAACAAAGTGTTTGAGAAAATTATGTATTAATGCCCTAATTTTGCATTCAAATTTAGATAAAACTTCAACTTTGGTGGCATTGTGACATAATTAATATGACAAACTAAATTCTTTGGTCTGAATATTATTATCCATTCCTACAAGACTATGGCTGCACAAGGAACAACTTAGCATTCTATAGATTTCATTGTCAACTCAATAACCTTGATTGTGTTAGGGGAAAGACTATCAATAACTCAGCATTCTATAGATCCCATAATAATACATACTTCCAGGTTAGCTAACAGGATCTTCAACAACCTTTTAAAGATCTCATTGATTCATTGTGCATTGAGAAGGAAAGGACGTCTACTATGTAGTGCTTCAAACCAACAGATAGACATAAGAGGGCATTTCTCTATGGCTAATCTTTGTAGACAAGTAATGTTATATTAAATTACTTAGACCCATCATATTACTTTGTTCATTTGTGACAAATAATGAATAATGCAAATTGCCTATGAAAGGGGTGACAATCCAGATTACCACTTGAGTTGCAATCTTTTTAATTTCACTTTTCGAATTTGTCCTTTGAATTTTTATTTAAATAAACTATAAAATAAATCAAATAAATCTAAATTAATTATTATGAATATATTATTATCATATTATAAAATTATATTTTAATTATTTTATAAAATTTAATTTTATGAACTCCGCCTATATTTTATAGCCGGTCCCAAGCCCGGATAAAGGAGGAGGGTTGTGTTAGGCCCCGACAGCCAACATAAAATCATGTCGAATCTTATGAACATGGATCAACGAATATATTGTGTTAATGCTAGGTCGTTACCCGTAAGTAACGCGCTGTACAACTCGGGTACAGTGATAAGAGAGCAAGAGCCGCTGCATCCTCGCCTGAATGCAGTGTTAAATGAGCAAGGGCTACCGCACTCTAATGGACGGAGGCGGTTAAAGAAGCTAGTTCATGAGACTAAGGTCAGATTAGGTTCTTGGAACATTGGGACGTTGAATGGGAAGCGCCTCGAGGTGGCACAAGTAATGGACAAGCTTAAGATTAGTATCTTATGCTTGCAAGAAACTAGATGGGTAGGAGAGGGAAGTAAAGAGATTAGGTTAAATGGTTCCAAACTTTGGTACACAGGTAAGGTAAATGGAAGGAATGGTGTTGGTATTATCGCGGATGCAGAATGGAGGAAGAATGTTGTGGAAGTTAAAAGGATTGAGGATCGAATCATATCCGTGAAAGTAATTGTTGGAAAGGAGACTATGAACATTATTAGTGCATATGCACCCCAAGTAGGAGCAGAATCACACCTCAAGGAGAAGTTTTGGGCAGATATGGAGGGTTTGATTGAAAGTATACCAACAACCGAGAAAGTTTATATTGGGGGAGACCTTAATGGACATGTTGGTAAAGAGGCAGGACCACATGCAAGGGTTCATGGTGGTTTTGGTTTTGGGGAGTTGAATGAGGAAGGACAAACTATTATTGATTTTTCTTTAGCATACGACCTTAAGATTATCAACACTTGTTTTAGGAAGAGAGAGGAACATTTAATCACATACAAAAGTGGAACTCATAGGTCTCAAATCGATTTTTTCTTGATAAGAAATACTGATAAAAGACGTTGCACTAATTGCAAAGTAATTCCTGGGCATGGAGTAACTACACAACATAGATTGTTAGTTCTTGATATGCAAATAAAATGTATAAAACCAAAATCCCGAACAGTTTTTGATCGAAAGATCAAGTGGTGGCAGTTAAAGGGGGAGAAGCGAGAGACTTTTAGAAGTAAGTTATTAGAGGAAAGTGTGTGGGAGTTAGAAGGAGATGCTAGTATCATGTGGAAGAATGTGGCAAAAAAGGTTGAAATGGTTGCTAAAGCCATTTTAGGAGAATCAAAAGGTTTTGGACCACGAGATAAGGAGACTTGGTGGTGGAATGAGGAGGTCCAAGAAAAGGTGCGTAATAAGAAGAATTGTTTCAAGGCGATACACTTGGACAATAGTTCTGACAATTGGGAAAAGTATCGTTTGGCGAAAAGGGAGGCTAAGAAGGCAGTTAGTGATGCTCGTGCTAAAGCATACGAGGGGTTTTATAAGGAGTTAGGGACAAAGGCGGGTGAACAAAGGATTTACAAGATTGCAAGGAACAAAGAGAAGGAGTCGAGAGATTTGGATCAAGTAAGATGCATAAAAAATGAAGTTGGCAAGGTTTTAGTTACTGAAGGAGATATTAAGAACAGATGGGAAGAGTATTTCTATAAGCTATTTAATGATGGATGTGAAGGTTCGCGTTGTGATTTGGAGGACTTGACAGTTAGCGAATGTGAGCTTAATAGGTCATTTTATCGTAGAATTAGAGTCTCGGAGGTTAGCGAAGCTCTTAAGAAAATGGAGAATGGTAAAGCCGTTGGACCGGATGGTATACCGATTGAAGTTTGGAAATGTTTAGGAGAAAAATGTGTGTTGTGGTTATGTAGACTATTTAATGAGATTTTACGGTCGAAAAAGATGCCTGATGATTGGAGATTAAGTACATTAGTTCCTATTTACAAAAATAAAGGGGATATTCAGAATTGTGCAAATTATAGAGGGATTAAACTTATGAGTCACACTATGAAATTATGGGAAAAAGTGATTGAGCATAGATTGAGAATGGAGACTAGTATTTCTGAGAGACAATTTGGGTTCATGCCAGGAAGATCCACTACAGAGGCGATTTATTTACTAAGGGGGATGATGGAGAAGTATCGAAGTAGGAGAAGAGACTTACATATGGCTTTCATTGACTTAGAGAAGGCGTATGATCGGGTACCAAGGGATGTACTTTGGAAAGCCTTGCAAAAGAAGAGGGTGAATGTTGCCTACATTAAGGTAATACAAGATATGTACGATGGGGCATTGACTAGGGTTAGGACACCCGGAGGTGAGACAAATGAATTTCCTATAGGAATTGGCCTACATCAAGGATCAGCTTTAAGCCCGTATCTATTTAACTTAGTTATCGATGCTATAACCGAGAGTATCACAGAGGAGGTACCTAAGTGCATGCTATTTGCGGATGATATAGTACTTTTAGCGGATTCAAGAGAAGAGATTAATACAAAATTGGAAATATGGAGAAATACGTTGGAGTCAAAGGGTTTTCGTTTAAGTAGGAATAAAACAGAATATATGCATAGCAATTTCACAAATAAACAACTTAGAGACGATTTGAAAGTTAGGTTAGGGGAGGATATAATTCCTCAAGTGACAAAGTTTAAATATTTAGGATCAATTGTAAGACAAGATGGTGAGATTGATGACGATGTTAATCATAGAATTCAAGCTGGTTGGTGTAAGTGGAGGAAAGCCACTGGAGTTCTTTGTGATAGAAAAGTACCCAATAAAGTTAAAGGAAAATTCTATCGTACTGCTATAAGGCCAGCAGTGTTATATGGTAGTGAATGTTGGGCTATGAAGGGACAACATGAATGTAAAGTGGGGGTAGCCGAAATGAGGATGTTGAGATGGATGTTTGGTCATACAAGATTAGATAAGATTAGGAATGACCATATACGTGAACGAGTCGGAGTGGCTCCTATTAGTGAGAAAATGGTAGAGAATCGTTTGAGATGGTTTGGTCATGTTCAGAGAAGACCATTAGATGCGCCAGTAAGAAGAGTAGATCAAATAATCTGGAGTCCGATTAAAAGAGGGAGAGGGAGGCCAAGGCGGACACTTGGCGAACTAATAGAGCAAGATCTATTGGTGAATAATATACCGAAAGGTTTGGTTACTAATAGAGCGGAATGGCGTCGTATGATCCATGTAGCCGACCCCACCTAGTGGGATAAGGCTTTGTTGTTGTTGTTGTTGTTGTTGTATAAAATTTAATTTTATGGGTGAAAATATGTGTTTGTGAATTAAGTTTACGGAGTTCAAATTAAATTATATATATAAACATAATTATTTTGATTAGGGGTATATAGGTAAAATTTGTATATTAACTCATAAATCTTTGTTTTCTTATAAATATCTAATAGATTACTTATGCATACTAAACAAAGTAATCACATTGCTGACAATTAAAAAAGTGGCAATTTTTTTGAGAGACAATCCACATTGCCAGATAATATTGAACGGCAGTGAACACACACTAAGTTCATTGGATTCATTTATTTGATGCAATGTGGAATATATCATCTCTAACAAGTCCATTAACTGACAATTGTCTTCTAGTGTTTTAAAATGTATCCAATTCATGCATTAGTAACCCAATCTCCGGTGGTTTCGAGAAAACCTTTTTTTGTGGAAATGCAATTCTCAGATAGTCAGATGTCCTTAGAATATAAGATCATCCTTTAAATCAAACACACAATGTTTTTTTTTTGGAAACAGGAAAGGATGGCGGACTTGTTGTGGTGGCCATCCGTATTTCTATTAGTACTAAAGGTTAATGATATACAAGTGTGTTTTCTATGAAGAGAACATCTGCACTGTTGTTCTCATGCTATAGCAAAATTAAAACACAATTAATAAAAATCTCTAAATATAAGAAATATAAAAACATCAGAAATGAATTGTCAAATTTCAAAACATAAACCATCCATAATTTTCAGCAATATGACAAGCACACATGTTGCTTCAAATAAAAAGTGTTGAATAAATTTGTATAAATTATTTCAATAAAAAACATTGTATAAATTTTAAACCAGAAACTAACATTAACGTGGAATTTTCTTTCTGGAAGAGAATCTTAAGAACACTTGCATCGATTAGTAATTATAATGGTAGCAACAGATCAGTATTTAAAGTAGCTTTCATCATTAAAATTATGAGCCAAAGATTATATAAGTACTCTATATTGCATCTTAAAGATGATAAGCTAATTTCATTGCCATACAAACTAGTGATGCTAGCAGAAAAAATAGAAAATTCTATAGAGTAACATAAATTATCACAATCCTAATACTTAAGATACCTAAGCAAATAGATCAGATGGACAAATAGAATGGTATCAGAATGAAGATTCTTATTTCAAACCCACTACTATATTATCACTCTATAGAAAAATTTCTTTTGGCTGCAATATTCTATAATTCTCAAGAACTAACAAACTTGAAAATACTTGACAGCTATGAATCTGATGTATCAGCATCCAAAACATTTCATAATATTTCTACATAGCACAAGAAAATACTTATAACAAACTTTTTTTAGGGAACTTATAACAAACTTGATAACATCAAGAATATTAGGCTATGATTACAAAGTAACATCAATCAAAAGAATTTAACAACTTAAAAAAAAAGCCATTCCATCAACATCTTTATCATCCATTCTCTCAGGAAAGAAATGTGCATCATACGTGAAAATATTACAACAACAACAACAACAAAGCCTTATCCCACTAGGTGGGGTCGGCTACATGAATCATACGACGTCATTCCGCTCTATTAGTAACCAAACCTTTCGGTATATTATTCACCAATAAATCTTGCTCTATTAGTTCGCCAAGTGTCCGCCTTGGCCTCCCTCTCCCTCTTTTAATCGGACTCCAGATTATTTGATCTACTCTTCTTACTGGCGCATCTAATGGTCTTCTCTGAACATGACCAAACCATCTCAAACGATTCTCTACCATTTTCTCACCAATAGGAGCCACTCCGACTCGTTCACGTATATGGTCATTCCTAATCTTATCTAATCTTGTATGACCACACATCCATCTCAACATCCTCATTTCGGCTACCCCCACTTTACGTTCATGTTGTCCCTTCATAGCCCAACATTCACTACCATATAACACTGCTGGCCTTATAGCAGTACGATAGAATTTTCCTTTAACTTTATTGAATATTTTTCTATCACAAAGAACTCCAGTGACTTTCCTCCACTTACATCTACCAGCTTGAATTCTATGATTAACATCGTCATCAATCTCACCATCTTGTCTTACAATTGATCCTAAATATTTAAACTTTGTCACTTGAGGAATTATATCCTCCCCTAACCTAACTTTCAAATCGTCTCTAAGTTGTTTATTTGTGAAATTGCTATGCATATATTCTGTTTTATTCCTACTTAAACGAAAACCCTTTGACTCCAACGTATTTCTTCATATTTTTAATTTTGTATTAATCTCTTCTCTTGAATCCGCTAAAAGTACTATATCATCCGCAAATAGCATGCACTTAGGTACCTCCTCTGTGATACTCTCGGTTATAGAATCGATAACTAAGTTAAATAGATACAGGCTTAAAGCTGATCCTTGATGCAGGTCAATTCCTATAAAAAATTCATTTGTCTTGCCTCCGGGTGTCCTAACCCTAGTCAATGCCCCATCGTACATATCTTGTATTACCTTAATGTAGGCAACACTCACCCTCTTCTTTTGCAAGGCTTTCCAAAGTACATCCCTTGGTACGCGATCATACGCCTTCTCTAAGTCAATGAAAGCCATATGTAAGTCTCTTCTCCTACTTCGATACTTCTTCATCATCCCCCTTAGTAAATAAATCGCCTCTGTAGTGGATCTTCCTGGCATGAACCCAAATTGTCTCTCAAAAATACTAGTCTCCATTCTCAATTTATGCTCAATCACTTTTTCATACGTGAAAATATTACCAGCTAAAAATAAAAGGAACTTGAAATGTTTCAAAGTAAAGTACCGATCAAGTGTGTATCACATTGGCCTTAAATGCACTTTAAGATACCAAAGCATTTTTTATTAGCTTGTTCAATGCTCCAGTAATCAATTTTGTTCATCATAAAATGAGAAAAAACATAACTTTATTTTTTTTAGAGGAAAAGCATATCATCGTTCAAATTAAGAATTAACTAGTGCCGTCTCAATAGAAAATTTTTAAAGATTATTAATCAGAAAATGAAATAATATAAAAGAATCATTTTTGCATGACGTGCTAACCCGTCTGATCTATTCACGGATGACTAGATCTGAGGTAGTCGTCCTTTTAGCCCCTAGAAGAAACTTATGTGATCCACACCCAAACCTGTTCCATGCTTTGCTCAAAATGGATTTTATGATCTCACCGAAGAAAAATGAGTTGACTCGGAAGAAAAATCATTTTCACCCAGCAAGCGTCGTAAAATCGGTAGAAACAGCATTCTGCCGAGTCACTCAAAACTTTTTTTCTGTTACATGAGTTTGTGACTCATCTGATGCCCTAATCAGTTAAGTCCCAAAACCAAGCTGCTGTTCGCCGCCACTATTTGCTGCCTGCTGTTCGTCGCTGTTGCTGTGCGCTGCCGGTGCTGTTTGCCGCCATTGCTGCTGCTCGCCGCTGCTGGTCGCTGCCGGTGCTGTTCGACATTGCTTCTCGCCGTCGCTGTTTGGCGCATGCCGCAGCTCACCAGCGCCAGCATTTGTTCGCCCCTCTCTCGCTCCTTCTCCCTCCTCTCTCCATTTTCCCTCTCTGTCCTATGTCGCTCCTTCTCCCTCATCTCTCATCTTCCCTCTCCTCTTCTGCTCACAAGGAGGGAGAACCACTGCTCGAGCAGGGAGGAGGACGAGAGAGAAAAATGACTCATCCTCTCTTCTCCTGCAGTCCTTTTTATTTGTCCAGTTTTTTTTGGGTTTGTGACCAGAAATGCAGTCTCTCTCTTCTCCTGCAGTCCTTTTTTTTTGACCAATTTTTTTTGGGATTGTGACCGTAAATGCAGTCTTTTTTCTGTTTTTCTGTCTACTCTGCTCGGTAGTCTTTTAATTTTTGGGTTTCCAGAACTGTGGGAGTATAGAGGATACAATCTCCTTTTTTCTGATTTGACAGCAAGAAAAGACTCGTGTAATCTCATGGAGGAGAGAGAATGCAGTCTCTTTATTTTATTTTTAGTTCATATTTTTCCATGCTTTTTTTTTCTGCACTTTCATGTAATGTATTGCTAATTTATTAATTTTTAATTTTTACATTAATTATTAATTATTATTAGATTTTCTAAATCATATTAAATAATTAATTTATAGGTAACTTAGATTCTAAGCAGAATCAATATTAATTTAATTGAAAATATGATTTCGGTAGAATCGGACGAGTCGTGCTACGATCTCACGTTTTACGTGTTTACCTAGACTTTCTGTGTTGACTCTGATTTACGAGTTTGACAACATTGAACTTGATGCATTGTGGTTTTTTATTTTAATGTTTAAGATCCATTGGTTTAATCTATGTATTGGGTTACTATCATGCATTCTTTCTTTTGCCAGGAGTTAACTGACAAAACCATTTCTTGCACAAGGTTGCTGCCTAAAACCATTTCTGGTAAAAAAGAAAGAATTGGCTTTCTTCCATGTTGCTATATTGCTACCTGATTTACTAATGTTCATGACAACTCAATTTAAATGTTCATGCTAAAGCTTGTATCTATCTGGCCACTAATGTGGGAGTCACAACTGCAAATGTTGTCTGTAGTTAAGTGAGTGGTCTTCACCATCTGATCTCTAATCAAGTTTTTATATAACAGGATCCATGAGTACCATTTTCATATTATCTTTTATGGCATCTAACTTCAGTGCTGAAATTTTACTTTATGGTTTATTTTATTTTTTTCATTGTTTGTTTACTACATGTGAATTTGCTAACTCAGTATTTTTTAGTCATTCGTCAGCATCTTTTTTAATTCATTAGTTTGACAAGTTTATTATGGTTTTGTGCAGCTAAGCTATTTTCAATACATCTATAGGTTATAATGCTACCACATTTCCTGCATAATGTTCAATCAACCAGATGTCACAAAAATGGGAGAGAATCATGCTATTACTCATCTTCATCTCCAGAAATGTTTCAGGTGCTCCGTTGTTCATCTTACTCTAAGGAGGTAAATTTATATCTATGTAGTGATATATTTTGCTGGCATTTTTTGAATCTTGGATGCATGATTCTCATTTCAATGTCCGGTAGAAATATTTGTGCTCGTCAAGGGCAATACCATATCATCCGCTGGAAACCTGAATTTCTTTTCTTATGGCACTTCAGTGCCAAGTATTCTGGTATCTTAATTTCAAATGTTATTCATCTAAATTATTTGATTTGCCCGTGTTTTATATGAGCCTAACCTATGATTGTCCAGCTAAAATATTCTTTTGAAATATGCTCCTCATTTTCGTATTCTTAAATGATACATGTATATTTTCTTATTTTTCCTATTGTTAAAGAAATGGCTCTGAAAGATATTCCACTAATAAACCCTCTAAAGATGATTGAGACATTTAGTGATAAAGTTGCCCAATATTAACTCACTGTTGTTTTGTGTACGATGTTTTTGCTTCCTACGTCGAGTGGCTTTTAAACAACTTTACCTCCTTAATAAGTTTTTATGTAAATATGCTCAAATTATACTAGATATCCAAACCTGCCTGCTAGTTGTTAAACATGGTGTTAACACATGGAATGTACCTATTTTAAGTCTCTGCACATAATTTTTCACCAAATTGGAGGTATGAACATCAGACTTGAATGATGTCTATACCCCATCGATGCATAAAGGAAACTGAAAGAGTTTTTAATAAAAATGTAATGCCTACAAATCTGGTAGGTCTCCTCTTCTTAGTAAAAAACTGAGTTTTTAATTTAGAGAAATGTAGTTCAGTGAACTCCTTATATTGTCATTAAGTTGGTCATCAAACATTTTCCTTGCAAACTTGATAAAACGCAACCTTCTCTCTTTTAAAGAGCATTACCAAACCAAATTGGTTGGCTCAGGTGGATAGCACGTCGAAGTCCATGTCACGGGAGCTAGTACTCTCGGATTCGTTTCTTAGAGTCCCCAATTTGGTTAGGTTTTATCTATCCTGCCTTCTCTTGAACAATGGATTGACTCTAGATAATGGGTTGTTGACCTTGTCCGAAAAAAGAGCATTGGTAACTTGCACTATTTATTTCTGTAAATTCTCAAAAATCACCTATGTCACGAGGTTCCTTCTGCCTCATTCATGAGCTTGTCTAACTTCCGTTGTCTATGTTGTAGTGCACTAGAAGTCTGGAATATACACGGGCAAAACAATTTTCAAATGCAAAAGAACTTGATGCATTGTGGTTTATTTATTTTACTGTTTTGGATCCATTGGTTTAATATATGTATTGGGTTACTATCATGCGTTCTTTCTTTTGTCAGGAGTTAACTAACAAAACCATTTCTTTCACAAGGTTGCCGTCTAAAACCATTTCTGGTAAAATAGAAAGAGTTGGCTTTCTTCCATGTTGCTACATTGCCACCTGATTTACTAATGTTCAAGGCAAGTCAATTTAAATCTGCATACTAAAGCTTGTCTCTATCTGGCAACTAATGTGGGAATTCCTCTCAAAAAAAACTAATGTGGGAATCAACTATTGTGGGGACGAGCGAGAACCTCCCGCAGGGGACATCTGCTGAAGCGTATGACTACGTAGGGGAATCACATAGGGCTACAATTGGGTTTAGATTCAAGGCATTATCAACAAATCTCCACCTTGACTTGAATCTTCAGTGCACAAAACTTCAATGTCATGCCACGTCGTCAGCCTCACTTTGGGGCTATTACCAAGTATTGATGTTAAGCAAGTCCAAATGAGGAACAGACTTGGTGAACATATCAGCCGGATTGTCTTTAATGCCGATCTTCTTCACCTTTATCCTCTTCTCAATGCGGATGAAGTGACATGTGTTTGGTTCTTTCATCATGCACTTGATCTTTGGCTAAACATATTGCACTTAGAATATCATAGTGCACTATAGCTTGCTTTTGATGTAATCCGAGATCTTCAACTAAGTCTTTTAACTAGATACCTTCCTTAGCAGCTTCTGTCAGTGCCATATACTCTGCCTCTGATAGATAAGGTAATTGATGGTTGGAGTGTAGCATTCCATCTGATGACTGCTATCAACTAAACATTCTTTATCACTTCTATAGATGAGGCCACTATCAGGTGTTCCTCTTAGATATGGAAAGATTCGCTTCACTCCTTGCCAGTGTTTTTTCCTGGATCACTCGTGAACCTATTGACAACATTGACTGCATGAGTAATGTTCGGTCTTGTGCACACTATGGCATATATCAGGCTTCCAACTGCACTAGTGTATGGAACCCGAGACATGTACTCCTCTGCTTCTGATTTTGGTGCAAAAGCAATAAAGAGATGAACATTTGCAACTGATGGAGTATTCAAAGACTTCGCTCCAAACATTCCAAACCTGGATAAAATATTCTAAATATAACTTTTTTGAGATAAGAAGAGTTTACTCTATGCGCAATCCCTTAGAATTTTCATCCTCAAAATTTTTTGTGCTGCACCAAGATGTCGAATTCTGCACTCAGAAGTTTCTTTAGATTCTGAATGTCTGACATTTCCCTGACAGAGCATGTCATCAATATATAAGTGTAGATAAATGGTGAAGCCATCTTTCAACTTCTTATGATAAACATAGCAATCATAAGGACTTCGGCTGAATCCCTTACTGATCATGAAGAATCTCTTGTACAATTGTTTGGGAAACTCCTCCATGTCATACAAAGATTTCTTCAGTCTGCAAACTTGATCCTCCTTTCTTGTAATGGAGAATCCCTTTGGCTAGCTCATAAGAATGTCTTCTTCAAGTTCTCCATGGAGGAAAGTAGTCTTCACGTCTAGTTGCTCAAGCCCTAGATTCTCTGATGTGTTACAAAAGCAAGCAATACCCTGTTGACAACAAGTGAGAATATCTCACTGTAGTCCACATCTTCTTTCGGACTATAACCTTTAGCAATTAGTCGTGCTTTATATCTTGTGTCTTCAACTCTTGGAATTCTAGTTTTCTTCTTGAAGATTGGCCTGAGCAAACCCGGGACCGGATCCAGGTCTAAGCGGATCCGGTTCCGATCCGAATTATGCCGGGTCAAAATTTTTTTGACCCGGTACCAGACCCGAACCCGGCCGGGTCCGGTAACGAATAGACCCGACAATCCGGGGAATTGACCGGGTCAACAAACAACAACAACAACAACAAAGCCTTATCCCACTAGGTGGGGTCGGCTACATGGATCATACGACGCCATTCCGCTCTATTAGTAACCAAACCTTTCGGTATATTATTCACCAATAGATCTTGCTCTATTAGTTCGCCAAGTGTCCGCCTTGACCTCCCTCTCCCTCTTTTAATCGGACTCCAGATTATTTGATCTACTCTTCTTATTGGCGCATCTAATGGTCTTCTCTGAACATGACCAAACCATCTCAAACGATTCTCTACCATTTTCTCACTAATAGGAGCCACTCCGACTCGTTCACGTATATGGTCATTCCTAATCTTATCTAATCTTGTATG
Organism: Pontederia crassipes; assembly: GCA_030549335.1. NCBI lineage: Eukaryota > Viridiplantae > Streptophyta > Magnoliopsida > Commelinales > Pontederiaceae > Pontederia > Pontederia crassipes. Next base: position 3,403,935 of record JAUKPH010000023.1, on the reverse strand, counting down.
ACCACACATCCATCTCAACATCCTCATTTCGGCTACCCCCACTTTACGTTCATGTTGTCCCTTCATAGCCCAACATTCACTACCATATAACACTGCTGGCCTTATAGCAGTACGATAGAATTTTCCTTTAACTTTATTGGGTACTTTTCTATCACAAAGAACTCCAGTGGCTTTCCTCCACTTACACCAACCAGCTTGAATTCTATGATTAACATCGTCATCAATCTCATCATCTTGTCTTACAATTGATCCTAAATATTTAAACTTTGTCACTTGAGGAATTATATCCTCCCCTAACCTAACTTTCAAATCGTCTCTAAGTTGTTTATTTGTGAAATTGCTATGCATATATTCTGTTTTATTCCTACTTAAACGAAAACCCTTTGACTCCAACGTATTTCTCCATATTTCCAATTTTGTATTAATCTCTTCTCTTGAATCCGCTAAAAGTACTATATCATCCGCAAATAGCATGCACTTAGGTACCTCCTCTGTGATACTCTCGGTTATAGCATCGATAACTAAGTTAAATAGATACGGGCTTAAAGCTGATCCTTGATGTAGGCCAATTCCTATAGGAAATTCATTTGTCTCACCTCCGGGTGTCCTAACCCTAGTCAATGCCCCATCGTACATATTTTGTATTACCTTAATGTAGGCAACATTCACCCTCTTCTTTTGCAAGGCTTTCCAAAGTACATCCCTTGGTACCCGATCATACGCCTTCTCTAAGTCAATGAAAGCCATATGTAAGTCTCTTCTCCTACTTCGATACTTCTCCATCATCCCCCTTAGTAAATAAATCGCCTCTGTAGTGGATCTTCCTGGCATGAACCCAAATTGTCTCTCAGAAATACTAGTCTCCATTCTCAATCTATGCTCAATCACTTTTTCCCATAATTTCATAGTGTGACTCATAAGTTTAATCCCTCTATAATTTGCACAATTCTGAATATCCCCTTTATTTTTGTAAATAGGAACTAATGTACTTAAGGTCACGGCCGGGAATTGCTATGGCTGATTGGGTGATGTCGAGAGATAGGGGAGAGTGAGGGATCGAGGGGGAGGTCGGACGAGGCCGGAATCGCCATCGTTGGTAGGCTCCCTGCCTGGGCAGCCGGATATGGCGCCTGATGGCCGGATCTGACCACCGACGGCCGATCTGACCGGCTCCTGGCGGCCGATCCGGCCGCCAGACGTCACGATCGTGGCCGCCAAGCCGAACCGTGCCTCCTCGAGCCACGATCCGGCTTGGCGGCCACGATCGTGGCGCCTGGCAGCCGATCCGGCCACCAGGTGCCAGATCGTGGCGCTCGGCGGCCGGATCGTGGCACTCGGCGGCCAGATCGTGGCGCTCGGCGGCTGGATCGGCCAGCAATGGCCAGATCCGGGGCCTGGATCTTCGAGAAAGATGGAAGACACCAATACGAGGATAACCCGAAGTGTTATCCAAGAAACAAAACCCCAGAACAGTTTCTAGAGCGGAGATACTTGCGAATCCTCGCACAATTAGAACAAAGAAATTTGATGGATGTAATCTGCCTTCTTTTCTATTGATCCTCGTTTATATAATGCTTACATCCAGAAAAAAGGAAAATACTAGAAAGGAAATAAACTAACAACGAAACCAACTAAGATAAAAACGACTTATAAAAGGAAACCAACTAAGGGAAACAAACTACTGAAAATCAGTAACCAATAAAAAGGAATATTTGCTAGGCTGCTTTGCCTGCAAATATTCATTCTGTTGCAGCCTTAATTGTCTTGATTTTCTACCACATTATGACCTTGATTTTCTGCCACATTATGGCCTTGTTCATTGTCTTGATTTTCTGCCACATTATGGCCTTGTTCTACATCAGTCCCTCCTCCTTCAAGAAAACTCGACCCCGAGCTGGTATCCGTATCAAGGGGAGGGTAGTAAGTGAAGAGATCAGCCACATTGAATGTTGCAGAAATGCCAAATTCAGAGGGCAAGTCAACGACATAGGCATTGTCATTAATCTTGTGAAGGATACGACAAGGACCATATTTCTTGTTGCGTAACTTATGATAAGTACCAGCCGGGAACCGTTCTTTTCTAAGAAAAACAAGGACAAGATCACCTTCTTCAAAAGTCTTCAACCGACGATGTTGATCAGCTTTAGTTTTGTAGTTGGCATTAGCAGCCTCAAGCTGCAGCCTAGTAGCTGCATGTATGTCTCGAATATTGGAGACAAGTTGGTCAATATTATCGAGTTGTGAAGCAGCAGGAGCGGAAGAAGTAATATCAACCACTTGGTGTGGGAGAACACCATAAATGATCTCAAATGGTGCACGCCCAGTAGATCTGTTCTTCATGTAGTTGTAGGCAAATTCAGCTTGAGAGAGTGCAACATCCCATTGTTTAGGGCGATCTCCACATAAGGCTTGAATGACATTTCCCAATGATCCATTGACAACCTCTGTCTGGCCGTCTGTTTGAGGGTGACAAGTCATACTAAACTTCAAAATAGTATTGAATTTAGACCACAACTGTCGCCAAAAATGAGACAAGAACTTGGTGTCTCGATGAGAAATAATAGATTTTGGTACGCCATGGAGACGAACCACCTCTTTGAAGAATAAGGAGGCAATGTGACTGGCATCCGATGTTCGTCTACAAGGGACAAAATGTGCCATTTTGGAGAAGCTGTCAACAACAAAAACAGCATCCACCCCTCGTTGAGTGCGAGGAAGCCCCAAAATAAAATCCATCGATAAGTCCTCCCACGGACCGTGAGGAACGGGTAGGGGCAAATACAAGCCAGTGTTTCGGGATTGCCCCTTAGAAACTTGGCAGACTAGACACCTTTGGACAAAGCGCTCAACATCGCGCTTCAGTTGCGGCCAATAGTAGCGCTTCCCAACTGCGGCGATGGTCTTGTCTCGACCAAAATGACCGCTAAGGCCATTACCATGCAGGTCACGAATCAATTTTTCCCGCAAGGAAGACATAGGGATGCAAAGTTGGTTAGCACGGAAAAGAAATCCATCATTAATATGCATACCATTGGAACGAAGGTGAAGAAGACAATGCTCCCAAGCATCTTTGAAATCCTTATCTGTTTTGTAAAGGTCTTTGAGGCCTTCAAAACTCACGACCTCTGCGCATACAATTGCTAACACCTCTTGTCGGCGGCTCAATGCATCAGCAACACGATTGGAGTAACTCGATTTGTGCTTTATGACATAGTTGAAACGTTGCAGAAAAGTAATCCAGCGGCCATGCATTCTGTTGATGTTTGTTTGGTGCTGAAGATGCTTGAGGGACTCGTGATCAGTAAACAACACAAATTCACGTTGAATGAGATAGTGCTCCCAATGCTTTAACGCCCGAACAACAACATAGAATTCCAACTCATAAGTGGTCCATTTTTGTCGATCATCACTGAGCTTCTCACTATGGAAAGCAACGGGACGTCCATTTTGAGACAGGACAGCACCAATCCCAATCACAGAGGCATCACATTCAACGATGAAAACCCTTTCAAAATCAGGGAGGGCCAAAATAGGAGCCGAAGTAAGCTTTTGTTTTATTTCAGTAAAGCTATTGTCAGCAGAAGCACCCCAATTAAACTGACCCTTCCGCAAGCAAGCAGTAATAGGAGCCATAATGCTACTGAAGTTGCGGATGAAGCGACGATAGAATGTAACTAAACCATGGAAGCTACGAACTTCTCCAACAGTTTTGGGTGTCGGCCAAGAAATGTTGGCTTGGATCTTAGTAGAATCTACTGAGATTCCCTCGGCCCCAATGACGTAGCCCAAAAATAAAAGTCGATCACTAGCAAAGGTACATTTTTTCATGTTAATGAAAAGCTTATAAGACCTTAGTGTAGTCAGTACCTCTTCTAGATGCATGAGATGGTCATTTTCGCAGCGGCTGTAGATGAGGATATCGTCGAAATAAACGACGACAAAATGCCCGATGAAAGGTTTTAACACTTGCGTCATAAGACGCATGAAGGTGCTTGGTGCATTGGATAAACCGAATGGCATGACCATCCATTCATAAAGGCCTTCTTTGGTTTTGAATGTTGTCTTCCACTCATCTCCTTCGGCAATTCGGATTTGATGGTAACCACTCCTCAAGTCAAGTTTGGAGAAGATAGTTGAGCCACTCAGCATGTCGAGCATGTCATCAAGTCGTGGGATGGGAAACCGATATTTGATAGTAATTTTGTTAATTGCACGGCTATCAATGCACATGCGCCAGGTGCCATCTTTTTTTGGTACGAGCAACGCAGGTACAGCACATGGGCTTAGACTCTCGCGGATGTGACCTTTGTGCAGTAATTCTTCAACTTGTTGCAAGATTTGATGCTCTCGAGGACTCATTCAATAATGAGGAAGGTTGGGCAGGCTAGCTCCAGGAACAAGGTCAATCTTGTGTTGAATATCACGTGAAGGTGGAAGCCCCGGGGGAAGATCATCAGGAGAAAGATCATTGAACTTATGCAACAATTCCTGCACAAAGGGATTAACAGAGGAGACTGGATCATCATGGATAAAATCTTTGACAACTAGTGCACGGATTTGATTGCACTATGAAGTTCACGTTCATTGGTGATTAGAAAAGAAGCTTTGGTTGAAGGTTCTGTCGCCTTAGGGTTGTCATTGTCTAGCGGCATCAAACGGATGCGATGGCCATCTTTGTTGAAGACAGAGATGTTGTCACGGCAGAAATGTTTCGCATCAGCATCATATTGCCATGGTCTTCCCAAGATAATGTGACATGCATCCATGTCCACGACATCACATATGACTTCATCTTTGTATCGCTTGTCAATAGAGAAGGGTACCTTGCACCTTAGTGAAACCTTTACTTCAGAGCCCTTGTGAATCCATCCTATTTTATATGGAATAGGATGCTTCTCGGTGGCTAGACCCAACTTCTGAACCACTAAATTGGAGACAATGTTTTCTGAACTGCCACTATCAATAATAACATCGCATAACTTCCCATTGATGGTGCAAGTAGTGTGAAAGATCTTGTCTTTGAGAAGTTTCGACCTTCTTTGGAGTAAAGAAAAGCCTCTGAACAACATATGCTAGTCGTTCACCTTCTTGATCAGGGTAAGCTTCTTCTTCATCTACGATAAGAGGATTGTTGTCGTTGTCATTAGCACCTTCTGAATCAGCATCATCAACCTGTGCATAGTGAACAGGAACTCGTTGTGGACATTCATTTGAACGGTGTCCTGCCTGCCTGCGTCGATAACAAATGATAGAAAATGAGGACCCCTTCTTGTGGGAACAGAGATTGCTTTTTGGTGAGAGGGTTCCTCAAGAGGGATTTGCCTTTGAACAACTTTTGGATCAGCATGACGGGAAGTTTCAGAAATGCGAAAGTTGCTCGAGTGCCTCGATCAAGTTGTCTCTCCACTTTCTCAGCAAGAGTGATGGTTTCAGGCAAGGTGTAAATCGTCTGAATATAGACACGATCTCGGATGGCAGGACGGAGACCACTGATATAACGCACAGTTTGTTGAGGCTCAGATTCAAATAAGTTGTTTCTTGATATTAGCCGACAATATTCTGTGGTGTAGGCGTTCATAGAACGATTACCTTGGCGACAATCTTGCAATTGATGAAAGAGGATTTGCTCGTAATCTGGAGGAAGATAATGGGCTCGCAGCAGCTTCTTCATCTTTGGCCAGGATTGAACATGCTGTTTATGTTGACGCATGCGCATTAGTTGGGTTTGCTCCCACCATGCAGATGCTCCCCCTTTTAGGCGATATGCAACGAGCTTCACTTGTTTATGGTCAGGAATCTCCATGTAATCGAAGAAACGCTCCACTTCAGCCATCCAATCGAGGAAGTCTTCAATGTGGAACTGACCATTAAAGGTTGGTAGTTCCATACGCATCTTGAAATCTTGTTGTCTAGTATCACGACGTGGTGGTGGGATGTCCTCCACATCTTCATCGCTGTCCGCAGGACGACGAAGGGCTTGGGCCCTACGAGGAATCCTTCGTTCTCCACGACCATGCAGCAGCTGATCCAGAGAAGCGTTGGGTCGTTGCAGATTTTCTTCCATGGCGGTGTTCATTCGCTGGAGGTCCTCCTTCATCTCATTGAACTCCGCACGGGTGGGTGCATCTCCCATGATTCTCGTTGCTCTGATACCACTTGACGTAGCGCAGGATCTTCGAGAAAGATGGAAGACACCAATATGAGGATAACCCGAAGTGTTATCCAAGAAACAAAACCCCAGAACAGTTTCTGGAGCGGAGATACTTGCGAATCCTCGCACAATTAGAAACAAAGAAATTTGATGGATGTAATCTGCCTTCTTTTCTATTGATCCTCGTTTATATAATGCTTACATCCAGAAAAAAGGAAAATACTAGAAAGGAAATAAACTAACAAGGAAACCAACTAAGAAAGAAACGACTTATAAAAGGAAACGAACTAAGGGAAACAAACTACTGAAAATCAGCAACCAATAAAAAGGAATATTTGCTAGGCTGCTTTGCCTGCAAATATTCATTCTGTTGCAGCCTTAATTGCCTTGATTTTCTACCACATTATGACCTTGATTTTCTGCCACATTATGGCCTTGTTCTGCATCAGCGGCGCTCCTGGTGGCCGAGTAGAGAGAGAGAGGGAGTCAGGAGAGGGGAGGTCAGCCGGAGTCATCGCCGTTGCCGCTGCTGCCGTCGCCGTGAGAGAGAGAGGGAGAGGGCGAGAGACGGAGAGAGAGATGAGAGAGAGAAAGTGAGATGGTCTAGGGACTCCATCTCTTGAGCTACCTACAATGCATAAGCAACCATGTCCTCGAAGCCATATCACTTAAAAGGACCCACTTCTCTACTAGGACGTCTAGCAGCAATTAACTCTTCACGTTGCTCATCGGATTCTTCATGTTCTAATTCTGCTTCTTGATGTGATTTTTTAACATCATCCCTAACTGGAGTGACATCAACCTCCACCTGTTTACTAACACTCTCTTCAGCCTCCACCTTCAACTGAAGCATTGATGCTTCATTATAGGTCACACCTCTGCTCTGGAAGACTTTGTGTTTTGAAGGGGACCAAATTCTGTAATCCTTCACTCTTGCACCATATCCCATGATAGTACGCTGGACAACCAGAAACTTTTAGAGCAAGATTTCCTAATCATACTTCAATTGGAGTCTTCAGATCAATTGCAGTCACTGGGCTCCAATTCACCAAGTAGCAAGCTGTATTAACAGCTTCAGTCCAGAACGTCCTGTTCTGGTCAGCATTAGAGAGCATGCACCTTGCTGTTTCCAGAAGTGTGAAGTGAAGTGTGAAGTGTTCTGTTCGTTCGTTCTGCAATTTCATTCTGCTGTGGAGTTTCCCGGACTATGCGATGCTTGGCAATGCCTTCACCTTGGTAGGATCCTTCCATATTTAAAAAAACATTTTTTTTACCTGGACATGATTGGGTGTTATTTCTATACATCACACTGCTGCATGCCATTATTTCTTCGCCCTTTTTGTTTTTTCCTGTTCTGTTGTTGCCATTGCCGTTGTCTCCACCCAGCTGTTGCCATCCTGCTCTGCTTCTATTGTCATCACTCTCTCTTCAGGTTCCCCTCTTTCCCCCCTCCCTCCCTCCCTCTCCATGCATACCTCTTCCTGCTGAGAGCAGATGGAGCCCCCAGCGCTTCCTACCAATGAGTAGAAGAGAGAAAGAACAGAGGGTTCTCCTCCCCCTCCCCCTCACCCTTGACGTCCGCCTCTCCCTACTCATTAGCAGGCAGAGCCCTAGGGGCCGGGCCTCCTACGAGAAGGAGGGTGTCATGAGTGCTTGTGGACATGAGAAGTTTTTTTTCATTTTTGAGTAGAACATTGTTAACTTTTTTGTTCCACATTTAATTGTTAGGTATTATTGATGTCTTTTTAGAAAAAATGCAATCCTTATTTTTATCTTTTTATTATGATAATTTGATAACTTTTTTGTATTAATTCCTTTCAAATTTATATTGTTAAGTTATTATTTTTAAAAAAAAGTTCTTAACTTTATTATTATATCTTATTCTTTACTATTATGGTAATTTGATTTGTTTTATTAATTCCTTACAAATTTAAACCTCAAGATTGTTTCAATAGACTTTCTCTCTCTCAAAAAAGAAAAGATTGTTTCAATAGATATCATTATAGGTATTATTGCTATGAATTACAATATCAACTTAGAAGTTTGCACTAAATGTGAGTCATGAAATGTAAGTTCATGTCAACGCTAAATTGTAGAATTATATAGCTTTTTTACAAATTAATATATATGTATATATTAAAATATAATTTGGTAAAATCAGCCGTTCCATGTTACATATCCACGATTACAGGTTTCTGTAGCCCTTCCATGTCATGTCCGTCTTACGAGTTCAACAATATATATATATATATATATTACATATCTGAATGTGAACTAAAAAAAAATCTTGTTTAGCAGAAAGTATTCAACATCTCTAAAGGGGTGCTTTTTTGGGGTAACATATCTGAAAGTTCTCCATTTTCTGACACTGATCTAAAATTACATGATTCACCGCATTGCCTTATTCAAACTGTTGGCAATGTGAGCTGCCTTAGGAGACTAGCATCTATCTTGATTGCAACCTAATTGACAATTTCAAAATCATTTTAAAATAAGAATATATATATTTTTGTTTATTAAAGGAACCAATGTGAAACACAAGTGAATAACTTTGTGAAGAAAGCAATATACATTATTGGTAACTTAAATGGTGACAATTGTTTTAGTGGAAACCTAATTTTCAGTAATCTGAAATGTTAGCTAAATGATTTATAAATTGTTTGAAAAAAAGTCGTATTCCTTCTGCTAGTAATGAACCTACACTATATATTATGCTCTTTTCCATGCTTGTTGCAATCTGTTTGGCACATCTCTATTGGCTTATTCCGGATTTTAGCTTATACTCGATCTACTTTGGATGACAACTAGTTTTTGGTAGTCACCCGTTTACACTGGAAATAGCCCATCGAGAACCCCCAAACTGTGTTACGCATCTATGATCTAGTACTGCATTCGTCGCCAGACCTCTGCTGCAGTGGGGCAGCCGCAAAAGAGGTGACTGTTGGCCTCCTCCGCGGACTCACATAGACCGCAGGTGGTGTTCGTGTTGGGCGCCAATCTCACCCGATACCATGTATTTGTTTCTAGCAAGTAGTATAAAGTTTATGATCTTGTGCTAGCCTAACAACTTTTGCTCATGCATTACATTATCTAGAAATAAAAGCTTTATCTAATTACTTTATCACCCACCTCTCACTTAATGTGTACATGTTAATTTTGAGTTATTTAAATTAGTATCATTTCAATGTCATGATTGTTAACATTGTTACTCTGTCTATGTGACTTTTTGGATGTACCAAGCTTGGTATTGAAGTGCACCGCTTGTTCATAAACTTCAGTCATACAGTGACTTGGTTCTTTCTTTGAATGAATTGTTTCAGGATCATAAAGATCGCCTCATGAATTGGTTGTTGTTTTCACTTTCTATTATGGCTATTGGCGCATTCTCCAACTTTATGGGTACATTCAGTTCTATCATCCCTATTTCCGAATCGTATCTATTCCTTACGATTTGTTTCTCTCTCAGTTCGCTCGAAGATGCTTGAGACTGAAACATATTCAAATCTTTGTAGGAATTCCTCTCAACAAATCACTATACACAATCAGTTACATGTTGCTAACAACAGGTTCAGCAGGATTTACATTTTGCATTCTATACATATTGGTTAGTTCCTGATATTTGAAATACTGATATTTTATCTTGGTATATGCAATAAACTTCATGCATGCGGGTGGAACTTTGCTCTATTGTAAGTTTAGAGAATAGTCGTCGTGATACCTCATCGATTAAATAACTGCATAGATTCCTGTGAGTAACTCCGCCTATATTTTATAGCCGGTCCCAAGCCCGGATAAAGGAGGAGGGTTGTGTTAGGCCCCGACAGCCAGCATAAAATCTTGTCGAATCTTATGAACATGGATCAACGAATATAGAGCGGAATGCCGTCGTATGATCCATGTAGCCGACCCCACCTAATGGAATAAGGCTTTGTTGTTGTTGTTGTATAGATTCCTGTGAGTCACCACTGTAGATTTGTGCCAGTTTAATATATCTTCATTGTTTCATAATGGTTTATTCTTTGTGTCCTGAGCTTGAAAGAAAATAATACGCAAGAATAAGTTGCTAGTTTGGATTTCTTTTGATGTTGCTGACATGGAGCCAAATGTTTTGGAGATTTTTTGCTGAACTAGTTGTTAGTTTATGATAAATGCACTTGCATGTTGTTTGTATTTGTACTGTGTTTAATTTATTTGACACACAATTTTTTTTATGGACAGGTTGATGTTTATGAATATAGGTTTCCTACCATGGTGCTGGAGTGGATGGGAAAACATTCTCTGAGCATCTTCATTCTTGTAGCATCCAACATTGCTGTCATTGTAATTCAAGGATTCTATTGGAAGAGTCCTCAAAATAACATTGTAAGCTATACCCTTTTTTTTCTGTCGCCTGAAATATTACTATATGAAATGTTCGTACAATGAAGGATGTAGCAACTGCCATGGAAGCCAACAACAACAATAACAACAAAGCCTTATCCCACTAGGTGGGGTCGGCTACATGGATCATACGACGCCATTCGTTGATCCATGTTCATGAGATTCAACAGGGTTTTACGCTGGCTGTCGGGGCCTAACACAATCCTCCTTCTTTATCCGGACTTGGGACCGGCTATAATACATAGACGGAGTTTATTTTCATATCTACAACAATAGTATGCCATGGAAGCCAAAGGATTTTATTTTCATATCTACAACAATAGTATGTCCAAGTTGCAAATTGCATCCATATGCTAATTTCAACTAAATGTCAGATAAGATTAGGCCTTTTTTTTATGTAGTTGTCATATTAGAAAAACATAAGTCATCATTTGTGGACTCGAGGAAGTAATGAAGATGAGTAAATAGGGCACAAAGAAGTATCACATAAAAAAACTGCTCTGAAGTATTGTGATCATTCTGGGATATCTATGATAAAAGTTAACCTAATAGTTTCTAAGCTTTAATTAGTCTTTTCTTCCTATTCAATAATCTTAAACAAAAGCTAAGACTATCTCAAACTACATTTTGTTCAACAGATCAATTTACTATATTTATGCAGTGAAAACAAAGGATACTCCAGGTTGACCTGCTGAAAATTTAAAATGTGCCATTGCTGATCATGAACTCAATATTCTGGTTGTGTTATCAATTCACATTTTAAAAATTCTTCCCTTCATCATTTCCATTATCATGGTCATCACTGAACTTTATGATTTCATAAAATTTGCTTTGCATGTCTAAATAGATTCTAGTTGTAGCTGCCATACCTTAATGATTCGACAACCTTATTCTGTGTTATATTGTCTTATTTTCAGGTTCATTTGATCATATCGCTTCTTCAATAATTATTTAACATTTACTTGGGACCATATTTATCACTGTGGTAACCATTATTTATGAAAGCTCATCTTTTTCAGAGCTTACCGGTTCTATGTAAATTCACTAATACGAGTTATTGCTTTTATTTTTTTTCCCAATACCTCATTTTCATATTCCTTAGATAATTTGTTATCTTTATTTACCCAACATGGAATACATCCTGGATCCAACAGTTGGTTATAGTGTATGTGATTTGGGCTAATTTTTAAGCATTGATGTTTGTTTCCTTTTTTTCCTTTTCCAATGGAATTGAAATGTGCTTAATTTTACATTTATGTTCATTTATTTTGCTATAATCCTCAAACGTTTCAAAACAACATGTCCATAAAAAAAACTCTCTTCTTCAAACTGGAAGATTTACCGACGAGATCATCGATTTTATTGTAGGAAACATCCAATAAATTCGAAAATGGAATAGCCATGGAACTGACGTTATCTATTGTTTCTTTTAGGGTTATTGTTCACAGTTCAACTGATCCAACCAACCTATCTGTTATGCTCTATCTTTTCATTTTTTTCTAAAAAAACTATATATTTTTAATATCATGTAGAAAAATTGATTAGTCTCCTCATTTTATACAAGGAACTGAGAAAGTAGAATACACACCTCATATCAATGACAATCATTAAAACACGCATAAACTGATTCTTCACAGTGAACGTCAAGTGATTAGCATGCAATTCTGTAAATAAATATAAATGTATTTGGCAAGCGATTCAGATGTTGTAAAGGTGAATGTGCTGGGAAATTCTCATTAAATAAAGAATTTTCTAGATTACGTCTATAAGATTTTTTTATTTGTCTACCAGTTCTCGACTTAGTATGCAGTGGGATTATGCCAAAACAAATTCGTATATGGTTGCATACATTATCTATCATGTTATTAAGTATGCCCTCTCTGAAACTGAATAACCCCGGAGTTCAGTTGGTTGCAGCTCGGGGTTATTCACGTAGCTCTTTTGTTCAGAAAAAAACTTTTAGTGGTTTTATGTCAAAGAAAATAGGATCGAGGTGCGTACAACTTTAGTTAGCTTTCCTTCTCAAAAAAAACTTTAGTTAACTTTCGCATTGACAAATGGTTTTTATCATTGAATGTAATTTTTGTCTTATTTGTTTATAAGTTTTATTTTTGTCATAAACTGCTCAGAAGAAGAAACATAAAGACTATCCTGAGTGGTGTATGCTTCGTGGACTTGCCTAAATGTGCATATGCATAATGCATTTTCCGTAATGACCGGTAGTCTAAGAGTATTATTGGTACAGCATGTTATGAGGGATCACTTTTGATATGCTTTGCTTGAACTACAGTTGGTGCAATCACTTGAAAATTGAGACACAAAATGTATCATTTCTGTTGAAAGAATGATGTTGGCAGGGTTTCGATTTCTTCTTCTCTTCCTCGACCAGTAAAAAATAACAAAGTGAATCTTATAAATTATTTGTGATTGAAGAAATGTTGGGCTTGGCATATGAATTCTCTTTCATGTCCAGCATTAGCAACTTCTTGTATAATCTTTTATTTTTGTGCATCTCCGGAGAGAGGCCTCCCGTGTCTAGGCCTACTACAGGATCTAATCACAGTTGTGATCCTTTTTGTTATAATTTGATAGTAGTCAATTTTGTAAAGCCTTTGTATTCGGTGTTATCATTTTATTTTAAGAATATTAGTATTATCTTATGGATGCCATGCTTTCTATGTGTCATGCGTTTGCTTTGATCTATATTATCCAGGTGTTGTGTCTGCAACGCCCACTGGGTAAAAAAGGTTTTCGAGCCTGCTTTTCTGATGCAATGTCCACCGAACAGATGATCCATATGACATCGACAGGCGTGGGCACGTGTCTGAGAGAAGTTGGTGGACCTTAAAGCTAACACGTGTCTGAGGCGTGGGTATTTATATTTTAATTTCTTCCACCATCTGATACTTAAAGCTAACACCCTTTACATCACTTGCCTTATGTTGCAGTCCACTCGAAAGAAGATTTGAAGTTTTGAACAGATGATTTTTTTTTTTTGAGAAGAAAAAGAAGTGGAGAGAACACACCCTTGGAAACCAATTGGTTGGGGATCAGAGAGACAGCTGAGATGGTCCAACAGAAGAACTGGTATTGGAGTGCCTACTGGGAAAGGACACCCTGTTTCACCACAAAGAGTGATGTTGAGTGGCTAAAGGACTATCATTCCATAAACACAAGTGATGGTCTGTTCATTCGGGTGGCACAGCACTGAACCAAGACATACTCCTGTGGAAGGAAAACGACACAACTATGCAGAGTCACCTGCCTGGCGGCCTCCATGATTTGCTCTGCCAGATTGGTGCTTAGCTGGCCGACCTCAATGGCTCTCCCATGGAAGCATTGGATCCTTTGGGAGACCATCTTAGCCTCCTATATGTATTGTAGTTAATTATCCTCTATGTAGTTAAATCTTGCCTTCAATACATGATGCTCCAAAAGCTTCTACTGTCGTCGGTTGTTTCATTGTCGCTGATGATGTAGCTGATGATGTCCTCTATAGCCTGCTCTTGGTGGCGGCAGACGCTTGAGCTGCCATTGCCGCACACAGCTGTCCACAGAACAGAGACCTATCAAAACCTTATTTCTCCAGCTACCCGAAATAGAAGAAATAAGTAGTAATCAGTCCCTAGGGAAGATTTTTTTTCTTCTCGTTTGCCTGTCATGTTTACGTAATTACCTGCCCGCACTGCCTCTCCAGCTTTCTATTCTCCTTCACAAGTTGATCAACTTCTAGTTCTAGTTCATATGTGTAAGCCTGTTCCATGATGTAACATGAGATTTCAAAATCCAGCGAGAAGACGGGGGTGGCCAAAGAAAAGAAAAGAAAATCTAGTGGATGTTTATTGAGGCCGATGTCTAGAACTCCAAACTTTGGTTGGAAGAGAGAGAGAGATCAGATGGATTGAGTGCCTGCTTCCTGGCTCTAGAGCGAGCAGCCGCCTCCCGGTTTTTCATCATTCGCTTCCTACGTCAGTCAACCCCGTCACCGACACCGACGTCCGACTGTTGTTCCTGAGGTCACTCTCGACGCGGCAAGCAGTGAGCCGTGCAACAGAGGACGGGAAACCATCGAAGCCGTCTGAGTGGACGCCGGCAAAGAATGGAACATAGCTGTTGCTGCTGCTGCTGTGGCCGCCCAAGAAGAAGTGCCCAAAAGTACGGGTGAGCCCCATCGTTAATCGTGAGGTGTTCTGCAAGGGCACAACATCGCTCGCCGTCAGAGTCCCCGAGAGGAAATCTGTTACAGATGAAGTGGAAGAGATTACTCCAAGAGATAAAGAAGGAGAAAGAAAACGTCATATTTGAAGGATTTTGTCACAAGTTAAAAATATATATATTTGAAGAAACAAGAAGCAAGACAATATATAATACAAAGCAATATTTAGAAAATTCAGCAGTAATTTAATAATATAATGTAGCATGAGATGTAACGTGGTTTGAATAACTGACTCATGTGAGGCAAATAACGGGTTCATATGACATAAATAACTGGCTCATATTAGATAAATAACTGTATGTACGTGAAATTATATATAAATATAAGAAAGGAAGGATGAAGGGAGATATTTTCTGATCTTTGAACCAATCTGCTACATATTCATTGTATTGGATTATAGGAGCTTTTCGGTTGCTCGAAAATCCCATTTCCCAACATTTACTCTAGTTGTTTATCTTTTGTTCTTTCCTCCTGGTTTAGATCTCGTCCAGCAGCTATGGATTCAGTGGAAAATATTTGCAAAGTTGGGAAAAAGAAATCAAATATTTGAAAGACTAAACTCTAATATTTTGTTATTTCCTTTCGGTTGCCAACAGGGAGTCTAAAAAGGACCTATCATTTTATATTGTTAAAGAACAAATACTACGGTGAACTTGGGCTTGGAACGACTGGGCTCGAGGGAAGTGGACTGGGCTGTAAGAGTTATAACAAAATCTTGGAGGATTATGCCTCCTAAGGAGCTGGCTATTATAGAAGATTTGTTAGAGGCTATGCTTCTATAGCTGGACCACTGATATATTTACTACAAAACGATGCCTTCAAGGAATGACAAAGCAACGGAGGTTTTTAAAAAATTAAAGGATGCATTGGTATCAGCTCCAATATTACAGCTATCCAACTTCTCTAAACAATTTGTGGTTGAAACGGACGCTTTCGAATATGGAATTGGAGTTGTTTTTCTACAATATAATCTATCAATATGTTATTACAGTAAGAAGTTAACTTTTAGTACAAGATAATCTATCAATATGTTATTATAGTAAGAAGTTAACTTCTAGGATGCAAAAGGCTTCAGTATATGTCAGAGAACTATTTGCTATTGTGGAGGCTGTCAAGAAATGGAGACACTATCTATTAGGTCACCACTTCATTATCAAGACTGACCATAAAAGTTTAAAGGAGATAGTGACTCAAGTAATTCAAACGCCTGAGCAACTATAATTTTTAGCCAAGTTAATTGGCTATGATTATTCAATTTTGTACAAACCCGGAGTAGAAAATAAGATAGCTGATGCATTATCAAGACAATTTAGCACCGACAGTCAATTTTGTGGACTAACTATGCCAATTTTCAATGTTATTGATCAGATTAAAGAAGGATATAACAGCAATGCACAACTGCAAACTTTGATAGAGGAAGTTCAAAATGGCAATTCTATTAGCTTAGATTTCGTGGTTAAAGATGGTTTGCTATATAAACAGGGGCGAATATTTCTCTTGGCTTCTTGTTCGCTTTATTCCTATGCTACTTGAAGTTTGAAATAATTTGTAAAAGCCCTTCAAATTAGGTTTGGCCCATCAGAATTTGAAGACCATCAAGGAGGCTTGGCCAAATTAACTCAAACTGGTACAATTTTTGAATACTAGACCAAATTTGAAACATTATCTAATAGAGTTAATGGATTATCTGAATCCTTCATTTTATCTTGTTTCATATCTGGCCTTAAACCTGATACTAGAAGAGAACTGTTGGCATTCCAAGCTAAATCGCTACTACAAGCTACAAGATTAGCTGAATTACAGGAGGAAAATTTTTGGATGCCAAATCTGCACCCAGGTAGATTTACACTAGACAACAATACTCTACATCACCTTCATTTTTCAAGCCTATGCAGTCAACTACTACTGATCCTATTGGTCAACTTCCCTATGTATCTTCTAATAATTCTGTGACCAATTCAGTTAGTGTACCTAAGAATAAGACTACATTACCGGTGAAAAGACTCACTCCAGCCGAAATGATGCTGATTATGTTACAATTGGGATGAAAAAATTCATAAGGGACATAAATGTAAACCTCGATTTTTACTTTTATTATCCATAAACGAATCAAGAACTGTGCAAATAGAAGAATTGCACGATCAACATACTACTCCAGATCCTCTACCAGATTCTTTAGAGATAAATTTTCATGCTCTTGCTGGAGTTATGATGCCACAAATATTGTGATTGTGGGGCTACATAGGAGGAATACCTGTTACAGTATTAGTGGACAGTGGGTCCTCTGTTGTACCTTCTTCCTATTTAAATGTGATGATTGGAAATGGAGATAAGCTTACGTCTGCTAGATTGTGCTCATAGGTAATATTTCAATTGCAAACTTGCCATTCGAGGATGATTTTTATGTTTTAGCCGTATAAGGAGCCGGTGTTATTGAGAGTTCAATGGCTACAAAAATTGGGGTCAATTACTACGGATTACACTACTGCTTTAACAATGTCATTTGAATGGCAAAATAAAAAAGTTTTATTAATAGGCAGAAATGATGTGTGTTCACCATCAGTTACCCATCATCAATTGAGGAGAATAATCAGACTACAAGATGTTATGACTTGTTTTCAATTTTCTGTTCATCAGGAGTGTGGAAGACAATAATTTACCTCACGAAGTGCAGGAAGTCCTAAATCAATTTTCTGAAGTATTTTCTGTTCCCACATCTCTACCTCCATTTAGAGAAGTACAACATCACATTCATTTATTCCCTAACAGTCAAACTGTCAATGTGAAGCCTTATAGATATCTTCAATTTTAGAAATCTGAAATTGAGAGGTTGGTAAAAGAGATGCGTGAACAAGGAGTGATACAACACAGCTCAAGTTCCTTTTCCTCTCCAGTGTTGTTGGTAAAAAAAGGATGGCACTTGACGATTTTGTGTGGATTACAGAGCATTAAATGGTTTTACAATCAGGAATAATTTTCCTATTCCCACTATTGATGAATTACATGAAGCAGCTATTTTACAGAGTCACCTGCCTGTCGGCCTCCATGATTTGCTCTGCCAGATTGGTGCTTAGCTGGCCGAACCTCAATGGCTCTCCCATGGAAACATTGGATTCTTTGGGAGACCATCTTAGCCTCCTATATATATTGTAGTTAATTATCCTCTTTGTAGTTAAATCTTGCTCCAAAAGCTTCTACTGTCGTCAGTTGTTTCATTGTCGTGGTCCAAACAACACTTCCATGTGCATAGAGTTGACTAAATTATTGGAGCGACTAAAAAGCCTGGCAATGGCCTCCACTCCATTTAATATGACAGCAATAGTTTACCGTCGTCGGAATCCGGAAAGGAGGAAGAGGATGGCAACTTCGCACGCATTCTACTACAAGGTGCTGCAAAAATGTGAAAACGCACGATAACATGAAATTGAAATGGAAGAAAAGAAAGCACTAGAGAGGAACCTGCTGCACTGGTTACGAAAGGGTCAACAAAGCACATTGAGATATTATATCACAAGGAATGCTGCTGCAAGAGCTAGCTATATGTCCATATATTATAAACAAAGGTGGAACAGGTTACTGATTCTTCAGCAGAAACATTAGGCATCAGGCAACAAGTACAGCTGTCCTATCCTTATGTTAAATGGGTTCTCCCTCATTCCATATTTGTACAAACACAATTTTCTTTGTGCAGAAAGAAACGAGGGGAGGGAGAGATGTGAAGCATTGGCATCTAGTATAAACGAACCTTCAGGCGGAATGCTCTCTTCGCCTAAAATGTAGCTGATGATGTCCTCTGCAGCCTGCTATTGGTGGCGGCAGACGCTTGAGCTGCCATTGCTGCACGCAGCTGTCCACAGAACAGAGACCTATCAAAACCTTATTTCTCCAGCTACCCGAAATAGAAGAAATAAGTAGTAATCAGTCCCAAGGGAAGATTTTTTTTCTTCTCGTTTGCCTGTCATGTTTACGTAATTACCTGCCCGCACTGCCTCTCCAGCTTTCCATTCTCCTTCACAAGTTGATCAACTTCTAGTTCTAGTTCATATGTGTAAGCCTGTTCCATGATGTAACATGAGATTTCAAAATCCAGCGAGAAAATGGGGGTGGCCAAAGAAAAGAAAAGAAAATCTAGTGGATGTTTATTGAGGCAGTGCAGCTTGGATTACTCCGATGTCTAGAACTCCAAATTTGGTTGGAGAGAGAGAGAGAGATCAGATGGATTGAGTACATGTTTCCTGGCTCTAGAGCGAGCAGCCGCCTCCCGGTTTTTCATCATTCGCTTCCTACGTCAGTCAACCCCGTCGACGACGCCGACGTCCGAATGCTGTTCCTGAAGTCGCCTCTCGGCGCGGCAAGCAGTGAGCCGTGTAGCAGAGGACGGGAAACCATGGAAGCCGTCTGAGTGGACGCCGGCGAAGAATGGAACATAGCTGTTGTTGTTGCTGCTGTGGCCGCCCAAGAAGAAGTGCCCAAAAATACGGCTGAGCCCCGTCGGTAATCGCGAGGTGTCCGGCGAGGGCACAACATCGCTCGCCGTCAGTGTCCCCGAGAGAAAATCTGTTACAAGAGATAAACGAAGGAGAAAGAAACCATCATATTTGAAGGATTTTGTCACAAGTTAAAATTATATATATATATATATATATATGAAGAAACAAGAAGCAAGATAATATATAATACAAAGTAATATTTAGAAAATTCAGCAGTAATTTAATAATATAACATAGCATATTTACTACAAAACGATGCCTTCAAGTGGAATGACACAGCAACAGAGGCTTTTAAAAAATTAAAGGATGCATTGGTATCAGCTCCAATATTACAGTTATCCTACTTCTCTAAACAATTTGTGGTCGAAACCGACGCTTCCGGATATGGAATTGGAGCTGTTTTAGTACAAGATAAACTATCAATATGTTATTATAGTAAGAAGTTAACTTCTAGGATGCAAAAGGCTTCAGTATATGTCAAAGAACTATTTGCTATTGTGGAGGCTGTCAAGAAATGGAGACACTATCTATTAGGTCACCACTTCATTATCAAGACTGACCATAAAAGTTTAAAGGAGATAGTGACTCAAGTAATTCAAACGCCAGAGAAACAACAATTTTTAGCCAAGTTAATTGGCTATGATTATTCAATTTTGTACAAACCCGGAGTAGAAAATAAGATAGCTGATGCATTATCAAGACAATTTAGCACCGACAGTCAATTTTGTGGACTAACTATGCCAATTTTCAATGTTATTGATCAGATTAAAGAAGGATATAACAGCAATGCACAACTGCAAACTTTGATAGAGGAAGTTCAAAATGCCAATTCTGTTAGCTCAGATTTGGTGGTTAAAGATGGTTTGCTATATAAACAGGGACGAATGTTTCTCTTGGCTTCTTGTTCGCTTATTCCTATGCTACTTGAAGAGTTTCATTCTACTCTTGTAGGTGGACACTTGGGGATTCTCAAGACGTACAAAAGATTAGCAGCTGATTTTTTTTGGGATGGAATAAAATCAACAGTTTCTTGGCCAATTAGAATCACTTAAAAAGAGTTTTATACAGGAAAATATGAATTTAGCTTCTTGGTTACTCATTTTGTCCCGAATCAAATACAAGTCCACCTTGTAAATTAGGACACAATTAGGATACCCTAAATTAGGTTTGAAATTTAAATATGTTAAATTGGACTTTATAATGGTTCAGTGGAAAGTAGAATCATCTTATTTTTAAAGGATGAATTAACTATTTTTGTTATAAGGGTATACAAGGATTTTAATTTTATAATTTTTATGCCTAACTACTACTAAAGTCTAGTTTTTAGGAAAATTATAATATTGTCAAATAGAAAAGTATTGAGAAAGGTATAATTATTATTTCAGTGAAAAATAATCTTCTAGAACATAAAACCTATGTTCAATTCTCTTAACCCTTATAAATTGTTCAATTGATGATATTCATAAATTGCAGACCATAATAAGTCTAGTTTCTATTTCATCCAAAATCATCGGATTTGAACTTATAATTAATAAGTTATGAGTTATTAATGGCTAGACACTCTGTCTAGAATTCTAAGACAACACCTAGTCACATTTTGGAAGATTGAGTAGTTCCAAGTATACAATAGCATACGAACATAAATATATGAAATTAAACATGAATATTTAAATGATGCATTTCAAGGTGCATACGCATTTATGCATCGTGAGAATGCATTGCATATTACTTTATTTGTGATTGAAAAGTAAAAGGCATTATTGTTTGTAGGGAATCATTAAGTTACAAGTGGGAGGGAGAAAATATAGTAAACATTTTTTAAAAAATAAATTGCAAGGTGAGTGTGTAATTTTACAATATAGCAAAATGATATATGTTGCTTCTTTTATTTATAGTAATATTTGAACTAAGGATTATTATTATAATTATTGAAAATAATTTTGTTCTATGGATAGTACGTATGATATATTTCAAGAATTTGATATGAGATAAAGCAAACTCTTACATGAAATATTTTCAGGGAATAATGCCTGTGATTATAAAATAAGAAAAATTATTTGATATTGATATTATGACATGTGTACTTTGTTAATACTAAACTCCATGGGTTCATTGTCACATAAATTAATCAAGAAGGGATGTGAAGCTTACTTTAGTTATGTGATTGATATAAGTAAAAGGCGACCGTTGGAAGATATTCCAAACGTATATGAATTCGTAGATGTTTTCCCAAAGGATCTTTTTGGATTACCGCTGGAAAGAGAGTTCGAGTTTAGTATTGAACTTCTTTTAGGCGACACCTATATTTAGTGCTCCTTATCTAATGGTATCAATAAAATTAAAAGTGATAAAGATGCAATTACAAGAACTATTGGCCAAAGGCTTCATTAGACCAAGTGTTTCTTCTTGGGGTGCACCAATATTATTTGTTAAAAAGGAGGATAGAACGTTCTAGCTGTGCGTTGATTATAGACAAATCCTCTTATGGATTGATGATCTTTTTTATCAATTACAAGGAGCAAAGATATTTTAAAAAATAGACCTGCAACAATACTATCATTAATTGAGAATTAAAGATGCTGACATTGTCAAGTCTGCCGTTAGAACTCTATATGGACATTATGAATTTTGGGTGATGCCATTTGGTTTAGAAAATGTGCCTGTAGCTTTTATGGATCTAATGAATCGACTTTTAAATCTTGGATAAGTTTGTGATTAATTTTTTATTGATGATATACTAGTTTATTCTTGAAGGACAGAAGAACATGAAGAAATTTAAGCATTATTTTGCATATATTACAAGAGAAATAATTATTTGCAAAATTCAGCAAGTGTGAATTTTGGCTCAATTCACTTATATTTTTTGGACTTGTAATCTCAACATAAGGCATTTATGTGGACCCAACAAAGGTTGAGACAAAATTAAGGTGGGAGCCTCCAAAGAGTGTGACAGAAGTGAGATGTTTTCTTATTTTAGCAGGATATTATCAATGTTTTTTAAGGTTTCTTTATGATTGCAATTTCATTAACCAGCCTTCTTCGGAAAAATGTAAAGTTTGAGTGGACAGAGTAATGTAAAAAAAAGCTTCAAAAAATTAAACATATATTTAACATCTACGCTAGTGTTGACACTACCAAGAGCTTATGATGTAGATCCTGTTGACAAGAAAAGAGAGAATTCTGCTGCTGTATAGAATTCTAGTGGTCAACAACTTAGTTTGATTCAGATTTGAAGAATCTATTAGGAGTCCTAATGCTGATAGGACTGTTATTTGTTTTTAGTTTATTTTTCTTAGGAGTACTAATGCTATTAGGATTGTTATTTCCTATTTTGTTAGGTTATTAGAGTCCTAATGCTGGTGGGATTCTGTTTTCCTTTTGTTATAGGAGTCTTAGTGCTAATAGTATTGCTAGTTGGGAATCCCTATATATTGGCCTGACTTGTAAGAGTTAAAGACATCATTATCTCTTTAATTAAAGTTCCAGTTCAGAGTTTTCTGAATTTTTGAGTTCGTGTGCGCACGATCTTGGCCTTAGATTTCTTCTAAGGTGCTGGTGGATTCCTGCTAGTTTATTTGTCGATTATCGTCCGCTTGAACCGGCAACATTGACGTTTATTTTCTGCAGATCTTTCAAGCATATCAGAGGCATACTTGCACGGTGCAATAGAACACCGTTCATCGGGCCTAGGGTTTGCTCTTGGCTGTATTTAAATTTTTATACCGAATTCCTTAACGCTGCGTCAAGTGGTATCAGAGCGAGGAAGAGATCATGGCTGATATTCCAACTAGAAAAGAGTTTGAAGGATTAGAAGCAAAGGTAGATCTCCTTACTGCTGCCATCGAAAAATCGCTTACGAATCAAGGTCCTATTCACACACGCGTCCAACTAGAAGCAATCCAAGAAAATCGACGACAACGAACAGCCACTTCTTCGGTGGACAGCGATAGTGAAGAAGAGTTAATTGTTGAACCAAGAAGAAATTTTTCACATGGACAACCTGATTTTAGGATGAAGATGAAATTACCTCACTTCAATGGTCATCTACCCATTGAAGACTTTTTGGATTGGATTTCGGAGGTCGAACGATTCTTTGAGTACATGGAAATCCTAGAACATAAGCAAGAAAAATTGGTGGCATATCATTTAAAAGGAGGAGCATCTGCATGGTGGGAGCAAATTCAGTCTTTGCGAGTGCAAAAAAAATAAACAACCAATACGGAGTTGGAGGAAAATGAAGCAAATGTTGTGGGATCGAAATATCTTCCAACAAACTATCAACAAATTCTTTACCAACAGATACAGAATTGCAGACAGGGCGGAAGGCTAGTGCGGGACTATATAGCGGAATTCGATCGTCTGACATCTCACAACAACCTGGTTGAACTAGAACCATAACAAGTGGCTCGATACTTAAATGGATTGAGGTCTAACATCAGAGACAAAGTAGAGATGCAGACTCCAAGCACCATGGCCACTGCAATTACCTTGGCAGAAATTGCTAAACGTCAACTAGAACGAGGAGCTAAGGCATAATTTCATTCTGCTGAGACTAGTAAGATGGCAAGTGCACGCAATTCATCTAAACTTCTTGCAATTGAAGTGGTTGAAAGTACTGACAAAAGCTTACCAGCCAGCTCTAAATATAAACCTGCGGGTGTTGATAATGCTAAGAGGACTTCTAACTCATATGGGAAGTCCAGTTCTATAATTTGCTATCGTTGTAGACAATTAGGTCACCGATCCAATGAGTGCCCACAATGTCCAGTACTCCATTCAGCACGAATAATAGAGGATGAAGAAGAAATTGATGATCAAGAGGCTAACGATGAATATGATATTGAAGAAGAGACATGTGCTGATGAAGATAGAGAACATCTCTCAAGTGTCGTGCAACGCCTATTATTAATGCCTAGGAAAGAAGAGGACCCTCGGCGACATGAAATATTCCGAACCTGTTGCACAGTGAAAGGTAAATTTTGTAAAGTCATTATTGATAGTGGGAGCTCTGAAAACATAGTTTCAAAAAAAATGGTGAACACATTGGAATTGAAAACAGAACCTCATCGTTCGCCATATAGAGTTAGTTGGATTAGTAAAGGCACCAACAAAGAAGTTACACAATTGTGTAAGGTATCTTTATCAATTGGCAAGAGTTATAAAGATGTGGTCACATGTGATGTATTGGATATGGATGCAAGCCACATCATCTTGGGTCGTCCTTGGCAATTTGATGTTAATGCAACCCATCTAGGGCGAGACAACATATACAAGTTTTCTAAAGACGGAAAACGCATCTCTTTATTACCATTACAGCATGATTCAGTAATTAAAGAAAATAGCTTGAAGAATGTCTACTTGATTGAATGGGCAGATGAGTTCATCTCTGAAGTAAAAGACAATGGAAGGACTTATGCACTTGTGTGCATAGGAGAGGTTCCTCCGGATCAAGAACACACTACAGAGACAATCCAAAATTTAATTTCAGAATTCAAAGACATCACTCCTAAAGAATTACCTGACGAATTACCTCCCATGCGAGACATTCGACATCATATTGATCTAATACCAGGTTCAAGTCTTCCAAACCTTCCCCACTACCAATTAAGTCTAAAAGAAAATTAGATTTTACAAGACCAAGTGGATGAATTAATAAAGAAAGGATTTGTTCAAGAAAGCATGAGTCCATGCGTAGTACTAGCACTCCTTGTACCAAAAAAGGATGGGACATAGAGAATGTGTGTTGATAGTAGAGCTATAAACAAGATAACAATCAAATATAGATTTCCAATGGATGACATGTTAGACATGTTGAGTGGGTCTCAAATCTTTTCCAAATTAGACCTACGAAGTGGTTATCATCAAATTCGAATGGAGCCCGGGGATGAGTGAAAGACAGCTTTTAAAACTAAAGATGGCCTTTTTGAATGGCTGGTGATGCCTTTTGGACTCTCAAATGCCCCAAGCACATTCATGAGACTAATGAACCACATACTCAAATTTCTCATTGGGAAATCAGTAGTTGTCTACTTTGACGATATCTTGGTCTATTGCAAATCTGAAGCTGAACACCTTGTTCATCTTAGAGAGGTTTTGACTATTTTGCGCCAACATCAACTCTATGTTAATCTCAAAAAATGTTCATTTGCTACCGATCAGTTACTTTTCCTTGGATTTATTATTAGCTCTCAAGGTATTCAGGTGGATCCTCAAAAAGTGCAGGCAATTGTTTCATGGCCAATTCCAAAAAATGTCACAGAAGTTCGTAGCTTTCATGGATTAGCCTCGTTCTATCGCAGGTTCATCCGTGATTTTAGCAGTATAATGGCACCAATAACGTCTTGCTTAAAGAAAGGAAAGTTCCAATGGGGAGATGCAATTGACAGAAGTTTCGCAATCATCAAACAAAAATTGACAAGTTCTCCCGTTTTAGCATTGCCTGACTTCGAGATGGTATTTGAAGTGGATAGTGATGCTTCTATTCATGGTATTGGTGCTGTGCTCTCACAAGAGGGCCGTCCTGTTTCTTTTTATAGTGAAAAACTTAATGATGCAAGACAAAAATGGGCAACTTATCAGTTGGAATTATACGTAGTAGTTCAAGCTCTCAAGCATTGGGAGCATTATCTCATCCAATGAGAATTCATTTTGCATACAGATCATGATGCTTTAAAGCACTTACAGACTCAAGCCACGATCAGCCGAATGCATGGTAGGTGGGTACAATTCATCCAACGATTCACTTATGTTATCAAGCATAAGAGTGGAAAACTAAACAAGGTGGCTGATGCGCTTAGCCGACGTGCAGAGTTACTTGCTACGCTTCAAGTTGAAGTAATTGGGTTTGAATCTCTGAAAGATTTATATGAATTTGATGAAGATTTTAGTACTAGTTGGAAAACCTGTTTGCACCACCAACCGGCTAAGGGATTTCATATTCACGATGGCTTTTTGTTTAGAGGGAATCAACTTTGTATCCCTCAAACCTCTTTGCGAGACAAGATCGTTCAAGATTTACATGCTGGTGGTTTAGGCGGTCATTTTGGCAGGGATAAAACAGTGGCAGCTGTGGAACATCGTTACTTTTGGCCTCAACTTAAACGTGATGTTGATAAATTTGTGAGGCGATGTCGACTTTGTCAAGTTTCGAAGGGACAATCACAAAATACTGGATTATATTCCCCACTGCCTATTCCAGAAGGTCCTTAGGAAGACCTTACAATGGATTTCGTCTTAGGTCTTCCTCGCACACAAAGAGGCTCAGATTCTGTCTTTGTGGTAGTTGACCGTTTTTCAAAAATGGCACACTTCATCCCATGCAAAAAAACTGCTGACGCGAGTCACGTAGCAAATCTTTTCTTCAGGGAGGTCGTTAGACTTCATGGGGTCCCTAAATCAATCACTTATGATAGAGATTCAAAGTTTATATCTTATTTCTGGAAGTCACTATGGAAATGATTTGATACAACCTTGAACTTTAGTAGTACATGCCACCCTCAAACTGATGGCCAAACAGAAGTGGTTAATCGGACACTTGGCAACTTGATTCGGGCTCTATCAGGTGACAAACCAAAACAATGGGATACAATTCTTTCACAAGCAGAATTTGCATTTAATAGTATGGTGAACAGAAGTACTGGGAAGGCACCAGTTGAAATTGTTTATGGTAAAATGCCTCGCCAAGTTGTAGACCTCATCACTTTACCCGAAACTTCACGCAAAAGTATTGCCGTTGACAATATGGCTGAGTGTATCCAACATATCCATGACGAAACTAAGAAGAATTTGGAAGAATCCAATGTTAAGTATAAGGAGCGTGCTGACAAGTGTAAACGGAAATTAGTCTTCAAAGAAGATGATCTTGTTATGGTGTTCTTGCGAAAGGAAAGATTTCCTGCTGGTTCTTATCATAAATTAATGAACAAGAAGTTTGGTCCTTGCAAAGTTTTGAAGCGTGTCAATGATAATGCTTATATCATCGACCTGCCAGCAGACTTGGGAATTTCATCTACCTTCAATGTTTCAGATCTCTTTATGTACCATCCGCCAGGTTTGCTATTACCAAGCTCGGGATCGAGCTCTTTTCAAGCAGGGGAGCCTGATGTAGATCTTGTTGATAAGAAAAGAGAGAATTCTACTGCTGTACAGAATTCTAGTGGGTCAACAACTTAGTTTGATTCAAATTTGAAGAATCTGTTAGGAGTCCTAATGCTGATAGGACTGTTATTTGCTTTTTAGTTTATTTTTCTTAGGAGTCCTAATGCTATTAGGATTGTTATTTCCTATTTTGTTAGGTTATTATAGTCCTAATGTTGGTGGGATTCTGTTTTCCTTTTGTTATAGGAGTCTTAGTGCTAATAGTATTGCTAGTTGGGAATCCCTATATATTGGCCTGACTTGTAAGAGTTAAAGACATCATTATCTTTTTAATTAAAGTTTCAGTTCAGAGTTTTCTGAATTTCTGAGTTCGTGTGCGCACGATTTTGGCCTTAGATTTCTTCTAAGGTGCTGGTGGATTCCTGCTAGTTTATTTGTCGATTATCGTCCGCTTGAACCGGCGACATCGACGTTTATTTTCTGCAGATCTTTCAAGCATATCAGAGGCATACTTGTACGATGCAATAGAACACCGTTCATCGGGCCTAGGGTTTGCTCTTGGCTGTATTTAAATTTTTATACCGTATTCCTTAACGCTGCGTCAGCTTATGTGGTGTATAGTGATGCTTCTCAACAATGGTTGGGTTGCATTCTAATGCAATATGAAAATGTTATGGCATTTGCTTCTTGACAACTCAAACCTCATGAGTTAAACTATCCACACATGATTTAGAATTGGTAGCGATAATTTTTTTCTCTTAAAATATGGAGACATTATCTTTATGAAGAGGCATGGCACTTTTTTTTATAAATCACAAGAGTTTGAAATATTTGCTTACACAAAAAAAATTGAATCTATGCCAATGAAGTTGGATGGAGTTATTTAAGGACTATGATTTCACAATTGATTATTATTTGTGTAAAGCCACCGCAAATTATCGAGTCTTGTAGTACATGTAAAGGTATATCAATTATCATTATTACTCGAATTGAAATCCTTAGAAGTTGACTCGAAGACAAGTGAGGAAGGAGCACTCTTAGCACATTCTAAAGGTAAACCCATTCTAGATGAGAGAATACGTGAAGTACAAGATCAAGATAGAGAATTAGTGAAAATCACCAATCAAGTGAAAAATGTAGAGCAAACTCAAATTTTAAATGATGATGGGACTTTAATGTTTGGCAGTAGATTATGTGTTCATAATGTTAGAAATTTCAAGCAAAAAATAATGGAGGAATCGTTGTTCACTTTATATTATGCATTCAGGTAGTACTAAAATGTATAGAGATTTGAGGAGAAACTTTTGGTGGAATGGTATGAAGAATGTAGTATAGTATGTCTCTCAATGTTTAGTATGTCAATAGACAAAAGTAGAACATAAAGCTGCAGGTAGACTCTTCAATCAATTCCAATATCCATATGGACTTAGGATGAAATCACTATGGATTTTGTGATAAATTTTCCATGAACCAAAGGAAATGATGACGCTATTTGTGTAATTGTTGATCACCACCAAAGGAAATCATGATACTATTTGGGTAATTGTTGATCGCCTTACCAAGTCTGCACAATTCGTATTAGTTCGAAAGGATGACTCTTTAAATACATTAACCAAGCTATATACTGATGAAATTGTGAGTGCTACATGGTGTTCCAACATCTATCATTTCATATAGAGATTCTCCTTTTACATCTCAATTCTAACATATTTAAGGGCATAGAATTAAAGTTTAGTACTTCATTTCATCCTCAAACATATGGTCCATTGGAGAGGGCAATTCAAACACTCAAAGAGATACTCAATGCTTATATCATAGAATTTAACGGATCTTGGATGAAAACTGCCATTAGCTATTTTTGCCTCTAATAATATTTTTCATTCAAGTATCAAGATAACTCCTTTTTTTTAGTAGCCACTCCCAATTTTTTGAAAGTGGTCCCGACATCCCAACTTGCGCGGTGCTAATGGTTATGGGCATGGTCCACATGTTGGAGATCGACCCACCATCGAGCCCGATTAATCCGATAAGATCGCCCTGCATCGCGTGCCTGGTAGTGATAGGTGAAGCTCCCAATAGGATTTTTTTGCATCCACAAGGACTCGAAATTGAGACCATATTTAAGCGAGAATGAGTCGCTTACTACTCCACTCCAACCCCCTATTGGTCGAGATGACTCCTTTTGAAGCATTATATGAATAAAAATATAGGACACCTATATGTTGAGATGAAGAAGATACAAGATTCCTTTTGGGACTACAAAAAATGTAGGAGACTATTGACAACTTCAAATCGTAAACAAAAGTTAAAGACATCAACAGATAGACAAAATAGTTATGTGAATCAAAATCATAAAAAAAAATGGAGTATGAAGTGAGCAGTAATGAGTAATGGTGTTATACGATTTGGAAAGAAATGAAGGTTAAACCCGAGATATATATGTCAATATTAAATTTTACAACGTATTGGACCAGTTGCATATAGGTTAATCCTATCATCAGAGTCTCGTATTCATGATGTATTTCATATGTCTATGCTTTGACTCGTGTGTTGGAGCCCCAATGTATTGAAGTATGAGAGAATTTGTTATATGAAGAGAATCTAATACAAGTTATTGGAAGAAAAAAAGAACTACAAAATCAAAAAATTTCTTTAGTTTTGGTGCTTTGGAGGAATCATTCAAGGGAAGAAGGAACCTAGGAGAGAAAAGAAGTATTCTTTCTTATTCCTTGAAACAATTAACTAAATTTCAGGGATAAAAAATTTTAAGGAGGGGAGAATTGTCAAATTATGGATAAAATCTTTAAAGATGTGCTCCATAAACACTATTTTTGCATAATCATGCATTTAATTAACCTATTAAGTTAGTTTAGTGCTCATCTAGTCATGTTTGCATATAGTAATTAATATTCGAATTATGGCATAATGATTATTAAATTATTGATAAACATTGTAAAGAAATTATATAAGGTTATTAGGAATAAATTGTAAAATTAATAAATAACATAATCAATATATGATTAAATAAATTTAATTATGATTAGAACACTTAGTTATGATAAATAAGGTGATTGACCATTGATACAACCACTTAAGGTTCCAAGCAACTAAAGGAGATAACTCAAAAGATACTTAATATGACAATTTTCTACGCTGCCATATGACCTCGGAAAATTTAAAAACAAATACATAAGGTACCAATAATTATCCTTTCATGGCTAAAATATTACCAGAGGTCGAGCCCTAGCAGAACTTGTCGGAGAAATACGGAAAGGTCGGTTGTTTAATTATTTTTGTTATAAGGTATACATGGAGTTTAATTTTATATTTTTCACACCTAACTACAACTGAAGTCTAGTTTTTTTTTTTTGGAAAATTCTAATCTTGTCAAATAGACAAGTATTGAGAAAGATATAATTGTTATTTGGCATACATTCTCCAATAACACATGCACTAAGTCCAATTGTCTAAACTCTTATATTTGCTCAATCATAATTAGTTGATAAAATTCATAGGTTGCAAACCATAATTAGTTGATAAAATTATTAGCGATTTGATAAGCACGGTTTGATAGTAAATAATAATTTAACCAACATATAGTGGATGATGATTAACATATTGAGATTTTAACAAATAAGTGTTTGGTAAATTTTACGGTAGAATTAGCTGATAAATATACGATGACATGATTAGATATATGTAAATATAAAATGACACAATCAAATATATGATAAATTATTTAATTTAAACACTATACAAAATTTATTATAATTCAATGAAGAAATTATTTATATTTAAATAAAATAAAATAAAATCTCACAATTAAGTTTTTTATTAAAATATATAGAAATTTATATTGACAATAAATTTTATATAATGAACACATGATATAAAAATTTTAATTATTAAATTAATTTTTATTCATTATTAACATATAAATAATTTGTAAGTAATTAAGCATGAATATAAAAAGAAAAATAGTTAAATGATGATAAAATAAAAATGAAAAAATAATAAGATAAGTTGAGAAAGAAATAATGTATTTGAACGAGGATAGAATTGAAAAAAATTATAAAACCCCTAACATCTAAATGCTAAATACTAGTAGAAGTAGCTTTCAATATTTTTATACGAAATGTTAAACACTACTTATTATTATCATTTATAAAAAAATTAGCGTTTGAATCACTAAACGATACTTGAAACACTAATTTTGATGTTGCCAAACAGAGCGTAAGTCTAATTTAGAATTTTGAGATTAAGTAGGGCATTATTGGCATATGAACATAAATATATAAAATTAAACATGAATGTTTAGAAGATATTACATGCATGTGAGGGTGCATAAATGGAATAATCGAATTACAAGTGAAAGGGAGAAAATCTAGTAAACCTTCTTGAAAAAATAAAGTAAAGTGGGTAAATTTACAACATAACAAAATGATACTTCTTTTATTTATAGTAATATTTTAAGTAAGTGATGACAAGAATTTCTTATTCATATTGCTAGGGTAGAAGCATGATTTTCTTGATTTAGGTTGTAATTGAATATCATAAAATCTACATTTTTAACTTTTACATGCTATGTGAAGTTTACATGTCATCTTCGTTCTTTTGTTGAAAATATAGAGAAATCTTCTGGATTTATATACTTTTATCTTTCAGTGGGTACCCTCACCTTTACATGCATGGGGGTGTCCGACAACTGCTCTGAAAGGAGCTTGACATGGGAGTACCTAACGTCGTTGAGAAGGAGAAGTTGAGTTGGCAGAAAAAAGATAAAATGACAATTGCCACCTAGATAGGTCCAATATTAGAGATGGATTTAATGACAAAATTAAGGCTCAAAATCTAGAACTTGTAATTTTAATTGAATCTAATGTATATTTTGTAAAAGTTAAATAGATCATCCGCTATGAGCGATATTGGATCGATATCTGCTGCATGGGGATTGGGTGCATCTGGAGGTATTGCCTTGTCCTTGTGTGGGCATGACACTCAGGTTATCTCTATACTCACTTCCACACATTTCCTTCATGTTGTGTTTGTTGTGATAAGTTTCATTTTATGCTAAAATGTGTGTTTGTGAGCCCCCTTCCAAACCTTTGGAATAGGTTGTTCACTGATAAGCTCGATGAATTTTCTCTTGACTCTAATCGGGGACTTCTACTTCCTCTTGTCATTGGAGGATAAGAGGGGTAGCAAGTATCCATCTTGTCGTGTTAGAATTCACTGCCACCAAGATAGGTTACTAGTAAATAATTATTGAAAAGATCCCTTCCCTGACGTAAATAGAGGAGGATTATAACTAGATTATTATTTTTTGTCTTGACCCCTAGAAAGTTTGCACAAATAATTTTGACTCACAAAAAGAATACACCCCAAAATATATGAAAATTATTTAAGAGTCTTGTTCTAAATTTTTTGTGTTAAAAATTTCGTATGAGAAAAAATATGTAACACGTAGAATTTCTAGGTGACGGATTAATTTTATTAGACATATGTAGAAGAGAATTAGGTTAATTTTTTGTCATGACCCTTTTGAGAGCTTATATATGCACTTCATTTATTGATTATAAAAATTTTAACATGGGTCGTACTCTACATTAATCACTCAAAATTAGAAAATCGATAACATATGGAACTATATAACAACAATATAGATTTGTGTTTAGAAATTTTGGTACGAGAGTAGTTACACATGTTTTAAGGTGACGATTGAATATTATTGGACTTAAATAGAGGAGAATTACAACTAGGTTAACCTTTTGTCTCAACCTTTAAAGATTTTATATAGACACTTCCTTTATAAATGATAAAAATTTTATCCTAACCAGGATTCTGTATTAATCACTTAAAATTATGACAACTACAATTATATATGAAACTTAAATAATTCTAAATCACAAGTAGAATACACCCTAAACATTGAGAAAATTATTTAAACTTATGGTGATTCTAAGTTTGAGAATAAATTTGTGTCAGAAATTTATGAAATTATGCAAGGTAGTTGAATATTATTGGACATAAACTAGATTAATTTTCTTTCTTAAGAGTTTATAACACACTTTATAAATGACAGAAAATTTAACGTGACTAGGGCTTAGCATTTAATCACTCAAAATTAGGATGCCTTTCATAGGCGATAAAATTTAATTAGACTAGGACTTTGCTATTAATCCCTTAAAAATATGAAACCTATCAGAATATATGGAACTAAAATAAATCCAAACCACATATAGAATGCTCCCTACAAGATATATAAACTATA
Organism: Pontederia crassipes; assembly: GCA_030549335.1. Lineage (NCBI taxonomy): Eukaryota > Viridiplantae > Streptophyta > Magnoliopsida > Commelinales > Pontederiaceae > Pontederia > Pontederia crassipes. The sequence continues at coordinate 3,370,330 of JAUKPH010000023.1, read as the reverse complement.
TAGAAGTCTTGTTGTTCTAAGTTTGAGCATAGATTTGTGTTACAAATTTTGTATGAGAGAAATTACTCAACACACAATAAGACTAATATTATTAGATGTAAATACAAGAGAATCACAACTAGGTTAATTTTTTGTCTCTACCCTCATAAATTTTATAAAGGTGCTCCGTTTATAGGTGATAGTAATTTAACCTAGGACTCTGCAATAATCACTCAGCATAAATTCAAAAGTAAACTGATGAGAGAAAGTAAAAGTATGATTCTTCTAATTTCGAGCATAGATTTGTGTTAGAAATTTTGGATGAGAGAAATTATGCAGCTCACAAAATTTTCAACGATGACTAAATATTTGATACGTAAATAGATGATGATCACAACTAATTTTCTTTGTCGAATTGTAGGAAGTGTATATAGATTGCATTTATATATGATATGAATTTTAACCTGATTTTGATTCTTCAAAATTAGGACACTTATCACAATATATGAAAATAAAACAAATTCGAATCACAAATAGAATACTCATTAAAATTTTTGAAAACTATTTAAAAGGTTGGTTGTTCTAAGTTTGAGCGTTAAATACTGTTAGAAAATTAGTACCAGAGAAATTACGCAATGCGCACAGAATTTTAAAGCGATAGCCGATTAGACATAAACTTAAGACAATTACAATTATGCTAATTTTTGTCCCGTCTCCTAAGGAGTTTATATAGGCAATACTTTAACATATAAAAGTAATTCTTGGAACTTTGTTTTTAATTCTATCATGTTCAAAAATCATTTTTTCATTACTTGACAAAATTTCACCACCTTTGCACTCCATCGATCAAAATTGGACCTTATACTTTAACATATATATATATATATATGGGATTAATAAGGATGTAACACCCCTTAGGTGAAACATTGTGTAACTCTTGCATATGAGTCGTTAGCAGATCACATATCTTCCCCCATCGACCCCATCAACGCGAGAGATCGGCTACACATATCAACGACGGCGACACATGTCAGTGATGGGGGCGGCGATCGGAGGAGAGAAGAAAGGAGAGCGGAGGGGAGGTGGCAATGGCGGCACCAAGCGAGATATCAGCGGCGGTGGTGCTGATCGACACGAGGGTGGCGATCAAAGGAGAGAAGAAAGGAGAGCGGAGGGGAGGCGGCAACAGCACAGATTGGGAATGGGTGGCGACGATCGGAGGAGAGAAGAGAGTGATCGGAGGGGATAGAGAAGAGAGAGCGACGGAGGGGAGAGACAAAAGAGAGAGCGCAAAGGAGACTGAGAGGGAGAGAAAGTTGTGAAATAATCTAAGCCATGGATCTAAAATGAAGGGCTCATATTAGGGTGTTACACCAAGTTTCACCCAAAGGGTGTTCACAGTGTACGAAAAGGCATATGGACCATTTAGATGTGATTCAATTGCTCACATGAAGACATCCGTCCAGATGTGACGTACATCTCGCGGTATTTTGGTCAGATTTTCCTATCCTACTTGAATTTTTCCTTCCCCTTTCCCTTTTTTTGTGTCCCTCCTCTTCTCTCGAAGTGACCCTCCTTCGCTTCGGCGAACACAGGAGTGGCAGCCGACAACTACCGGTGAGATGCTCCTCCCGACCTCTCTCATTCTCTCTCCCTCTCATTTTTGCTCCCGATGCGCAAATAAGAGCTACACGTTTTAAAGTGAGAAGGCTCTAGCTGCACAACCATTCGCTACTGGGGAGGCGTCCATGCGTCAGAATCAAAATTTCTTCCTCTACAGAGAAGAAAAGGAAACATTATCAATCAGAAGATTGACATGACATGATTATACTTAAAAAATATCCTAGATTCTCCTGCAATTTGATGTGCAACGATGTCAAGCAAGTATATTCAATCTGTTTGCTGAGGTTATGAAACATTAGGGGCAATGATATCATCCTTTTGTCTGATCAAAGTTTCAAATTCTTCTCACCTGAAACTTAGCATCATTTTGTTGGTCAATGTATGCAAGCAATTCTTCTTGTCTCATCAAAGCTTCATACAGAGCCTAATCAGGGAAAACATGTTCAGAGCACATTTAGCCTCCTTTGAGAACTATAACCTTATTTAGAACAAGCACTATGACAAAGAAAAATATGAAGAAAAACTGAATGAACAATTTCAAGAATATTTATGCATCTCTGAACTACAATAAAATTGGATCAACTTGTGCTTAAAGAAGCAATAGAAAAAAATTTAGCATCACATAAACTTTCATGTCTACGCACTTATGAGGATGCAAAACCAAAGTACATCTTTTTTTCCTCTTTTTTTTGTTTGCATTTGAAGGTAACATTTCACATATGTGAATGTGCATGTGTCATAATTTCCACTTTTGAAGTCCAAAATAAACCTATGCTTCAGAATTTTGACATACGATTTCAGTTGATCTTATATTATCTTTTCACATCATCTAACAAATTATCCTGATAAGTAGAGACCAGTAATTACACATTCAAAGTCTTGGACCTACAAAATTTAAATGAAACCTCTTGTAGGAAATATATGATTACTTTTTTGGTAGAAATAAGCTCCGCTTCTAATGCATCTACTCGTCACACAGCAGCCTCAACTAACTTCTTTCTCATGAGGCATTTTAGAAGGATTTGCATCAAGTGTATTTATGACGATCCCAATTTTTATAAAATAAATAAATGAATATTTTAATCATTTATAATATTTGAAAATCATTATTTAATATTCTAGAATTATTTAATTTTGAAATTTGATGGAATTATGGGATAAGTTGGAAAGATAAGATGGAATTTGAATAGAGATAGAATAGTTATGAAGATAAATATGGATTAATAAGTAAATTCAGATTTAATTAAATCTGAACAATTATGGAATGATTAATCAATGATGGTTGGCCAAGATTGATCCTAAAAGAGTCCAAGGCCCAATAGAATTGAAAATCCTAACATGCACTACAAATAGACATCAAATAGGTGGTTGGAAACCCCCTTAGGCCAAAACAGAATTCTACTCATGAGCCTCTCTTTTCCTCTTATTTGCACGGGAACCGAGGCATTCCAGAGAGCGTGCAGTGGCTGGTTTCGAAGTCGGTATATAGGTGAGGAAGTTTCAAGTGGTGGCCGTGAGTTTCGGAATGTGGACAGAAAGAGATCGTCGGCCAAAGTCGGCGTCGGGAAAACTCACACAGGCAGAGAGAATCCAGTTGGTTTTTCAACCAACTTTAGGTACGTAGGGGAATCCCTATGTCATCGATTTTTCATGACATGGAACCCTATCCTCTTCTCCTTTATATCGTGAATCTATTGATATCATATGCATAGTTTGAACATCGTATAACATAGTTATGGTGGTCGAAAAGTTATGTCGGAACGCGTTTCTCCATCAGCGGCAGAACCTGGCCTGGATTTCATTGAATACAGACCGAGTTGGATTCGGAACCGGATCGGGTTGTCTAACCGGGCCGAGTTCCTATTGGCCCGACCCGAGTTGTGCTTCGGCGCGGCACAGGTTCAACGCGGTCGTGATTGAGGATGAACCGATTGACCCGGCCTGGGTTTGCTCTGGCCGAGGTGAGATTGAGCGTTTTCGAACACGGCCCAGGTTCCACCCGACGCGGGCCGAGCTTTGTGACAAAAAACATAATTTTGGATAATTTGTTATATATAATTGAATAGTTATTATGGTTAATGTTCATAACCATCTATGACCATAATTATTAACAGATCTGACCTCATCATGCTCTTCAGATCTAACTTGAGATTATTGTTCTTATTGTTCTACTTGATTATGTGATTAACCATAATATTGATCCAGTAGTTTTTCTCTAATTGGGTCCTTGTTTAACCTAAATTAAATTGTTAAAGATAAGTCTATAGGATAAACAAGATAAAAGATAGAAGCTACTGGGTCTTCATGTTCTCCGATTGTCTCTAAGCTCCCTAGGCCATATTGATATTATTATGAATATTGTACGGGGCAAATAGTGTACCTAGAGGTATGAGACGTCATCCTTTAGGAAAATTATGGCTGTTCTGTGATGGTCATGGTCCCCCATCATCACGAAGCTATTATTAGCGCTATTATTGGAGGGCAGCTTGCTGTGGTTTGATCGTCCACTGACCTACATGAAAGAGACATGGAGTTTCCCTTAATTGACTGAGCACTCCCTATTGAATTGAATAAATCCAAAGATTGAATTGAAGAGAATGGAAATCGAATTGAATTGAATCGAATCGAATTGAATGGACATAGAATTGAATCATGGTCATTCAAATTTTGGCGTTGACCGACTTTGCCTCCACCCATTGAATTGAATATAAATTATTATTGGCCGATGACCATTGATATTAATAATTGAATTGAAATTGTTAAATTGGACAGTGCCATAGTGATCAGGTATAATTGATAATAGATTATTGTGAAATGATTAATCGGTTTATTAACCCCCTTTCGTGATCATCTTTATTGATTTATGGCTATATTGTTTTATTGATTATTGAGCTCTCATCATATTGTCTTATCTAGTGCTATATTATTTATTACTCCATATTGTCATTGATTTATCTAGTACTATTGATTATTATTGATTATCGTTATGGTTAGACCCTACGTACTGAGTATTTTTTTACTCATGAATTTTTCCTGCATCTGAATTCATGCAGGTGAGATGATAGAAGATGGTGATGTAGGTGGTCAGGCTCAGTAATAGAGATATTGCACATGATGTAGGATTATGTCCTACTAGATTATTGATTAGCTTTAATTTTTTTGCATATTTAGCATGATGGAGACATGGACATTTCCAGCTCCTTGATATTATGGATTTTTAGATATTGTTATTATTAATTTCGTATTATATAGTTTATAATTATGCAAAAATTATTTTATAAAGAATATTGTAGCGTCTTCGGGATGACTTTAGCACGTGAAAGTCACGTGGATCTCAGGACGTTACAAAAGGTATCAAAGCCTAAGGAGAGGCACTTCTTAATTGTGTCTAATAGATAGAATTTAGTCCATGTGCAACTGTCACGAGCAATCACTGCAACTAGCAAGTAGGGTCAAGTAAGTATTGTTTTGTGATATTGATTATGAAGCTTACACTAATATAATGGTTATTGTTATTGATGTTTGGAGGCAGCTACTATGGCTTTTCCGGATCATTTCCCATGGGCTCCCAAGAATGGATTGTAGCAGATCATTCAACAAGCCCTATGCTTACAGGCTAATGAGCAGTAGACTTAGATCCTAATAGAAAATAGATAGCAGACCTGAGATCCCCAATTGAATGGGATTGAGGTAAGGATATCTATGGATCCCGCTTAGCTTACACTGCATACTCCCACCCATGAATCTTACATGGTAGTTTGGGCATGATCGTATAGATACTATAGAGGTTCCTAAAATTACAGACCCCTCAGTTCGACGGAAAGGCCGACTTCGAGGATGCATAAAGATAAATCGAGGAGGTTGAGCAGATCTTCTTTGATATAGATTGTGGCAAGGACCGTAAGTTGACCCATGCCAAAAGAAAACTAGTTGGTGAAGCCAAAGATAAAGTGAGGGATGACACAAATCCTTAAATGATGGAAATAGAATAGTTTCATTGATGGTGTAAGGCAACATCTAAGGATGTTATTTTGAAAGGAATAATCAAAGTTCTAAGAAGGTTATTCTAAGGTTGAATAACCAAAGCCCTAAGGAGGTTATCCCCACGTTACTCTTAAGGCATTATAAATTGAGATAGAAGTGAGGTCAACACAACAAGTGAAGCATGGCATTTATTATCAAATAGTGAATTAAAGGAGACCTAAATGGATTCATAATCATAAGGTTAGGAAAGAGTATGGATTCAAATTGAAAAGTTGATCTCTAGCTTAGTTGAGAATGCTACCTATGAGAATCGCAGAGATGCATAATGTTTTGCCTTAATGATCATGATATAGAGATAGTTCAAAGGTCATGTTGTACTTATAACTTATAAGGAATTATTTAGAAATTCATTGAATGGAAAGATTGTCGTCATGCAATAAATGATAAATAGTTATTGGATTGATAAATAATTATTGAGTCATCCCGATTAGGAATTACGATGTGGTGTTGGACATGGACTAGTTATCATACCACGACACCTACCTACATTACCCAGCAAAGAAGATAATGATCAGAGCACCAAGAGGACCTCAGACCATCATCAGAGCATGCCGCTAGAGCAGGGCAAGATCCTGGTATCATCTATCAAAGCCCAGAAGATATTGAAGAAAGGATGTCAATGATTCTTGGCAAGTGTGATTAAGATGGACCGAGTTGAGATAGACCGAGATAGTATTGAAGTGGTGAAGAAATTTTCGGATGTTTTTTCGGATGATATCTCAAGTCTCCCTACGGGGTGCTCCGGTACTATTCATGAAGAAAAAAGATGGATCTATCCGACTGTGCATAAATTATCGAATGTTGAATAAGGTCACAATAAAGAATAAGTATCCGCTACCAAGAATCGATGACTTGTTCGACGACAAAGGTGTTTTCAAAAATTGATTTAAAAAGTACCATAAGCTTCGGATACCTGACGACGATGTGCCGAAGACAGTCTTTAGGACAAGATATGACCACTACGAGTTTCTAGTGATGTCATTTGGGATAGCCAATGCTCCGGCAGCCTTTATGGATTTGATGAACCGAGTGTTCAGGCCATATCTGAACAAGTCCGTGATTGTTTTCATCGAAGACATTTTGATTTATTCGTCGAGCCCAGAATAACACGAGGAGCATCTATAGATTATGCTACAGACCCTAGGAGAACACAAGTTGTATGCCAAATTTTCGAAGTGCGAGGCATGCCATGGTCACGATACAATTGTCAAGAGTGTGATAGGAACAATATCCTACTTCAGTCTCGAGCGTGACTGAAACTATTTTTTTCAATGAAGACCATTACCATACTGGTCACGCCCATTACGGAGGCCCAAGAGCTAACACTATAAGAAAACTACGAATTTGGAACGATATTTTTTTATGGACTAAAATTCTTCATAATTTTTTATGACGTTAGTGACGATGAGGAAAATCCTTCCAAAATATTGACGATCAAAATGTCCATCTCTAGCACCAATGGTAAAATTCGTCGTCCATAGTGGTCGCCTTCGATATGGTGCAGTCCATTAGTAATAATATAATTTAAACATATGACTAGTATTTTAATATGACATAGCCTTCGGGATTACCGACAGATTGCAATCTGGTATTATTATATATTTACCGACGGTTACGACCGTCAAAAATTACGGCGGATTTTGCGATGGATGGATATCCGTAAAAAATATCGATGTTCCTAATCATCGAAAAATTAAATAATAATATAAAAAATTACATAATTTAATTTTTCATTTCTGATGGTCGTAACCGTAAAAAAATCTATCAAAAAATTAAATAATAATATAAGAAATTACGTAATTTATTTTTTCATTTTCGACGGCCGTGACCGTCGGAAAATCCGTCGGAAATTGCGACGGATGGATATCCGTAGGAAATTATCTACGTTCCTAATCATCGAAAAATAAAATAATAATATAATAAATTACATAATTTATTATTTTCATTTCCGACGATCGTAACCGTCAAAAAATCCGTTGAAAATGAAATCGTCGAAAAATCCGTCGCAAATTACGACAGATTTCTATCCGTCGAAAATTGCCCGTCAAAAAATGACAATTTTCTTGTAGTGCTGGAAACCGATGGCGTGATCCATCAGTAACTATATTTATAAGAAAAAATATATAATATAATTTAAACATATGACTAATATGTTAATATCAATGTTTTCAACGGGTTTTTCCTTCAAAATTATATTATATATCCATCCGTTCATTGTCTCTGTATCCGAGATGCATCATTTCTTCATTTTGTCCACTATGTTTTTTATCACTCTAGAAGGTCTCCTCTGATCGTTATCCATTATATTTTGGAGTCTAGATAATTATGATTTTACTTCATTTCGATGTCGACATTCCTATGGGTGAGGAGTACATTCGACCCCTTCCCGGGAACATTATTGACTCAACAACTTTGCACCGAAAATATCTTAGATTGGATACTAATGATGGAGATGATGCCGTTGATGGAGAGCCAACGCTTATGGATACTCACGGCATACTAGAGACTTGATCTAGTCGTCGGTCCAGTTCGCCTCTGAGGCATGCACCTTTTGAGCAAGGACTCCCACACTACACCGCATCGACTTCAGCCCGCGACTTTATTGTTCTTTCACAGCAAGTGGATGCTATATACTGTTGAGTGACTCATATCTTGTTGGCTCGCTACAAGCGTACTATGCGTCATAATGATTCATTTCTCCCATGGTTCATGATGATGATAGTCCCGATGAGATGTAGATGAGTTGCTTCCCTCTTTGACGATGCCAAAAGAGGGAGAAGTTTGGACGCTGCTATGTGCTCCTAGTAGTTGCTATATTTGTTAGTTGCTAGTTGCTATATGTTCACAATTTTTATTTGTACTAGTGTCATCCACTGACTATAGTCGCATATGTTAGTGTTCGAACACATTATGGATGTATTGATTATGGATGCAATGTAATAACTTTTGCTTCATGATGGTTGTACTTTAATATCTCATATTTATCTTGCGTCTATAGCTCTTGATGTCATATGTTTATATTGCTTCATATTATGACAACATAAAGGTTACTTATTCGGGGGAGAAAATGTGAAATGTGCATGAATGTAGGGGAAGCTTGTTTACTATTCATTCCCTATGCTTCTAATTTACCTTTTCTTCTCTATCGATTCAATTAGTTTGTCATCATAAAAAGGGGAAGATTATTGAATCATATGTTTTGATGATAACAAATTAAATTTGACCTAAAAGTTACTAATATATACTTAAGTGATGATAATGCATGTGTAAGATTGACATGACTATATTTGTAGAATAAGTCGCAAAGTTAAAAGATTAAATAGAAATATTTTCTACTGACAATCGATCGATCGGTCGATAGATATCCAGTAGAAATACACCGTGAAGACGACAGTCGATGGACCGATTGTGGCATGGGTCGACCGACCAATAGAAAAACAAATTCCACAAATGATGCAAAGATGGTTGATGGTTTGGTCGTGGCACTAGTCTACCGATCAACTCAAAAAATGAATTTAACAAATGTCGTGACCATGACTGTCGAAGGATCGATCGACCAGTCAGCTCATACAACACAGAAAATGCGCAACGATCATATTGACTGATCTATAAATGTGGTTGACAAATCATAGATTGAAGTAGTAACAACTAATTTTTAAGACGAAATTTATGCAAGACTTTTTGGAAGTAATCAACACGTGAAGAAACTTATAAAAGGAGTACCAAAGTCTAAAAAAAGATTATCCAAGCAAGAGAAAACATTCCGGAGCTCTACCTAAGTTCAAAACACTTCTTGAATCAAATGTTTGCAAATCATCCCTTTCTCTTTTATATTTTAAGAGTGAGCATTAATTGTAACAGAAGTGAGTCAGAGAGACTTTTTTAGTGAGATTTACTGAAGTTGAGAGCTTCTTGTAAGAAGAGGTGTGCCTTCCCTCTTAAGCGGAGAAGAAGACGTGTGGTGTAAAGATGATTGCTCTCTTCCTGCAAGAAAAAAAAAAGCTAGTGGAACTCCGGTGGTCTCGAGAATGAGAAATCGGAGTGGACGTAGACCAGCGAGTTGGGTCAAACCTCGTCAACACATTGTGTTCTCTTTGTTTGCTCCTTATCTCTTATTTGCTCTTTATCATTATTTGCTTGTGATCGATTTTATCAATTTTCTGAAATTGATTTCATGATAGGATTTTTATATACCAATTCACTCCCTCTAGGTGCTTTTGATCCTACAATTAGCATAAGTTTCCATGTGACGTTGTAAGATAAATATTTGAATATGTACTTTTTTATGTAGGCATTTTGAAGAGGATAACTTGAGTTCTATGATTAAGATTGCAATTTCCTAAAACACACTACATCATATTTGTAATGCTTGCATGTTATGTATATTATTTAATCTAATAGCTTATTTGTGTAAGTTTTTGCCATATTGCGTTATGTGTTTCATAGATATTTTGCATCTTATATGACAATTGGTTCTTAATCTAATATGCAAGAAATTTATCCTTATCCTCTTCGAAATTTTAGAATATATAGTGATTATTGACATAAGATTTTTTTTAACTCGATTATCTAGAATCATTTTCTCAAAAAATAAAAGATTTAGAATAAACGAATAATTTGAGGATGACTAAGTAGTGTTCATACTTCGAAGCTTTATCTTGTCCTTAGTGGTCTTCAAGTTCCTTTAGGCTAAAAAGTGTGATAATGAAAAATATTTAATTTTGTGATAACTTATCTCTGACTACAAATGCTAGAGCTCACACTGTCATATGCTAGGCCTTGACGACAGGGTCAAGTAAATTTGATTATCCTGGTAAATTTATAGTCTCCGCAGAAAGATCCTTCCTTTTCTCCGTGACATTACTAATAGATAGAGTTTACCTTATATCTAATAAATATAAATGTATACATAATATTTTATGAGTGGGAAAGACCTTATTACATAATAAAAGTATACACAATTAGAACTAGGAAACTTGAACTTTTGTCAAACATATTTATTTTTATTGTCAGACTTTGAATAGATTTTTGTAGTTATTAACGTATGAAAAAAAATTCATTATTTTTTATTATGATGAAGAGAGAAGTGTTATAACCAATCATAAAAATTATGGATACCCTATTATATCCATAATTAGTTAATGACAGTATGCAAAATTATTATATTTTTATTATTTTTAACCATTATTGTAAATAGATTTTCAATGAGTGATACTATATTTTTTAATTAAATTATATATTAGAAAGGATAGAAAAATATTATATAAATAAAATAAGATATGATTTTATGTAGTATTTTCTGTGATTCGAAGTTTATACAGAATAATCCATGTATTTATAAAATGAATAATTTTCAAAATTAAAAATAATCTCAATAAATTTAAAGTAATCAAAATTCATACCTATAGTTACAAAACCAAGATTCGTGTTCCTGGTGTTTTCTCTTCTTCCTCCCCCACAAAAACCTCCGCCCAAACCCTCTCCGACCGCCCAACTACTCCTCCATCGCCGCAGCCGGCCGTCGCTTCCGCCTTCGCCTCCACCTCCAGCCTCCTCCTTTCTATTGCCTGTCCTCTCCTCAGTGGCCTGGACTCAGGTGCCATCTCTCGCCACCATTTCCCCTAGCCGTCGGCCGACCGCCGCGGCAATTTGGCGCTCGAAGGTTCTGGACGACGCCCTCGAGCCCCTCGAAACCTGCCGCAGGTGGCCTGGACTCGTCGGCCGACCCGTCGCGCTTAGGCACTTGAAGGTTCTGGATGTCGCCCTCACCTTTCTTCATGTTGTTCCTGTTCTAACGTTATGCCTTTTTGCCCTTTTCCTAATTCGTTTTGTGTGTTCTTTTCTTTTCTTTTTTCTTTTTTTTTGAGAAGACTGTTCTTTTCCATTTTGTTGCGGTTGTTGGAGCTCATTGATGAAAACTGTTAGTTTAGCTTCGTGATTTTGTTCCTTTTCTAGATCTTCATTTGTTGCAGGACTTAAAAATGATCCGAGTGTTTCTTTTTTTCTAATGAACAGGATCGATGATTAAGAAAATTGAGTAATCATCTGCTATCAGTTCTGGTTCAGATTCCATGTTATGTCCCAAAGAACTACATACAACCTATTTCCATCATATGCAGCAATGACTTTTGGGATCAAATTCTCAATTAATTCACAGGAAAAACTTATAATTTTTCAAATTTTATGTTATTTTTGACATGTCATTGGTTCCTGAGCAAGGGAGCATATCAAAAAACATGCACGAAATCATTTATTTGATTCTGTTGATAGATCTCCTTTGTGAAATATCATAAAGGTTCTTAACAGTCCCCTATGTTTTATATGAGGGAAAATATTCTTTTGAAATATGCTTCCCATTTTCGTATGCTTGGTAAATAATACATGTATATTTTTCTTCTTTTTCCTACTGTTAAAGAAATGATTCCGAAAGATATTCCACTAATAAACCCTCTAAAGATGATTGAGACATTTAGTGATAAAGTTGCCTGATATTATCTCACAGTGGTTTTGTGTATGATGTTTTTTGCTTCCTATGTCATGTGACTTTTTAATAACTTTACTTAATAAGTTTTTACGTAAATATGCTCAAATTATGCTAACACATGCACTATACCTATTTTAAATATCCAAACCTGCCTGCTAGTTGTCAAACGATGAAGTTAAAACATGGACTGTACCTATTTTAAGTCTCTGCACAATTTTCCACCAAATTGGGTTTGAACATTAGATTTCAATGATGTCTATACCTCACCAATGCATAAAGGAAACTAAAAGAGTTTTAAATACAATGTTGACCTTGTCAATATAAATATCAATTTCATTAATAAAAATATGATGCCTACAAATCTGGTAGGTCTCCTCTTTTTAAGTGAATAAACAGAGTATTCAATGTAGAGAAGCGTAGCTCAGGGAACCCCTAGTATCGTAATTAAGTTGGTCATCAACATTTTCCTTGCAAACTTGATCAAACACAACCTTCTCTCTTTTAAAGAGCATTACTAAACCAAATTGGTTGGCTCAGGTGGATAGCACGTCCAAGTCCAAGTCACGGGAGCTAGTACTCTTGGATTCGTTTCTTAGAGTCCTCAATTTGGTTAGGTTTTATCTATCCTGCTTTCTCGAACAATGGATTGGCTCTACATAACGGGTTGTTGACCTTGTCTGAAAAAAGCAGCATTGGAAGCTTGCTCTATTTATTTCTGTAAATTCTTAAAATCACCTATGTCAGGAAGTTCCTTCTGCCTCATTCATGAGCTTGTCTAACTTTCCTTGTCTATGTTGCAATGCACTGGAAGTCTGGAATATACACAGGCAAAACAATTTTCAAATGCAAAAGAATTGCATGCATTGTGGTTTACTTATTTTAATGTTTAAGATCCATTGGTTTAATATATGTATTGGGTTACTATCATGCATTATTTCTTTCATCATGAGTTAACTGACATAACCATTTCTTGCAGCCTAAAACCATTTCTTGTAAAAAAGAAAGAGTTGGCTTTCTTCCATGTTGTTACATTGCTACCTGATTTACTAATGTTCAAGGCAAACCAATTTAAATTTGCATGCTAAAGCTTGTCTCTATCTGGCCACTAATGTGGGAGTCAACTGCAAATGTTGTCTGTAGTTAAGTGAGTGGTCTTGACCATTTTTCATGTTACCTTTTACGGCATCTGACCTCGGTGCTGAAATTTTGCGTTATGGTTTATTTTATTTTTTTCATTGTTTGTTTACTACATGTGAATTTGCGAACTCACTATTTCTTAGTCACTCGGCAACATCTTTTCTAATTCATTAGTTTGAGAAGTTTATTATGGTTTCGTGCAGCTAAGTTGTTTTCAATATATCTATAGGTTATAATGCTTCTACATTTCCCGGATAAAGTTCAATGAACCAGATGATACAAAAATGGGAGAGAATCATGCTATTACCCATCTTCATCTCCACGAATGTTTCATGTGCTCCGTTGTTCATCTTACTCTAAAGAGGTAACTTTAACTCTACATAGTGATATTTTGCTAGCATTTTCTGAATCTCGGATGCATGATTCTCATTTACAATGTGCGGTAGAAGTATTTGTGCACGTCAATGGCAATACCATATCATCTGGTGGAAAACTAAATTTCTTTTCCTATGGCACTTCAGTGCCAAGTATTGTGGTATCTCGCTTCTCACTTCCTATGTACACTCATACGACCTATAATTTAAAATGTTATTCATCTAAATTCTTTGTTTAGCCCCTGTGTTTTATATGAGCCTAACCTGTGATTGTCCAGCGAAAATATTCTTTTCAAATATGCTCCCCATTTTCGTATGCTTAAATGATACATGTATATTTTCTTATTTTTCCTATTGTTAAAGAAATGGTTCCGAAAGATATTCCACTAATAAACCCTCTAAGGATGATTGAGTCATTTTGTGATAAAGTTGACCAATATTATATCATAGTGGTTGTGTATGATGTTTTTGCCTCCTACGTCAAGTGGATTTTAAATAACTTTTCTTCCTTAAAAAGTTTTTATATAAATATGCTCAAATTATACTAAATATCCTAACCTGCCTGCTAGTTGTTAAAACATGGTGTTAACATGGTGTTAACACATGGAGTGTACCTATTTTAAATCTCTGCACATAGTTTTCCACGAAATTGGGTATGAACATTAGACTTCAATGATGTCTATACCCCACCAACGCATGAAGGAAACTAAAAGAGTTTTAAATACAATGTTGATCTTGTCAATGTAAATATCAATTTCATTGATAAAAATATGATGCCTACAAATCTGGTAGGTCTCCTCTTCTTGGTAAAAAATAGAGTTTTCAATGTAGAGAAACGTAGCTCAATGAACTCCTTGTATCGTAATTAAGTTGGTCATCAAACATTTTCCTTGTAAACTTGATAAAACGCAACCTTGTCTCTTTTAAAGAGTATTACCAAACCAAATTGGTTGGCTCAGGTGGATAGCACGTCCAAGTCCATGTCACGGGAGCTAGTACTCTCGGATTCGTTTCTTAGAGTCCCCAATTTGGTTAGGTTTTATTTATCCAGCTTTCTTTTCTACAATGTATTGACTCTAAATAATGGGTTGCTGACCTTGTCTCAAAAAAAGAGCATTGGAAACTTGCTCTATTTATTTCAATAAATTCTTAAAATCACCTATGTTGAGAGCTGATTTTCAGCATATGATTTTTTTCTTACTTTCCTAATATGTACTTTCGTTTTATGTAATTCCTCCTTTGGTCTCCACTATATAAGAGACCATAGGGTTTCTTTTATTGATTAGAGACAGAGCCAGCTGTCTTTCACAAAAAGAAAACCCTAGCCGTCGTCTCCATGCTTCAGCAGGTGCTTCAGATCCACTCTCTTTACCTCATTGCTTTGTGCTTCGGGAGGTTGTTGCATCTTCTTTTGGGCACGTTGCTGTTGCAGAAGGATCCTCTTGGCTGCCTGCTGTCCTCTCAGAGGCTCACTTCCTCCATCTAAGATGGCAGATCAAATTGATAACAAGGACAACGGGATGACTATTCAGGGGAGATCAAACACTTGAGCCCGATTGTCAAGATGAATGGATCCAATTTTGAGTTGCGGTCCATGCGGTTCATGAGTGCCATGGAGTCTCACGATAAGGAGCATATTCTGATGGAGCCCGAGCCCGCAGTCAAATTTGGGAAATATACTTCCTGGAAAAAGACAACGCCCTTGCCAAAGTCTGGCTAACAGGGACATTATCTTTGGAGATAGCAAATGATGTCCTACACAAACCCATAGCAAAGGCTATGTGGGATTCTCTTGCTGCCACATACTCTCAAGCAAAGAACGAGACAAAAATTCTTCAATTGCACTATGATATCCATCAGACTAGACAAAATGGGCGTCCTCTCCACATTTATTACACATCTCTATATGCAATGTTTGAGAAGCTTCATAGTTATTTTCCAGTCTGTAAGTGTGAAGATTAGAAGGCATATAGGGATATGCTAATGGTAGGAGTCTTTCTTGCTGAACTTGATCTGGTCTACGGTGGTAAAATCCCACCTATTGAGGAGTGTTTCAGTCGTCTCAGCCGGATAGTTGTTCCTGCAACTCAAAATTTTGAGACTCCCTCAGCCTTTGCTACCACACATGGTCGTGGTGGATCTAATGTTGGTCATGCTCGTGGCACTGGTAGAGGTCGTGGAGGTGGATGTGCAAGCCGACCGCAATGCAACTATTGCAATAGGTTGGGACACACAGAAGAAACTTGTTGGCAGAAGCATGGACGCCCTTCCTCTACAAACAATGTGGCTAAAGATGCCTCATCATTCCAAGACATTAAATACATGGACCTTCTCTCACAGTTGAAGCATCTGGTATCGAATAATTCTTCATCCTCGGCTCCCAGTGCTGCAATTGACACAACTGCTGCAACTGTTGGTCCCTCAGGTACACCATTTGCTTGTACCATCAGATCATCTGATGCATCCACAGGGTGGATTGTTGATTCAAGCGCTTCCAGGCACCTTTGTGGCGATAGAAATCAATTTACTTTCATTAGTAATGTAGTTCCAGGGAGATCTGTTTCTCTGGCAGATGGGAGTCACTATCCAATTAATGGACTTGAAGAGGTTCAACTCAGTTCTTCTATATGGTTGAAGGATGTGCCACATGCTCCTGCCTTTCCTCAGTTTATTATCCGTCAATCAAATATGCAAACAACTCAATTGTCGTGTTATTTTTGATGCTATCTCTTTTGTGTTTCAGGATATGCAGAGTGATTGGTTGTGGCCATGAGCAGGATGGCCTCTATAAACTTGAGTAGTATCCGTACGTTGGTAGTACATCAGTGCTCTCGGGAACTCTTACCTTCTTATGGCATCTCCGTTTTGGTCACTTGCCACTTCAAAAGCTTCGTAGAGTCATTCCACATATCCCTTTGCAATCTTCTTTCCAGTGTGATGCTTGTCAACTTGGAAAACACCATCGTAGTTCCTTCCCAAGTCGACAAGGTCGGAGTAGTAATGCAGTCTTTGAGATTCGTCACTTAGATATTTGGGGTCCGAGTCATGTTCCAGATCTACAGGGACACCGTTGTTATCTTGTTATTGTCGATGACTTTAGTCGTCTATCTTGATTATTTTTGTTGAAAAATAAATTTGATGTTGATAATGTGATCAAATCTTTTATTCGTGAAATAAAAACTCAGTTTTTGGCAATGTCAAAATTGTGCGTTCTGATAATGCATTGGAATTTTGCACTAATCTTTTGTTTTCTTTCTTTGCTGAGCTTGGCATTATCCACCAAACATCATGTGTATATACCTCTCAACAGAATGGAGTTGCAGAAAGGAAACACCGTCATATTCTTGATGTGGCCCGAACACTTCGTATTCACAGCCAGGCTCTTCATGCCTATTGGGGTGACGCAGTCCTTACTGCGTGTTAGCTTATTAACCATGCCCTCATCAATCCTTGGAGAGAAGGTCCCTTATTCTATCCTATTTCCTAATAAAGACCTCTTTTTTGTTTCTCTCAAAGTTTTTGGGTGCACAGTCTCAGTTGTCTCCTAGGGCTGTCAAGTATATCTTTGTGGGGTATTCTAGTACACAAAAGGGCTATAGGTGCTATGATCACTCCAATAGAAGATATTATGTCAGTGCTGATGTCACTTTCTTCGAGTCAGTAGGTTAGTTTACTTCATCTGGATCTCGTCTTACATCTTCTGAAACAGACACTGAGGTGTATCTTCAAGCACCTCCTCATATTCCTACCATGGAGGTGCCTATCCAGAGATTTCAGCAAACCTATAGTCGTTGCCCTAAAATTGTTTCTTGTACTAACATTGCTCCTGCGCCTATGCCATCACTCGTCACCCTTGAGGTAAATCATGAACGTACGTTCTTATTGATAGCACTACAATTGATGTGTCTACAAGTGATGAACTCAAAGAGACAAATTTACATAGTCAAATTGATGACTCTACTCTTGCCAGTGGTACTGCTCCTGATGAAACCATCAATGATTTAGACATTCCCATAGCTATGAGGAAGGGCAAGCGTTTTTGCAAGTCTACATATTGTATCTCTAGTCATCTCTCCATGGAGAGACTCACTCCTTCCTATCAACAATTCGTTTTCGGGCTTTCTGCTGTGGATGTACCTCGAACTTATCAAGAAGCTCTTCATGACGATAGGTGGAAGGCAGCTATGCAAGAGGAGATAGCTCTTCAGTCCAGAGGCACTTGGACTCTTGTAACACCTCCTCGTGGTGCAACAGTGGTGGGCTGCAGGTGGGTGTTTATAATCAAACATCGGTCTGACGGATCCGTTGAGCGCTACAAGGCTCGTTTAGTGGCTCAGGATATACACAAACTTATGGTGTTGACTATTTTGACACCTTCTCTCCCGTGGCTAGATTGGCCACAGTTCGTATTCTTCTTTCTATCACAGTCAGCAAGGACTGACCACTTTTTCAGTTGGATGTGAAGAATGCATTTCTTTATGGTGATTTAAACGAGGAGGTTTACATCAAACAACCTCCCGGTTTCACGGCTGAGGGGGAGTTTTACAACAACAACAACAACAAAGCCTTATCCCACTAGGTGGGGTCGGCTACATGGATCATACGACGCCATTCCGCTATATTTGTTGATCCATATTCATAAGATTCGACAAAGTTTTACGCTGACTGTCGGGGCCTAACACAACCCTCCTCCTTTATCCGGGCTTGGGATCGGCTATAAAACATAGGCGGAGTTTGAGGGGGAGTTTTACAAGGTTTGCAAATTGCACAAGGCTATTTATGGCTTGAAGCAAAGCCCGAGAGTTTGGTTCCAAAAATTATCAGAAAAAGTAGAACAAGGAGGGTTCATCCGTTCCACCGTTGATCATTCACTTTTTGTAAAAAAAAACCTCCCGTGGTAGAGTCGTGCTTCTCGTATATGTTGATGACATTATTGTCACTGGTGATGACTTGCAGGGCATCTCTTATACCAAAGCATTGTTTGGAAAACATTTTGTTACCAAGAATCTTGGTGATCTTCGCTATGTCAGGAAGTTCCTTCTGCCTCATTCATGAGCTTGTCTAACTTTCGTTGTGTATGTTGCAGTGCACTGTAGTCTGGAATATACACAGGCAAAACAATTTTCAAATGCAAAAGAACTGCATGCATTGTGGTTTATTTATTTTAATGTTTAAGATCCATTGGTTTAATATATGTATTGGGTTACTATCATGCATTCTTTCTTTCGTCAGGAGTTAACTGACATAACCATTTCTTGCAGCCTAAAACCATTTCTGGTAATAAAGAAAGAGTTAGCTTTCTTCCATGTTGCTACATTGCTACCTGATTTAGTAATGTTCAAGGCTAGCCAATTTAAATCTGCATGCTAAAGCTTGTCTCTATCTGGCCACTAATGTGGGACACAACTACAAATGTTGTCTGTAGTTAAGTGAGTGGTCTTGGCCATCCGATCTCTAATCAAGTTTATATATAACAGGATCCATCAGTACCATTTTCATGTTATATTTTATGGCATCTAACCTCGGTGCTGAAATTTTGCTTTATGGTTTCTTTAGGGCTGAGCAAATCCGGGACTGGGTCCGGGTCTAAGCGAATCCGGTCCCGACCCGAATTATACCAGGTCAAAAATTTTTTGACCCGGTACCGGATCCGGCCGAGGAATATGAATCCGGGAATATGATTGGGTTTGCCGGTGGAATCGGCCGAGGGCGGCGAGGGGGATGGCGGACGAATCTGAAATCGGCGCCTGGCAGCCGAAGCGACTGCCAGTGGCCAGATCCGACGCCTAACGGCCGAATCAGCTCACTTGGTGGCCGATCCGGCGCCTGGCGGCCGAATCAGCCGCTAAATGCCAGATCCGGCACCTGGCATGCCGGATTGTGGCGCCTGATGGTCGGATCGGCTGCCAATGGCCTGATCCGGCGCCCGGTGGCTAATCCGGCAGCCAATGGCCAAATCCGGCTCCTGGCGGTCGATCCGCCCTCCAGGCGCCGGATCGTGGCGCTTGGCGGCCGATCCGAGCTCAGGCGCCGGATCGTGGCACCTGGCGGCCGGATCCGGTACCTGGCGAATGGATTGGCAGCCAATGGCTAGATCCGGTCGGCTGCCAGGTGCCGTATCGTTGCTCCTGGCGGCCGATCCGGCCGTCAGGGGTCGGATCGTGGCGCCTGGCGGCCGGATCGGCCGCCAATGGCCAAATCCTGCCCCTGGCGGCCTATCGCTATGTCCCAAGGTTTGACCAACTTACCCTTTCTTTATGTAAATACACTCAAATTATACTAGATATCCGAAGCTGCCTGCTAGTTGTTAACACATGGGATGTACCAATTTTAAGTCTCTGCACATAATTTTCCACCAAATTGAGATATGAACATCATATTTCAATGATGTCTATACTCCTCCAATGCATAAAGGAAACTAAAAGAGTTTTAAATACAATGTTGATCTTGTCAATGTAAATATCAATTTCAATAAGAAATGTGATGCTTACAAATGTGGTAGGTCTCCTCTTCTTAGTAAAAAAAGAGTTTTCAATGTAGAGAATTGTAGCTCAGTGAACTCCTTGTATCGTAATTAAGTTGGTCATCAAATATTTTCCTTGCAAACTTGATAAAACGCAACTTTGTCTCTTTTAAAGAGCATTACCAAACTAAATTGGTTGGCTCAGGTGTATAGCACGTCCAAGTCCAAGTCACGGCAGCTAGTACTCTCGGATTTGTTTCTTAGAGTCCCCAATTTGGTTATGTTTCATCTATCCTGCTTTCTCTTGAAAAATGTATTGGCTCTAGATAACGGGTTGTTGAGATTGTCTGAAAAAAAGAGCATTGGAAACTTGCTCTATTTATTTCTGTAAATTCTTAAAATCACTTATGTCTGGAAGTTCCTTCTGCCTCATTCATGAGCTTGTCTAACTTTCGTTGTCTATATTGCAGTGCCTGGAAGTCTGGAATATGCACAGGCAAAACAATTTTCAAATGCAAAAGAACTTGATGCATTGTGGTTTTTTTATTTTAATGTTTAAGATCCATTGGTTTAATCTATGTATTGGGTTACTATCATGCATTCTTTCTTTTGTCAGGAGTTAACTGACAAAACCATTTCTTGCACAAGGTTGCTGCCTAAAACCATTTCTGGTAAAAAAGAAAGAATTGGCTTTCTTCCATGTTGCTACATTGCTACCTGATTTACTTAATGTTCAAGACAACTCAATTTAAATGTGCATGCTAAAGCTTGTATCTATCTGGCCACTAATGTGGAAGTCACAACTGCAAATGTTGTGTGTAGTTAAGTGAGTGGTCTTCACCATCTGCTCTCTAATCAAGTTTTTATATAACCGGATCCATCAGTACCATTTTCATATTATCTTTTATGGCAACTAACTTCAGTGCTGAAATTTTACTTTATTGTTTATTTTGTTTATTTTCATTGTTTGTTTATTACATGTGAATTTGCTAACTCACTATTTTTTAGTCATTTGTCGGCATCTTTTTTAATTCATTAGTTTGACAAGTTTATTATGGTTTTGTGCAGCTAAGCTGTTTTCAATACATCTATAGGTTATAATGCTACCACATTTCCTGCATAATGTTCAATCAACCAGATGTCACAAAAATGGGAGAGAATCATGCTATTGCTCATCTTCATCTCCAGAAATGTTTCAGGTGCTCCGTTGTTCATCTTACTCTAAGGAGGTAAATTTATATCTACGTAGTGATATATTTTGCTGGCATTTTCTGAATCTTGGATGCATGATTCTCATTTCAATGTGCGGTAGAAATATTTGTGCTCGTCAAGGGCAATACATATCATCCGCTGGAAACCTGAATTTCTTTTCCTTTGGCACTTCAGTGCCAAGTGCCAAGTATTCTGGTATCTTAATTTCAAATGTTATTCATCTAAATTATTTGATTTGCTCGTGTTTTATATGAGCCTAACCTATGATTGTCCAGCTAAAATATTCTTTTGAAATATGCTCCTCATTTTCGTATTCTTAAATGATACATGTATATTTTCTTATGTTTCCTATTGTTAAAGAAATGGCTCTGAAAGATATTCCACTAATAAACCCTCTAAAGATGATTGAGACATTTAGTGATAAAGTTGCCCAATATTAACTCACTATTGTTTTGTGTACGATGTTTTTGCTTCCTACGTCGAGTAGCTTTTAAACAACTTTACCTCCTTAATAAGTTTTTATGTAAATATGCTCAAATTATACTAGATATCCAAACCTGCCTGCTAGTTGTTAAACATGGTGTTAACACATGGAATGTACCTATTTTAAGTCTCTGCACATAATTTTTCACCAAATTGGAGGTATGAACATCAGACTTGAATGATGTCTATACCCCATCGACGCATAAAGGAAACTGAAAGAGTTTTTAATAAAAATGTAATGCCTACAAATCTAGTAGGTCTTCTCTTCTTAGTAAAAAACCGAGTTTTTAATTTAGAGAAATGTAGTTCAGTGAACTCCTTATATTGTAATTAAGTTGGTCATCAAACATTTTCCTTGCAAACTTGATAAAATGCAACCTTCTCTTTTAAAGAGCATTACCAAACCAAATTGGTTGGCTCAGGTGGATAGCACGTCGAAGTCCATGTCACGGGAGCTAGTACTCTCGGATTCGTTTCTTAGAGTCCCCAATTTGGTTTGGTTTTATCTATCCTGCTTTCTTTTCAACAATGGATTGGCTCTACATAATGGGTTGTTGAACTTGTATGGAAAAAAGAGTATTAGAAACTTCCTCTATTTCTTTCTGTAAATTCTTAAAAATCTCCTATGTCACGAGGCTCCTTCTGCCTCATTCATGAGCTTGTCTAACTTTCGTTGTCTATATTGCAGTGAACTGGAAGCCTGGAATATACACAGGCAAAACATTTTTCAAATGCAAAAGAACTTGATGCATTGTGGTTTAATTATTTTACTATTTAGGATCCATTGGTTTAATATATGTATTGGGTTGCTATCATGCGTTCTTTCTTTTGTCCGGAGTTAACTGACAAAATCATTTCTTTCACAAGGTTGCTGTCTAAAACCATTTCTGGTAAAACAGAAAGAGTTGGCTTTCTTCCATCTTGCTACATTGCCACCTGATTTACTAATGTTCAAGGCAAGCCAATTTAAATCTGCTTGCTAAAGCTTGTCTCTATCTGCCAACTAATGTGGGAATCAATTATTATGGGGTCGAGCGAGAACCGTAGGGGAAATCTGCTGAAAGATAATCACATAGGGTTATAATTGGGGTTAGATTCAAGGTATTATTAACAAATCTCCACTTCGACTTGAATAATTTTTGGTGCACAAAACTTCAATGTCATGCCACATCGTCGTCAGCCTCACTTTGGGGCTATTACCAAGTATTGATATTAAGCAAGTTCGAACAGTATCGAAACTTGCAATGAGGAATAGACTTAGTGAGCATATCAGTCGGATTGTCTTCTGTGTCGATCTTCTTCACCTTGATCCTCTTCTTAATGCGGATGAAGTGATATGTGTTTGGTTCTTTCATCATGCACTTGATCTTTGGCTAAACATATTGCACTTAGACTATCATAGTGCACTATAACTTGCTTTTGATGTAATCCGAAATCTTCAAATAAGCTTTTTAATTATATGTCTTTCTTAGCAGTTTCTGTCAGTATCATATACTCTGTCAGTGTCATATACTCTGCCTCTGTGATAGATAAGGTAACTGATGGTTGGAGTGTAGCATTCCATCTGATGAGCTACCAATCAAACATTTTTTATCACTTCTATAGATAAGGCCGATATCAGGTGTTCCTATCTGATATCGAAAGATTCGCTTCACTGCTTGCCAGTGCTTTTTTCCTAGATCACTCATGAACTAGACTGCATGAGCAGTGTTCGGTCTTGTGCACACCATGGCATATATCAGGCTTCCAACTGCACTAGCGTATGAAATTCGAGACATGTACTCCTTCCGATTTTGGTGCAAAAGCAATGGAGAGATGAACATTTGCAACTGATGGAGTATTCAAAGGCTTCGCTCCAAATATTGCAAACCTGGATAAAATCTTCTACGTATAACTTTTATGAGATAAGAAGAGTTTACTTTGTAAGCGATCCCTTAGAATTTCCAGCCTCAAAATTTTCTATGCTGCACCAAGATGTCGAATTCTGCACTCAGAGGTTTCTTCAAATTTTGAATGTCTGACATTTCCCTGACAGAGCATGTCATCAATATATAAGAGCAGATAAATGGTGGAGTCATATTTCACCTTATGATAAACTTAGCAATCATAAGGACTTCGGTTGAATTCCTTACTGATCATGAAGTTGTCGAACCTCTTGTACCATTGTTTGAGAAATTGCTTCATGTTCTTCTGTCTGCAAACTTGATCCTCCTTTCTTGTGATGGAGAATCCTTCTGGCTGGCTTTTAAGAATGTCTTTTTCAAATTCTCCATGGAGGAAAGTAGTCTTCACATTTAGTTGCTTAAACTCTAGATTCTCTGATGTGTTATAAGAGCTAGCAGCACCCTGTTGACAACAAGTGAGAATAATATCTCATTGTAGTCCACATCTTTTATAACCTTTAACAATTAGTCGTGCTTTATATCTTGTGCCTACAACTCTTGAAATTCTAGTTTTCTTCTTGAAGATAGGCCTGAGCAAATCCAGGATTGCGTCAGGGTCTAAGCGGACCTGGTTCTGATCCGAATTATGTTGGTTTTTTGACCCAATACCGGGTCAGACCTGACAATCCGAGAAATTGATCGAGTCGCGGCCGGGAATCGCTATGGCTGATTGGTTGATGTCGAGAGACAGGGGAGGGTGAGGGACAGAGGGGGAGGGCAAACGAGGTCGGAATCGCCGCCGTTGGCCGATCCGACGCCTGGCAGCCGGATATGGCCCCTGACGGCCGATCACCATCGGTGGTCATGGTCAGATCCGGCTCCTGGCAGTCCGGTCACCAGTGGCCAGATCTAGCGCCTGACGACCGGATCTGGCGCCTGACGGTCGGTTCTAACCATCGACGGCCTGCCGATCTGATCAGCACTTGGCGATCGAATCGGCCGCCAGGCGCCACGATCGTGGCCGCGAAGCCGGATCTTTTTTTCTTGGAACTTTGTTTTTAATTCTATCATATTCAAAAATCATCTTTACGTTACTTGACAAAATTTCACCACCTTTTGCGCTCTTTACTTTAACATATACATATATATATATGGGATTAATAGGCATGTAACACCCCTTAGGTGAAACATTGTGTAACACCTGCATATGATCACATCTCTTCCCCCATCGATGCGAGAGATCGGCTACACATATCGGGGGCGGCGATCGGAGGAGAGAAGAAAGGAAAGTGGAGGGGAGGTGGCGGTGGCGGCATCAAGCGAGAGATCAGCGGCGGTGGTGCAGATCGACACGAGGGTGGCGAACGGAGGAGAGAAGAAAGGAGAGCCGAGGGGAGGCAGCGACCGCACAAATCGTGGATGGGTGGCGACGATCGGAGGAGAGAAGAGAGTGATCGAAGGGGAGAGACAAAAGAGAGAACGCAGAGGAGAGAGAGCGCTGAGGGAGAGAAAATTGTGAAATAGAGGGAGAGAAAATTGTGAAATAATCTAAGCCCTAGATCTAAAATGAAGGGCTCATATTAGGGTGTTACACCAAGTTTCACCAAAAGGGTGTTCACACCGTGCGAAACAGCATATGGACCATTTAGATGTGATTCAACTACACACATGAAGGCATCCATCCAAATGTGACTAGACGAATGACGTACATCTCACGGTATTTTGATCAGATTTTCCTATCCTGCATGAATTTTTCCTTCCTCTTTCCCCTTTTTGTCTTCCTCCTCTACTTTCGAAGTCAGACCCTCCTTCGCTTCGGCGAACACAGGAGTGGCAGCTGACAACTATAGGTGAGATGCTCCTCCCAATCTCTCTCACTCTCTCTCTCATTTTCGCTCCCGATGCACAAATAAGAGCTACACGTTTTAAAGTGAGGAGGCTCTGGCTGCACAACCATTTGCTACTGTGGAGGCGTCCATGCGTCAGAATCAAAATTTCTTCCTCCGTAGAGAAGAAAAGAAAACATTATGAATTAGAAGATTGACATGACATGATTATACTTAAAAAATATCCTAGATGCTCCTGCAATTTGATGTGCAATGATGGTATAGTCGAGCAAGTATATTCAATCCTTTTGCTGAGGTGATGAAACATTAGGGGCAATGATATCATCCTTTTGTCTGTTCAAAGTTTCAAATTCTTCTCACCTGAAACTTAGCATCCTTTTGTTGGTCAATGTATGCAAGCAATTCTTCTTGTCTCATCAAAGTTTCATATAGAGCCTAATAAGGGAAAACATGTTCAGAGCACATTTAACCTCCTTTGAGAACTATAACTTTATTTAGAACAAGCACTATGACAAAGAAAAATATGAAGAGAAACTGAATGAACTATTTCAAGAATGTTTATGCATCTCTGAACTGCAATAAAATTGGATCAACTTGTGCTTAAAGAAGCAATAAAAAAAATTTAGCATCACATAAACTTTCATGCCTGTGCTACTTAACATATTATTCTAGTATAATTTTCCTTTTGATCACGCAAAACCGAAGTACATCTATTTTTTCCTTTTTTTTGTTTGCATTTGAAGGTAACATTTCACGTATATGAATGTGCATGTGTGATAATTTCCACTTTTGAAGTCCAATATGAATGTGCATGTGTGATAATTTCCACTTTTGAAGTCCAAAATAAACCTGTGCTTCAGAATTTTGATATATGATTTCAGTTGATCTTATGTTATCTTTTCACATCATCTAACAAATTTTCTTGATAAGTAGAGAGCACTAATTACACATTCAAAGTCTTGGACCTACAAAATTTAAATGAAACCTCATGTAGGAAATATATGATTACCTTTTTGGTAGAAATAAGCTTTGCTTCTAATGCATCTACTCGTCACACAGCAGCCTCAAGTAACTCTTCTTTCTCATGAGGCATTTTAGAAGGATTTGCATGAAGTGTCTGTGACGATCCTAGTTTTTATAAAATAAATAAATGAATATTTTATAAATTTATAATATTTGGAAAATCATTATTTAATATTATGGAATTTTAATTATGAAATTGATGAAAATTATGGGATAAGTTGGAAAGATAAGATGGAATTTGAATAGAGATAGAATAGTTATGGAGATAAATATGGATTAATAAGTAAATTCAGATTTAATTAAATCTGAATAATTATGTGATGATTAATCAATTATGAATGGTCAAGATTGATCCTAAGAGTCCAAGGTCAAATAGAATTGAAAATCCTAGCCTGCACTATAAATAAACATCAAAGGGGTGGTTGGAAACCCCCTTTTGGTCAAAATAGAATTCTGCTCATAAGCCTCTCTTTTCCTCTTATTTGCACGCAAATCAAGGCATTCCAGAAAGCATGCGGTGGCTGGTTTCGAAGTTGGTATATAGGAGAACTTCCAAATGGTGGCCGTGAGTTTTGGAACATGAACAGAGAGAGATCGTCAACCAAAGTCGGCATCTAGACAACTCACACAGGAAAAGGGAATCCAATTGGTTTTTCAGCCAACTTTAGGTACGTAGTGAGAATTCCTATGTCGTCAATTTTTCACGACATGAAATCATATCCTCTTCTCCTTTGTATCGTGAATCCATTGATATTATATACATAGTTTAGACATCATATGGCATAGTTATGGTGGGAAAGTTGCGTTGGAATGCATTTCTCCGTCGGCGACGTTTTGTTCTACTCGACTCAGATTTCGTTGAATTCGGATTGAGTTGAATTCGGAACCGGTTTGGGTTGTCTAACCCGGCCCAAGTTCCCACTGGCTCGACCTGGGGTTGTGCTTCGGCGTGGCAAGGGTTCAGTGCGGTCGTAATTAAGGGTGGACCGATCGACCTGGCCTGGGTTCACCATACACCCGATCCGAGTTTGCTCCGGTCGGGGTGAGATTGAGCGTTTTCGAACATGGCCCGACTTTCACTCGACGCGGGCCAGGTTCTATGGACAAAAAAATGTAATTTTGGGTAATTTGTTATATATAATTGAATAGTTATTATGGTTAATGTTCATAACCATCTATGACCATAATTGTTAACAGATGTAACATCATCATGCTCTTCAGATCTGACTTGTGATTATTGATCTTATTGTTCTATTTGATTATGTGATTAACCATAATATTGATCCAGTGGTTTCCTCTGTTTGGATTCTTATTTAACCTGAATTAAATTGTTAAAGATAAGTCTTTATGATAAACAAGATAAAATATGGAAACTGCTGGGTCTTAATTTTCTTCGATTGTCTCTAAGCTCCCTAAGCCATATTGATATTATTATGGATATTGTACGGGGCAGATAATATACCTAGAGGTATGAGACGTCATCCTTTAGGAAAACTATGGCTATCCTATGATGGTCATGGTCCCCCCCACACGAAGTTATTATTAGCGCTGCTATTGGAGGGCGGCTTGTCGTGGTTTGATCCTCACTGGCATACATGAAAGAGATATGTAGTTTTCCTTAATTGATTGAGCGCTCCCTATGAATTGAATAACTCCAAAGATTGAACTGAATAGAATGGAAATCGAATTGAATTGAATCGAATCGAATTGAATGAACATAGAATTGAATTGAATTGAATCATGGTCATTGGGATTTTGGCGTTGACCGGCTTTGCCTCCGCCCATTGAACCGAATAGATAATGTTATTGGCCGATGATTATTGATATTGATAATTGAATTGAAATTATTAAATTGGACAGTGCCATAGTGACCAGACATAATTAATAATTAATTATTATTAAATGATATTGATCAGTCTATTGACTCCCTTTTTTTATCATCTTTATTGATTTATGGTTATATTGTTTTATTGATTATTGAGCTCTCCTCATACTGTTTTATCCAATATTATATTGTTTATTGCTCCATATTTTCATTGATTTATCTAGCACTGTTGATTATTGATTATCGTTATGATTAAATCATACGTACTAAGTATTTTTATATTCATGGGTTTTTTCCTACATTTGGATTCATGTAGGTGAGATGATAGAAGATGGTGATGTAGGTGACCAGACTCAGTGACAGAGATGTTGCACATGTGTAGCATTATGTCCTACTAGATTATTAATTAGCTTTAATTTTTTCGCATATTTAGCATTGTGGAGACATGGACATTTTCAGCTCATTGATATAATGGATTTTTAGATATTGTTATTATTAATTTCGTATTTTATAATTTATAATTTTACAAAAATTATTTTATATAGAATAGTGTAGCGCCTTCGGGACGACTCTAGCACGTGAAAGTCACGTGTGTCTTAGGGCGTTACAGAAGGTATCAGAGCCTAAGGAGAGGCACTTCTTAGCTGTCTCTGATAAATATAATTGAGTCCATGTGCAAATGTCACGAGCAACTACTGAAGCCATCAAGTGGGGTCAAGTAAGTATTGTATTGTGATATGGATTATGGAGCTCACACTAATAGAATGGTTATTGTCATTGATGTTTGGGAGCAACTACTATGGTTTTTCCGGACCATTTCCCACGGGCTACCAAGAACGGATTGTAGCGGGACATTCAGCCGGCCTTATGATCACAAGTTAATGAGCAGTAGACTTAGAGCTCAATAGAGAATAGATAGCATACTCGAGATCCCCAATTACATGGGATTGAGGTAAGGATGTTTATGGATCCCACTTAGCTTACACTGAATACTCTCGCCCATGAGTCTTGCATGGTAGTTTGGATATGATCGTAAAGATACTATAGAGGTTCCTAAAATTGCAGACCCCTCGGTTCGACAGAAAGGCTGACTTCGAGGATGCGGAAAGATAAATTGAGAGATCAGCGACGGTAGTGTAGATCGACATGAGGGTGGCGATCGGAGGAGCGAAGAAAGGAGAGTGGAGGGGAGGCAGCGACAGCACAGATCGGGGATGGGTGGCGACGATCGGAGGAGAGAAGAGAGTGATAGAGGGGAGAGAGCAGAGAGCGCAGAGCGCAGAGGAGAGAGAGAGGGAGAGAAAATTGTAAAATAATCTAAGCCCCGGATCTAAAATGAAGGGCTCATATTAGGGTGTTCAAACTTTACAAAACGACATATGGACCATTTAGATGTGATTCAACTGCTCACATGAAGACATCCATCCAGATGTGACCAGACGATGACGTACATCTCGTGGTATTTTGATCAGATTTTCCTATCCTGCTTGAATTTTTCCTTTCCCTTTTCCCCTTTTTATTGTCTCCCTCTTCTCTCGAAGTCAGACCCTCCTTCGCATCAGCGAACATAGGAGTGGCAGCCGACAACTACAGGTGAGATGCTCCTCCCGACCGCTCTCTCTCTCTCATTTTCACTCTTGATGCGCAAATAAGAGCTACACATTTTAAAGTGAGGAGGCTCTGGCAGCACAACCATTTGCTACAGGGGAGGCATCCATGTGTCAGAATCAAAATTTCTTCCTCTATAGAGAAGAAAAAGAAACATTATCAATTAGAAGATTGACATTACATGATTATGCTTAAAAAATATCCTAGAATCTTCTACAATTTGATGTGCAACGATGGTATAGTCAAGCAGTATATTCAATCCGTTTGCTGAGGTGATGAAACATTAGGGGCAATGATATCATCCTTTTGTCTGTTCAAAGTTTCAAATTCTTCTCACCTGAAACTTAGCATCCTTTTGTTGGTCAATGTATGCAAGCAATTCTTCTTGTCCCATCAAAGCTTCATACAAAGCCTACTCAGGGAAAACATGTTCAAAGCACATTTAGCCTCCTTTGAGAACTATAACCTTATTTAGAACAAGCACTATGACAAAGAAAAATATGAAGAGAAACTGAATGAACAATTTCAAAAATGTTTATGCATCTCTGAACTACAATAAAATTGGATCAACTTGTGCTTAAAGAAGCAATAGAAAATATTTAGCATCACATAAACTTTCATATCTGCGCTACTTAATAGATTATTCTAGTATAATTTTCCTTATGAGGATGCAAAACCAAAGTACATATATTTTTTTCCTCTTTTTTTTTGTTTGCATTTGAAGGTAACATTTCACGTATATGAATGTGCATGTGTGATAATTTCCACTTTTGAAGTCCAAAATAAACTTGTGCTTCAGAATTTCGATATACGATTTCAGTTGATCTTATATTATTTTTTCACATCATCTAACAAATTATCCTGATAAGTAAAGACCAGTAATTACACATTCAAAGTCTTGGACCTAGAAAATTTAAATGAAACCTCTTGTAGGAAATATATTATTACCTTTTTGGTAGAAATAAGCTCGGCTTCTAATGCATCTACTCGTCGCACAGCAGCCTCAAGTAACTCTTCTTTCTCATGAGGCACTTTAGAAGGATTTGCGTGAAGTGTATCTGTGATGATTTCGATTTTTATAAAATAAATAAATGAATATTTTAGTCATTTATAATATCTGGAAATCATTATTTAATATTCTAGAATTATTTAATTATGAAATTGATGGAAATTATGGGATGAGTTGGAAAGATAAGATGGAATTTGAATAGATAGAATAGTTATGGAGATAAATATGGATTAATAAGTAAATTTGAATTTAATTAAATTTGAACAATTATGGAATGATTAATCA
Organism: Pontederia crassipes; assembly: GCA_030549335.1. NCBI lineage: Eukaryota > Viridiplantae > Streptophyta > Magnoliopsida > Commelinales > Pontederiaceae > Pontederia > Pontederia crassipes. Next base: position 3,339,051 of record JAUKPH010000023.1, on the reverse strand, counting down.
AAGTTGATCCTAAAAGAGTCCAATGCCCAATAGAATTGAAAATCCTAACTTACTCTATAAATAGACATAAAAGGGGTGGTTGGAAACTCCATTTTGGCCAAAACAGAATTCTGCCTATGAGCCTCTTTTTTCCTCTTGTTTGAATGCGAATCGAGGCATTCCAGAAAGCATGCGGTGGCTGATTTCGAAGTCGGTATATAGGTAAAGAACATCCAAGTGGTGGCCGTGAGGTTCGGAACATAGATAGAGAGAGATCGTCGGCCAAAGTCGGCATCTGGATAACTCGCGTAGGCAGAGGGAATTCAATTGGTTTTTTAGCCAAATTAGGTATGTAGGGAGAATCTCTATGTCGTCGGTTTTCCATGATATAGAATTCTATTCTCTTCTCCTTTGTATCGTAAATTCATTAATATCATATGCATAGTTTGGACATCGTATGACATAGTTATCGTAGTCGGAAAGTCACGTCAGAACGCGTTTCTCCGTCGACAACAGAACCCGGCCCGGATTCTATTGTACTCGGCCCGGATTTCATTAAAACCAAGCCAAATTGGATTCGGAACCGGATCGGGTTGTCTAACCCGGCCCGAGTTCCTATTGGCCCGATTCGGGTTGTGCTTCGGCGTGGCACGGGTTCGGCGCGATCGTGATTGAGGGTCAACCGGTTGACCCAGTCCGAATTTCCTCTGGCCGAGGTGAGATTGAGCATTTTTTAACACGGTCCGAGTTCCACCCAACGTGGAATGGGCTTTGGGACAAAAATCGTAATTTTGGATAATTTTATATATATAATTGAATAGTTATTATGGTTAATGTTCATAACCATCTATGACCATAATTGTTAGCAGATCTGACATCATCATGCTCTTTAGATCAGACTTGAGATTATTGATCTTATTGTTATAATTGATTATGTGATTAACTATAATATTGATCCAGTAGTTTTTATCTGATTGGGTCATTGTTTAACCTAAATTAAATTATTAAAAATAAGTTTTTAGGATAAACAAGATAAAAGATAGAAACTACTGGGTCTCAATGTTCTCCGATTGTCTCAACTCCTTGGGCCATATTGATATTATTATGGATATTGTACGAGGCAGATAGTGTATCTAGAGGTATGAGACGTCATCCTTTAGAGAAGCTATGGCTGTCCTATGACAACCATGATCCTCTGTCATAATGAAGCTATTATTAGCACTATTATTGAAGGGTGACTTGCTATGATTTGATCTCCTAGTGACCTACATGAAAAGAACATGGCTTCTCTTAATTGATTGAGGGTTGAATTGAATAACTCCAGAGATTGAACTGAAGAGAATGGAATTCGAATTGAATTGAATTGAATCGAATTGAATGGACATAGAATTGAATCGAATTGAATCATGGTCATTCGGATTTTGGCGTTGATCGGTTTTGCCTCCGTCCATTGAACCGAATAAAAATTGTTATTGGCTGATGACCATTGATATTGATAATTGAATTGAAATTATTAAATTGGACAGTGTCATAGTGATCAGGCATAATTAATAATTGATTATTGTTAAATAATATTAATCGGTCTATTGACTCCCTTTCTTGATCATTTTATTGATTTATGGCTATATTGTTTTATTGATTATTGATCTCTCCTCATATTGTCTTATCTAGTACTATATTGTTTATTGCTCCATATTATCATTGATTTATCTAGCACTGTTGATTATTGATTATCGTTATGATTAGATCCTACATACTAAGTATTTTTATATTCATGGATTTTTTCCTACATTTGGATTCATGCAGGTGAGATGATAGAAGATGGTGATGTAGGTGGTCAGGTTCAGTGACAAAAATATTACACATGGTGTAGCATTATGTCCTACTAGATTATTAATTAGCTTTAATTTTTCTGCATATTTAGCATGGTGGAGACATGGACATTTTCAGCTCATTGATATTATGGATTTTTGGATATTGTTATTATTAATTCCGCATTTTATAGTTTATAATTTTGCAAAAAATATTTTGTATAGAATAGTGTAGCGCCTTCGGGACGACTCTAGCATGTGAAAGTCACGTGGGTCTCGGGACGTTACGGAAGGTATCAAAACCTAAGAAGAGGCACTTCTTAGCTGTCTCTAATAGATAAAATTGAGTCAATGTGCTACACTGTAGCCATAAAGTAGGGTCAAGTAAGTATTGTATTGTGGTATTGATTATGGAGCTCACACTAATATAATGGTTATTGTTATTGATGTTTGGGAGCAGCTACTATGGCGTTTCCGAACCATTTCCCACGGGCTCCCAAGAACGGATTGTAGCAGGTCATTCAGCAGGCTCTATGTTCATAGGCTAATGAGTAGTAGTCTTAGAGCCCAATAGAGAATAGATAGCAGACCCGAGATCCTCAATTTAATGGGATTGAGGTAAGGATATTTATGGATCCCACTTAACTAGTTTGGGCATGATCGTAGAGATACTATAGAGGTTCCTAAAATTACGGACCCCTCAGTTCGGCAGAAAGGTCGACTTCGAGGATGCAGAAAGATAAATCGAGGAGGTTGAGCAGATCTTCTTTGAGATGGATTGCGGCAAGGATCGCAAGTTGACCTATGCTAAACGGAAACTAGTTGGTGAAGCCAAAGATAAAGTGAGGGATGACAAAAATTCTTAAATGATGGAAATAGAATAGTTTCATTGATGGTGTAAGGCAACGTCTAAGGAAGTTATTCTGAAAGGAATAACCAAAGTTCTAAAGAGGTTATTTTAATGTTGAATAACCAAAGCCCTAAGGAGATTATCCCCACGTTACTCTTAAGGCATTATAAATTGAGATAGAAGTGAGATCAACACAATAAGTGAAGCATGACATTTATTATCAAATAGTGAATTAAAGGAGACCTCAATGGATTCCTAATCATAAGGTTAGGAAAGAGTATGGATTCAAATTGGAAAGTTGATCTCTAGCTTAGTTGAGAACGCTACTTATGAGAATTTTTCCCGTAGAGATGCATAATGATATGCCTTAATGATCATGATATAGAGATAGTCCAAAGGTCATGTTGTACATATGACTTATAAGGAATTATTTAGGATTCTTTGAATGAGAAAGATTGTCGTCATGCAATAAATGATAAATAGTTGTTGGATTGATAAATAGTTATTGAATCGTCATCCCGATTAAGGATTACGACGTGGTGTTGGCCATGGACTGGTTGTCCTACTACCTACATTGTCGAGCAAAAAGTGATCGGAGCACCGGGAGAACCTCAGACCATCATCAGAGGCACGCCGCTAGAGCAGGGCAAGGTCTTAGTATCAACTATCAAAGCTCAGAAGCTATTGAAGAAATGATGTCGAGGATTCTTGGTAAGTGATTAAGATGGATCGGGTTGAGATAGACCGAGATAGTATTGAAGTGGTGAAGAAATTTCCGGACGTTTTTGCAGATGATGTCTCAGGATTACCATCGCGATGGAATGATCGACTTCTGCATCGACTTGGTGATGGGTACTACACCCATCTCGAAGGCACCATATAGAGTGGTTCTAGTAGAGATGTTGGAATTGAAGACCCAAATCCAAGAACTGTTGGATAAGGGGTTCATTCGATCGAGCGTCTCCCCACGGGGAGCTCCGGTACTATTCGTGAAGAAAAAGGACGGATCTATGCGATTGTGCATAAACTATCAGATGGTGAACAAGGTCACGATAAATAATAAGTATCCGCTACCAAGAATTGATGACCTATTCGACCAATTGTCTTCGGCAAAGGTGTTTTCGAAAATTGATTTAAGAAGTGGCTACCATAAGCTTCGGATAGCTGACAACCATGTGCCGAAGACAGCCTTCAGGACAAGATATGACCACTACGAGTTTCTAGTGATGCCATTTGGATTGGCCAATATTTCGGCAGCATTTATGGATTTGATGAACCGAGTGTTCAGGCTATATTTGAACAAGTTCGTGATTGTTTTGGTCGATGACATCCTGATTTATTCGTCGAGCCCAGAGGAACACGAAGAGCATCTACGGATTGTGCTACAAACCCTGCGAGAGCACAAGTTGTATGCCAAAGTTTCAAAGTATGAATTTTGGCTGGAAGAGATAATATTCCTCGGACATATCATCAATAAGGATGGAATATCAGTGGATCCTGCCAGAGTGAAAGCACTTGCCAACTGGGAGCAACCAAAGAATGTATCGGAAATTAAGAGCTTCCTTGGGCTGGCAGGATATTGCCGAAGATTTATATAAGATTTCTTCAAAATTGTGTCGCCACTGACAAATCTCACAAAGAAATGCGTCAAATATGAATGGTCACGAAAGTGTGAAGATAGATTTCAAAAGTTAAAGGAAAGTTTGACGACGACGCCTATTCTTACCATACCTTCAGGCCAAGGGGGTATGTGATCTACAACGACGCATGTGGCACCGACTTGGGGCGCGTCTTGATGTAACATGGAAAGGTCATTACATACGCTTCAAGGTAATTTAAGAAACACGAGAAAAACTACCCGACGCATGATCTCGAATTAGCAGCCGTGATCTTCGCCCTCAAGATTTGGAAGCACTACCTCTACGGTGAAAATTTTGATATTTTCATAGATCACAAAAGTCTGAAGTATATTTTTTTCCCAACGTGATCTGAACATGAATCAGAGGAGATTGGAAAAGCACAACGAAACGATGATGATGTACGAATTATGGCACACCTCGGCATGCAACCTGAATTACTATTGAAGATTGGAAAGGTACAACCACACGATGATGAGTACAACCACCTACTCAAGTTGTGCGAAAAGATTCATGTTGACTTTTTAGTCACAGAGGGAGTGATCAGATACAGGGGATGTTTGTAGGTCTCTGACCATGAAGGATTAAGAAGGCTAAGTGCTTGATGGATGTCATAAATCGAAATTCGTCATTCATTCTGGAAGCATGAAGATGTATAAGAATTTGCAACGGCCCTTTTGGTGGAACAATATGAAGAAGGATATAGCTAAGTACGTTGCAAAGTGTATATAGTATACCAACAAGTGAAGGTTGAGCATCAAGGGCCATATGGAGTGTTGTAGGAACTTGGAATCCCTTAATGAAAATAGAAAAAGATAATGATGAATTTTGTTACAGGGCTTCCAAGAACCCAGCAGAGCCAAGATGCGATATGGTTAGTGGTGGACCGATTCAACAAAACGGCCCACTTCATCCCCATCAAATGAAAGCAGTCAGTCGAAAGCCTGATGGACATTTATATTAAGGATGTTATCCGACTACATGGAGTGCCACTCTCCATTATGTCAGATAGAGATCCATGAAGCATCCGGAGTGCATTTGGAACGAAGTTAAATTTCAACACCGTGTTCCATCCTCAGATGGACAGACGGTCATGAGCGCACCATTCAAACATTGGAGGATATTCTCCGAGCGTGTGCGAAGTGGTAGTTGGGACACTCATCTCCCACTAATTGAATTTGCATATAACAATAGCTATCACTCTAGCATTGGCATGGCACCCTTCGCAGTCATGTATGGAAGACATGTCGCTCCCCCATCTATTGGAGTGAAGTGGGAGGACGACAATTCTTGTTAGAGGAAGTATTAAAGCAAACTATAAAGGATACAGAAAAGGTTTGTGTCATTAGAGAAAAATTGAAAGCAGCATTCACAAGGCAAAAGACTTATGCTGACAAGAAACGAAGAGAGCATATCTTTAAAGTTCGTCTCATTAGAGAAGATCGAGTGATGCTGAAAGTTTCTCCAATGAAAGGAGTAATGAGATTCAGCAAGAAGGGCAAGTTGAGCCCTATATATGTAAGTCCATTTGAGATACTTGCATTGATTGGACATGCAGCCTGCAGGTTGGCGCTACTGTTATCATATGTACACGTGCACAACGTCTTCCATGCATCAATGTTGCGCAAGTATCTGCATGATGATGCTAATATATATGGAAGAACCGAACTTGAATGTGGACCTGATATACGCTGAACAACCTATAGAGATATTGGAGTACCAAACCAGGCATCTGAAGATGGAAATTATTTAATTATGAAATTGATGGAAATTATGGGATAAGTTGGAAAGATAATATGGAATTTGAATAGAGATAGAATAGTTATGGAGATAAATATAGATTAATAAGTAAATTTGGATTTAATTAAATATGAACAATTATGAGATGATTAATCAATGATGGATGGCCAAGATTGATCCTAAAAGAGTCCAAAGTCCAATATAATTAAAAATCCTAGCCTGTGCTATAAATAAATATCAAAGGGATGGCTGGAAACTCCCTTTTGGCCAAAATAGAATTCTGCCCACGAGCCTCTCTTTTCATCACATTTGCATGTGAACTGAGGCATTCCAAAGAGCATGCAGTGGTTGGTTTCGAAGTCGACATATCGGAGAAGAACTTTTAAGTGGTGGCTGAGTTTCGGAATGTGGACAGAGAGAGATCGTCGGCCAAAGTCAGCGTCTGAACAACTCGCGCGAGCAGAGGGAATCCATTTGGTTTTTTAGCCAATTTTAGGTACATAGGGGGAATTGATGCATGCAAAATATAACATATTTTAGATTATTATTTTAGTTAATTTTTCTGTAATTTGTTTATGGCATGCATCATTTTTAGTCACTTTTAATCGTAATTCCGGATTTATTAATTTTAATTATTAATTCTCTAAATATTTTAATTGTGGATGGATTAATTAAATTTGAATAATTATTTTGCAGGAAAATTCAAACACGGCCGAAATTCAAAGAATTTATTACGGTCGAGATTTGGCTTTACCCCCAAGTCATTTTAGCCGAGATTTGGCTTTACACCCAAGCCGTTTTGGGCGAGATTCGAAAGGAGTAAAGATAAAAGAGTTCCTTACGGCCGAGATTTCCAGGGGTAATGATAAGGAATCTTCTTTGTTACGGCTGAGATTTGAAAGGGGGTAAAGATAAAAGGAATTTTATCTTTTGGGCGTAATGGCATGAAGATGAAGACGCTTTGGCCGAGATTCAAAGGGTGTAACAATTAAATGATTTTATCTTTTGGGCGTAACAAGATTAAATTCTTTATTACGGCCGAGATCTATAGGGAGTAAAGATAAAGAAAGACGTTTTGGCCGAGATTCAAAGGGGGTAAAGATAAAAGAATTTATCTTTTGAAAGAATTATCATTTTTGGCCGAGATTTATCCGTGAATTTAAATTCGGCCGTACATCACGATCAACAGGAAGACCCGTCCGCACCTATAAATACGTGAAGAATCCGTCGTCCAAAAGGTGTGCTCGGAAGTTCAGGTTTTCTTCCACGGCGAGTCGTGAGCTCTGCAGGCTACGACCAAGAGGAGAGAGGTGTGACGGCTGGAAGTTGATCGCGACCCTGATCAAGTCCGAGAGGCTGCCCGACTGTCTGCCCGTGATCCGAAGCTTCGAGTTTTATCTATTTGGGTGTAATTCTTCCAATTATTATTATTTTGTTATTATCTCTCTAGAATTTCTAGGATGAACTCCATATTTTTATTTATTTCATGTTAGGAGATTATTATTGAAGGGAAACTATTTGGACCATATATTATTTGTTTTAATCTTTTCTGATCAATTAGTTAATTGTGCTTAATGCTTTTGATTTAATTACTTGGATTTATGAGACCTAACTTCAATATCATTGTCTTATCTTATCTTATTTTCTTCATTTTATTTCATAAAACCTCTTTCCAAAAATCCATATTTTTCCTCTCTTATTAATTTATAAATTCAGATATTGAATTAATAATATTCCTCGTGGGTTCGACACTCTTACTCCTATTTACTATATTACTTGAGTGACTAGTGCACTTGCTAGCAAATTTTATTGTTACAAATTTAACGCATCAAGTTTTTGGCACAGTTGCCGGGGAATATTTTATTAATTAATTTTTTATTTTTATGAATTATTAGGAGATGTAAATAAATTATAAATAATTCTTTGTAAATATGTAATATTTGTTTTAATTATTTTTTTGTGAATAAACTAACATTTTTCTTTTGCAGATAAAGGTCACGACAATTTCTTCGACTTTCGGTTTAAAATTCTGTCGTCGTCTTATGGTTTACGACCGAGATTTATTTTGTCGGCTTTACTGGTTTTACGGCTGACAATATCGATTGAGTTCTAATCTTCTGTTTTACGGCCGTAATATTTTTATCCGAACGTTGTTTTACGCCATGAGTAATGGTATTGATTTGACCATGTTTCGCCCGGTTTATCTATGGTTTAAATTTTTTACGCCCTATTCGAATCAGTTTCGACTTTCATTCTCGGTCGTAATGTTATAATAGTTTGAAATTTTGATTTGACTTTGTTTTGGCCAAAGTAATTTAGTCTGTCTCGGCCGTAATGGATAATTCGACATGGATTTTACTCCTCGGCCGTAACGATTCTTCAGTTGACGTAAGAATAAGTTTAATTCTATTTTTATTTCGGCCGAAACCCAGTTTTGTTTTACGGCCAAAGGTTGTCGACTTCAACTCGGCCGTAATATATTTCTGAACGAATAAGTTTGATTTAATCTCATTTCGGCCGATTTATATGTGTTGATGTTTTACCTCACGTTCGACTTAATTTTCATCGATTTACGACCGATATGAATCTTACTCTTCTTCGGCCGTAAAGGATTAAATCGTCGACGTTGCGTTCGATTTTTATTTCGGTCGAACACCCTGTTTAGTTTTCTGTCTTACGGCCGAAATTCCACACTAACTAGTTTGTTACGGCCGTAATTTAATTGGTTTACGCCTTCACGTTGAATCCTTTTGACACTGTTTCAATATTTTTACGGTCGAACGAGCCTCATATTACTAATCTAATTTCGGCCATAAATTTATTTCTGTATTTCGGCCGATTAATCTTATTTCCTCTCTGAAAATAATTTTTACTAATGTCTGATTATTAACTTTGCGACCGCAAATTAGTTCTGATTCGTATTGTGCCTTTTTTGTTATAGCATCGTTAATTCTTCCAAGTTTTTACGGTCGAACGAGCACATGATTTTTATGATCATCTATTCGATTTACTTTCGGTCGAGATGTTATTTTTGGCATTTTAATTGGTTTGAAGAGCGTTTGGCGGTCGTAATTCGATTTCGGATAATTATTCTCTGACCTAATGAATTTTTTTAATGGCCGAAAGATTTTTATCTTTATCAATTTAAAATCTTATTTCTTCGTGACCTATTATTTGTATTTCTTTTTTCTTGTATATATTTGTATTTTATTCTTTTATCTCTCTTACTGAAAATTAGTTGTTGCAGGACTAGTGAAAATATAATCACAACTAAGTTAATCCTTTGGATAAATTTATATGTCACACATTCTGATCAGATGTTAATTTTTTATTTTATTTAATTTTTTTCTGACACTTGGTTGTTGCGGTGACGAATTGAATATTTAATCACAACCAAAGATTTTACTAATTTACATTTTTTAATTAAGTTAATTTTTTTTTATTATTTTTATTTAATTAGTTAGTTGATTGGCATTTTAATTAATAGTTTAAGGAGTCATCTAATCGATATTTCTTTTTGTGCACGGAGAGGAACTCGACTAATCATTTCTTCGGATACGTGGACCGAGCGATGCATGAACCTCGGACATGACAAGGCAAGACGTATAGTAGGCCGTAAAAAATCAGAAAATTTTCGCCGAGCAGATTCTGACATCCAACACTGAAATAACTTATCGGCAGCAAAAGCTCCATGCACGAGCTCCGAGCAGATTGAACGACATGCATGAGTCACATCGAAGATTTGCACGAATACGCCCTGCCACCACAGCCCAGTTCCCGTTACGGTCGAGCTTCCACCGGAGCTGACTCCTTACGCCGAACACCAGCGCCACCACCCGTCTTTCTTATGGCCGATCACTGCGTGCCTTGAAAATCGGCCAAGCTCTTACGACATGACCCTTCACTGCGCGCATCATGAGGGAAAGGTAAGTTTATGCTCGTAATTGTATCTATAAATTCTTACACCTCGTGTTTGTGCAGACCAAGAACCGGCTCCATTTCGCCCTTCCTCCTTACGGCTGAAGTGGCTCTTACGGCCGAAGTTTCGAGTCTCACCGCCGATCCTTACGCCCCCTGTTTATTACGGCTGAACCTCTATTCCATTTTGTTCCTTACGGCCGAAGTCTCCACGACTAAAAGCCCTTACGGCCGAAGTTCCAAAGCTCTTACTCTTACGGCCAAGCTTCATCAACTATGGCCAAAGTTCTTCATCAACTACGGCCAAGGTTCTTCATCAACTAGCTCTTACGGCCGAAGTCTCACCGCGCAACGCCTCTCTCTTACGGCCAATCTCCGGCCGAGCTTTTCTCTTTACGGTCGAGACGTCAGCTGCCATCACCACGGTCGTCACCTTACGGGCACAATCTACACAATCATTGACTCCGGCCGAGGTTCTTCATCGACTTCCTGTTCATTACGGCCGAGATTGCACGGCTGAGATCTTCATCAACAAAATTTTGCAGCCAAACTTTTACGGCCGAAACTCTCCATTATCGGCCGAGATCCATCAATTATCGGCCGAGTCTCTTCAGCTTTTGCGGCCGACACCTTCATCGATATATATATTGAGGCCGAGCATCTCTCCACCGAAAATAAATCCGGTTGTATCCTTTCCCTTTTCTTTATTTTCATTTCTTTAGCTTTTCTATATTATCTTTTCACTTTTCCTTGCTGGCTTAACACTGAGGACAGTGTCTGGTTCAAGCTTGGGGGAGTTTGCATTTCATGCATTGCATGTTTCTTTCTTTTTATTTGCTTATGTTTGCATCTATTTGTAAAAAAATCCAAAAAAATTGAAAATTTTGAAAATTTTCTAAAAAAAATACCATTGCATGCATTTATTTTTGCTACCATCTTACAAACTCTTGTCTTACTGTTTTAATTATCTTTTAGTAAGAAGTTCAAAGACATGTCGTTAATTGATGAAATTTGAATATTTTTCTTTCTTATCACTTGCTATTTTAGTATCAGACTTATGGACTGTGTGCCCATGCTAAATAGAATTATGAATGACTAGACGACAAAATCATATTCATGCCTTTTTTTATTAATTTCTTTTAAGTCTTGATTAATAGTAGCCTTCTTATTGACCATATCAAGTACTTTTTGAGCTTATAAAAATTGAAAGTGAATAAAAAGAAGGGTTAGTTAAACCCCAACAAAAAAAAAATGATGAATAAAGTTATGTGTAGGTACAAAAGTGTTATCCGGAACCAATATGTGTTCGGGTAATTAGATCTGTAGGGGTTCATGCCTGGCAACCTAAGGGCAACTGCTTTGGGATCCGTCGATCGAAAACCTGCTACATGGACCATCTTGTGGAATATGGAGAAGCACAGGAGTACTGAATCATGGCTAAGTTCGAACTCTTCATTCAGAACCTTGGTTGTTCGGGCAAGTAAACTCGATGGGTGCTTTATCACCTGGTGCTCTAAGGTCATCTGGTCTGGGAGTCATCAGTCTAAAGCCCGTTACATGGACTTCCTTGTGCAATCCTGCTTGAAGATTAGAACTTTTAAAATGATTGAAAATAAAAATGAAAAGAAAAAGAAAAAGTTTTAAGCTCAATTAGTACTTATGTGTTCAATATTAATGCTATTATTTGATAGACAATTTATTTTTCTGCAAGGCTAAATTTGAGATTGTTTAAATTTGTGTAGCATTCAGAACCTCTATGAAGCTAAGTGCATGGAAAATGATGAGAAACTGAGTAGTAGGTGTGCAGAAAAATTTTATGAGAAAATTAGTCAGTTGACAATGTGACGGCTATGATGGAACTTTCTTGAGCCTTGTTTTGAATTTTTGCTTGAGGACAAGCAAGACTTTAAGCTTGGGGGAGTTTGATGCATGCAAAATATAACATATTTTATATTATTATTTTAGTTAATTTTTTTGTAATTTGTTCATGGCATGCATCATTTTTAGTCACTTTTAATCGTAATTCCGGATTTATTAATTTTAATTATTAATTATCTGAATATTTTAATTGTGGATGGATTAATTAAATTTAAATAATTATTTTGCAGAAAAATTCAAACACGGCCGAAATTCAAAGAACTTATTACGGCCGAGATTTGGCTTTACCCTCAAGTCATTTTGGCCGAGATTTGGCTTTACACCCAAGCCATTTTGGGCGAGATTCGAAAGGAGTAAAGATAAAAGAGTTCCTTACGGCCGAGATTTTTAGGGGGGAATGATAAGGAATCTTCTTTGTTACGGCTGAGATTTGAAAGGGGGTAAAGATAAAAGGAATTTTATCTTTTGGGCGTAATGGCATGAAGATGAAGACGTTTTGGCCGAGATTCAAAGGGTGTAACAATTAAATGATTTTATTTTTTGGGCGTAACAAGATTAAATTCTTTATTACGGTCGAGATCTATAGGGAGTAAAGATAAAGAAAGACGTTTTGGCCGAGATTCAAAGGGGGTAAAGATAAAAGAATTTATCTTTTGAAAGAATTATCATTTTTGGCCGAGATTTATCCGTGAATTTAAATTCGGTCGTACATCACGATCAACAGGAAGACCCGTCCGCACCTATAAATACGTGAAGAATCCGTCGTCCCAAAGGTGTGCTCGGAAGTTCAGGTTTTCTTCCACGGCGAGTCGTGAGCTCTGCAGGTTACGACCAAGAGGAGAGAGGTGCGACGGCTGGAAGTTGATCGCGATCCTGATCAAGTCCGAGAGGCTGTCCGACTGTCTGCCCGTGATCCGAAGCTTCGACTTTTATCTATTTGGGTGTAATTCTTCCAATTATTATTATTTTGTTATTATCTCTCTAGAATTTCTAGGATGAACTCCATATTTTTATTTATTTCATGTTAGGAGATTATTATTGAAGGGAAACTATTTTGACCCTATATTATTTGTTTTAATCTTTTCTGATCAATTAGTTAATTGTGCTTAATGCTTTTGATTTAATTACTTGAATTTCTGAGTTGAGTAATTACCCGTTTGTGGACTATTTAATTTCAGAATTCATTAATTAAATTAATTGATTTTATGTGAAATTAATAATTGACATAAATTTGATAACTAGTGTGTGGAGAATCAAGTTTATGTAGTCTATTAATTTATACCAGTTTGTGAAGTGATTAATAGTCTAGGATTTTCATATTAATGCATCTTAATTTTAATCTTATCTGACGAATACCAGTTTGTGGGACTTTAGGTTTGATTAAATTTAAGATAGTTTGATTTACCGGATTAAATAGCAGAATTACCAGTTTGTGGACTCTGTGATGTTAATATTGTAAATTAATAACTTGGGAAAATTTCTAATCCATCTTTAAAGATTAAATTTATCTTTTACGGTTCAAATATTTATCCTGATCTATTTTCATCCTAAGACCTAACTTCAATACCATTATCTTATCTTATCTTATTTTCTTTATTTTATTTCATAAAATCTCTTTCCAAAAATCCATGTTTTTCCTCTCTTATTAATTTATAAATCCAGTTATTGAATTAATAATATTCCTCGTGGGTTCGATACTCTTACTCCTATTTACTATATTACTTGAGCGACTAGTGCACTTGCTAGCAAATTTTATTGTTACAAATTTAACGCATCAGGAATCCCTATGTCGTAGGTTTTCCACGACATGGAACCATATCCTCTTCTCTTTTGTATCGTGAATCCATTGATATCATAGTCATAGTTTAAACATCGTTAAAAAAATGACATAATTATGGTGATCGAAAAGTCGCGACGGAATGCGTTTCTCCATCGACGGCAGAACTCGGCTTGGGTTCTACTGTACTCGGCTCGAATTTTGTTGAATCCGGACCGAGTTGGATTCGGAAACGGATTGTGTTGTCTAACTCGGCTCGGGCTCCTGTTGGCCCGACCTGGGTTGTGCCTCGGCGCGGCACGAGTTCGGCACTATCGTGATTGAGGGTGAACCGGTCGACCTGTCCTAGGTTCACCATACACCCCGCCCCGGTTTGTTCTGGCCGAGGTGAGATTGAGCGTTTCCGAACACGGCCCGGGTTCCACCCGACGCGGACTGAGTTCTGGGGATAAAAAATGTAATTTTAGGTAATTTGTTATATATAATTCAATAGTTATTATGGTTAATGTTCATGATCATTTATGATCATAATTGTTAACAGATCTGACATCATCATGCTCTTCATATCTGACTTGAGATTATTGATCTTATTGTTCTACTTGATTATGTGATTAACCATAATATTGATTCAGTAGTTTTTCTCTCATTGGATCTTTAACCTAAATTAAATTGTTAAAGATAAATCTTTATGATAGACAAGATAAAAGATGAAAACTAATGAGTCTCTATGTTCTCCGATTGTCTCTAAGCTCTTTAGGTCATATTGATATTATTATGGATATTGTACAGGGCATACAGTGTATCTAGAGATTTGAGACGTCATCCTTTAGGGAAGCTATGGTTGTTATGTGATGGTCATGGTCCTCCATCATCACGAAGCTATTATTAGCGATATTATTAGAGGGTGGCTTGCTATGGTTTCATCCCCCACTGACTTACATGAAAGAGACATGGAGTTTTCCTTAATTGACCGAGCGCTCCCTATTGAATTGAATAACTCTAAAGATTGAATTAAATAGAATGGAAATCGAATTGAATTAAATCGAATCAAATTGAATGGACATAAAAATGAATCGAATTGAATCATGGTCATTCGGATTTTGGCGTTGATCGGCTTTGCCTTCGTCCATTGAATCGAATAGAAATTGTTATTGGCCGATGATCATTGATATCGATAATTAAATTGAAATGGTTAAATTATACAGTGCCATAATGATCAGACATAATTGATAATTGATTATTGTTAAATGATATTGATCGGTCTATTAACCCCCTTTCCTGATCATCTTTATTGATTTATGGCTATATTGTTTTATTGATTATTGAGCTCTCCTCATATTATCTTTTCCAGTACTATATTGTTTATTGCTCCATATTGTCATTGATTTATCTAGCACTGTTGATTATTAATTATCGTTATAGTTAGACTCTACGTACTGAGTATTTTTATACTCATAAATTTTTCCCTGCATTTTGATTCATGTAGGTGAGATGATAGAAGATGGTAATGCAAATGGTGATGCAGGTGGTCAGGCTAAGTGACAGAGATGTTACACATGGTGTAGGATTATGTCCTACTAGATTATTGATTAGTTTTTATTTTTTCGCATATTTAGCACGATGAAGTCATTGACATTTTCAGCTCCGATATTATGGATTTTTAGATATTGTTATTATTAATTTCGCATTTTATAATTTATAATTCTATAAAAATTAGTTTATATAGAATAGTGTAGCGACTTCGGGACGATTCTGAGCACGTGAAAATCACGTTTCGAGCATTACAATATCAATTTTTCCTCCAAATCGCCTAGCCTTTTAAGAATAGATGAAAGAATATCCACTCCTGTATGGAGACGGCGCGAAGGAGGTCAAAATTCCTCCTTGGGTGTAGGATCAATGGCAAATTCGTTGTGGTAAGTATCAAAGATGGGAATATTGTTTGGGAGCTTCCTGATCACATGACTAGATGCTGAACGGAATATTGCGTATACCGTCATGATAACTGCTGCAAATCCATGCAACATCTGAGCTTGAATTCCCTCGGGATGCCTACTTAAGACCCCTATAAAAAATGCACACGCCATTAACAATGTTTGATTGTTATATAGAAGATTGTTAAGTTCGAGTTTCTACCTAAGTTTGTTTTAGCGGGTGGACTTGTATCGTAAATTTGATACATAAATACGTAGAGTTCATATACAATAGTAATTTAACCATTTTTATTTTTAAAACCACTTTAAAATATATCAATAAATACATAAAAATTAAAATAACATGAATGATTAGGGAATAAAATGTCACAATTATAAACTTGCAAGAACATCAAATGCAATATATTTTAAATTTGTCAAGATAAAAATATATATATATTCAATTGAAGTCTCATAAGTTAATATAATGCCATTAATAAATTTATATACAAATAGTTAAATGTATAAAAATAGTATAGTTTAATTTTTTTTATCTAAAATAGTATTATTTTATTGCCATTATTATACTTTTCTATATATTTTAATTTATCATACTATTTGATACAAATAAATAAATATATAAACATTAATATAGCCTAATTTTTTTGCCTAAAATAGTATTATTTTATTGTCGTTATTATTCTTTTTCTGTATATTTTAATTTATTATATTGTTTTAAATAAATTTAGTATGATTATAAATAGTAATGAAAAAAACATTTATGTATAGTTTACATGATAAACAAACAAATGAATAAAAAACTTATTAAGATGGGAACATTATTTGGGAGCTTCCTGGTCACACGACTAGATGCTAAACGGAATATTGCGTATACTATCATGATAACTGTTGTAATCCATGCAACAATCTGACCTCGAATTCTCTCTACTTAAGTCAAAGAGTTGAAAGACCCCGTAACAAATGCATATGCCATTAACAATGTTTGATTGTTATATGCAAGATTGTCATGTTCGAGTTTCTACTTAAGTTCGTTTTAGGGGGTGGACTCGTATGTAAATTCGGTACGTAAATACTTAGAGTTCATATACAATAGTAATTTAACCATTTTATTTTTTAAACCACTTTAAAATATATAAATATATACATAAAAATTAAAATAACATGAATGATTAGAGAATAAAATTTCACAATTATAAACTTGCAAGAACATCAAATGTAATCTATTTTAAAGTTGTCAAGATCCAAAAATATATACAAATTCAATTGAAGCCTCATTAGTTAACATAATGAAATTAATAAACAAATAGACAAATGCATAAAAATAGTATAGTTTAAATTTTTTATCTGAAATAGTATTATTTTATTGACATTATTATACTTTTCTATATATTTTAATTTTATACTATTGATACAAATATATAAATATACAAACATTAATATAGTCTATTTTTTTGTCTAAAATAGTATTATTCTATTGTCGTTATTATCTTTTTCTATATATTTTAATTTATTATACTGTTTTAAAAAAATTAAGTATGACTATAAATATTAATGAAAAAAACATTTATGTATAGTTTACATGGTAAACGAACAAATGAATAAAAACCTTGTTATGTACAAGGCTGTCAAGTTCGAGTTTCTACCTAGGTTCGTTTTAGGGGGAGGACTCGTATCGTAAATTCGGTACGTAAATACGTAGAGTTAAGATACAATAGTAATTTAACCATTTTTAGTTTTAAAACCACTTTAAAATATATAAATAAATACATAAAAATCAAAATAACATGAATGGTTAGAGAATAAAATTTCACAATTATAAACTTGCAAGAATATCAAGTGAAATCTATTTTAAAGTTGTCAAGATATATATATATATATATATATATATATATAAAAATTCAATTGAAACCTCATTAGTTAATATAATGAAATTAATAAATTTAGATACAAATAGATAAATGTATAAAATAGTATAGTTTAAAACTTTTATCTGAAATAGTGTTATTTTATTGGCATTATTATACTTTTCTATATATTTTAATTTATTATACTATTGATACTAAAAAATAAATATACAAACATTAATATAGTCTAATATTTTTGTCTAAAATAGTGTTATTTTATTGCCATTATTATCTTTTTTCTATATATTTCAATTTATTATACTATTTTAAATGAATTAAGTATGATTATAAATAATAATGAAAAAAAACATTTATGTATAGTTTACATGTTTAACAAACAAATGAATAAAAAAACTTATTATATACAAGATTGTCAAGTTCGAGTTTCTACCTAAGTTTGTTTTAAGGGGTGAACTCGTATCGTAAATTCGGTACGTTAATACTAATATTTCAGGTATCCTAATATATGTCTTGAATTCAGGTCAAATTGTGTTTAATCTTTTATTATTGAGTCATACAAAAATTGTGTATCTATTAAATAATAATAATAATATGAATAAATTAATAAGAAAACCTCATCATATACTTAGTGGTGTTTATGGATCGGTTTTGACTCGACTCGACCCATTCGATTTTGATCGTATATGTTCAACTCGTCGAGTGGTCGGGTGATCCAAATAACATTATTTTCTTTTTAAATTTTTTCTTTTTATATTACTTAATATAAAAATAATATATAATATTTATTTAAAAATTATAAAATAATTTGTTAAACATTTAAATATTATTTTACACATTCAAAATATATTATTTTAATATTTTTATACAAAAATATAAAATAAAATTTAAGATATATCTGCGGTGAGATTATGGGAAGCTTCCGAAGAAAAAAAATTCCAAACAATATATATTCTCTTGAGATGATTTTGCAAGATGAAAACGTAATTTTGTGATTATTTCCATTTGTAATCTTTATCTTATTATGTTTTTAGTTTTCCTTAAGCTACGTAGAAACTCCTCCATATAAAATGTGATGTATATATATTGCCTCTATATCTATAGTATTATTTGAAATCTAATTTTATTATTTTATGTAATGAAAATTTTCAATGATATAATAATATGGTCAAACTATGAGCAAAGTCAACTACGTAGTAAATGCACAATGAGGCATTATTTAAAATAAAAAAATTATTAACAGTATTATAAATGATATTTCATCATTTTTATGAATATATATAGACAATTAATGTGATTAACCATGCGCTTTGCATAATCTTTCTTTGTCAATAAAATATTTTAGGGAAATTCAACCGAATCGTCCCTCAAATATTTATGAGTAAAGCACAATATAATTCAAATCATTGCAATGACTCCTCGACTGAGCGAATCTAAGTCCACACCTCTTTAAATATTTTTCAGTCATTACTTCACATTTTCTCGGTGTTGCTGAATCCTTCTTTCGTTCTTCTTTTTTTCTTTATTATGCGATACTCTCTTCATCTTTTATCTTTCTCACATAACATTAGCATCTTAATTTTCATTCAATGTTTTAAGACACATCTTAAGAAACAAAAACATCATAATAGTAGTGAGATACTTTATTTCTAATATGCTTTATGAATACATACACTTTTTTGATGAGTGACTTATTTCTTGAGAAGCATATACATAAATACAAAACTTTATTTCATGGGATTTGGTGCCCTTGAAGCACGTATATAAGGTATAGGATTTTACTTATCATCTTTACTTTATCTGTAATCACCCAAAATTTTGGGCCAAGGGTATTTGACCCTTTTGACCAAAGCCCTAATGTAAATATTATATAAAGAACCCACAAACTTATTAATCCTCAAAAACCTAGCCGTCAACTCCTCTTCTCTCTTTATCTTCTCCATCAAGAAAAGCTTATGACTAGAATATTAGAGCCCTATTTTTCATAGTGGCTATGTTTTAAGATCAACAAAGAAAAGATCAAGTTTTTTAGGAAAAGGAAAAAAGCACCTAGAAGCTTCTAGACGATGAACAAGAATATAAGATGATTAGGAAAATGAGATTTTAGATCTAAAACCTAAAGATATGTAAAGGGGATCCAAACCCCTCTATCCCCTCTCAATGATGTTTTGTTTGGATTAAGAGTTTCAAGAATACTTTATTCTTAATAGGGATTTTGATTGAGGATTGCATGAATGAGAGTTCTATGATTATGTTGTATGATCTCTTTAAATTCGTGACTATTTGTAATAATTATTTGAATAGATTTTACTTATTCAAAAAATACAAATAATATGAAAGCCCTCGAAATCTAGATTCCATATAAATTAGTTTCATACCATTTAAAGATGCATAAAGCTATGGTCCAAACATCAGACTACAGTCATGCTATCTCGGGTAACAGCGAGATAAAATTGTAAACAAATTCATAAATTGAAAATACTAAATAAGGGTTTAGAATTTATGCACAAGTTAAAGATTCATGTTACCTTTATGTGAAAATTAGAATCATTTGAAAAGAACAAGTATAAATTAAATTATTAATATTTTAGTGTCTGCTGTCAGATTATTATATAAAGAATAGATCTTGATAGTTGTATGAAATTTTGGAATTAAATGCCAAAGAGATAAAATCCATAAATTTCAGTTGTGATTCCGAAGAAAGTATAGTTTGCAGGAAAATTAAAATGAATCAAAATGAACATCTACTTATTGAGTTATAATATTTTATTCATGATGTGTCAGAATGGTCAAATACGAAAGATTTGCATATTATTATTTATGTCAACAATTGTTATGTTGATATTATGCATTTTCTTTAAATGTTTATATACATTTCAAATACATTTATTTGTTGATGTATAATGCTTTCTGATGTTTCATACATTTTATATATGATGTTATTCATGAAACATTGATTGATGTATTGACGATCACCTAGACATACGTTTAGACATGCTTAGGGTTAAATAGGTTCTATTTGAACATTGAGGTTAATGATGTATTGAAGGTTTAGGCATTTAATATTTTCTGAAGTATTAGTTATGATATGATTAATAGAAAGTTTTAACTACTATGATTTCTCAAAATCGTCAAGTTTTTCGCAATTAAATGATGTATGACGAACGGGCTAATTGCGCAAATTTTTCCTAAATGCCCAAAACTTTTAGGGTGGATTTTGGGTCATTACATTATCATCGTCTTAATTTTCTTTTTTGTCATAAGATACTTTGCGCGTCAAACTTCACTTTCATTTATACTTTATCTTATAACATCGTTAATCTTAACTTAGTTGAAGAATCATATCAACATCATCACATTGATTAGCTAAGTCACATATCAAGAAAAACACACATCATAATAGTAAGAAACTTTATTCCTAGTCATCGTTAGAAATACACGCACTTTCTGACGAAAGACTTTGTTCCCCGGAAAGAACATATATATTTAAATATAGAACTTTACTTCACGAAAC
Organism: Pontederia crassipes; assembly: GCA_030549335.1. Classification (NCBI taxonomy): domain Eukaryota; kingdom Viridiplantae; phylum Streptophyta; class Magnoliopsida; order Commelinales; family Pontederiaceae; genus Pontederia; species Pontederia crassipes. The sequence continues at coordinate 3,318,151 of JAUKPH010000023.1, read as the reverse complement.
TTAGTTCTCTTGAAGTACATATAAATAAGTACCGCGATTGCTTCCCATCATTACTTTGATGAGTGATGAGGACTTATTCAACTTTAGAATACATTACACTTTTTCAATACACTAATCATTCTTCATATCTTTTTGTCTAATTATGATTAAGCATGCATAAACAATTTATCATTACATCAATTATGATTTCATTAGCAATGAGACATGTACATCACCATACACATCATATAACATGCGTAGTATTCATTTTGGACAATCTATCCATGAAACATAAATGTTTTAAACATTAGTAAGATATTTTACATCATTAAACATTCATTTATATAGAATACCTCATCAATCAATAACTGCAAGCAAGTTTGTCACATGCTCTCATTGTCGTTACACACACCCAAGCATAATAGGTCTTAAATGTAATGGGTCATAACCACCGATAATGGGTTATTACACCACCCTTTATAAAACCTCTTCACTACTAACTTTTAAATGTGTGTGAAACTCCTTGAAGTGGGTCATAACTTGGTGTGAAATGTGTAATGGGTCATGACTCACACCCTCTAATGGATTGTGACATTAGCTATAATGGGCCATTACATTTGTAATGGGTATGAAACCCGTAATGGTTTATAACAATATCATGGGTTTGAAACTTGGGGACAAAATAGTTTCACACACAACTAATCTCTATACGGTTGTGACATAAGTGGCATGGTCGTGAGAGGCATGCCATGATCGTGATACAATTTTCAAGAGTGTGATAGGAACAGTTTCCTGCTTCAGTCACGAGCGTGACGGAAACTACTTTTTTCTATGAATACCATTACCATACTGGTCATGCCCATTACGGAGGCCCAAGACCTAACACTACAAGAAAACTATGAATTTGCAACGACATTTGTTTATGGACTAAAATTCTTCATAATTTTTTACGACGTTAGTGACAGTGAGGAAAATCCTTCCAAAATATTAACGGTCAAAATGTCCGTCGCTAGTACCAATGGTAAATTTTGTCGATAATTTATCGATAGTGGTCGCCTTCGATATGGTGCGATCCGTTAGTAACAATATAATTTAAACACATGACTAGTATTTTAATATGACTGAGCCTTGGGAATTATTGACAGATTGGAAATCGATGGCGGCATCCATCAATAACTATATTTATAAGAAAAAATATATAATATAATTTAAACATATGACTAATATGTTAATATCAATATTTTCAACGGGTTTATCCTTCAAAATTATATTATAATATCCATCCGTTCATTGTCTCCGTATCTGAGATGCATCATTTCTTCATTTTGGCCACTATGTTTTTATCACACCAAAAGGTCTCCTCTGATCGTTACCCATTATATTTTGGAGCCTAGATAACTAGGATTTTACTTCATTTCGATGGCGACATTTTTACAGGAGAGGAGTACATTCGACCCCGCCCCGGGAACGTCATTGACTCAGCGACTTTTCACCAAAAATATCTTAGGTTGGATACTGATGATGGAGATTATCCCATTGATGGAGAGCCAACGCTTATGGATACTCACGGTGTACCGGAGGCTTGATCTAGTCATCAGCCCAGTTCGCCTCTGAGGCATGCACCTTTTGAGCAGCCACACTATGCCGCATCAACTTCACATGGAGCCTACGACTTTATTGTTCTTTCACAGCATGTGGATGATGTAGACCGTTGAGTGACTCATATCTTGTTGGCTCGCTATAGGCCTACTATGCATTATAATGATTCATTTCTCTCGTGGTTCATGACGACGATAGTCCCGATGAGATGTAGATGAGTTGCTTTCCTCTTTGATGATGCCAAAAAAAGGGAGAAGTTTGGATGCTACTATGTGCTCCTAGTAGTTGCTATGTTTGTTAGTTGCTAGTTGCTATGTGTTCACAATTCTATTTGTACTAGTGTCATCCAACTATAGTCGCATATGTTAGTGTTTGAACACATGATGGATGTGTTGATTATGGATGCAATGTAATAACTTTTGTTTCATGATGGTTGTACTTTAATATCTATGTTTATCTTGTACTTTAATATCTCATATTTATCTTGTGCCTATAGCTCTTGATGTCATATGTTTATATTGCTTCATATTATGACAACATAAAGGCCACTTATTCAGGGGAGAAAATGTGAAATGTGCATGAATGTAAGGAGAGCTTGTTCACTATTCATTCCCTATGCTTTCAATTTACTTTTTCTTCTCTATCGTCCAATTAGTTTGTCATCATAAAAAGTGGGAGATTATTGAATTATATATTTTGATGATAACAAATTAAATTCGACATAAAAGTTACTAATATATACTTAAGTGATGATAATGCATGTGTAAGATTGACATGACTATATTTGTAGAATAAGTCGTAAAGTTAAAAGATTAAATAGAAAAATTTTGTACTGACAATCGGTCGATCGGTCGATGGATATCGAGTAGGAATACACCGCGAAGACGACGGTCGATGGACCGATTGTGGCATGGGTCAATCGACCAACCGAAGAACAAATTCCACACATGACGCGAAGATGGTTGATGGTTCGATTGTGGCACTAGTCTACCAATCAACTCAAAAAATGAATTCAACAAATGTCACGACCATGATGGTCGAAGAACCGGTCAAAGGACTGATCCACCGATCAACTCAAAGAACGAATTCAACAAATGTTGCGACCATATCGGTCGAAGGACCGATCGACCAATCGGCCTATACAACACAGAAAATGCGCAACAATCATATTGACCGGTTTATAAATGTGGTCGACCAATCTTAGACTGAAGTAGTAACAACTAATTTTTAAGACAAAATTTATGCAAGACTTTTTGGAAGTAATCAACACATGAAGAAACTTATAAAAGGAGTACCAAAGTCTGAAAAATAATTATCCAAGCAAGAGAAAACACTCCGGAGCTCTACCTAAGTTCAAAACTCTTATTGAATCAAATGTTTGCAAATCATCCCTTTCTCTTCCATATTTTAAGAGTGAGCATTAGTTGTAAAAGAAGTGAGTCAGAGAGAATTCTTTAGTGAGTTTTACTGAAGTTGAGAGCTTCTTGCAAGAAGAGGTGTGCCTTCCCTCTTGAGTGGAGAAGAAGACGTGTGGTGTAAAGAGAATTGTTCTCTCTCTACAAGAAAAGAAAAAACTAGTGAAACTCCGGTGGTCTAAAAAATGAGAAGTCGGAGCGGAGGTAGGCCAACTAATTGGGCTAAACCTCGTCAACACATCGCGTTCTCTTTGTTTGCTCTTATCTCTTATTTGCTCTTTATCATTATTTGCTTGTGATCGATTTTATCAACTTTCTGGAATTAATTTCACGATAGGATTTTTATACACAAATTCAAGTGCTTTTGATCCTACAATTAGCATAAGTTTCCATGTGACGTTGTAAGATAAATCTTTGAATATGTACTTTTTTATGTAGGCATTATGAAGAGGATAACTTGAGTTCTATGATTAAGATTGCAATTTCCTAAAACACACTGCATCATATAATACTTGCATGTTATGTATATTATTTAATCTAATAGCTTATTTGTGTAAGTTTTTGCCATATTGCTTTATGTGTTTCATAGATATTTTGCATCTTATATGACAATTGGTTCTTAAACTAATATGCAAGAAATTTATCCTTGTCCTCTCCGATATTTTAGAATATATAGTGATCATTGACATAGTCTTTTTAACTCGATTATCTAGAATCATTTTCTCAAAAAATAAAAGATTTAGAATAAATAAATAATTTGAGGATGACTAAATAGTGTTCATACTTCGAAGCTTTATCTTGCCTTAGTGGTCTTCAAGTTCCTTTAGGCTAAAAAGTGAGACAAAGAAAAATATTCAATTTTGTGATAATGCTACAGTTCAGACTGTTTTGACATATGCTAGGCCTTGACGATAAGGTCAAGTAAATTTGATTATCTTGGTAAATTTATAGTCTCCGCAGATCCTCCATGACATTACTAATAGATAGAATAAATATAAATGTATACATAATATTTTATGAGTGAGAAAATCTTATTACATAATATTTTATGTATAGATAATTAGAATTACTAGAACTTGAACTTCAGTGCCCGTTCCCAAACATATTTATTCGAGACTTTGAATAGATTTTTGTAGTTATTAACGTATGAAAAAAAAACTTCATTATTTTTTATTATCACGGAGAGAGAAGTTCTATAACCAATCATAAAATTATGGATAACCTATTATATCCATAATTAGTTAATGACAGTATGTATAAATTATTATATTTTTAACCATTATTGTAACTAGATTTTCAATGTGTGATACTATATTTTTTAATTAAATTATATATTAGAAAGGATAGAAAAATATTAAATGAATAAAATAAGATATGATTTTATGTAGTATTTCTGTGATTCGAACTTATACAGAATAATCCACGTATTTAAAAAATGAATAATTTTCAAAATTAAAAAATAATCTCAATAAATTTAAAGTAATCAAAACTCATACCTATAGTTACAAAACCAAGATTCGTGTTCCTGGTGTTTTCTCTTCTTCCTCCCCCACAAAAACCTCCGCCCAAACCCTCTCCGACCGCCCAACTACTCCTCCATCGCCGCAGCCGGCCGTCGCTTCCGCCTTCGCCTCCACCTCCAGCCTCCTCCTTTCTATTGCCTGTCCTCTCCTCAGTGGCCTGGACTCAGGTGCCGTCTCTCGCCACCATTTCCCCTAGCCGTTGGCCGACCGCCGCATCTGAGTCCAGGCCATGGGAGGCAGGTTTCAAGGGGCCGACGAGACCTTCCAGCGTCAAAGCGCGACGGCCGCGGCGCGGCCCGACGGCATGTTTCGAGGGGCGGACGAGGGGACCGGCAGGTGAGGGCGACGTCAGGCCCCTTGAATCTCGCCACCATTTCTCCAGGCCGTCGGCCGACCGCCGCGGCACTTTGGCGCTCGAAGGTTCTGGACGACGCCCTCGAGCCCCTCGAAACCTGCCGCAGGTGGCCTGGACTCATCGGCCGACCCGTCGCGCTTAGGCGCTTGAAGGTTCTGGATGTCGCCCTCACCTTTCTTCATGTTGTTCCTGTTCTAACGTTATGCCTTTTTGCCCTTTTCCTAATTCGTTTTGTGTGTTCTTTTCTTTTCTTTTTTTTTTTGTTTTGAGAAGACTGTTCTTTTCCATTTTGTTGCGGTTGTTGGAGCTCATTGATGAAAACGGTTAGTTTAGCTTTGTGATTTTGTTCCTTTTCTAGATCTTCATTTCTTGTAGGGCTTAAAAATGATCCGAGTGTTTCTTTTTTCTAATGAACAGGATCGATGATTAAGAAAATTGAGTAATCATCTGCTATCAGTTCTGGTTCAGATTCCATGTTATGTCCCAAAGAACTACATACAACCTATTTCCATCATATGCTGCAATGACTTTTGGGTCAAATTCTCAATTAATTCACAGGAAAAACGTATAATTTTTCAAATTTTATGTTCTTTTTGACATGTCATTGGTTCCTGAGTAAGGGAGCATATAAAAAAACAGGCACGAAATCATTTATTTGATTCTGTTGATAGATCTCCTTTATGAAATATCATAAAGGTTCTTAACAGTCCCCTATGTTTTATATGAGCCTATCCTATGATTGTTCAGGGAAAATATTCTTTTGAAATATGCTCCCCATTTTTGTATGCTTGGTAAATGATACATGTATATTTTTCTTCTTTTTCCTGTTGTTAAAGAAATGATTCGGAAAGATATTCCACTAATAAACCCTCTAAAGATGATTGAGACGTTTAGTGATAAAGTTGCCTGATATTATCTCACAGTGGTTTTGTGTATGATGTTTTTTGCTTCCTATGTCATGTGTCTTTTAAATAACTTTACTTCCTTAATAAGTTTTTACGTAAATATGCTCAAATTATGCTAACACATGGACTGTACCTATTTTAAATATCCAAACCTGCCTGCTGGTTGTCAAACCATGAAGTTAAAACATGGACTGTACCTATTTTATGTCTCTACACATAATTTTCCACCAAACTGGGTATGAACATTAGATTTCAATGATGTCTATACCTCACCAATGCATAAAGGAAACTAAAAGAGTTTTAAATACAATGTTGACCTTGTCAATGTAAATATCAATTTCATTAATAAAAATATGATGCCTACAAATCTGGTAGGTCTCCTCTTTTTAAGCAAAAAAACAGAGTTTTCAATGTAGAGAAGCGTAGCTCAGGGAACTCCTAGTATTGTAATTAAGTTGGTCATCAACATTTTCCTTGCAAACTTGATCAAACACAACCTTCTCTCTTTTAAAGAGCATTACCAAACCAAATTGGTTGGCTCAGGTGGATAGCACGTCCAAGTCCAAGTCACGGGAGCTAGTACTCTTGGATTCGTTTCTTAGAGTCCCCAATTTGGTTAGGTTTTATCTATCCTGCTGTCTCTTGAACAATGGATTGGCTCTACATAACGGGTTGTTGACCTTGTCTGAAAAAAGCAGCATTGGAAGCTTGCTCTATTTATTTCTGTAAATTTTTAAAATCACCTATGTCAGGAAGTTCCTTCTGCCTCATTCATGAGCTTGTCTAACTTTCCTTGTCTATGTTGCAGTGCACTGGAAGTCTGGAATATACACTGGCAAAACAATTTTCAAATGCAAAAGAATTGCATGCATTGTGGTTTACTTATTTTAATGTTTAAGATCCATTGGTTTAATATATGTATTGGGTTACTATCATGCATTCTTTCTTTCGTCAGGAGTTAACTGACATAACCATTTCTTGCACAAGGTTGCTGCCTAAAACCATTTCTGGTAAAAAAAGAAAGAATTAGCTTTCTGCCATGTTGCTACATTGCTACCTGATTTACTAATGTTCAAGACAACTCAATTTAAATGTGCATTCTAAAGCTTGTATCTATCTGGCCACTAATGTGGGAGTCACAACTGCAAATGTTGTGTGTAGTTAAGTGAGTGGTCTTCACCATCTGATCTCTAATCAAGTTTTTATATAACAGGATCCATCAGTACCATTTTCATATTATCTTTTATGGCATCTAACTTCAGTGCTGAAATTTTACTTTATGGTTTATTTTATTTTTTTCATTGTTTGTTTACTACATGTGAATTTGCTATCTCACTATTTTTTAGTCACTCGTCAGCATCTTTTTTAATTCATTAGTTTGACAAGTTTATTATGGTTTTGTGCAGCTAAGCTATTTTCAATACATCTATAGGTTATAATGCTACCACATTTCCCTCGTAATGTTCAATCAACCAGATGTCACAAAAAAGGGGAGAGAATCATGCTATTACTCATCTTCATCCCCAGAAATGTTTCAGGTGCTCCGTTGTTCATCTTACTCTAAGGAGGTAAATTTATATCTATGTAGTGATTTATTTTGCTGGCATTTTCTGAATCTCGGATGCATGATTCTCATTTACAATGTGCAGTAGAAATATTTGTGCTCATCAAGGGAAATACCATATCATCCGCTGGAAACCTGAATTTCTTTTCCTATGGCAATTCAGTGCCAAGTATTCTGGTATCTTAATTTCAAATGTTATTCATCTAAATTCTTTGAGTAGCCCCTGTGTTTTATATGAGCCTAACCTATGATTGTCTAGCTAAAATATTCTTTTTAAATATGCTCCTCATTTTCGTATTCTTAAATGATACATGTATATTTTCTTATTTTTCCTATTGTTAAAGAAATTGTTCCGAAAGATATTCCACTAATAAACCCTCTAAAGATGATTGAGAGATTTAGTGATAAAGTTGCCCAATATTAACTCACTGTTGTTTTGTGTACGATGTTTTTGCTTCCTACGTCGTGTGGCTTTTGAACAACTTTACCTCCTTAATAAGTTTTTTTGTAAATATGCTCAAATTATACTAGATATCCAAACTGCCTGCTAGTTGTTAAACATGGTGTTAACACATGGAATGTACCTATTTTAAGTCTCTGCACATAATTTTCCACCAAATTGGAGGTATGAACATCAGACTTCAATGATGTCTATACCCCATCAACGCATAAAGGAAACTGAAAGTGTTTTTAATAAAAATGTAATGCCTACAAATCTGGTAGGTCTCCTCTTCTTAGTAAAAAATCGAGTTTTTAATTTAGAGAAATGTAGTTAAGTGAACTCCTTATATTGTAATTAAGTTGGTCATCAAATATTTTCCTTGCAAACTTGATAAAACGCAACCTTCACTCTTTTAAAGATCATTACCAAATCAAATTGGTTGTCTCAGGTGGATAGCACGTCCAAGTCCATGTCACGGGAGCTAGTACTCTCAGATTCGTTTCTTGGAGTCCCCAATTTGGTTTGGTTTTAACTATCCTGCTTTGTTTTCAACAATGTATTGGCTCTACATAATGGGTTGTTGACCTTGTATGGAAAAAATAGTATTAGAAACTTGCTCTATTTCTTTTTGTAAATTCTTAAAAATCACCTATGTCGTGAGGTTCCTTCTGCCTCATTCATTAGCTTGTCTAACTTTGGTTGTCTATGTTGCAGTGCACTGGAAGTCTAGAATATACACGGGCAAAACAATTTTCAAATGCAAAAGAACTTGATGCATTGTGGTTTATTTATTTTACTGTTTAGGATCCATTGGTTTAATATATGTATTGGGTTACTATCATGCGTTCTTTCTTTTGTCCGGAGTTAATTGACAAAACCATTTCTTTCACAAGGTTGCTGTCTAAAACCATTTCTGGTAAAACAAAAAGAGTTGGCTTTCTTCCATCTTGCTACATTGCCACCTGATTTACTAATGTTCAAGGCAAGCCAATTTAAATGTGCATGCTAAAGCTTGTCTCTATTTGACAACTAATGTGGGAATCAACTATTGTGGGGATGAGCGAGACGGGTAGGGGAATTCTGCTGAAGCGTCTGACTACATAAGGCTACAATTGGGTTCAGATTCAAGGCATTATCAATAAATCTCCACCTTGACTTGAATAATCTTCAGTGCACAAAACTTCTATGTCATGCCACGTCGCCGTCAGCTCCACTTTGGGGCTATTACCAAGTATTGATGTTAAGCAAGTCCAAATAATGTTGGAACTTGTAATGAGGAACGGACTTAGTGAACATATCAGCCGGATTGTCTTTTGTGCCGATCTTCTTCACCTTGATCCTCTTCTCAATGCGGATGCAGTGATATGTGTTTGGTTCTTTCATCATGCACTTGATCTTTGGCTAAACATATTGCACTTAGACTCTCATAGTGCACTATAGCTTTCTTTTGATGTAATCCGAGATCTTCAACTAAGCTTTTCAACTAGATGCCTTCCTTAGCAGCTTCTATCAGTGTCATATACTCAATCTCTTGTCAGTGCCATATACTCAGCCTCTGTGATAGATAAGGTAATTGATGGTTGGAGTGTAGCATTCCATCTGATGACAGAGTTATCAACCAAACACTCTTTATCACTTCTGTAGATGAGGCTAATATCAGGTGTTCCTCTCAGATATCGAAAGATTCACTTCACTGACTTGCTTTTTTTTTTGGATCACTCATGAACCTGTTGACAACACTGACTGCATGAGCAATGTTCGGTCTTGTGCACACCATGACATATATCAAGCTTCCAATTGCACTAGCGTATGGAACCCGAGACATGTACTCCTTTTTTGCTTCTGATTTTGGTATTCAAAGGTTTCGCTCCAAACATTCCAAACTTGGATAAAATCTTTTAAATATAACTTTTCTGAGATAAGAAGAGTTTACTTTGTGCGCGATCCCTTAGAATTTCCATCCTCAAAATTTTCTGTGCTGCACCAAGATGTCTGACATTTCCCTGACAGAGCATGTCATCAATATATAAGAGCAGATAAATGGTGGTGCCATCTTTCACCTTCTTATGATAAACACAGCAATAATAGGGACTTTGGCTGAATTCTTTACTGATCATGAAGCTGTCGAACCTCTTGTACCATTATTTGAGAAACTGCTTCATGTCATACAAAGATTTCTTCAGTCAACAAACTTGATCCTCCTTTCTTGTAATGGAGAATTCCTCTGGCTGGCTCATAAAAATGTCTTTTTCAAGTTCTCCATGGAGAAAAGTAGTCTTCACATCTAGTTGTTCAAGCTCTAGATTCTCGGATGTGTTACAAGAGCAAGTAGCGCCCTGTTGACAACTTGACAACAGGTGTATCTCACTGTAGTCAACATCTTCTTTTTGACGATAACCTTTAGCAATTAGTCGTGCTTTATATTTTGTGCCTTCCAGCTTTCTTCTTGAAGATTCATTTAAAGTCAACAACCTTTCTGTCTTTAGGCAACTTGACCAGCTTCCAAGTCTGATTCTTGTGAAGAGATTTCATCTCCTCTCCCATAGCAGCGATCCATTGTTCAAATTCGGCACACGTGATGCATCCCTATAAGAGGACGGTTTTAGGGACTTCACCTCTTCAGCTACCTACAATGCATAAGCAACCATATCCTCGAAGCCATATCACTTAAGATGACCCACTTCTCTATGAGGACGTCTAGCAGCAATTGACTCCTTCAGGTTGCTCATCAGATTCTGCTTCTTGATGTGATTTTTCAGCATCATCCCCACCTGGAGTGACTTCAACCTCCACCTGATACTATCACTCTCTTCAGCCTCCACCTTCAACTGAAGCATTGATGCTTCATTAAAGGTCACGCCTCTGCTGTGGATGATTTTGTGTTCTGAAGGGGACCAGATTTTGTAGCCTTTCACTCCTGCACCAAATCCCATGATAGTATGCTGGACAACTAAAAAATTTTAGAGCAGGATTTCCTGATCATACTTCAATTGGAGTCTTCAGATCAATTGTAGTCGCCGGGCTCCGATTTACCAAGTAGCAAGCTGTATTAACTGCTTTAGCTCAGAACGTCTTGTTCAGGTCAGCATTAGAGAGCATGCACCTTGCTCTTTCCAGAAGTGTTCTGTTCATTCGTTCTGCAACTTCATTTTGCTGTGGAGTATCCCTGACTATGTGATGCCTGACAATGCCTTCACCTTGGTTGGATCCTTCCATATTTGAAAAAAAAACATTTTTTTACCCGGACATGATTGGGTGTTATTTCTATACATCACACTGCTGCATGCCGTTATTTCTTCTCCCTTTTTGTTTTTCTCCTGTTCTGTTGTTGCCATTGCCGCTGTCTCCACCCAGCTCTTGCCATCCTGCTCTGCTCCTGCTGTCGTCACTATATCTTTAGGTTCCCCTCTCTTCCCCCCTCCCTCCCCCCTCTCCATGCATACCTCTTCCTGCTCGAGAGCAGATGGAGCCACCAACGTTTCCTACCAATGAGTAGGAGGGAGAAAGAACAGAGGGCTCTCCTTCTCCTGCTCCCCCTCACCCTTGACGTCTGCCTCTCCCTGTTGATTAGTAGGCAGAGCCCTAGGGGCCGGGCCTCCTACGAGAAGGAGGGTGTCGTGTGTGCTTGTGGACATGAGAAATTTTTTTCATTTTTGAGTAGAACATTGTTAACTTTTATGTTCCACATTTAGTTGTTAGGTTTTATTGGTGTCTTTTTAGAAAAAAATGCAATCCTTATTTTTATCTTTCTATTATGATAATTTGATAACTTTTTTGTATTAGTTCCTTTTAAATTTATATTGTTAAGTTATTATTTTTAAAAAATATTCGTAACTTTATTATTATATCTTATTCTTTACTATTATGGTAATTTGATTTGTTTTATTAATTCCTTACAAATTTAAAGCTCAAGATTGTTTCAATAGACTTTCTCTCTCTCAAAAAAGAAAAGAATGTTTCAATAGACTATCATTATAGGTATTATTGCTATGAATTATAATATCAACTTAGAAGTTTGCACTAAATGTGAGTCATGAAATGTAAGTTCATGTCAACGCTAAATTGTAGAATTATATAGCTTTTTTACAAATTAATATATATGTATATATTAAAATAAAATTTGGTAAAATCAGCCGTTCCATGTTACATATTCTCGATTACAGGTTTTTGCAGCCCTTCCATGTCATGTCCGTCTTACGAGTTCAACTATATATATATAGAGAGAGAGAGGGAGAGAGAAATATTAGTGTGCTACCACACTTTTGTGGTAGCACTGTGCGTCCATAGATTTAAAACCATTAGATCTACGATGGACGGATGTGATTTATCCGCACCGGTTCAGATGGGGTGGAGGCGGTTTGGCGAGCAAAGGGCGGTTCTCTCGGTCACGACCATGATGTCTTTGCGACTGTAGAGCGGCGACTTGCGGTTTGCAAGCGCACGAACAGTGAACGAAGGGCGCTGGCTCACAGTGGGCCATCGACATCTCCGGTGATCCCTCTTCATCCGCGAGTGCAGAACGAGTCTCCTGATCCGCGAGTGCAGAGCAACGAATGACCTGAGGGCGATCGGTGATCAGCGAACGAAGGGTGGCGGCTCACAGGGGGCGATCGACATCTCCGGTCATCCCTCTTGATCCGCGAGTGCAGAATGAGGGCGATCGACGTCTCCGGTCATCCCTCCCTGATTCACGAGTGCAGAGCGACGAACGAACCGAGGGTGATCGACGATCAGCGAATGAAGGGTGGCGGCTCGCGGTCACATAGGGCGATCAACGAATAGAGGGCGGGGGGCGTTGGCTCTCAGAGGGCGATTGTCGAACGGAGGGCGGCGAACGGCGAGCGGAGGGCGAAGGGCTCGCGACTCGCAGGGGGGAGGGCGGAGGCTGGCGTCGATCGATCTGCGCGTCTCACACCTGTCTAGATCGGAGATGGAGAGTGGAGGGGATGAAACGTTGCCTGCATCTCACGCAAAGAGGGGAGGAGATCGGAGATCGGAGATGTCATCGACGAGGGAGGAGTCGTCGCCCTGCGTGAGAATGAAGAACGGAGAACGGAGAGAGGGAAGGAGACTCAGCTCGCGAGCCGGACGACCTGAACCGCGCACTCAAACCGCTCTAAACCGTGCGCCCTTCATCTCATCCGTCTGTCGAAGATCCGATGGCGTTGGATTCACGGGCGCACTGTGCGCCAATTTGTGTGGGCGCGCACATTAAGATTCCTCATATATATATATATATATTACATATCTGAATGTGAACTAAAAAAAAAAATCTTGTTTAGCAGAAAGTATTCAACATCTCTAAAGGGGTGCTTTTTTGAGGTAACATATCTGAAATTTCTCCATTTTCTGACACTGTTCTAAAATTACATGATCCACCACATTGCCTTATTCGAACTGTTGGCAATGTGAACTGCCTTAGGAGACTAGCATCTATCTTGATTGCAACCTAATTGACAATTTCAAAATCACTTTAAAATAAGAATATATATATTTTTGTTTATTAAAGGAACCAATGTGAAACACAAGTGAATAACTTTGTGAAGAAAGCAATATACATTATTGGTAACTTAAATGGTGACAATTGTTTTAGTGGAAACCTAATTTTCAGTAATCTGAAATGTTAGCTAAATGATTTCTAAATTGTTTGAAAAAAAAACTCGTATTCCTTCTGCTAGTAGTGAACCTACACTATATATTATGCTCTTTTCCATGCTTGTTGCAATCTGTTTGGCACAGTCTCTATTGGCTTATTCCGGATTTTAGCTTAAACTCGATCTACTTTGGATGACAACTAGTTTTTGGTAGTCACCCGTTTACACTGGAAATAGCCCATCGAGAACCCCCAAACTGTGTTACACATCTATGATCAAGTACTGCATTCGTCGCCAGACCGCTGCAGTGGGGCAGCCGCAAAAGAGGTGACTGATGGCCTCCTCCACGGACTCTCATAGACCGCAGGTGGTGTTCGTGTTTGGACCCGATACCATGTTTTTGTATCTAGCAAGTAGTATAATGTTTATGATCTTGTGATAGCCTAACAACTTTTGCTCATGCATTACATTATCTAGAAATAAAAGCTTTATCTAATTACTTTATCACCCACCTCTCACTTAATGTGTACATGTTAATTTTGAGTTATTTAAAATAGTATTATTTTAATGTCATGGTTGTTAACATTGTTACTCTGCCTATGTGACTTTTTGGATGTACCTATATAGATATGTATGACATTTTTCTACTTGTCCCTGGTATTGAAGTGCACCGCTTGTTCATAAACTTCAGTCATACAGTGACTTGGTTCTTTCTTCGAATGAATTGTTTCAGGATCATAAAGATCGCCTCATGAATTGGTTGTTGTTTTCACTTTCTATTATGGCTATTGGCGCATTCTCCAACTTTATGGGTACATTCAGTTCTATCATCCCTATTTCCGAATCGTATCTATTCATTACGATTTGTTGGTCTCTCAGTTCGCTCAAAGATGCTTGAGACTGAAACATATTCAAATCTTTATAGGAATTCCTCTCAACAAATCACTATACACAATCAGTTACATGTTGCTAACAACAGGTTCAGCAGGATTTACATTTTGCGTTCTATACATATTGGTGAGTTCCTGATATTTGAAATACTGGTATTTTATCTTGGTATATGCAATAAACTTCATGCATGCGGGTGGAACTTTGCTCTATTGTAAGTTTAGAGAATAGTCGTCATGATACCTCATCGATTAAATAACTGCATAGATTCCTGTGAGTCACCTCTGTAGATTTGTGCCAGTTCAACATATCTTCATTGTTTCATAATGGTTTATTCTTTGTGTCCTGAGCTTGAAAGAAAATAATACGCAAGAATAAGTTGGTAGTTTGGATTTCTTTTTTTTTTTTTGAAAGAAAAATAGGATGTTGACATTGAGTCAATCATCCATTTATTAAAATTTTAGTTATAGGTTACAAAAAGGAATGTACAGAGTCACAAGCACATATCATAATTCTCTCCAGTCTTTAATATGTCGCCGGGCTGTCAGCACCATATTCTCCACCGCCACTGAACAATTTGTCGTTGCGTTGTTTCCAAATGGTCCATAATACAGCTATAGATGTCACCCTTTTGTTTGATGATACATACGTATGTAGATCCTGATCTACATCACCAACACCCCTGAACGATGTCCAGAATCTGTCTTCCGATGTTGAGTCCAATGTCATCACGCCCAACTCAGACCACACTCGTCTGGACCACACACACCCAAAGAACAAATGTCCAGAATCTTCAATTTCGTGTGAGCTGAAGACGCATGATGAATCCTCAGCATGTGCCCAACACATTTAAGCAAGCGACACCTTCGGATTAGCCAAGCAAATATCCGAATTTGTAGTGGGACTCTCAGTCGCCAAATCAGTCTACAATCCATGACTATTGCATCATATGGCTGCTGGTCCGAACCCTCCAGCAGAGTGTACACCCTTGTCACGCTGAACTATCCAGAAGCCCAAACCCATCCATCCATTTTTCCTGGAATCACTCTGAGCCCATTTAGACAATCAAGAAGGCTCAACAGATCCATAGTCCTTTGGTCAGATAGTGGAGGTCTGAACATAGGCATCCATGACCCCTCCCCAGTGTTATTCCTATCACCCCACCAACACTGAGAAACCATTGTCCTTTGATCACTTGCTAAAGCATATAAGCGAGGATACAGGCCTGATAAAGTACCTCAGGTTTGTCTGGAGAGCATTCGCACAGTTTGAAATCTCAGTCTCATTCATCCCAAAGGGGATGAAAGATGATTTGGCGTGATTAATTATCAATCCTCCATTTGACAGATGTTCAGGCATTGGACCGACCGTTCTCAGACCACACTCCAATCATATAGCGGTCCAATGATGATCAGAGATAGCGCTCACTCTTTCGTTTCGAGCGATCCTAGTTACTAGAGGATGGTTTTCGTCAACTGGTGACAGAGCATTGGCAGAGCGTGGCGGCGTCGGACACTGTAGCCCAGACACTGCAGCCAGGACGTTGGCTTCCCGCCTTGACAGCCTGCGGTCCTTTCTCAGTCAGCACAGGCGGCAGATTCGTGAGGACCGGGCGTGACGTCGGACGGATGCCTTAGAGGTGATCGCTCAGATGGATCGTCTGGAGGATTCCTGTCACCTCACAAACACAGAGTTGGATGGCCGCAGGCGAGCCCAGGAGACCATCCAACGAGAGGATAGGATAGTGGAGATTCAGCGGAGGCAGCGCCCCCGGTAGACTTGGCTTCGGGAGGGGGATGCTAACACTCGATTATTTCACCTGTATGCGAGCTCTCGTAGGGGAGCGAACATGATCGGTCAGATAGATAGAGGTTCAGGGACATCGGATCTCTGGCCACCACAGCATTGGAGCAGCCATCACATCCTACTTTCATACATCCACTCGGCGACAGACTCCATGGCCACGACGTTGGGCCCTAGGGGATATTCTCCGACTTACTGACGATCAGTCCTCTTTGTTAATGCAGGCTATTACTGAGGACAAGATTATTGAGGCCCTTCGGGATCTCAATAGTGAGGCCGCTCCAGGCCTAGACGGCTTTCCGATTTTCTTCTACAGAGAGTTCTGGTCACTTGTGCGTGAAGACGTGTTGGCGGTCATTCGAGAGTTCATCAGTGGGAATCGGGGTTTTGATCGCCTTAATCGGTTCTTACTATTCCTACTCCCGAAGCGCACCCTGGCGGAGCGAGTGGAGGACTATTGGCCGATCGCCTTGTCCAATGCCATCTACCTTCTGGCGGCGAGGGTACTAGTGAATCGGCTCCGAGAGCTGCTCCCTGAGTTTATCCACCCAGCACATCAACTTTCATCCAGGGCCGAGCCATCATCGACAGTTACATCATTGCATCGGAGATCATTGCACAGTGGAGGAGGGCCAAGGCCTTCCTATGGAAGGTCGACTTCTCCAGAGCTTATGATACCATCTCATGGCCTTTCCTTTGGCATTCCTTGGATGTCAGAGGCTTCCCAGAGACCTGGATTGCGTGGATGAAGCGATGCATCACTACCGCTTCCTTCTCGGTCCTGGTCAATGGGGCGAGGACGGGTGACTGGGTCCAGCCGCAGCGCGGGGTTCGCCAGGGCAGCCCGCTGGCAACCATGCTTTTCGTCCTAGCTACCGATGCACTCGCCCGATGTACTCAGACATCATGCACGGCTGGCCTCTTCAGCATACTACAATATGCGGACGACACGGTGTTCTTCATAAAGGGCTCTGAGCAGGAGGCTCGCCGTGTGGCCATCCTCGTAGAGCTCTTTGGTGCGACGATTGGCCTCCAGATAAACCATGCTAAATCCTCCTTCATCCCATTTGGCATGGTCCCAGAGGAGGCAGCCCGATGTGCAGCTGAGCTCCGTACTTCGATCGGCCTTGCCGATCACATACTTGGGCCTCCCTCTCTCCGATCGTCACATCGGCTCCCGGGGGTGGACCCCAGTCCTCGAGCGCATGGAGCGGAGGCTTGAGGGCAGGAGCTCGCGACTACTATCCCGTGGTGGCCGGCTCATCCTGCTACGCTCCATTCTCTCGGCGCTCCCGACATACTATATGACGGTTCTTCATGCACCGGCCTAGATTATCAGGCGTATGGACTCTTTGAGTAGACTTTTTTGGCAGGGGTGCGGATCTGATAGACGAGGTGTTCATTTTGTTGCATGGAGCAGTGTCTGTCGCCCCACCTCTCAGGGAGGACTGGGAATTCGAGATGTCCGCTGCACCAACTGGGCTCTTCTTGCTCGATGGGTCAGGCGGATCATGGGTCCTAAGGACAGCTTATGGCGCTTGGTTTTCTTCACATGTTACGGGCGTGATCTATCTTGGGAGACGAGATCGATGGGCTTTATCCTTTTGGAGGGGAGTGGCAGCACTGCTCCCACGGGTGCGCCTGCTCATGACACCATCACTCAGCACAGGAGAGCTTTTCTCTTTTTAGCGACACAGTGGGTTCCCCGGGATTCCCCACGCAGAGGCTTTCCCCCGCCTATATGCTCTGGCAGCACATCCTGACGCGACAGTGACGGAGACATGGTCTGAGGCTGGTGATGTCGGCTCTGGATCCTGGACCCCTCTTTTTAGATCAGCCCTCACGGACCAGCGCATCACCGAGCTTCTGAAGCTCCATCGGAGGATAGCCCCCTACCGTCCCGACCATTCCAGACTTGATGGATGGGTATGGCTATCGGAGGCACGCAGCTTATACATCAGGTTCCTTCCATACTTGACGTCAGAGGAGTTTTGGACAGATTGTAGGCTCATTTGGCGATCACGGATACCGCTGAAAGTCAAGATCTTCGCTTGGCTTATGCAGCGGGGCCGGCTCCTCACTAGGACATACAGGGCACGTTGGGTGCCCCACACGGACACGACTTGCATTTTGTGTGGTGAGGCAGAGGAGGACGCTGACCATCTATTTTTTGAGTGCCCAACAACACGAGGCATTTGGCAGGGGATGGCCATTGGGGGTCGGTTCCCCTCAGATTCTCAGGCCCTATGGCAGTCGTTTCGAGCATTGACACGGTAGAGACAGAGATGAAGAGCGCCACTAGCATCTTTTTTGGCTGGTTCCTGAGCCTCCAGCGTAACTGGGTGATTTTGTGTGGGGAGCGATATCACATTGAGCGTATTGTACACCATATCTCCTTCTTCGAGAGTGGCGTTTTGGGGTTTTGGATAGTTGATATACTTTTGTTTTTGCTCTGCTCTCACTTTGAGATCTTACACTTGTATATCATTTTCATCCCATAGTTATATATACACCGGATGACAACCACCTAACCTGGCGGTCATCCTTTTTTCCCTCAAAAAAAAAAAATCCTGAGAAGTCACCAAATATGTCCAGCAATGCAGCAAGTCTTCTTGCTGCCTCTACTGATCCCTCAATCAAATAAAAAATTGTATCATCAGCATATTGTAATATTGGGATGAGGGTGTCTTGACCTGGTTCTGATTTAAACCCCGAAAAAATTCCAGTTTGACATGCAGAGAATGTGCATCTAGCAAGGGCATCTGCTGCAAGGACAAACAACACTGGCGCAAGCGGACTGCCCTGTCGCACCCCACACTGTGGCTGCACCCAACCTCCCGCTGGGTTACCATTGATAAGGATAGAGAAGGACACAGTGCGTACACATCTTTTCATCCAACTTATCCATACCTCTGGAAAGCCACGCCTATGAAGAGAGAACCAGAGGAATGTCCAATTCACTGAATCATATGCCTTGGAGAAGTCAACCTTCCATAAGAAGCCCTTTTTGCCTGTCCTCCGCCATAACGAAATAATCTCTGAAGCCCTACTATAGCTGTCAGTTACAGAGCGGCCTTTAATAAAAGCAGATTGCACAGGGTGCACTAGAGATGCCAAAACCTCATTGAGTCTGTTGGCCAGAACTTTTGCCACAATCAGATAAATTGCATTTGACAGGGCGATGGGTCTATATTCCTCAATTCTTTCTACTGATTGTATCTTCGGTACTAGGAGCAAATAGAAATGGTTTAAGCGCTCAAATCCATGATTCCCAGAACAAAATTCATGAATTACTGCCATGACATCAGAGCCAACAGTTGACCAGAATTTTTTATAGAATAGGATAGAGAACCCGTCTGGCCCTGGTGCAGCTTCTGATTTGAGTCCTCGAATGGCGGTCAGAACCTCTGTTTCGGAGACTACTCCGACCAAAGTTGCAGCTTGATCCGAGGTTAGACGCTCCATGTCGCTACCACACCAGTGCCACTCGCTCGGTTGTCTTCTTTACTGAAATTCCGAAAGTAAGCTGCTGCCCCTCCCTCCAGCTGTTCCCGGCCATGCAATTCAATCTCATTGATCTTAAGGCGATCAATGTGGTTGATCCGTCGTCGGTGGCTAGCAAAAGTGTGGAAAAATCTGGTATTGGAGTCGCCCTCGCATAGCCAAAGTTGACGAGATCGTTGCCTCCAGATGATTTCCTCCTTATCCTCCTCGATCTAAGTTACGAATGTCAATTAAGGCTTCTCTCCTCTGATCATTTTCCAACCGGCGTTGTCTTTTGTATTCAACTAGAAATTTGCGCATTTGTTTTAATTTACTGTCCAAGGTCCTGGTCGCCGATGAATCACTAGGCAGACTTTGCCACTTGTCCTTCACCAGATCTCTGAAATTTAATTCGAGAAACCAGGCTTTCTCAAATTTAAAATATGTTCTTAACCCTCTTGTGTCATTTGCTTGCCATACCAAAGGTGTGTGGTCAGAGAAAGGGCGGTCCTGAGCTGAGACTTCTGCTGTTTGGAGAGCTTCAGCCAATTCAACGGATCCCAGGAATCGATCATGCGAGATTTGGCTGAAGAGGATGCTGAGCTGCGCCACGTAAATCGGCAGTTGGGGACTGGATAGTCGATCAATCCCTGCTCAATTATAAAGTCGCGGAAGGCATCAGCACCAGTGTCTCTGCCCTGTCTCATCATGGGCCTGTCATCAATATTTAAGGTAGCATTGAAGTCACCCCCAATAACCATGGAGTCCCCACATGTGCTGTCCGCAGTGTTCTTAGCTCATCCCATACTGCAGTCGACCATTATTTGAAGGGGCATAAATGCATGAAATTAGGAATTGGCGGTCATCCATTCGTCTTGATAATATAATGTTGATTGAGTGCATCCCCATTGTAATATCTCTCACATCAAATATGACTTCTTGCCAGCCGATCAAACACCCCCGGATCTGCCAACAGAGTCTAAAGCAGAGAACTTTTGTAACCATGAGCCTCCAATCTGCCCCCATGTAGTTGTATCACACGCTTCAAGTTTTGTTTCTTGTAGCAGGACAATATCCACTCTCCACTGGGTAATGTATCTCCTTAGTGTCACTCTCCTACTTGGATTGCAGAGACCTCTTACATTCCACGTAAGAACTTTCATCCGTGAAGAGTCTGCGATCCCGACGTCATGGACCTAGTGATTACACGTAGATCCCCTTGCCTGCTGGAAGCTTTTGGCCCCTGTCTTCGTGATGCTGACATAACTGCAGCCACGAGCTCTATTTCGCACATTGATTGTTCTGCTACTGCGGCAGATGTCCTATTCCCCTCTTCGCCAAGATGCAGTGCCACTTCAGGAAGATCAGCTTCCAGGAGCATTATATCTATTTTATGGCAATCTTCAATTTGAGGCTGTGGGCGAATAGTCATGATGTGGCCATCTTCTGGTTCCATCGCATGGGGCTTGAGCTCTCCCAAAGGCTGCTGCACCCAGGGAGAGGTAGCTTCCTGGGGCTGCATCACGTTGGGCCTGTGATCCACTAGAGGTTGCACATTGGTGGGCTCAGGACCAGTCGTTTCTGGAGTTTCTAGATGGGCTCCACCCATCACTGTAGAGGATTCTCCATCCTCTAGCTCCGGATTTGTCTCATTAACTTCTTTCCTAACTGATACCTGATTTGCCTCCTGATTTGTTGTTCCCTTCAACCGCATAACAAATTTTGCCATTGGATCAGGATCACGTGGGATCTGCAGGATCCCCAAATCTCGGCGCTGGATTTTCGGTTTCCAGGTTTGAATCTTCTCCGGCGGCGACCTACTCGCCGCCGACAGCACCGCTGCCCAGGATGGGTATCTTCCATGATCAGCAGTTACAGCAACTTTAATCACATACTCATAGCCCCCAGATCTAACAATTATCTCTGATGGAACGGTCGTATCCGATCTCATTTCAACTTCCACCTTTACAGGAGGCATTGCATTAGTATCAAGAGGGAAGAAGACCTCGTTCATTCGCCCAAAGGAAACCATCGCTGCAACAACTTCTGGGTACCAGAGATGGAAAGGAATGCCACTTAGTTCTAACACTAGTTTTCGCCCCTGTTGAGATCTCTTCGCCCCAATAGCCGGCGACCAAGGTTGCCAGGCGATCTTGACTCTGCCTTGTAGAACCAATGGTTGCCTCGTGATTTGCTCTCTTATCACCAAAATCCCCAGTCCAAAGAAAGATGCTAGACTCTGTTAACCAGGAGACGCGAACCAGAGCCCCGTTCCCCACTTGGGCTTTCAGTGCTGCTCTGATATCTTCCAATGATATGAAACCACCACTGTTAGACCCAACTCCGCAGTTGCGCAGGACCTCCAGGTTTGATCGCATCGCTGGTCCCCATGGAGCATCAATCACTATATGATCCTGAGGATGAACCTCTGCTTCAATTGGCGCCTCTTGTCGGGTTGTCCATGGAGTCGTATGTTGCCTGGTAGGACAGGCAGCTTTTTTATGACCATATCCCTCATAGGCAAGACATTTGATCGGGTCTCGACACTCGCGTTGCATATGTCCCCAGCTCCTGCAGCGGTAGTATTGAATTTGTCGCTTGGTGATCATCATTGGATGGCATGTCCCTGGTCTTTGTACGTTTCTTGTTGTCTTTCCCTCATTATCAACAGTCCATTTTCTCCTTGGCATATTCACTGAACACAATATCGCATCTAGGGTGGCGCCACCGGCGGGGGACGCCAGAGACGGGGGTGGCACCGCCGGCAGGGACTGCCGGGGATGGGAAGCGGGAGGGTGGTGGCGCAGTTTGGATTTCTTTTGATGTTGCTAACATGGAGCCAAATGGTTTTGGAGATTTTTTACTGAACTAACTCAAGTTGTTAGTTTATGATAAATGCACTTGCATGTTGTTTGTATTTGTACTGTGTTTAATTTATTTGACACAAATTTTTTTATGGACAGGTTCATGTTTATGTTCCTACTATGGTGCTGGAGTGGATGGGAAAACATTCTCTTAGCATCGTCATTCTTGTAGCATCCAACATTGCTGTCATTGTAATTCAAGGATTCTATTGGAAGAGTCCTCAAAATAACATTGTAAGCTATACCATTTTTTTTCTGTCGCCTGAAATATTACTATATGAAATGTTCGTACAATGAAGGATGTAGCAACTGCCATGGAAGCCAAAGGATTTTATTTTCATATCTACAACAATAGTATAACTCCGCCTATGTTTTATAGCCGGTCCCAAGCCCGGATAAAGGAGGAGGGTTGTGTTAGGCCCCGACAGTCAGCGTAAAACCCTGTCGAATCTCATGAACATGGATCAACGATGGCGTCGTATGATCCATGTAGCCGACCCCACCTAGTGGGATAAGGCTTTGTTGTTATTGTTGTTGTATCTACAACAATAGTATGCCCAAGTTGCAAATTGCATCCATATGCTAACTGCAACTCAATGTCAGATAAGATTAGGCCTTTTTTTTATGTAGTTGTCATATTAGAAAAACATAAGTCATCATTTGTGGACTCGAGGAAGCAATGAAGATGAGTAAATAGGGCACAAAAAAGTATCACATAAGAAAACTGCTCTGAAGGATTGTGATCATTCTGGGATATCTATGATAAAAGTTAACCTAATAGTTTCTAAGCGTTAATTAGTCTTTTCTTCCTATTCAATAATCTTAAACAAAAGCTAAGACTATCTCAAACTGCATTTTATTCAACAGATCAATTTATTATATTTATGCAGTGAAAACAAAGGATACTCCAGGTTGACCTGCTGAAAATTTCAAATGTGCCATTGCTGGAAAATGATCATGAACTCAATATTCTGGTTGTGTTATCAATTCACATTTTAAAAATTCTTCCCTTCATTCCATTATCATGGTCATCACTGAACTTTATGATTTCATAAAATTTGCTTTGCATGTCTAAATAGATTCTAGTTGTAGCTGCCATGCCTTAATGATTCGACAACCTTATTCTGTGTTATATCGCCTTATTTTCAGGTTCATTTGATCACATCGCTTCAATAATTATTTAACATTTACTTGGGACCATATTTATCACAGTGGTAACCATTATTTCTGAAAGCTCATCTTTTTCAGAGCTCACCGGTTCTATGTAAATTCACTAATACGAGTTATTGCTTTTATTTTTTTTCCCAATACCTCATTTTCATATTCCTCAGATAATTTGTTATCTTTATTTACCACACTCTTTTGACGGCATGGCAAATAGCAAATATGAGTATGTAAAGAATTTTGAAGCTGATGATAGGTTGCCCCCTTGCAATTGGATTGTTGTCAGGATTGATGGATGTCATTTTCACAAGTGAGTGCACTAATCCAGCCAATTGCAGAAGAAAAAAAATGTCTTTTTCATTTGGGGCTTTAATGCTATGAGTTACAGTTGGAGTATTGTTATCTATCTACTACTTTGAAATGTGATACGAACAGGCGGAACAAAAACAGTCAACCCAATAGATTAGCTATGGAACTTGTTTATTCAATTGTGTTCCTTCACATGGCTATAAAACCTTATAATAGTAGCTATGGTATATCGTGAATATTTCAAGAAGAATGAGATAAAGTTTGTGTTAAGTCATTCATGACAATAGATAATTATTTATAGTTGGACTACTATGTCATCGTGATAATGGATATGAGATAGAATGGTCATGTAGCTAGTGTTTGGCAAAAAAAAAAAAAGAAAAAGAAAAAATATTCCGCTAACTGTTCTTCTTTTGAACCCACCTATGATATATCTTAATGTGCCACCTTAGACAATTTATTGATCAGGGTTGAGGTGCAAAATGGAAACTAGTTGAAATGTCCTTGTCACTGTTTCCCAAGATAATTTTAGTTTTTTTGCAGATTTTCTGCTATCCATTCGTTTGAAAAGCCCAATGATAAGAATGCATTGAATTTGATGAATGCATGTGCAGTGTCTTTACTAAAGAAATTTCCTGACATATTGTTTGCTTATGGTGTCAGTGACGAATACAGGTAATGGTTTCAGTTTTTCTAGTTATTTCCACTTCTATAAAGGTTTACCTTACAAATTTCCAAAATCTTCACTCTATATTGCACAGTTAATTTGATTTGCATGTTTTTGACACATCTCAACTCCGCCTATATTTTATAGCCGGTCCCAAGCCCGGATAAAGGAGGAGGGTTGTGTTAGGCCCCGACAGCCAGCATAAAATCCTGTCGAATCTTATGAACATGGATCAACGAATACTAATAGAGCGGAATGACGTCGTATGATCCATGTAGCCGACCCCACCTAGTGGGATAAGGCTTTGTTGTTGTTGTTGTTGTTGTTGTTGTATTTACCCAACATGGAATACATCCTGGATCCAACAGTTGGTTATAATGTATGTGATTTGGGCTAATTTTTAAGCATTGATGTTTGTTTCCTTTTCCAATGGAATTGAAATGTGCTTAATTTTACATTTATGTTCATTTATTTTGCTATAATCCTCAATCTTTTCAAACGAGCATGTCCATAAAAGAACTCTCTATTCTTCAAACTGGAAGATTTACCAACGAGATACATCGATTTTATTGTAGGAAACATCCGATAAATTCGAAAATGGAATAGCCATGGAACTGACGTTATTTATTGTTTCTTTTAGGGTTATTGTTCACAGTTCAACTGATCCAACCAACCTATCTGTTATGCTCTATCTTTTCATTTTTTTCTAGAAAACTATATATATTTTTAATATCATGTAGAAAAATTGATTAGTCTCCTCATTTTATACAAGGAACTGAGAAAATAGAATACACACCTCATATCAATGACAATCATTAAAACACGCATAAACTGATTCTTCACAGTGAGCGTCAAGTGATTAGCATGTAATTCTGTAAATAAATATAAATGTATTTGGCAAGCGATTCAGATGTTTTAAAGGTGAATGTGCTGGGAAATTCTCATTAAATAAAGAATTTTCTAGATTACGTCTATAAGATTTTTTATTTGTCTACCAGTTCTCGACTTGGTATGCAGTTGGATTATGCCAAAACAAATTCGTATGTGGTATGCCCTCTCTGAAACTGAATAACCCCAGAGTTCAGTTGGTTGCAGCTCGGGGTTATTCACATAGCTCTTTTGTTCAGAAAAAAAAAAACTTTTGATATGCTTTGCTTGAACTACAGTTGGTGCAATTACTTGAAAATTGAGAAACATAATGTATCATTTCTGTTGAAAGAATGCTGTTGGCAGGTTTCGGTTTCTTCTTCTGTTCCTCGACCAGTAAAAAAAACAAAGTGAATCTTATAAATTATTTGTGATTGAAGAAATGTTGGGCTTGGCATAAGAATTCTCTTTCATGTCCAGCATTAGCAACTTCTTGTATAATCTTTTATTTTTGTGCATCTCCGGAGAGAGGCGTCCCGTGTCTAGGCCCACTATAGCACCTAATCACAGTTGTGATCCTTTTTGTTATAATTTGGTAGTAGTCAATTTTGTAAAACCTTTGTATTCGGCGTTATCATTTTGTTTTAAGAATATTTAGTATTATCTTATGGATGCCATGTTTTCTATGTGTCATACGTTTGCTTTGGATCTAACCCAGGTGTTGTGTCTGCAACGCCCACTGGGTAAAAAAGGTTTTCGAGTCTGCTTTTTTGATGCAATGGTCAAAGACAATGTCCACCGAACAGGTGATCCATATGACTTCGACAGGCGTGGGCACTTGAAGAAGCTGGTGGACCTGGGTATTTAAGCCTTTACATCACTTGCCTTATGTTGCAGTCCACTCGAAAGAAGATTTGAAGTTTTGAACAGATGATTTTTTTTTTTTGAGAAGAAAAAGAAGTGGAGAGAACACACCCTTGGAAACCAATTGGTTGGGGATCGGAGAGACAGCTGAGATGGTCCAAACAGAAGAACTGGTACGGAGTGCCTACTGGGAAAGGACACCCTGTTTCACCACAAAGAGTGATGTTGAGTGGCTACAGGACTATCATTCCATAAACACAAGTGATGGTCTGTTCATTCAGGTGGCACAGCACTGAACCAAGACATACTCCTGTGGAAGGAAAACGACACAACTATGCAGAGTCACCTGCCTGGCGGCCTCCATGATTTGCTCTGCCAGATTGGTGCTTAGCTGGCCGAACCTCAATGGCTCTCCCATGGAAGCATTGGATCCTTTGGAAGACCATCTTAGCCTCCTATATATATTGTAGTTAATTATCCTCTTTGTAGTTAAATCTTGCCTTCAATAAATGATGCTCCAAAAGCTTCTACAGTCGTCGGTTGTTTCATTGTCGTGGCCCAAACAACACTTCCATGTGCATAGAGTTGCCTAAAATTTTGGCGCGACTAAAAAGCCTGGCAATGGCCTCTACTCCATTTAATATGACAGCAATAGTTTACCGTCGCCGAAATCCCGAAAGGAGGAAGAGGATGGCAACTTCGCACGCATTCTACTGCAAGGTGCTGCAAAAATGTGAAAACGCGCGATAACACGAAATTGAAATGGAAGAAAAGAAAGCACTAGAGAGGAACCTGCTGCACTGGTTACGAAAGGGTCAACAAAGCACATTGAGATATTATATCACAAGGAATGCTGCTGCAAGGGCTAGCTATATGTCCATATATTACAAACAAAGGTGGAACAGGTTACTGATTCTTCAGCAGAAACATTAGGCATCAGGCAACAAGTACATAAAGCTGTCCTATCCTTATGCTAAATGGGTTCTCCCTCATGCCATATTTGTACAAACACAATTTTCTTTGTGCGGCGAGAAGAAAGAAAGAAACGAGGGGAGGGAGAGATGTGAAGCATTGGCATCTGGTATAGATGAACCTTCAGGCGGAACGCTCTCTTCGCCCAAAATGTAGCTGATGATGTCCTCTGCAGCTTGTTCTTGGTGGCGGCAGACGCTTGAGCTGCCATTGCCGCACGCAGGTGTCCACAGAATAGAGACCTATCAAAACCTTATTTCTCCAGCTACCCGAAATAGAAGAGAAATAAGTAATCAGTCCCAAGGGAAGATTTTTTTTCTTCTTCTCGTTTTCCTGTTGTTTACGTAATTACTTGCCCGCACTGCCTCTCCAGCTTTCTATTCTCCTTCACAAGTTGAGCAACTTCTAGTTCTAGTTCATATGTGTAAGCGTGTTGCATGATGTAACATGAGATTTCAAAATCCAGCGAGAAGACGGGGGTGGCCAAAGAAAAGAAAAGAAAATCTAGTGGATGTTTATTGAGGCAGTGCAGCTTGGATTACTCTGATGTCTAGAACTCCAAACTTTGGTTAGAATGTGTGTGTGTGTGTGTGTGAGAGAGAGAGAGAGAGAGAGAGAGAGAGAGAGAGAGAGAGAGAGAGAGAGAGAGAGATTAGATGGATTGAGTGCCTGTTTCCTGGCTCTAGAGCGAGCAGCCGCCTCCCGGTTTTTCATCATTCGCTGCCTACGTCAGTCAACCCTGTCGCCGATGCCGACATTCGACTGCTGTTGAGGTCGCCTCTCGGCCCGGCAAGCAGTGAGCCGTTCAGCAGAGGACGGGAAACCATCGAAACCGTCCGAGTGGATGCCGGCGAAGAATGGAACATAGCTGTTGCTGCTGCTACTGTGGCAGCCCAAGAAGTGCCCAAAAGTATGGCCGAGTCCCGTTGGTAATCGCGAGGTGTCCGGCGAGGGCACAACATCGCTCGTCGTCAGAGTCCCCGAGAGGAAAACTGTGACAGATGGAGTGGAAGAGATTAATCCAAGAGATAAACGAAGGAGAAAGAAACCATCATATTTGAAGAATTTTGTCACAAGTTAAAAAAAATATATTTGAAGAACAAGAAGCAAGACAATATATAATACAAAGCAATATTTAGGAAATTCAGCAGTAATTTAATAATATAATGTAGCATGAGATGTAATGTGGTTTGAATAATTGACTCATGTGAGGCAAATAACGGGCCCATATGAGATAAATAATTGGCCCATATGAGATAAATACTGAATGTACGTGAAATTATATATAAATATAAGAAAGGAAGGATGAAGGGGATCCTTTCTGCTCTTTGAACCAATCTGCTACATATTCATTGTATTGGATTATAGGAGCTTTTCGGTTGCTCGAAAATCCCATTTCTCAGCATTTACTCTAGTTGTTTGTCTTTTCTTCTTTCCTTTTGGTTTAGATCTCAAGACGTACTCTTGGGGACACTTGGGGATTCTCAAGACGTACAAAAGATTAGCAGCTGATGTTTTTTGGGATGGAATAAAAACAACAGTTGAGAATTTTGTGCGAAAATGTCTCGTATGTCAAAAAATAAAATACTGTACTCAGTTTGTTACAGCCTCTTCCTATTCTAGATAGAGTATGGGAAGATATCTCAATGGACTTTGTCACTTATTTACCAATTTCAAATGGATTTACCGCAGTCTTTGTAGTAGTAGATCGATTGTCTAAATATTGTCACTTAGGACCTTTGCTTACATACAAAGTTGCCTGACTATTTATCGATATAGTGGTCAAATTTCATGGATTTCCTAGAACTATTATTTCAGACAGCTATATTTCTAAGTTCATTCTGGAAGGAGCTTTTTAAGCTCAGTAATACAAAACTTTGCATGAGCTCAAATTACTATCCCCAAACAGATGGACAAACAGAGGTTCTTAATTGATGCATGCAACAATATTTGAGAAGTTTTGTTATGGATAGCCCACATACTTGGTCTAAATTTTTACCATAGGCAGAATACTCTTTGAATAACTGACTCATGTGAGGCAAATAACTGGCCCATATAAGATAAATAACTGAATGTACGTGAAATTATATATAAATATAAGAAAGGAAGGATGAAGGGGGATCTCTTCTGCTCTTTGAACCAATTTGCTACATATTCATTGTATTGGATTACAGGAGCTTTTCGATTGCTCGAAAATCCCATTTCTCAGTATTTACTCTAGTTGTTTGTCTTTTCTTCTTTCCTTTTGGTTTAGATCACAAGATGTACTCTTGGGGACACTTGGGGATTCTCAAGATGTACAAAAGATTAGCAGCTGATTTTTTTTGGGATGGAATAAAATCAACAGTTGAGAATTTTGTGCGGAAATGTCTCGTATGTCAAAAAATAAAATACTGTACTCGGTTTGTTACAGCCTCTTCCTATTCTAGATAGAGTATGGGAAGATATCTCAATGGACTTTGTCACTATTTTACCAATTTCAAATGAATTTACAGCCGTCTTTGTAGTAGTAGATCGATTGTCTAAATATTGTCACTTAGGACCTTTGCCTACAGACTACTCTACATCAAAAGTTGCCTGACTATTTATCGACATAGTGGTCAAATTACATGGATTTCCTAGAACTATTATTTCAGACAGGGATTCAATATTTCTAAGTTCATTATGGAAGGAGCTTTTTAAGCTCAATAATACAAAACTTTGCATGAGCTCAGATTACCATCTCCAAACAGATGGACAAACAGAGGTTCTTAATAGATGCATGCAACAATATTTGAGAAGTTTTGTTATGGATAGCCCACATACTTGGTCTAAATTTTTACCATGGGCAGAATACTCTTTGAATAACTGACTCATGGGCAAATAATTGGCCCATATGAGATAAATAACTGAATGTACGTGAAATTATATATAAATATAAGAAAGGAAGGATGAAGGGGATCTTTTCTGCTCTTTGAACCAATATGCTACATATTCATTGTATTGGATTATAGGAGCTTTTGGGTTGCTCAAAAATCCCATTTCTCAGCATTTACTCTAGTTGTTTGTCTTTTCTTCTTTCCTTCTGGTTTAGATCTCGTCTAGCAGCTATGGATTCAGTGGAAAATATCTGCAAAGTTGGGAAAAAGAAATCAAACATTTTAAAGACTAAACCCTAACATTTTGTTATTACATTTCGGTTCCCAACAGAGAGTTTAAAAAGGACATATCATTTTACATTGTTAAAGAACAAGTACTACTGTGAACTTGGGCTTGGAACGGGCTCGAGGGAAGTGGACTGAGTTGTAAGAGTTATAACAAAATCTTGGAGGATTATGCCTCTGAAAGAGCTGGAAGTGTTGGAGTTATTGTCACGCTGTTGGCGGCGGTGGCGGCGGTTGTTGTTGTGCGCTGAGAAGGAGGGAGTGGAAGGTACGTCCTGGTGCAGATTGTTCACGATTATGTCCCTTTCGACATCTTCCATGGTGATCCTCTTCCTCCTCTCTAGGTTCTCGGAGAACGCAAAAGAGCAGCAGCAAAGTAGTCGTAGAAGAAGACCAAGATAAAAAGGAGACTAGTCCACTAGCCATAGCTCCTTACCGTTAGCAAGTCAGGCAGGAGAGAGACAGAGAGGACAAAGGAAGTAGACTAGTCTAGTGCACAGAAAGGCATTGTGTTTCGTTAAATATGGTCCCATCCTTTTGGTTGGACAAAAGGGTAATTAATTAACTAATGCTACAAACAGCGAGGAGAAGTGCGACCAATGATCATATGCAAGCCCCTTGGTAATATTAATATGAAGCCCTAGTCCTACGATATTATAAAAGATTGGATAAAATCGCATGATCATCTATTTAGAATTAAAACCATATTAAAAAAATTCTCACCAATATCGATTACGAATAATAAGATCATAAAATCGTAAATCTTAAGATTTAGATCGACATCATGACAACTTGCGCATCATAATTACTATCAAATCTTAACTAAGTACTTGCTGTTTGTAGTGTCAAGACTTTGTTAAATTAAGTCCTCACCTATGATGTTGAGTTTTCAAGAAGGGTAAAAAGATTTCCTGGCTTATCTAGTCTTCCGATGATTTCATCTGAGTCCACAATCGAGCAAAATGATAAATGATCTTATGATAAAGATAAAAAAATGATGATAATGCAAAAAAAAGTAATATGATATGACAAAGATGTAATGTCTTAGACATAAAGATGAATTGATCATCCATCGTTCACTATGCAACGATTTTATGTCCCTTGTCATAAATATTTTGTGCTCAAGAAGTTAAAAATAAGTGCATAGTATGCCTTAAAATTAATATTTCCATATTGTCACAAACATCATTTTTACATAATCAATTATTCAATTAATATATTAAGTTAGTTTAGATCCCCATATTGTCATGTTTGCATATAGTAATTATATTCAAATTGAGGAATATTATTATTAATATTAGATTATTAGGAATATATTATAAAATTATAAATAACATAATATATTTGTTTAACTATGATTAATAAGTTTAATTGGGATTAAAATACTTAATTATGATAAATAAGGTGATTGTCCATTGATATCATCATTTAAGATTTCAAGCACCTACAATAGCTACTTACAACAACAACAACAAAGCCTTATCCCACTAGGTGGGGTCGGCTACATGGATCATACGACATCATTTCGCTCTATTAGTAATCAAACCTTTCGGTATATTATTCACCAATAGATCTTGCTCTATTAGTTCGCCAAGTGTTCGCCTTGGCCTCCCTCTCCTTCTTTTAATCGGACTCTAGATTATTTGATCTACTCTTCTTACTGGCGCATCTAATGGTCTTCTCTGAACATGATCAAACCATCTCAAACGATTTTCTACCATTTTCTCACTAATAGGAGCCACTCCGACTCGTTCACGTATATGGTCATTCCTTATCTTATCTAATCTTGTATGACCACACATCCATCTCAACATCCTCATTTCGATTACCCCCACTTTACGTTCATGTTGTCCCTTCATAGTCCAACATTTACTACCATATAACACTGCCGGTCTTATAGCAGTACGATAGAATTTTTCTTTAACTTTATTGGGTACTTTTCTATCACAAAGAACTCCAGTGGCTTTCCTCCACTTATACCAACCAGCTTGAATTCTATGATTAACAACGTCATCAATCTCACCATCTTGTCTTACAATTGATCCTAAATATTTAAACTTTGTCACTTGAGAAATTATATCCTCCCCTAGCCTAACTTCCAAATCGTCTCTAAGTTGTTTATTTGTGAAATTGCTATGCATATATTCTGTTTTATTCCTACTTAAACGAAAACCCTTTGACTACAACGTATTTCTTCATATTTCTAATTTTGTATTAATCTCTTCTCTTGAATCCGCTAAAAGTATTATATCATCCGCAAATAGCATGCACATAGGTACCTCTTCTGTGATACTCTCGGTTATAAAAACGATAACTAAGTTAAATAGATACAGGCTTAAAGCTGATCCTTGATGTAGGCCAATTCCTATAGGAAATTCATTTGTCTTGCCTCCGGATGTCCTAACCCTAGTCAATGCCCCATCGTACATATCTTGTATTACTTTAATGTAGGCAACACTCACCCTCTTCTTTTGCAAGACTTTCCAAAGTACATCCCTTGGTATCCGATCATACGCCTTCTCTAAGTCAATGAAAATCATATGTAAGTCTCTTCTCCTACTTCGATACTTCTCCATCACCCCTCTTAGTAAATAAATCGCTTTTGTAATGGATCTTCCTGGCATGAACCCAAATTGTCTCTTAGAAATATTAGTCTCCATTCTTAATATATGCTCAATCACTTTTTCCCATAATTTCATTGTGTGACTCATAAGTTTAATCCCTCTATAATTTGCATAATTCTGAATATCCCCTTTATTTTTGTAAATAGGAACTAATGTACTTAATCTCCAATCATCAGGCATCTTTTTCGATCGTAAAATCTCATTAAATAGTTTACATAACTACAACACACCTTTTCTCCTAAACATTTCCAAACTTCAATCGGTATACCATCCGGTCAACGGCTTTACCCTTTTCCATTTTCTTAAGAGCTTCGCTAACCTCCGAGACTCTAATTCTACGATAAAATGACCTATTAAGCTCACATTTGCTAACTGTCAAGTCCTCCAAATCACAACGGGAACCTTCACATCCATCATTAAATAACTTATAGAAATACTCTTCCCATCTGTTCTTAATATCTCCCTCAGTAACTAAAACCTTGTCAACTTTATTTTTTATGCATCTTACTTGATCCAAATCTCTTGACTCCTCCTCTTTATTCCTTGCAATCTTGTAAATTCTTTGTTCACCAACCTTTGTCCCTAACTCCTTATAAAACCCCTCATATGCTTTAGCACGAGCATCACTAACTGTCTTCTTAGCCTCCCTTTTCGCCAAATGATACTTTTCCCAATTGTCAGAACTATTGTCCAAGTGTATCGCCTCGAAACAATTCTTCTTATTACGCACCTTTTCTTGGGCCTCCTCATTCCACCACCAAGTCTCCTTATCTCGTGGTCCAAAACCTTTTGATTATCCTAAAATGGCTTTAGCAACAATTTCAACCTTTTTTGCCACATTCTCCCACATGATACTAGCATCTCATTCTAACTTCCACACACTTTCCTCTAATAACTTACTTCTAAAAGTCTCTCGCTTCTCCCCCTTTAACTGCCACCACTTGATCTTTCGATAAAAAATTGTTCGAGATTTTGGTTTTATACATTTCATTTGCATATCAAGAACTAACAATCTATGTTGTGTGGTCACCCCATGCCCATGAATTACTTTACAATTAGTACAACGTCTTTTATCAGTATTTCTTGTCAAGAAAAAATCGATTTGAGACCTATGAGTTCCACTTTTGTATGTGATTAAATATTCTCCTCTCTTCCTAAAATAAGTGTTGATAATCTTAAGGTCGTATGCTAAAGAAAAATCAATAATAGTTTGTCCTTCCACATTCAATTCTCCAAAACTAAAATCACCATGAACCCTTGCATGTGGTCCTGTCTCTTTACCAACATGTCCATTAAGGTCTCCCCCAATATAAACTTTCTCGGTTGTTGGTATACTTTCAATCAAACCCTCCATATTTGCCCAAAACTTCTCCTTGAGATGTGATTCTGCTCCTACTTGGGGTGCATATGCACTAATAATGTTCATAGTCTCCTTTCCAATAATTACTTTCACGGATATGATTCGATCATCAATCCTTTTAACTTCCACAACATTCTTCCTCCATTTTGCATCCGCGATAATACCAACACCATTCATTCCCTTTACCTTATCTGTGTACCAAAGTTTGGAATAATTTAACCTAATCTTTTTACTTCACTCTCCTACCCATCTAGTTTCTTGCAAGCATAAGATACTAATCTTACACTGATCCATTACTTATGCCACTTCGAGGCGCTTTCCATTCAACGTCCCAATGTTCCAAGAACATAATCTGACCTTAGTCTCTTGAACTAGCTTCTTTAACCACCTCCGTCCATTAGAGTGTGGTAGCCCTTGCTCATTTAACACTGCATTCAGGCGAGGATGCAGCGGCTCTTGCTCTCTTATCACTGTACCCGAGCTGTACAGCGCGTTACTTACGGGTAACGACCTAGCATTAACACAATATATTCGTTGATCCATGTTCATGAGATTCGACAGGGTTTTACGCTGGCTGTCGGGGCCTAACACAACCCTCCTTCTTTAATGGGACATTTTTTTGAACCTCCATATGACCTCACAAAATATAGAAAAATATATATATAAGCTACTAATAATTATCCTTTCACAGTCGAAAAATTACCAGAGATCGAACCCTAGCAGAACTGCCGGACAAATTCGAAAAGGTCGGTTGTTTGAGGTGAGTTTCCTCATTTGAAATTAATCCTCTGATTGAGATGATCATTTCTTCGTGATTCGTCCTCTATAAATTTTGAATTTAGCTTTCCATGGCCGATAGAATCACTTAAAAAGAGTTTTATACAGGAAGATATAAGTTTAGCATCCACTTATTTTGTCTCGAATCAAATACAAGTCCACCTTGTAAATTAGGGCACAATTAGGATACACTAAATTAGGTTTGAAATTTAAATATGTTAAATTGAACTTTATAATGGTTCGGTGGAAAGTAGAATAATCTTATTTGGACTTGTATATATGGAAAAATGAATTTTTCAACCCATATGACTTCTTTTGTTAGGTTTGAGAACATTGACGGAATAAAGGATGAATTAACTATTTTTGTTATAAGGGTATAAAAGGATTTTAATTTTATGATTTTTATGCCTAACTACTACTGAAGTCTAGCTTTTAGGAAAATTATAATATTGTTAAATAAAAAAGTATTGAGAAAGGTATAATTATTATTTCAGTGAAAAATAATCTGCTAGAACATAAAACCTATGTCCAATTCTCTTGACCCTTATAAATAGTTCAATTGATGATATTCATAGATTGCAGACCATAATAAGTCTAGTTTTTATTTCATCCAGAATCATAGGATTTGAACTTATAATCAATAAGTTATGAATTATTAATGGATAGACACTCTGTCTAGAATTCTAAGACAACACCTAGTCATGTCTTAGAAGATTGAGTAGTTCCAAGTATACAATAGCATATGAACATAAATATATGAAATTAATCACGAATATTTAAACGATGCATTTCAGGGTGCATACGCATTTATGCATCATGAGAATGCATTGCATATTACTTTATTTGTGATTGAAAAGTAAAAGGCATTGTAGGGAATCTTTAAGTTACAAGTGGGAGGGAGAAAATATAGTAAACATTCTTGAAAAAATAAAGTGCAAGGTGAGTGGGTAAATTTACAATATATCAAAATGATATATGTTGCTTCTTTTATTTATAGTAATCTTAACACTCTAATCATGATTTATATGAAATTTTCACATGAAGACATTTTGCATGCTAATCAAGATTATAAATGTACATGAGCTTTAAACATTTTCATAATAAGGCCACATAACAACAATGAACATTTTAATACTAAGCATAATGAGCAACTAGAGCATGAATTTATGAAACACATGGCATTCTAATCATGAATATCAATAGAATAGTAATCTAGAGAAGCATGAAGCATTATATGCACATTCCTCAAATATTCAGCTAAGAACAAAAGGTTTGTTCTTTAATTCCTAATCCACACATTAAAATATCATTAGGGGAGATTTGAGTTTTGAATCCCCTCAAACATACCTTAATAACAATGTCCTAAATCTTAGCTTCTTCCTCTAGCTTCAATCCACTCTTTCTCCTTCCTTGCTGCTGTCCACGTGTGCTAATGGAGAAATAAGAGAGAGTGGGAGAGGTGAGAGAGAGTGAGTGTGCTAAGAGAGAGATTAAGAAGCTTACTGTAGCTCTCAAATGGCCTCCTTTCGTGTGCTGGCCGAGTAGAACTTAGGAGAGAGGTGAGATGGGTGATAGGGGTTTGCTATAGCATGAAAATGGAGACTTTTTGAGAGGGGTTGTCGGCTGGTAGGTGGGGAAGGGAAAAAGTTAGGGCTCTCCCTTTTATACATTGGACAATAGGGTGTACGGGCTGGTGGGCTTCATTTGCTTTATTTTCTTTTTTTTTTATTAGACCGGATGTTACACAAGGTGCCGTCTCTCGCTTAGGTGCTTGAAGGTTCTGGATGTCGCCCTCACCTTTCTTCATGTTGTTCCTGTTCTAACGTTATGCCTTTTTGCCCTTTTCCTAATTCGTTTTGTGTGTTCTTTTCTTTTCTTATTTTTTGAGAAGACTGTTCTTTTCCATTTTGTTGCAGTTGTTGGAGCTCATTGATGAAAACGGTTAGTTTAGCTTTGTCATTTTGTTCCTTTTCTAGATCTTCATTTCTTGCAGGACTTAAAAATGATCCGAGTGTTTCTTTTTTCTAATGAACAGGATCGATGATTAATTAAATTGAGTAATCATCTGCTATCAGTTCTGGTTCAGATTCCATGTTATGTCCCAAAGAACTACATACAACCTATTTCCATCATATGCTGCAATGACTTTTGGGATCAAATTCTCAATTAATTCATAGGAAAAACTTATAGTTTTTCAAATTTTATGTTCTTTTTGACATGTCATTGGTTCCTGAGCAAGGGAGCATATCAAAAAACAGGCACAAAATCATTTATTTGATTCTTTTGATAGATCTCCTTTATGAAATATCATAAAGGTTCTTAACAGTCTCCTATGAGCCTAACCTATGATTGTTCAGGGAAAATATTCTCTTGAAATATGCTTCCCATTTTCGTATGCTTGGCAAATGATACATGTATATTTTTCTTCTTTTTCCTGTTGTTAAAGAAATGATTCGGAAAGATATTTCACTAATAAACCCTCTAAAGATGATTGAGACATTTAGTGATAAAGTTGCCTGATATTATCTCACAGTAGTTTTGGGGTAAATTACACGAATGGTCCCCCAACTTTGAGTCGATTTTCAATTGGTCCCCCAACTTCAATTTATAACCAGAACGTCCTCCATCTTTCATTTTCTTGCACGCTTAGTCCTCTTGACCGGTGATAGTGGATTTCCCGATTGCCTTGCTTACGTGGCAGATTTTCTCTCTCCTCCACATTATTTTATGTCCGCCACATCATTATAAAAATAAAAAAATAATAATAAAAAAGGATGAAGTTTCCATGTCATTAAAAAAAATTTAAAAATAAAAAAATCAGGAGCCCGCGGAAGAAAGGAGGGGGGCGATCGCCCCCCTCTGCTCGAGCTCGAGCTCTCTACCGCCCCCCCTCCCTCTCTCTCCCGCTCTCTAGCCGAGAGAGAGGGGGGCGACCGCCCCCCTCCTCCTCTCTCCCGTAGCGCGGGAGAGAGGAGGGGGGCGTTCACCCCCCTCTGCTCGAGCTCCGACGACCCCCCCTCTGCTCGAGCTCCGGCGACCGCTCCCCTCTCTCTCCCGCTCGCCCCCCTCTCTTTCGGCTGGAGAGCTCGAGCTCGAGCTCCGGCGAGCTGGGGGTGACCGCCCCCCTCCTTCTTTCTCCCGCGGGCTTTTGATTTTTTTTATTTTTAATTTTTTTTAATGACGTGAAAACTTCATCCTTTTTTATTATTATTTTTTATTTTTATAATGATGTGAAGGACATAAAATGATGTGGAGGAGAGAGAAAATTCGCCACGTAAGCAAGGCAACCGGGAAATTCACTATCATCGGTCAGGAGGACTAAGCGTGCAAGAAAATGAAAGATGGAAGACGTTCTGGTTATAAATTGAAGTTGGAGGACCAATTGAAAATCAAAGTTGATGGACCATTCGTGTAATTTACCCGTGGTTTTGTGTATGATGTTTTTTGCTTCCTATGTCATGTGGCTTTTAAATAACTTTACTTCCTTAATAAGTTTTTACGTAAATATGCTCAAATTTTGCTAACACATGGACTGTACCTATTTTAAATAT
Source organism: Pontederia crassipes (assembly GCA_030549335.1). Classification (NCBI taxonomy): domain Eukaryota; kingdom Viridiplantae; phylum Streptophyta; class Magnoliopsida; order Commelinales; family Pontederiaceae; genus Pontederia; species Pontederia crassipes. Next base: position 3,279,439 of record JAUKPH010000023.1, on the reverse strand, counting down.
CCAAACCGGCATGCTGCTTGTCAAAACATGAAGTTAAAACATGGACAGTACCTATTTTAAGTCTCTGCACATAATTTTCCACCAAATTGGGTATGAACATTAGACTTCAATGATGTCTATACCTCGCCAACGCATAAAGGAAACTAAGAGAGTTTTAAATACAATGTTGACCTTGTCAACGTAAATATCAATTTCATTAATAAAAATATGATGCCTACAAATCTGGTAGGTCTCCTCTTTTTAAGTAAAAAAATAGAGTTTTCAATGTAGAGAAGCGTAGCTCAGGGAACTCCTAGTATCGTAATTAAGTTGGTCATCAACATTTTCCTTGCAAACTTGATCAAACACAACCTTCTCTCTTTTAAAGAGCATTACCAAACCAAAGTGGTTCACTCAGGTGGATAGCACGTCCAAGTCCAAGTCACGGGAGCTAGTACTCTTGAATTTGTTTCTAAAAGTCCCCAATTTGGTTAGGTTTTGTTATCCTGCTTTCTCTTGAACAATGGATTGGCTCTACATTACGGGTTGTTGACCTTGTCTGAAAAAACAAAGCAGCACTGGAAGCTTGCTCTATTTATTTCTGTAAATTCTTAAAATTACCTATGTCAGGAAGTTCCTTCTGCCTCATTCATGAGCTTGTCTAACTTTCGTTGTCTATGTTGCAGTGCACTTGAAGTCTGTAATATACACAGGCAAAACAATTTTCAAATGCAAAAGAATTGCATGCATTGTGGTTTACTTATTTTAATGTTTAAGATCCATTGGTTTAATATATGTATTGGGTTACTATCATGCATTATTTCTTTCATCATGAGTTAACTGACATAACCATTTCTTGCAGCCTAAAACCATTTCTTGTAAAAAAGAAAGAGTTGGCTTTCTTCCATGTTGTTACATTGCTACCTGATTTACTAATGTTCAAGGCAAACCAATTTAAATTTGCATGCTAAAGCTTGTCTCTATCTGGCCACTAATGTGGGAGTCAACTGCAAATGTTGCCTGTAGTTAAGTGAGTGATCTTGACCATTTTTCATGTTATCTTTTATGGCATCTAACCTCGGTGCTGAAATTTTGCGTTATGGTTTATTTTATTTTTTTCATTGTTTGTTTACTACATGTGAATTTGCTAACTAACTATTTCTTAGTCATTCGTCAGCATCTTTTCTAATTCATTAGTTTGACAAGTTTATTATGGTTTCGTGCAGCTAAGCTGTTTTCAATATATCTATAGGTTATAATGCTTCCACATTTCCCGGATAAAGTTCAATGAACCAGATGACACAAAAATGGGAGAGAATCATGCTATTACCCATCTTCATCTCCACGAATGTTTCATGTGCTCCGTTGTTCATCTTACTCTAAGGAGGTAACTTTAACTCTACATAATGATATATTTTGCTGGCATTTTCTGAATCTCGGATGCATGATTCTCATTTACAATGTGCGGTAGAAGTATTTGTGCTCCTCAAGGGCGATACCATTTCATCCGGTGGAAAACTGAATTTCGTTAACTATGGCACTTCAGTGCCAAGTATTGTGGTATCTCGCTTCTCACTTCGTATGTACACTCATACGACCTGTAATTTAAAATGTTATTCATCTAAATTATTTGTTTAGCCCCTGTATTTTATATGAGCCTAACCTATGATTGTCCAGCGAAAATATTCTTTTGAAATATGCTCCCCATTTTCCTATTGTTAAAGAAATGGTTCCAAAAGATATTCCACTAATAAACCCTCTAAGGATGATTGAGACATTTTGTGATAAAGTTGAGCAATATTATCTCATAGTGGTTTTGTGTATGATGTTTTTGCCTCCTACGTCAAGTGGATTTTAAATAACTTTTCTTCCTTAAAAAGTTTTTATGTAAATATGCTCAAATTATACTAAATATCCAAACCTGCCTGCTAGTTGTTAAAACATGGTGTTAACACATTGAGTGTACCTATTTTAAATCTATGCACATAATTTACCACCAAATTGGGTATGAACATTAGACTTCAATGATGTCTATACCCCATCAACTCATAAAGGAAACTAAAAGAGTTTTAAATACAATGTTGATCTTGTCAATGTAAATATCAATTTCATTGATAAAAATGTGATGCCTACAAATATGGTAGATCTCCTCTTCTTAGGAAAAAAACAGAGTTTCAGTGAACTCCTTGTATCATAATTAAGTTGGTCATCAAACATTTTCCTTGCTAACTTGATAAAACACAACCTTCTCTCTTTTAAAGGGCATCACCAAACCAAATTGGTTGGCTCAGGTGGGGGAGCAAGTACTCTCGGATTCGTTTCTTAGAGTCCCCAATTTGGTTAGGTTTTATCTATCCTGCGTTCTCTTGAACGTGGATTGACTCTAGATAATGGGTTGTTGACCTTGTCCGAAAAAAGAGCATTGGTAACTTGCACTATTTATTTCTATAAATTCTTAATATCACCTATGTCAGGAAGTTCGTTCTGCCTCATTCATGAGCTTGTCTAACTTTTAATGTCTATGTTGAAGTGCACTGGAAGTCTAGAATATACACAGGCAAAGCAATTTTCAAATGCAAAAGAACTTGATGCATTGTGGTTTATTTACTTTGATGTTTAAGATCCATTGGTTTAATACATGTATGGGGTTACTGTCATGCATTCTTTGTTTAGTCAGGAGTTAACTGACAAAACCATTTCTTGCACAAGGTTGCTGCCTAAAACCATTTCTGGTAAAAAAGAAAGAGTTAGCTTTCTTCCATGTTGCTACATTAGTACCTGATTAACTAATGTTCAGGGCATGGCAATTTAAATCTGCATACTAAAGCTTGTCTCTATCTGGCTACTAATGTGGGAATCAATTGCAAATGTTGTCTGTAGTTAAGTGAGTGGTCTTGGCCATCCGATCTCTAATTAAGTTTATCTATAACAGGAACCATCGGTACCATTTTCATGTTATCTTTTATGGCATCTAACCTCGGTGCTGAAATTTTACTTTATGGTTTATTTTATTTTTTTCACTGTTCGTTTACTTCATGTGAATTTTCTAACTCACTATTTTTTAGTCATTCGCCAGCATCTTTTCTAATTCATTAGTTTGACAAGTTTATTTTGGTTTCGTGCAGCTAAGCTATTTTCAATACATCTATAGTTATAATGCTACCACATTTCCCGCATAAAGTTTAATCAATCGGATGTCACAAAAATAGGAGAGAATCATGCTCTCCAGAAATGTTTCAGGTGCCCCATTGTTCATCTTACTTGTAGGAGGTAACTTTAACTCTACGTAGTTATATATTTTGATGTTATTTTCTGAATCTCGGATGCATGATTCTCATTTACAATGTGCGGTTGAAATATTTGTGCTCGTCAAGTGCAATACCATATCATCCGGTGGAAACCTGAATTTCTTTTCCTATGGCACTTCAGTGCCAATTATTCTGTATCTCGCTTCTCACTTCTTGCGTACACTCATACAACCTGTAATTTAAAATGTTATTCATCTAAATTCTTTGATTAGCCCCTGTGTTTTATATGAGCCTAACCTATGATTGTCCTGCGAAAATATTCTTTTGAATTATGCTCCCCATTTTCATATGCTTAAATGATACATGCATATTTTCTTATTTTTCCTATTGTTAAAGAAATGGTTCCGAAAGATATTCCACTAATAAACCCTCTAAAGATGATTGAGAGATTTAGTGATAAAGTTGCCCAATATTATCTCACAGTGGTTTTATGTATGATGTTTTTGCTTCCTACGTCAAGTGGCTTTTAAATAACTTTACCTCCTTAATATGTTTTTATGGAAATATGCTCAACTTATACTAGATATCCAAACCTGCCTGCTAGTTGTTAAAACATGGTGTTAACACATGGAATGTACTTATTTTAAGTCTCTACACATGATTTTGCGCAAATTGGGGGTATGAACATAAAACTTCAATGATGTCTATACACCATCAACGCATAAAGGAAACTAAAAGATTTTTAAATACAATGTTGATCTTATCAATGAAAATATCAATTTCATTAATGAAAAATGTGATGCCTACAAATGTGGTAGGTCTCCTCTTCTTAGTAAAAAAATAGAGTTTTCAATGTAGAGAAACGTAGCTCAGTAAATTCCTTGTATCGTAATTAAGTTGGCCATCAAACATTTTCCTTGCAAATTTGATAAAACACTTTATAGAGAATTCTGTAAGCTTTCCATAGACTCCAAGATCATCTAATTTGGATAACTGTGCAAAAAGTTATGTTCAAAATAGTGCAGGGAGGTCAATCTGCCGATCGAAGCTATGAAGGCCGGTCGAGATAGTCCGGTTGACCGATCTAAAATATCGGTCGACCGATCAATGCATGAGTTGTCAAATTTACGTCGAGACTATACCGGTCGACAGTCTGATCGAAGAACAGGTCGACTGATCAGCTCGACGGCTACAAATTAAAACTGTGAGACTGTACCGGTCGATGGTTCGGTCGACCGACCGGTAACTGGAGAAATCAGCGCAACAGTCATATAGTCCGGTCAACCGGTCCATAAATGCGGTCGACCGGTCCATTACTGAAATGAACAGTAATGACTATATTTCGAGGAGAAAAATATGGAATTAATTCTGGACGAATTTTTCACATACCAGAGCTTATAAAAGGTGTGCCAAGGCCAGAAGCAAAAGCATCTATCCAAGCATTGAAGCAATACTTCAAGAAATCAGAAAAAAGATTTTTTCCTTGAAGTTATCATTTTAGTTGTGCTCGTCTTTTTCTCTTCCACTCTTGTGAGCCTAGCATTGTAAAGAGAGAAAAATATTTTGTTCAGAAAGATAGAGAGAGCTCCTATGTAAAAGAGGTTCTAAATCTTACCTCTTGAGCGAGAGAAATAGATTAGCTTCCAAAAAAGAGAGGTTGCTTTGCCTCTTGAAGCGGAGAAAATGTGGTTGTGTAAAGGGCTTTCTTCCTTGCCCCATTTGGAACAAAGGAAGTGCTAGTGGAATCTCCGACGGTCTTGAGGTCGAGAAGTCGGAGCGGAGACGTAGGTCAAGGTGTGGCCGAACCTCGTCAACAATCACCGTGTCTATTTGTGTTTGGTTTCTCTCACTCTCTCTCCCTTTAATATTGTGTTTGTAATTTGAATTGCAAAGGTTTTAATAATCGGTTTTGTGCTTCCGCGACGAATTTCTTGAAATCAATATTTTTGGTTAAACACCAATTCACCCACCCCTCCCCCCCCCTCTTGGTGCCCTTTGGGATCCTACAATTGGTTGGCTCAGGTGAATAGCACATCCAAGTCCAAGTCAAGGGAGATAGTACTCTGGGACTCGTTTCTTAGAGTCCCCAATTTGGTTAGGTTTTATTTATCCTGTCTTCTCTTGAACAATGGATTGGCTCTACATAATGGGATGTTGGCCTTGTCTGAAAAAAATAGCATTGGAAACTTGCTCTATTTAATTATGTAAATTCTTAAAACCACCTATGTCAGGAAATTCCTTCTTCCTCATTCATGAGCTTGTCTAACTTTCCTTGTCTATGTTGCAGTGCACTGGAAGTCAGGAATATACACAGGCAACCAAATGCAAAAGAACTTGATGCATTGTGGTTTATTTATTTTAATGTTTAAGATCCATTGGTTTAATATATGTATTGGGTTACTATCATGCATTCTTTCTTTTGTCATGAGTTAACTGACAAAACCATTTCTTTCACAAGTTTGCTGCCTAAAACTATTTCTGGTAAAAAAGAAAGAGTTAGCTTTCTTCCATGTTGCTACATTGGTACCTGATTTACTAATGTTCAAGACAACTCAATTTAAATGTGCTTGCTAAAGCATGTTTCTATCTGGCCATAATTTTCCACTAAATTGGGTATGAACATTAGACTTCAATGATGTCTATACCACACCAATGCATAAAGGAAACTAAAAGAGTTTTAAGTACAATGTTGATCTTGTCAATGTAAATATCAGTTTCATTGATAAAAATGTGATGCCTACAAATCTGGTAGGTATCCTCTTCTTAGGAAAAAAATAGAGTTTTTAATGTGGAGAAATGTAGCTCAGTGAACTCCTTGTATCGTAATTAAGTTGGTCATCAAAGCTAACTTGATAAAACGCAACCTTCTCTCTTTTAAAGTGCATCACCAAACCAAATTGGTTGGCTCAGGTGGGGGAGCTAGTACTCTCGGATTCGTTTCTTAGAGTCCCCAACTTGGTTAGGTTTTATCTATCCTGCCTTCTCTTGAACAATGGATTGACTCTACATAATGGGTTATTGACCTTGTCCGAAAAAAGAGCATTGGTAACTTGCACTATTTATTTCTGTAAATTCTTAATATCACCTATGTCAGGAAGTTCGTTCTGCCGCATTCATGAGCTTGTCTAACTTTTAATGTCTATGTTGCAGTGCACTGGAAGTCTAGAATATACACAGGCAAAACAATTTTCAAATGCAAAAGAACTTGTGCATTGTGGTTTATTTATTTTGATGTTTAAGATCCATTGGTTTATTATATGTATGGGGTTACTGTCATGCATTCTTTCTTTAGTCAGGAGTAACTGATAAAACCATTTCTTGCACAACGTTGCTGCCTAAAACCATTTCTGGTAAAAAAGAAAGAGTTAGCTTTCTTCCATGTTGTTGCATTGCGCCCTGATTTACTAATGTTCAAGACAACTCAATTTAAATGTGCATGCTAAAGCTTGTTTCTATCTGGCCACTAATGTGGGAATCAACTGTAAATGTTGTCTGTAGTAAAGTGAGTGGTCTTGGCATCCGATCTCTAATCGAATTTATATATAACAGGATCCATCAGTACCATTTCATGTTATCTGTTATGGCATCTAACCTCAGTGCTGAAATTTTACTTCTTTGTCTATTTTACTTTTTTTAATTTTTGTTTACTACATGTGAATTTGCTAACTCACTATTTTTTAGTCATTCATCAACAACTTTTCTAATTCGTTAGTTTGACAAATTTATTATGGTTTTGTGCAGCTAAGCTGTTTTCAACATCTATAGGATATAATGCTACCAGATTTCCTGCATAAATTTCAATCAACCAGATGTTACAAAAATGGCAGAGAATCATGCTACACAAATGTTTCAGGTGCTCCGTTGTTCATCTCACTCTAAGAAGGCAACTTTAACTCTACATAGTGATATATTTTGCTAGCATTTTCTGAATCTCGGATGCATGATTCTCATTTACAATTCGCGGTAGAAGTATTTGTGATCGTCAAGGGCAATACCATATCATCCGATGAAAACCTGAATTTCTTTTGCTATGGTACTTCAGCGCCAAGTATTCTAGTATCTCGCGTCTCAGTTCCTATGTACACTCATACAGTCTGTAATTTAAAATGTTATTCATCTAAATTTTATTATTCGCCCTTGTGTTTTGTATAAGCCTAACCTATGATTGTCCAGTGAAAATATTCTTTTGAAATATTCTCCCCATTTTTGTATGCTTAAATGATACATTTATATGTTCTTATATTTTCTGTTGTTAAAGAAATGGTTCCGAAAGATATTCCACTAATAAACCCTCTAAAGATCATTGAGACATTTAGCGATAAAGTTGCCCAATAATTATCTCACAGTGGCTTTGTGTATGATGTTTTTGCTTCCTACGTCAAGTGGCTTTTAAATAAATTTACCTCCTTAATAAGTTTTTATGTAATATGCTCAAATTATACTAGATATCCAAACCTGCCTGCTCGTTGTTAACACATGGGATGTACCAATTTTAAGTCTCTGCACATAATTTTCCACCAAATTGTGGGTATGAACATCAGGCTTAAATGATGTCTATACCCCATCAACGCATAAAGGAAACTAAAAGAGTTTTAAATACAATGTGTTGATCTTATCAATGTAAATAGCAATTTCATTAATAAAAATGTGATTCTTACAAATCTGGTAGGTCTCCTCTTCTTAGTAAAAAACAGAGTTTTCAATGTAGAGAAACGTAGTTCAGTGAACTCCTTGTATCGTAATTAAGTTGGTCATCAAACATTTTCCTTGCAAACTTGATAAAACGCAACCTTGTCTCTCTTAAAGAGTATTAACAAACCGAATTGGTTGGCTCAGGCGGATAGCACGTCCGAGTCCAAGTCACGGGAGCTAGTACTCTCTTGATTTTGTGTTATACATTTAAAATCAAGAGTCTCAAATACGCAGAGCAAATCATGGAGCAATATGTATCTCAATCATGATTGTGTGCCATCCAATTATGATTATCAGATACGCAAAGTATATCATGGGTCAATACGTGCACGCAGAGGAGCCCCCAAAGGGTAAAGATACCCGATATACACTCTAAATGCTTCATGTATATCGAATGCGATCCCAAAGACCTTTTTCAAAGGCTAATGAACACATGGAGTTTAACAATATCAAAATACACATGTCATAATCTCATATCATTATCAAATAAAACTTATTTTGACTTCATAAGCATTGTTCCCCGAAAATATTTTGATGCAAGAGAATACTCCATCTCATATGAAATTTTGTAGCATATCATAAATACCATTCTTAACTCAAGGTATGTTTCAATAACAATACTAATAATAATCTTTGCTTGAAATAATATCATAAATAAAAGAAGTAACATATATCATTTTGCTATGTTGTAAATTTACCCACTCACCTTGTACTTTATCACTTCAAGGAGGTTTATTAGATTTCTTCCCTTTCACTTGTACTTTGATATTTTCCTACAAGTAATAATGTCTTTTTACTTCCCAATTACAACAAAGTAATATGCAATGCATGCTCGTAATGTATGAATGCTTATGCACCCTAAAATGCATATAATAATCTCTAATACTAATTTCTAATTTCAAGTATTTATGTTCATAGGTTATTTCACAATTGAAACTTCTCAATCCTCTATAGCTTAACTAGGTGCCGTCTTAAGATTTCAGACTGAGTATTTGCCAATAAATAATTCATAACTTCTTAACCACATGGACAAATCTTATGATTCTGGATTAATTCGAAGCTAGACATACTAAGATTTCCAATCCTCAAATATCATTAACCAAATGAATAAGTCATAACATCTAAGGCAATCTGACCTAGAGTTTGTGTTTTGACAGACTGTGTGTCACTGAAATATTGATTTATATTTTTCTTCATACTTTTCCATTCAACGAGTTCATAATTTTTCTGAAAACTAGACTTCATTAGTATTTTGTCATAAAAAAGTAAAGAATTTAACTCACTGTATAGACTTATAATAAAAATAGTTAATTCAAGTCGCAATCTGTCAATGTCCTGTAATCTGACAAAAGCATCACTATGAAATGAAAAATTCATTTCTCCCAAAATACAAGTTCAAATAGGATGATTCTACCTCTCACCGAACCTTTAGAATCTGTAATTAGGCATATCCAAATTTCAAACCCTAATTCACTCTATTCCAACTGTTCCTTAATTTACAAATTGAACCTATATCAGACTCGGGACAGGATGAGTGATTTGCGAAGGTAAGTTTATAACTTCCTCTATAAAGCTCTTTTTACGTGAGTCTAGGACCATGGAAAGCTAACTTCGAATGGATTTACCATACAAAATTTCATAATTTATGGTTTGTTGATCACGAAAGAATGATTCTCTAAATCAGAGGAACAATATTCGGATCAAAACTCACCTTGAACAGCCGATGTTCCCAATTTTTCCCAGGTAGTTTCGCTCGACTTAGGCCTTTGGTAATTTTTTCATGGTGAAAAGATAATGTTAAGTGGTTTGTATATTTTTTTCAAAATTTTCTGAAGTCGTATGGCGGTTTGGAAAAATATCCCTTTGAGCATCTCTCACCTGTCTGCTTTAGCTGCTTGGAATTTAAGTGATGGCCAATCACATTTTTTTGTCATAACTAAGTGTTTTAACCCTAATTAAGCTTAATTAATCCTATTTTAACATATATATTATAATATTTAGAAAATTTAAAATTTATTCCTAATAACCCTATATAATTTCTTTGTAAAGTTTATGGATAATTAAGTAATCATTATGCTCTAATCGAAATATTAATTACTATATACAAATATCACTAAATGGACATTCAAACTAACTAAGTATATTAATTAAATGCATGATTATGCACAAATGATATTCCTAGGGCATGTCCGTGACAAGTACTCTCGGATTTATTTCTTAGAGTCCTCAATTTGGTTAGGTTTTATCTATCCAGCTTTCTTTTCAACAATGGATTGGCTCCAAATAATGGGTTGCTGACCTTGTCTCAAAAAAAGAGCATTGGAAACTTGCTCTATTTATTTCTATAAATTCTTAAAATCACCTATGTCAGGAAGTTCCTTCTACCTCATTCATGAGCTTGTCTAACTTTCGTTGTCTATGTTTCAGTGCACTGAAGTCTGGAATATACACAGGCAAAACAATTTTCAAATGCAAAAGAACTGCATGCATTTGGTTTAATATATGTGTTGGGTTACTGTCATGCATTCTTTCTTTCGTCAAGAGTTAACTGACAACCATTTTTTGCAGCCTAAAACTATTTCTAGTAATAAAGAAAGAGTTAGCTTTCTTCCATGTTGCTACATTGCTACCTGATTTAGTAATGTTCAAGGCTAGCCAATTTAAATCTGCATGCTAAAGATTGTCTCTATCTGGCCACTAATGTGGGAGTCACAACTGCAAATGCTGTCTGTAGTTAAGTGAGTGGTCTTGGCCATCCAATCTCTAATCAAGTTTATATATAACAGGATCCATCAGTATTTTCATGTTATCTTTTATGGCATCTAACCTCGGTGCTGAAATTTTGCTTTATGGTTTATTTTATTTTTTTCATTGTTTGTTTACTACATGTGAAGTTGCTAACTCACTATTTCTTAGTCATTCGTCAGCATCTTTTCTAATTCATTAGTTTGACAAGTTTATTATGGTTTCGTGCAGCTACGCTATTTTCAATACATCTATAGGTTATAATGCTACCACATTTCCCGCATAAAGTTCAATCAACCAGATGTCACCAAAATGGTAGAGAATCATGCTATTACTCATCTTCATCTCTACAAATGTTTTAGGTGCTCCTTTGTTCATCTTACTCTTAGGAGGTAACTTTAACTCTACGTTGTGATATATTTGCTGACATTTTCTAAATCTCGGATGCATGATTCTCATTTACAGTGTGCGGTCGAAATATTTGTGCTCGTCAAGGGCAATACCATATCATCCGCTGGAAACCTGAATTTCTTTTCCTATGGCACTTCAGTGCCAAGTACTCTAGTATCTTAATTTCAAATGTTATTCATCTAAACTATTTGATTAGCCCCTGTGTTTTATATGAGCCTAACCTATGCTTGTCCTGCTAAAATATTCTTTTGAAATATGCTCCTCATTTTCGTATTCTTAAATGATACATGTATATTTTCTTATTTTTCCTATTGTTAAAGAAATGGTTCCGAAAGATATTCCACTAAGAAACCCTCTAAAGATGATTGAGACATTTAGTGATAAAGTTGCCCAATATTAACTCACTGTTGTTTTGTGTATGATGTTTTTGCTTCCTACGTCGAGTGGCTTTTAAATAACTTTACCTCCTTAATAAGTTTTTATATAAATATGTTCAAATTATACTAGATATCCAAACCTGCCTGCTAGTTGTTAAACATGGTGTTAACACATGGAATATACCTATTTGAAGTCTCTGCACATAATTTTCCACCAAATTGGAGGTATGAACATCAGACTTCAATGATGTCTATATCCCATCAATGCATAAAGGAAACTGAACGAGTTTTTAATAAAACTGTAATGCCTACAAATCTGGTAGTTCTCCTCTTCTTATTAAAAAACCGAGTTTTTAATTTAGAGAAATGTAGTTCAGTGAACTCCTTATATTGTAATTAAGTTGGTCATCAAACATTTTCCTTGCAAACTTGATAAAATGCAACCTTCTCTCTTTTAAAGATCATTACCAAACCAAATTGGTTGGCTCAGGTGGATAGCACATCCAAGTCCATGTCACGGGAGCTAGTATTCTCGGATTCATTTCTTAAAGTCCCCAATTTGGTTTGGATTATTTCCTCTAACTTCTTCTGAACTATCGCGAAATACCACATCTAACCTCAAACTACGAACTTCATTTTTTGGGTACCTAAATTATCGCGACTTTTCCAGTTTGGTCCTTCCGTTCAATTCCGTGAAGTTTTTTGTTAATTTCAAATTTTTTGGACCATCGTACCCTTGCCCTAGACGACTTATATTCGTAAACTTACTTGGCTTCTTTAGTAGGTAAAATTTCGTGCTATGTCCGATGACGGGATCCTAGGGCTCCGGCGATCTATGCGGTTCTTCTGCGGCATTAATTTCAGGCATTCATCTCCGGCGTTCACCTCCGGCGTCCATCTTTGGTATTCTTCTCTGGCCGACCACTTTGTCCTACAATAGTCGATTCCTCCGAGAAGTTGATTTTCTGGAGTTGACCTAACTTCGCGATTCCTGAAGGTGTTGTTCTAACATCTTTAGTGTTTTTACTTTCTCAATGTACATTTTTGAACCATATGGTACCCCTTTCGACATGTACATTCTTGTTCTATGGTCCCCCACTCCGCTTTACTCAACACATAAATAGTTTACTATGCTATGGTCCCCCACTACACGTGCATCTTTGATTTTTTCTTTACTGCAATCGAAGCACACAAACTCGTTTTTTAGGGTTTCTACGATTGTTTATGATTCCTGCAATTTTGTAGGGTTCTATTCTTAGACCTCCCCTTAAATTTTTAGGGTTCTATTTTAATGCAGTTGCAGAGTACACATGAAATATTACACGATAGAGATGCAGTATGGTGGACATTTTATTCACGACTCGAAAACTTCTTAAATAAGTGGAAAAGTTGCATGGTTTGATGACGTAGATCCAAATTTGATGTCCTACTTTGAGATTCTTGACCTACTAAGAACTCTTGATTTACCGACAAATGTCTGCATGTATCACAGTAAACCAAACTATGACAATTGGATTCAAATTAAAACTGACAATGATGTACTGAACTTATTTGCAACTTGTGGTGTTAGTAGAAAAACAATTCCAATATATGTTGAGTCTGATCTTGATGTTCTACCACTACAAAGTGACATTTCCTCAACTTGTTTTGAGAAATTTGCAAAAAATCAACAACAAAGTGTACCTCAACACGATGAATTGCCCAAGATAGCTGATCCTGATATTAGTGTTAGAGAATCTGAAGCAAATCCTGGTATTGGTGTTGGTCGAAATTCTTCCGACAGAGAAATTATACTAATTGTGATGATCGAGATGAAAGTCCTAATAGAGCTGAGAACATGGAGCAAGCTTATGTGATAGATGATGAGGACAATGAGGACAATGAGAACTACGGAGATGTATTTGAAGAAAATGGTCAGTCATTCCCCATCTTCAATGAAGCAACTGATATGGCAAATCCCATATTGAAGTTGGGTATGTTATTTACAAATGTAAAAACCTCCAGAGAAGCACTCAAGGCTAATAGTAGGAAAATGAGTTATGAATATTTTTACAAGAAAAATGAAAAATGTAGAGTTACAACTATTTGTGCTGAAGATGAATGCCCTTGGAGAATTCATGCCTCTTTATTACATAGAATCACAACATTTCAGATAAAGAGTCTTAAAAAACATGTATTACATCCAAGAAGGTACAGTGTTGGGAGTGCCAATTCTACTTGGGTTGCTAAGCAATATTTAGATAGGTTGATGGATGACCCTTCATGGAAGGTTAATTCTATGAGAAGAACAATCAGAAAAGAAGAACCGTTGCTTATGACAAACATGCAAATGTATAGAGCAAGACACAAGGCAGTAGAAATGATACAAGGAAATCATCAGCAACAATTTAAAAGAATTAGAGACTACTGTGCACAAGTAGTTAAACACAATCCTGGAAGCATGGCAAGGATTGGTGTGTTTAGAACTTCTCCAGAATATTCTCCACATTTTCAAAGGGTGATTGTTAGCTTTGCTGCTCAAATTAAAGGATTTGTGGGTGGTTGCTGACCAGTTATTAGTTTAGATGCTTGCCATCTTAAAGGAACATTTGTTGGTCATTTGATGAGTGCTGTCTCAAGAGATGGGAATGATCAAATGTTTCATATAGCTATTGCAGTGGTAGAAGCTGAGTGTAGAGAATCTTGGACATGGTTTCTTGAGCATCTAATTGAGGCAATTGGAACTCATGAAGAAAAGGGATCCGTTTTTATCTCAGATTGACAAAAGATATGAATTGTATAGTTCACTTATAGATTACAACTTATTCCAAATTTAACTTCAAATTTAATGTTCATGCACAGGGACTTCTACAAACATTTGCCAAGTTAATGCCTCATGCAGAACATAGAGTTTGTGTGAGACACTTGTGTGCTAACTTCAAGACAAAATTCAAGGGCAAAAAATTGGAGATGTGGCTGTGGCGAGATGCTGGAGCATACACTAAAGAGGATTGGAAAGAAGCAATGGCCAATATAAGAACTCTAGATTCTGAAGTTCACGATTACCTTGTGAAGGAGTCAGCTGAGAATTGGTTTAGATCACATTTTGCTAGTAGTTCAAAATGTGATTTGATATCCAATAATATTTCTGAGTCATTTAATCAATACGTGAAGGAAGCACGTGAAAAACCTATACTCTCGTTGTTAGAAACTATACGATGACAACTGTTGACAAGGCATAATGAGAAGAAAGAATGGGCCAAGACTCTCAATACTCTGATATGTCCAAAAATTTTGAAGCTGCTTGATATGAACAAGAAGTTAGGAATACGACATGAGGTGTTAATTGCTGGTGATGGGCAGTTTGAAGTAATAGGTGGTAGAGGGCACTATATTGTGCACATTGGTTTGAAAACCTGTTCTAGTAGAAAATGGGATGTCACAGGTATTCCATGTGAACATGCATGTGCATGCCTTATTGCTGATAGGAGAAAGTGTGAAGAATTTGTGCATCCATGTTACTTTGTTGAGAAGTATAAGGTGACATATTCGAATATCATACATCCTGTTCCAGATGAGAAGCAATGGGATCACATTGAACAGGAGGAATTGCAGCCTCCTATTATCTTAAAAAGACCAGGTCGACTCAAGAAGTTGAGGAAAAGAGGTCCAGATGAACCTAGGAGGACCACAGGAGTAGTGAAGAGGTCACTTCAAAATTTGAGTTATAGGAATTATGGGGAGAAGGGCCACAATATTAGAACTTGTGGAAGGGCTAAGGAAAGTAGTCAATCAAGAAAGGTGTTATTACTGATTAGTTCTTTGAGTTATTCAAACTTTTTCTACTGATGCTTCTAATGTGCTATTGTTAGGATGCAAGCACAAGTGGAAAAGGCAAGAGAAAAAGGGATGATGCTTTTAATACTGATACCCAGGTAATATTTCTGTTCACTGACTTATATCACATTGCAACTACATAAATGCTTTGTTCACTGACTTATTTCACATTGCAGGCATCTTCCTGTCGAACAACTGAAGTTAAAAGAGAAGCTGCTGCAGGAGGTGTGAGCCAAGTGTCCACTGAAATATTGAGGAATGCCAATGTGTATGGCAATGTCATTTTTAGCCAGACTTCTACAACTGCTAATATTTGAGGATTGCCAATGTGTATGGAAATGTCTTTAGTGTCTAATGTGAAAACTATTTTGTAATCATACAATGCGATTGCCAATGTGTATGGCATATGTAGTAGGAGTACTTGTTATGTAACCATGCAAAGAGCATGTGTGGTGGATTTATATTTTGGATTGTCGTTCAGCTACTCCTACCTGTTGTGTTACAATGTCATGTTATGAAAGTGATTCTATCATTTTTTTGTTCCTACCATTTTTGTGTCACTTTATTCATTACAATGTCATCGCATTACATATGTTGAATGTAACTTGCATTGACATATATGAATGTAACTTGCAGGATCAAACAAATGGATTCAAAATACATTTTCATATGAAATGTAATTCGAATTGTCATATGATGAATGTAACACACATTCAAAATACATATCCTTAAAAAATGGCATAGCATTCGATAACATTCAAAGTACATTACATATGGGACTAAAGAAAATAGATTCCAAGTTAGTACATTACATTAGATCGACATGAAACATACGAGCCATCCCCTAGCAATTATATTTACAATAACGATCAACAATACAATGCAACATCTTTGTTTCTTCAATTTTCTTTCAAAGCCCCTTGTTTCCACCAAAGTAGTCCTCAACAAATCATTCGACATTTTGAGACCCCTTTGATTTTCTTCAAGTTCATTATGTAGTCCAATAATTCATCTTTTCACTGCGTCATTTTCTTCCTTAAGCTTCGATATTCTGTCTAGAACCCTACTACTCCAAACCATGCCCCTCGGAAAGGTCGGTGGATCACCCCACTTGAAAAATCCGCATTCAGAACTTTGCCCTTTGTAATTGTGACAACCGATGAATCGTCAATCAGGATTGTCCTTAGTAAAAGAATACTTTGCTCGGGAGTTGATACCGCAGTGAAACTTTACTTCATCTTCATCTACATGACTACTGTCACTTGTATTTTTTGTATTTGATCCAGATGAAATCATGTCTTCAGTTTATTACTGTGCAAATAAGAAATGAAAAATTATGACAATAGGAAACACATTCAAAGTGTAAGAAACCCTAATAAATTGGCAAAAAAAGAGTAATACTTTCAACATACCAATGCACATCCACGGAAAAGAACGTGAAAGCTGCGAATCGGACTCCACAGATTTCACCAAAACGCTAGAGAATTTTCAGAGTACAAGAAAAATGCCAGAGCAGAAAACAAACTTCTCATGTGTTCGGCCGGAGAAGAACGCCGAAGATGGACGCCGGAGATGGACGCCGAAGATGAACGATGGCAAAGAATCGCAGAGATCGTCGGAGCCCTAAAGTCCCATCTTCAAAAACACCACGATATTTTACCTACTATAGAAGCCAAGTAAGTTTACGGATATAAGTCGTCTAGGGCAGGGGTACGATGGTCCAAAAATTTTGAAATTAACAGAAAACTTTACGGAATTGAACGGAAGGATCAAACTGGAAAAGTCGCGATAGTTTAGGTACCCAAAAAATGAAGTTCCTAGTTTGGAGTTAGATGTGGTATTTCACAATAGTTCAGGGGAGGTTAGAGGAAATAACCCTTGGTTTTATCTATCCTGCTTTCTTTTCAACAACGGATTCGCTCTACATAATGGGTTGTTGACCTTGTATGGAAAAAAGAGTATTAGAAACTTGCTCTATTTCTTTCTGTAAATTCTTAAAAATCACCTATGTCAGGAGGTTCCTTCTGCCTCATTCATGAGCTTGTCTAACTTTCGTTGTCTATGTTGAAGTGCACTGGAAGTCTGGAATATACACGGGCAAAACAATATTCAAATGCAAAAGAACTTGATGCATTGTGGTTTATTTATTTTACTGTTTAGGATCCATTGGTTTAATATATGTATTGGGTTACTATCATGCGTTCTTTCTTTTGTCAGGAGTTAACTGATAAAACCATTTCTTTCACAAGGTTGCTAGCTAAAACCATTTCTGGTAAAACAGAAAGAGTTGGCTTTTTGCCATGTTGCTACATTGCTACCTGATTTACTAATGTTCAAGGCAAGCCAATTTAAATCTGCATGCTAAAGCTTGTCTCTATTGAGATATGATTTGCATATCTCTTCATATTTTTTCATATCTTCGCATATCTTTGTAATATTAGTTAGGATTAGTATTAGTTAGGATTAGTATTCCAGATTTCTTGGGATAGTATCTCAGATATTTTGAAATAATATCTTGATTTTCTGAAGTAATATTCTCCCTTCTTGTATGGTCTACCTTGATTATAAATAGGTGGCACTAGTGCTTGGTCAATAATAAGAGAACATGTTTCTCAATATGGTATTGATCTGATTGTTATTCTTCTCCCTTTCCTCCTCAGTCTTCTTCTCTCCTCAATCTAGATGGATGTCAGGTCAATTCCGACCTAGATTCATAGTTCTCAAGATCGACGCTTGATCTTTTTCTTCGTGGAATCCGTCGTGCTCAATCATGGCCGATCAGAAAGCTTCATCTAGCAACTCTGGTGTTAAATCCATCCTCAGCACTCTACTGGGTATTAATATCAAACTTGATGGTACCAATTATCTTCTCTGGTCCACGGCATTTGAGCGTTACGTAGGGTCCCACAGGAAGAAGCATATCATTACTAAATCTGAAGAACGTACAGAACATTGGGATGCTGACAATGATTCGGTCGCCTCTGCCATGCTCAATAGGATGACCAAATCTGTTGCCAAACAGGTCATGGTTTATAAGTCAGCCAAGACTATGTGGGAGGTACTTCAAAAACTTCACTCTCATAAAAGCAATATATCTCGCCTTTACAAGGTTCTTGAAGAAATCCAATCATGCAAGAAAAATGATCAGCCATTAGCAAATTATTTTGCGACATTAACTAACCTCTAGAATGAGCAAGATATCTATCAGTCTCTCTCTGCAGATATCAAAGTATTGACTGAACAACGTGATCAAATTAGATCCGTTCAGTTTCTCTCTGGTCTTGGTCCTAAATATAAATCAGTCAAGGATCAGTTGATGACACAGGAAACTATTCTAACCCCTAAAGGAATCTATGCTCGACTCTCACGTATCGATGATTTCTCTCCTTATACAGATGGATCTACACTTGCTACACGTGGAAGAGGAAGAGGATTTTTCCCTAACAAAGGCAAAGGTCGTGGACGTGGACGAGGGAACGACTCTTGTGACCACTATCATCGACCCAATCATCCCTCTGACCGTTGCTGGGAAATATTTGGATATCCTGCTGATCATCCAAAGGTTCATGCTGCCACTACTAATGAGTCGGATATTCTAATATCAAAAGAAGAATATGATCACCTTCGTCCTCTGTCTATCACTGAATTTGCATCTTCGTCAACTGGTGCTGTTGTAATGCATCATTCAGGTACTCTTGCTCTCTCTACTAGTTCTCAATCTGATTGAATTGCCGGGTGCCTCCTCACACATAACAGGTGATGCCTCTTTCTTCTCATCCCTTAAATCTTTATCGAATCCTCTTAATATCAAAGTTGCTGATGGTTCTTTCTCTCCGGTCATTGGACTTGGCACAATTTTTGTCAATCGTGACCTCTCCCTTAATAATGTTATGTATGCTCCAAAGTTTGCTCTAAGCCTTCTTTCGATCAGCCAGCTAACAAAGTTCTTAAAATGTCGAGCACTTTTTTATG
Source organism: Pontederia crassipes (assembly GCA_030549335.1). NCBI lineage: Eukaryota > Viridiplantae > Streptophyta > Magnoliopsida > Commelinales > Pontederiaceae > Pontederia > Pontederia crassipes. The sequence goes on along the minus strand of JAUKPH010000023.1, from coordinate 3,260,199 downwards.
ACTCTTTTTTCATTCTACAGAATCTCCAAACAATGAGGTAGATTGGTGGAGGATTTAAATGTGATGGACTCTATTATCTCTAGCCATCTACCAAAAATCCCACAGCCTACACTACCAGCATTTCCCTACAACTCCATAGCCGCCTAGGTCATCCCAGTTTGACTGTTCTTCATTGACAATTTTCTAACATTTCAAATATTGAGGTTCTTGAGTGTGAGGCTTGTCAAATAGGAAAGCATCATCGTACTGTTTTTCCACCTCGTCTTGACAAACGAGAGAAAAGTCCATTTTCACTAGTGCATGCTGATTTGTGGGGTCCTTGTCGAGTTTCCAACAATAGGAATTTCAAATATTTCTTGGTTTTAGTAGATGATTTTTCTAGAGTCACTTGGGTTTATATGTTACAAAATAAGATAGAAACTCCTCGAATTATGTGAGAATTTTTTACAGAAATAAAAACCTAGTTCTCTACCTCTATTAAAATCTTTCATAACGATAATGGACTTGAGTTTGCAAATTTTGATCTTTCATCATTTTTTAAATCTTTTGGTGTAATTCATCAAACTTCCTGTGTAAAGACATCTCAGCAAAATGACGTTGTCGAACGAAAACTTCGCCACTTGCTGGATGTTGCTTGCACCTCCTCTTCCATATGAAAGTACCCTCCACCTATTGGCCAGATGCCGTTCTCACAGTAAGTTATCTCATTAATCGAGTTTCATCATCGGTTCTCAATGGACAAATTCCATTCCATCTCCTTTTCACAGGAAAGTCTTTGTTTTCTGTCCCTCATCGTGTTTTCGGATGTCAATGTTTTGTTCACCTCTTTCACACTAATAAGTTAGCTCCTAGAGCAATCAAGTGCATCTTTTTGGGATACTCGCGAACTCAAAAAGGTTACAGGTGCTATGATCCTACTTCTCGCAAGTCCTATGTTAGTGCTGTTACCTTTTTCGAAGGTACACCTTACTTTTCGGACCCTACGGATAATCACGAGAGTCATCTAATTCCAATTCCTGACCCGTCACTGGATCTACCGCCACAACAGCCACAGTCTCCTCCTCCATCGTCTGTATCGCCCCTGAAAGTTTATAGCCGCCGACATACACATCAACCTCCACAACCTCCATCTGACCTTGATGATGAATCACTCTCAACGATTCCATCACGTAATCCTCTAAACAGTCCTGACTTGTCGGAAGGGGATCCTCCTCAGGTAACTCATGATTTAGATGTTCCTATTGCACATCGCAAGGGCACTAGGTCTTGTGTGAAATATCCTCTATCTAATTTTATGACTTTTGATCACTTGTCTCTTGCTGCCAAAGTTTTTTCAGCTTCTCTTGATAGTTATTTTATTCTCCGCAACCATTCCTAGGCATTCCACCATTTGTGCTAGAAAACTGCTATGGATGAGGAGATGTCTGCTCTGCAATCTAGAGAGACTTGGGAACTTGTAGACCTCCCAACTGATGCAACAATAGTTGGTTGTCGATGGGTATTCATCCTAAAGTATCTTCCTGATGGGACAGTTGATCGTTATAAAGCTCGTTTAGTAGCCAAATCTGCTGACGCGTCTAACTATATAAGGGAATCACATAGGGCTACAATTGGATTCAGATTCAAGACATTATCAACAAATCTCCATCTTGACTTGAATAATCTTCAGAGCACAAAACTTCAATGTCATGTCACGTCACCGTCAACCCCACTTTGGGGCTATTACCAAGTATTGATGTTAAGGAAGTCTAAACGGTGTTGGAACTTGTAATGATGAACAGACTTAGTGAACATATCAGCCGAATTGTCTTCAGTGCCGATCTTCTTCACCTTGATCCTCTTCTCAATGCGGATGAAGTGATATGTGTTTGGTTCTTTCATCATGCACTTGATCTTTAGCTAAACATATTGCACTTAGACTATCATAGTGCACTATAGCTTGCTTTTAATGTAATTTGAGATCTCCAAATAAGCCTTTTAACTAGATGCCTTCCTTAGCAGCTTTTGTTAGTGCCATATACTCTGCCTCTGTGGTAGATAATGTAAGTGATGGTTGGAGTGTAGCATTCCAACTGATGACAGAGCTACCAACTAAACAATCTTTATCACTTTTGTAGATGAGACCAATATCAGATGTTCTTTCAGATATCGAAAGATTCGCTTCATTGCTTGTCAGTGCTTTTTTCCTGGATCACTCATGAACCTGTTGACAACACTGACTGCATGAGCAATGTCCGATCTTGTGTACACCATGGCATATATTAGGCTTCCAACTGCACTAGCGCATGGAACCCAAGACATGTACTCCTTCTCTTCTTCTGATTTTGGTGCAAAAGCAAGAGAGAGACGAACATTTGCAGCTGATGGAGTATTCAAAGGCTTCGCTCCAGACATTCCAAACCTGGATAAAATCTTCTGAATATTACTTTTTTGAGATAAGAAGAATTTACTCTGTACGCGATCCCTTAGAATTTTCATCCTCAAAATTTTCTGTGCTGCACCAAGATGTTGAATTCTGCACTTAGAAGTTTCTTTATATTCTGAATGTCTGACATTTCCTGACAACAATGAGCATGTCATCAATATATAAGAGCTGATAAATGGTGGAGCCATCCTTCACCTTCTTATGATAAACACAACAATCATAGGGACTTCGGCTGAATTTCTTACTGATCATGAAATTGTCGAACCTCTTTACCATTATTTGGGAAACTACTTCATGTCATGCAAAGATTTCTTCGGTCTTCAAACTTGATCCTCCTTTCCTGAAATGGATAATCCTCTAGCTGGCTCATAAGAATGTTTTCTTCAAGTTCTCCATGGAGGAAAGTAGTCTTCACATCTAGTTGCTCAAGATCTAGATTCTCTGATGTGTTACAAGAGCAAGCAGCACCCTGTTGACAACAGGTGAGAATATCTCATTGTAATCAACATATTCTTTCTAACTATAACCTTTAGCAATTAGTCGTGCTTTATATCTTGTGCCTTGAACTCTTGGAATTCCAGCTTTCTTCTTGAAGATCCATTTACAGTCAACGACCTTTCTGTCTTTAGGCAACTTCACCAGCTCTCAAGTTTGATTCTTGTGAAAGATTTCATCTCCTCACCCATAGCAGTGATCCACTGTTCAAATTTGGCACATGTGATGCATCCCTATAAGAGGACGGCTCTAGGGACTCCACTTCTTCAGCTATACGATGCATAAGCAATCATGTCCTCGAAGTCATATCACTTAAGAGGACCCACTTCTTTACGAGGATGTCTAGCAGTAATTGACTCCTCTTCAGGTTCTCATCAGATTCTTCATGTTTTGATTCTGCTTCTTAATGTGATTTTTCAGCATCATTCGCAACTGGAGTGACTTCAACCTCCACCTGTTTACTAACACTCTCTTCAGCCTCCACCTTCAACTGAAATATTGATGCTTCATTAAAGATCACGCCTCTGCTGTGGATAACTTTGTATTCTGAAGGGGACCAATTCTGTAGACCTTCACTCCTGCACCAAATCCCATGATAGTATGTTGGACAACCAGAAACCTTTAGAGTAGGATTTCCTGATCATACTTCAATTGGAGTCTTCAGATCAATTACAGTCGTCGGGCTCTGATTCAACAAGTAGCGAGCTGTATTAACAGCTTCAACCCAGAACGTCCTATTCATGTCAGCATTAGAGAGCATGCACCTTGCTCTCTCCAGAAGTATTCTGTTCATTCGTTCTGCAACTCTTCTGCAACTCCATTATGCTGTGGAGTTTCCCTGACTATGCGATGCCTGGCAATGCCTTCACCTTGATAGGATCCTTCCATATTTAAAAAAAAAACATAGTTTTTTACCTGGACATGATTGGGTGTTATTTCTATACATCACACTGCTGCATGCCGTTATTGCTTCTCCCTTTTTGTTTTTCTCCTATTCTGTTGTTGCCATTGACGCTGTCTCCACCCAACTGTTGCCATCCTGCTCTGCTTTTGCTATCGTCACTCTCTCTTCAGGTTCCCCTCTCTTCCCCCTCCCTCCCTCCCTCTCCATGCATACCTCTTCTTGCTCGAGAGCAGATGGAGCCTCTAGCGCTTCCTACCAATGAGTAGAAGGGAGAAAGAACAGAGGGTTCTCCTCCCCCTCCCCCTCACCCTTGACGTCCGCCTCTCCCTGCTCATTAGCAAGCAGAGCCATAGGGGCCGGGCCTCCTACGAGGAGGGTGTCGTGAGCAGAGAGGCCTAGTTGCCTCCCCTGCTTGTGGACATGAGAAGTTTTTTTCATCTTTGAGTAGAACATTGTTAACTTTTATGTTCTACATTTAATTGTTAGGTATTATTGGTGTCTTTTTAGAAAAAAATGCAATCCTTATTTTTATCTTTCTATTATGATAATTTGATAACTTTTTAGTATTAATTCCTTTCAAATTTATATTGTTAAGTTATTATTTTAAAAAAAAACTTCTTAACTTTATTGTTATATCTTATTCTTTACTATTATGGTAATTTGATTTGTTTTATTAATTCCTTACAAATTTAAAGCTCAAGATTGTTTCAATAGACTTTCTCTCTCTCTCAAAAAAGAAAAGATTGTTTCCACAGACTATCATTATAGATATTATTGCTATGAATTACAATATAAACTTAGAAGTTTGCACTAAATGTGAGCCATGAAATGTAAGTTCATGTCAACCCTAAATTGTAGAATTATATAGCTTTTTTACAAATTAATATATATGTATATATTAAAATATAATTTGGTAAAATCAGCCGTTCCATGTTACATATCCACGATTACAGGTTTTTGCAGCCCTTCCATGTCATGTCCGTCTTACGAGTTCAACAATATATATATATATATATATATATATATTACATATCTGAATGTGAACTAAAAAAAAATATCTTGTTTAGCAGAAAGTATTCAACATCTCTAAAGGGGTGCTTTTTTGAGGTAACATATATGAAATTCTCCATTTTCTGACACTGTTCTAAAATTACATGATTCACCACATTGCCTTATTCACATGCACCAAACTGTTGGCAATTTGAACTGCCTTAGGAGACTAGCATCTATCTTGATTGCAACCTAATTGACAATTTCAAAATCACTTTAAAATAAGAATATATATATTTTTGTTTATTAAAGGAAACAATGTGAAACACAAGTGAATAACTTTGTGAAGAAAGCAATATACATTATTGGTAACTTAAATGGTGATTGTTTTAGTGGAAACCTAATTTTCAGTAATCTGAAACGTTAGCTAAATGATTTCTAAATTGTTTGAAAAAAAAACTCGTATTCCTTCTGCTAGTAGTGAACCTACACTATATATTATGCTCTTTTCCATTCTTGTTGCAATCTGTTTGGCACAGTCTCTATTGGCTTATTCTGGATTTTAGCTTAAACTCGATCTACTTTGGATGACAACTAGTTTTTGGTAGTCACCTGTTTACACTGGAAATAGCCCATTGAGAACCCCCAAACTGTGTTACGCATCTATGATCTAGTACTGCATTCGTCACGGGAACTCCGCTGTAGTGGGGCAGCCCGCAAAAGAGGTGACTCTTCACTACAAGAAAAAGATTGATTACAAACGGTTTTGACCATCTGTAATCAGCCCCGATGGAACCGATCCGTCGAAAAAATAGTCGTCGCAAATCATTTTTCGACGGTCGGAGAAAATTCGTCGAAAGTATCAACGTTTAATGATGGATCCGGCTGCCCGCGACCACATCCGGCTTCCCGCGACAAGATCCGGCCACCCGTGGCAAGATCCGGCCGCTAGCGGCCGATCCGGCTGCCAGGAGGCCGATCCAACCGCCCGTGGCAAGATCGGCTGCCTGGCGGCCACATTCTGGAGAGAGAGGGGGGGGGGGGGGGGGGGGCGCGAGGGTCGCCGGTGATCGTCGTCCGGGAGGGAGAGGGTCGCCAGCGATCGTCGTCCGGTTGGGAGAGGGTCGCCGGCTGGGAGGTCGTCGAGGGAGAGAGAGAGGAGAGAGGGAGAGAGAAGTGGATTGGGAAGATTATATATATATATATAATATATATATATATATATATATATATATATATATATATATATATATAGGTGGAAAGGTGAGAAAGCGGGAAAACGAAAAATAAGCGGGATAGTGAAATTTTACTTACCGACTGCTCTGACCGACAAAAAAGCAATTATTAATTATTTTTAAAGTTACCGACGATTGTGACCGTAAAAAAATATTCAATTATAAAAATAAAATAATATATTTAGTTACATATAATATTTATTTTGACGATCGGAACCGTAAAAAATTGTGATGGTTCGGACTGTCACTAATTATATTAATAAAATACTCCTCATATTATATTATTATACATCTACCGACGGTCATGACCGTCGGAAATTGCGGCGGATAGATATCCGTCGGAAATATCGACGTTCCTAATCGTCGAAAAATAAAATAATAATATAACAAATTACATAATTTATTATTTTCATTTCCGACGGTTGTAACCGTCGAAAAATTCGTCGGAAATATCGACGGATGGATATCCGTCGAAAATATCGACATTCCTAATCGTCAAAAAATAAAATAATAATATAACAAATTACATAATTTAATATTTTTATTTTCGACGGTTGTGACCGTCGAAAAATCCATCGGAAATTGCGACGGATGGATATCCGTCGGAAATATCGACATTCCTAATCGTTGAAAAATAAAATAAAAATATAATAAATTACATAATCTTGTGCTAGCCTAACAACTTTTGCTCATGCATTACATTATCTAGAAATAAAAGCTTTATCTAATTACTTTATCACCCACCTCTCACTTAATGTGTACATGTTAATTTTGAGTTATTTAAAATAGTATCATTTCAATGTCATGATTGTTAACATTGTTACTCTGCCTATGTGACTTTTTGGATGTACCTATAGAGATATGTATGACATTTTTCTACTTGTCCCTGGTATTGAAGTGCATCGCTTGCTCATAAACTTCAGTCATACAGTGACTTGGTTCTTTCTTCGAATGAATTGTTTCAGGATCATAAAGATCGCCTCATGAATTGGTTGTTGTTTTCACTTTCTATTATGGCTATTGGCGCATTCTCCAATTTATGGGTACATTCAGTTCTATCATCCCTATTTCCGAATCGTACCTATTCATTACGATTTGTTGGTCTCTCAGTTCGCTCAAAGATGCTTGAGACTGAAACATATTCAAATCTTTGTAGGAATTCCTCTCAACAAATCACTATACACAATCAGTTACATGTTGCTAACAACAGGTTCAGCAGGATTTACATTTTGCATTCTTTACATATTGGTTAGTTCCTGATATTTGAAATACTGATATTTTATCTTGGTATATGCAATAAACTTCATGCATGCGGGTGGAACTTTGCTCTATTGTAAGTTTAGAAAATAGTCGTCATGATACCATATCGATTAAATAACTACATAGATTCCTGTGAGTCACCACTGTAGATTTGTGCCAGTTCAACATATCTTCATTGTTTCATAATGGTTTATTCTGTGTCCTGAGCTTGAAAGAAAATAATACGCAAGAATAAGTTGCTAGTTTGGATTTCTTTTTTTTTTTGAAAGAAAAATAGGATGTTGACATTGAGTCAATCATCTATTTATTAAAATTTTAGTTATAGGTTACAAGAAGGAAAGTCACAAGCACATATCATAATTCTCTCCGGTCTTTAATATGTCGCAGGGTATTCTCCACATACACCCTGTCGCCACTGAACAATTTGTCATTGCGTTGTTTCTATCCCCTGAATGATGCCCAGAATCTGTCTTCCGATGTCGAGTCCAATGTCATCACGCCCATTTCAGACCACACTTGTCTGGACCACACACATTCAAAGAACAAATGTCCAGAATCTTGAATTTCGTGTGAACAGAAGACACATGATGAATCCTCAGCAGGTGTCCAACACATTCGACGAGCCTTCGTAAGCAAGCGACGCCTTCGGAGTAGCCAAGCAAATATCTGAATTCGTAGTGGGACTCTCAGTCGCCAAATCAGTCTACAGTCCATGACTACTGCATCATATGGCTGCTGGTCCGAACCCTCTAGCAGTGTGTACACCCTTGTCATGCTGAACTATCCAGAAGCCCAAACCCATTCATCCATTTTTCCTGGAATCACTCTGAGCCCATTTAGACAATCAAGAAGGCTTGACGGATCCATAGTCCTTTGGTCAGATAGTGGAGATCTGAACATAGGCATCCATGACCACTCCCCAGTGTTATTCCTATCACCCCACCAACAATGAGAAATCATTGTCCTTTGATCACCTGTTAAAGCATATAAGCGAGGATACATGCCTCATAATGTAACTCGGTTGGTCCAATTATCCTCTCAGAATCGAAAATAAGTACCACCACTCAGCTCTGCTAAGAAAAAAGGTTTGATCTTGAATAGAGTCTTTTTGAGACCCCTCCATAATGACTAACATCCATGGACAATATTAGCCCTTGATTCCTAGTAGAGGGTTCTACCATGGCAAGCAGTAATAACAGTCCACCATAAGTCCTTTTTGTCACCCATAATCCTGTAGACCCATTTGGACAATAAAACAATATTCATCTGCCTAGTATGTCGTATTCTCATGCCACCAGCACTCATCAGATGACACACATTCTCCCATGCAACTAGAGCAACATCTCCTTTGTGAGTTCTGAATGCTTCCAGAAAAATTGTCTTTGGAGTTGGTCAATGCGTTTGACAACTTTTTCAGGCATCCAGAGCACTGACAAAAAGTAGAGGGGCCTGACAGAGAGTATAGATTTGACAAGAACTAACTGCCCTCCTCTAGATAATAACCTGGATTTCCACCCTTCAAGTCGTCGCTCAACTCTTTCGACCATTCGCATCCAATCTCTCACAGATAATTTCTTATCCGACAATGGAAGCCAAGATACTTTAGTGGCAAAGATGACCTTGCTGTCTGGAGGGCGTTCGCACAGTTTGAAATCTCAGCCTCATTCTTCCCAAATTCTTTCCAAAGGGGATGAAAGATGATTTGACATGATTAATCATCAATCCTGAGAAATCACCAAATATGTCCAGCAATGTAGCAAGTCTTCTTGCTGCCTCTACTGATCCCTCAATAAAAAAACATTGTAACATCAGCATATTGTAATATTTGGATGAGGGTGTCTTGACCTGGTTTTGATTTAAACCCCGAAAAAATTCCAGCTTGACATGCAGAGAATGTGCATCTAGCAAGGGCATCTGCTGCAAGGACAAACAACATTGGCGCAAGCGGATAGCCCTGTCGCACCCCACGCTGTGGCTGCACCCAACCTCCTATTGGGTTACCATTGATAAGGATAGAGAAGAACACAGTGCATACACATCTTTTCATACAACTTATCCATACCTCTAGAAAGCCACATCTACAAAGAGAGAACCAGAGGAATGACCAATTCACTGAATCATAGGCCTTGGAGAAGTTAACCTTCCTAAGAAGCCCTTTTTGCTTGTCCTCCGCCATAAGGAAATAATCTCCGAAGCCATACTATAGTTGTCAGTTACAGAGCGGCCTTATAATAAAAGCAGATTGCACAGGGTGCACTAGAGATGCCAAAGCCTCATTGAGTCTGTTGGCTATAACTTTTGTCACAATCAGATAAATCGCATTTGACAGGGTGATGGGTCTATATTCACTGTTGATTGTTTCTTCAGTATTAGGAGCAAATAGAAACAGTTTAAGCGCTCAAATCCATGATTCCCAGAACAAAATTCATGAATTACTGCAATGACATCAGAGCCAACAATTGACCAAAATTCTTTATAGAATAGGATAGAGAACCCGTCTGCCCTGGTGCAGCTTCTGATTTGAGTCTCGAATGGTGGTCAGAACCTCTGTTTCGGAGACTTCTCCGACCAAAGTTGCAGCTTGATCCGAGGTTAGGTGCTCCATGTCGCTACCACACCAGTGCCACTCGCTCGGTTGTCTTCTTTTACTGAAATTCCGAAAGTAAGCTGCTGCCCCTTCCCCCAGCTGTTCCCGGCCATGCAATTCAACCTCATTGATCTTAAGGCGATCAATGTGGTTGATACATCGTGGGTGGCTAGAAAAAGTGTGGAAAAATCTGGTATTGGAGTCACCCTCGCATAGCAAAAGTTGACGAGATCATTGCCTCCAGATGATTTCCTCCTTATCCTCCTCAGCAACTATTGCTTGCCATTGGATCCTTTCGTTCAGCTCTGATTCAGAGAGAAATCTGGTGTCTTCCGCTCGATCTAAGTTACGAATGTCAATTAAGGCTTCTCTCCTCCTCTGATCATTTTTCCAACCGGTGTTGTCTTTTGTATTCAACTAGAAATTTGCGCATTTGTTTTAATTTTACTGTCCAAGATCCTGATCACCGATGAACCACTAGGCAGAATTTGCCACTTGTCCTTCACCAGATCTCTGAAATTTAATTCGAGAAACCAAGCTTTCTCAAATTTAAAATATGTTCTTAATCCTCTTGTGTCATTTGCTTGCCATACCAAAGGTGTGTGGTCAGAGAAATGGCGGTCCTGAGCTGAGACTTCTGTTGTTTGGAAAGCTTCAGCCAATTCAACGGATCCCCAAATCGATCAATGCGAGGTTTGGATGAAGAGGATGCTGAGCTGCGCCACGTAAATTGGCAGTTGGGGACTGGATAGTCGATCAATCCCTGCTCAATTATAATGTCGCGGAAGGCCTCAACACCAGTGTCTCTGCCCCGTCTCATCATGGGCCTGTCATCAATATTTAAGGTAGCATTGAAGTCACCCCCCAATAACCATGGAGTCCCCCACATGTGCTGACCGCAATGTTCTTAGCTCATCCCATAATTGCAATCGACCATTATTTGAAGGGGCATAAATGCATGAAATTAGGAATTGGCGGTCATCCATTCGTCTTGATAATATAATGTTGATTGAGTGCATCTCCATTGTAATATCTCTCACATCAAATATGTCTTCTCGCCAGCCGATCAAACACCCTCCGATCTGCCAACAGAGTCTAAAGCAGAGAACTTTTGTAACCATGAGCCTCCAATCTGCCCCCATGTAGTTGTATCACACGCTTCAAGTTTTGTTTCTTGTAGCAGGACAATATCCACTCTCCACTGGGTAATATATCTCCTCAGTGTCACTCTCCTACTTGAATTGCAGAGACCTCTTACATTCCACGTAAGAACTTTCACCCGTGAAGAGTCTGCGATCCCGACGTCATGGACCTAGTGGTTACACGTAGTTCCCCTTGCCTGTTGGAAGCTTTTGGCCCCGTCTTCCTGATGCGGGCATAGCTGCAGTCACGAGTTCTATTTCGCACATTGATTGTTCTGCTACTGCCTACTCCCCTCTTCGTCAAGATGCAGTGCCACTTCAAGAAGATCAGCTTCCAAGAGCATTATATCTATTTTATGACAATCTTCAATTTGAAGTTGTGAGCAAATAGTCATGATGTGGCCATCTTCTGGTTCCATCGCATGGGGCTCGAACTCTCCCAAAGGCTACTGCACCCCGGGAGAGGTAGCTTCCTAGGGCTGCATCACGTTGGGCCTGTGATCCACTAGAGGTTGCATATTGGTGGGCTCAGGACCAGTCGTTCTGGAGTTTCTAGATGGGCTTCACCCATCACTGTAGAGGATTCTCCATCCTTCTTCAGCTCCTGATTTGTCTCACTTCTGATACCTGATTTGCCTCCTGATTTGTTGTTCCCTTCAACAGCATAACAGATTTTGCCATTGGATCAGGATCACGTGGGATCTGCAGGATACCCAAATCTCGTCGCTGGATTTTCGGTTCCCAGGTTTGAATCTTCTCCGGCGCCGACCTACTCACCGCCGACAGCACCGCCGCCCAGGATGGGTATCTTCCATGATCGGCAGTTACAGCGACATTAATCACATACTCATAGCCCCCAGATCTAACAATTATCTCTGATGGAATTGTCGTATCCGATCTCATTTCAACTCCCACCTTTACAGGAGGAATTGCGTTAGTATCAAGAGGAGGGAAGAAGACCTCGTTCATTCGCCCAAAGGAAACCATCGCTGCCACAGCTTCTGGGTACCATAGATGGAAAGGAATGCCACTTAGTTCTAACACTAGTTGTCGCCCCTGTTGAGATCTCTTCGCCCCAATTGCCGGCAACCAAGGTTGCCATGCGATCTTGACTCCGCCTTGTAGAACCAATGGTTGCTTCGTAATTTGCTCTCTTATCGCCAAATCCCCAGTCCAAAGAAAGATGCTAGACTCTGTTAACCAGGAGACGCGAACCAGAGCCCCGTTCCCCACTTGGGCTTTCAGTGCTGCTCTGATATCTTCCAATGATACGAAACCACCACTGATAGACCCAACTCCGCAGTTGCTCAGGACCTCCAGGTTTGATCGCATCGCTGGTCCCCATGGAGCATCAATCACTATATGATCCTGAGGATGAACCTCTGCTTCAATTGGCGCCTCTCGTCGGGTTGTCCATGGAGTCGTATGTTGCCTGGTAGGACAGGCAGCGTTTCTATGACCATATCCCTCACAAGCGAGATATTTGATCGGGTCTCGACACTCGCGTTGCATATGTCCCCAGCTCCTGCAGCGGTAGCACTGCATTTGTCGCTTGGCGATCATCATTGGATGGCGTGTCCCTGGTCTTTGTACGTTTCTTGTTGTCCATCCCTCATTATCAACGGTCCACTTTCTCCTTGGCATATTCACCGAACACAATATCGCGACGCCGGAGACGGGTGTGGCGCCGCCGGCGGGAGACGCCGGAGACGGGGGTGGCGCTGCCGGCAGGGACTGCCGGGACAGGAAGCGGGAGGGTGGTGTCGCAGTTTGGATTTCTTTTGATGTTGCTAACATGGAAGCAAATGGTTTTGGATATTTTTTACTGAACTAACTCAAGTTGTTAGTTTATGATAAATGCACTTGCATGTTGTTTGTATTTGTACTGTGTTTAATTTATTTGACACAATTTTTTTTGTGTACAGGTTCATGTTTATGAATATAGGTTTCCTACTATGGTGCTGGAGTGGATGGGAAAACATTCTCTGAGCATCTTCGTTCTTGTAGCATTCAACATTGCTATCATTGTAATTCAAGGATTCTATTGGAAGAGTCCTCAAATAACATTGTAAGCTATACCCTTTTCATTCTGTCGCTTGAAATATTACTATATGAAATGTTCGTACAATGAAGGATGCAGCAACTGCCATGGAAGCCAAATGATTTTATTTTCATATCTACAACAATAGTATGCCCAAGTTGCAAATTGCATCCATATGCTAACTTCAACTCAATGTCAGATAAGATTAGGCCTTTTTTTTATGTAGTTGTCATATTAGAAAAACATAAGTCATCATTTGTGTACTCGAGGAAGTAATGAAGATGAGTAAATAGGGCACAAAGAAGTATCACATAAAAAAACTGCTCTGAAGGATTGTGATCATTCTGGGATATCTATGATAAAAGTTAACCTAATAGTTTCTAAGTTTTAATTAGTCTTTTCTTCCTATTCAATAATCTTAAACAAAAGCTAAGACTATCTCAAACTACATTTTGTTTAACAGATCAATTTATTATATTTATGCAGTGAAAACAAAGGATACTCCAGGTTGACCTGCTGAAAATTTCAAATGTGCCATTGCTGGAAAATGATCATGAACTCAATATTCTGGTTGTGTTATCAATTCACATTTTAAAAATTCTTCCCTTCATTCCATTATCATGGTCATCACTGAACTTTATGATTTCATAAAATTTGCTTTGCATGTCTAAATAGATTCTAGTTGTAGCTGCCATACCTTAATGATTCGACAACCTTATTCTGTGTTATATTGTCTTATTTTCAGGTTCATTTGATCATATCTCTTCTTCAATAATTATTTAACATTTACTTGGGACCACATTTATCACTGTGGTAACCATTATTTCTGAAAGCTCATCTTTTTCAGAGCTTACCGGTTCTATGTAAATTCATTAATACGAGTTATTGCTTTTATTTTTTTTCCCAATACCTCATTTTCATATTCCTTAGATAATTTGTTATCTTTATTTACCCAACATGGAATACATCCTGGATCCAACAGTTGGTTATAGTGTATGTGATTTGGGCTAATTTTTAAGCATTGATGTTTGTTTCCTTTTTTTCCTTTTCCAATGGAATTGAAATGTGCTTAATTTTACATTTATGTTCATTTATTTTGCGATAATCCTCAAACGTTTCAAAACAACATGTCCATAAAAAAACTCTCTATTCTTCAAACTGGAAGATTTACCGACGAGATCATCGATTTTATTGTAGGAAACATCCAATAAATTCGAAAATGGAATAGCCATGGAACTGACATTATCTATTGTTTCTTTTAGGGTTATTGTTCACAGATCAACTGATCCAACCAACTTATTTGTTATGCTCTATCTTTTCATTTTTTTTCTCAAAAAACTATATATTTTTAATATCATGTAGAAAAATTGATTAGTCTCCTCATTTTATACAAGGAACTGAGAAAATAGAATACACACCTTCTCATAACAATCATTAAAACACGCATAAACTGATTCTTCACAGTGAACGTCAAGTGATTAGCATGTAATTCTGTAAATAAATATAAATGTATTTGGCAAGCGATTCAGATGTTGTAAAGGTGAATGTGCTGGGAAATTCTCATTAAATAAAGAATTTTCTAGATTACGTCTAACAGATTTTTTATTTGTCTACCAGTTCTCGACTTGGTATGCAGTTGGATTATGCCAAAACAAATTCGTATATGGTTGCATCCATTATCTAACATGTTATTAAGTATGCCCTCTCTGAAATTGAATAACCCCAGAGTTCAGTTGGTTGCAGCTCGGGGTTACTCTTTTGTTCATAAAAAAAAAAAACTTCTAGTGGTTTTATGTCAAGAAAATAGGATCGAGGTGCGTACAACTTCAGTTAGCTTTCGCATTGACAAATGGCTTTTATAATTGAATGTAATTTTTGTCTTATTTGTTTATAAGTTTTATTTTTGTCATAAACTGGCTCAGAAGAAGAAACATAAAGACTATCATGAGTGGTGTATGCTTCGTGAACTTGCCTAAATGAGCATATGCATAATGCATTTTCCATAATGACCGGTAGTCTAAGAGTATTATTGCTACAGCATGTTATGAGGGATCACTTTTGATATGCTTAGCTTGAACTACAGTTGGTGCAATCAGTTGAAAATTGAGAGACACAAAATGTATCATTTCTGTTGAAAGAATGCTGTTGGCAGGATTTCGGTTTCTTCTTCTCTTCCTCGACCAGTAAAAAATCACAAAGTGAATCTTATAAATTATTTGTGATTGAAGAAATGTTGGGCTTGGCATATGAATTCTCTTTCATGTCCAGCATTGGCAACTATCCCAAGCTCGGATAAAAGAGGAGGGTTGTGTTAGGCCCCGACAGCCAGCGTAAAACCATGTCGAATCTCATGAACATGGATCAACGAATATGACGTCGTATGATTCATGTAGCCGACCCCACCTAGTGGGATAAGGCTTTGTTGTTGTTGTTGTTGTCGTCGTCCAACATTGGCAACTGTCTTGTATAATCTTTGATCCCGTGTCTAGGCCTACTATAGCACCTAATCACAGTTGTGATCCTTTTTGTTATAATTTGGTAGTAGTCAATTTTGTAAAGCCTTTGTATTCGGCATTATCATTTTGTTTTAAGGATATTTAGTATTATCTTATGGATGCCATTCTTTCTCTGTGTCATGCGTTTGCTTTGATCTATATTACTCAGGTGTTGTGTCTGCAATGCCCACTGAGTAAAAAAGGTTTTCGAGCCTGCTTTTCTGATGCAATGGTCAAACACAATGTCCACCGAACAGATGATCCATATGACATCGACAGGCGTGGGCACGTGTCTTTGAGAGAAGCTGGTGGACCTCGGTATTTATATTTTAATTTCTTCCACCATCTGATACTTAAAGCTAACACCCTTTACATCACTTGCCTTATGTTGCAGTCCACTCGAAAGAAGATTTGAAGTTTTGAACAGATGATTTTTTTTTTTTTTTGAGAAGAAAAAGAAGTGGAGAGAACACACCCTTGGAAACCAATTGGTTGGGGATCGGAGAGACAGCTGAGATGGTCCAACAGAAGAACTGGTATTGGAGTGCCTACTGGGAAAGGACACCCTGTTTCACCACAAAGAGTGATGTTGAGTGGCTAAAGGACTATCATTCCATAAACACAAGTGATGGTCTGTTCATTCGGGTGGCACAGCACTGAACCAAGACTTACTCCTGTGAAAGGAAAACGACACAACTATGCAGAGACACCTGCCTGGCGGCCTCCATGATTTGCTCTGCCAGATTGGTGCTTAGCTGGCCGAACCTCAATGGCTCTCCCATGGAAGCATTGGATCCTTGGGAGACCATCTTAGCCTCCTATATATATTGTAGTTAATTATCCTCTTTGTAGTTAAATCTTGCGTTCAATACATGCTGCTCCAAAAGCTTCTATTGTCGTCGGTTGTTTCATTGTCGTGGTCCAAACAACACTTCCATGTGCATAGAGTTGCCTAAATTTTTGGAGGGACTAGAAAGCCTGGCAATGGCCTCCACTCCATTTAATATGACAGCAATAGTTTACCGTCGCCGGAATCCGGAAAGGAGGAAGAGGATGGCAACTTCGCATGCATTCTACTGCAAGGTGCTGCAAAAATGTGAAAACGCACGGTAACACGAAATTGAAATGGAAGAAAAGAAAGCACTAGAGAGGAACCTGCTGCACTGGTTACGAAAGGGTCAACAAAGCACACTGAGATATTATATCACAAGGAATGCTGCTGCAAGAGCTAGCTATATGTCCATATATTACAAAAAATGACTCTTCAGCAGAAACATTAGGCATCAGGCAACAAGTACATAAAGCTGTCCTATCCTTATGCTAAATGGGTTCTCCCTCATGCCATATTTGTACAAACACAATTTTCTTTGTGCGGCGAGAAGAAAGAAAGAAACGAGGGGAGGGAGAGATGTGAAGCATTGGCATCTGGTATAGATGAACCTTCAGGCGGAATGCTCTCTTCGCCTAAAATGTAGCTGATGATGTCCTCTGCAGCTTGCTCTTGGTGGCGGTAGATGCTTGAGCTGCCATTGCCGCACGCAGCTGTCCATAGAACAGAGACCTATCAAAACCTTATTTCTCCAGCTACCCGAAATAGAAGAAATAAGTAGTAATCAGTCCCAAGGGAAGATTTTTTTCTTCTTCTCGTTTCCCTATCATGTTTACGTAATTACCTGCCCGCACTGCCTCTCCAGCTTTCTATTCTCCTTCACAAGTTGAGCAACTTCTAGTTCTAGTTAATATGTGTAAGTCTGTTCCATGATGTAACATGAGATTTCAAAATCCAGCGAGAAGACGGGGTTGGCCAAAGAAAAGAAAAGAAAATCTAGTGGATGTTTATTGAGGCAGTGCAGCTTGGATTACTTCGATGTCTAGAACTCCAGATTTTGGTTGGAGAGAGAGAGAGAGATCAGATGGATTGAGTGCCTGTTTCCTGGCTCTAGAGCGAGCAGCCGCCTCCCGGTTTTTCATCATTCGCTTTCTACGTCAGTCAACCCCGTCGCCGACGCCGACATCCGACTGTTGTTCCGAAGGTCGCCTCCCGGGGCGGCAAGTAGTGAGCCGTGCAGTAGAGGATGGGAAACCATCGAAGCCATCTGAGTGGACGCTGGCGAAGAATGGAACATAGCTGTTGCTGCTGCTGCGGCTGCCCAAGAAGAAGTGCCCAAAAGTATGGCTGAGCCCCATCGGTAATCGCGACAAATGAAGTGGAAGAGATTAATCCAAGAGATAAATGAAGTAGAAAGAAACCGTCATATTTGAAGGATTTTGTCACAAGTTAAAAAATATATTTGAAGAAACAAGAAGCAGAAACAATATATAATACTGATACGATACTCAAGAACAATGCCTTGAGTGGCCGGAACAATATATGATAATCAAAGAAACGAGATCAAATGAATTTTCAAGGCAGCAGAATATCAACCTCAAGATTATAATGAACCAAACAATCGATATTATAAATAGATTGATTTAATCACAAGATAGCCAACCTTGTAATTAACAGGAGAAATTTCTGAAGAACGGGTTGTAGGAGTTCTCTCACAGCAAAGCAATTAAGTCATATTTCAATAGATTCAAATATCTCAAATAACAATCAAGACCAGTATTTATAAACCCTAGAAATAGACTTTGGATTGAAAGAAAATACCCTAACTTAATCCACAAGTAACTTAACTAATTTAGTGAAATAACAAACTCAATTTCTGTTACAATACTCATCAACATATTTCATAATTAATTAATTCCAAAAATTCTAAATAAATATGATTAAACCATGATTTATTTGGCATAACTTACTCTTCATGCGGCCCAATTTATAACACTTTAAGAAGTTGTCTTTGATGTAACTTGATCAATTGTAAATCGTAAATATTCTTGATTATCTTCAATTTCCTTATATCTGAGATCCACAATATTTTCATCATCATTCAATTTTGCTAGAACATTCTTCTATCACTAGCTGCAATTATAGTAATTTCCTAGTTCATATCATTCCCGTCCTCTTCAAAAGGATTCGTCCTCGAATCTGCATTCACAATAAGGAGAATATATCCAGGTTCATATCATTTTCCTTCTCTGCTAGGAGTTCAATATGCAGGTTGTCGAGTGGTTCCAAGATAAAAATATCAGTTCCCATGAAATAAAATGAATCATTATCATCTGACAGTGATATATTGTAAGATTCATATCCAAGCAAATAACTCGGCCCATGAAAGGAATCATGCCAGTCCCGCTACAACTCAAGATATCACCAAAATGTTTATGCAAATGATTGCTATAAATAAAAATATCATTAAAGAAAATAATGCCATATCTTCTATGACAAACATAGAATCCAACTAATGCACATGCTGATGATTTTTTAAAATGACATGGAAGATTATAACAATCATCAGAATAAATGATTTTAGTTGAGCACAAGGTTTGATTTAAGGAAATGAATAAGGTTTTAGGGTCATAAAAAAATCTTGACATTATAATCAACCAATCAAAAGTGTTCAGTTCTAGAAAATATTCATTTCAAAATTTCAACATATGATTCAAAAAAAGTGTTTCAGCACTCAATGAAGAATAAAATGGAATAAAAATTCAGATCTAATATTTGCATGCCATTCAATTCTTCTCTCAATTATAACCTTAGACATATCCAACAAATATAAACTTTGAAAAGTAAGAAGTCTTTTCAAATTAGTTGTCATAAACTCAATACCTCTTTCAAATCCTTGCAAGAGGAAATTTATAACTTCATGTACTCCACTCAAATGATCATGTAAATGATTAATATAAATCAAAATACCTCCTAAGAAAATAATCACAAATCTTTTGTGGAAAACACACAGTTCCAATGGATGCAAATTTCTCATTTGTGATGTAAAATTCATATGACAAGCTGCAATAATTATTTGAAGAAATGTTCTTAGTAAGACACAATGGTTGGTTCAAGGAAATGAATAAGATTATACTCTTATCAGAAAATCTAAAAATCAAAATAAGCCAATAAAAAATGCTCAATATTAGAAAATATTCATTCTAGAAATTCATTGTAAGGCATAAATAAAATGAGTCAGCACCCAACAAATATGAAAATGAAAAGGACGGATGGCATTGAACACCTCTCTCAACTAAACCTTGCAAACTAGTCACATCAAATAAATATAAAGTTTCAAAGCAAGGAGATAGACCTTTCAAACATCTTGTCATACACTCATTACAGCCTCTTTAGATCCTTGAATGATAGGAATTATAACTTCATGTATTCCACTCCAACATACCTGCAAGGAAAAATCAGAATCAAAAGACAAAAGATGATTAGTGTTAAGAGAAAAATTACTGAATTATCTTTCTTTTGCCTTAACACTCAAATCTTTTTGCTCATATCTCTCTGGAGGTGGCCTTTTTAAACACTCAAGATCTAATTTTCTCTCATTCTCACAACTCTCATAATACTCAGCATCTAAATGTTGCATCTCAATGCTTTCAGAAAGTGGCCTTTCTAAGCACTCAAAATTTTTGTGGCTTTCATTTTCATCACTCAAGTTGCGGCACTCATATTTTTCATCTTTGTCTTTCTCACCACTCTCAGAATTATTTGGAGTTGCTGTACAATCAGCTTCCTCTTTCTTCAAGTGATGTTGTGCAACTAAGTTTTTTCTCTCATTGTTGTAGGCTGCTACACGCTCTTTAAGTTGCACCTGCTCTTCGTATGCTTCTTGAGGTGGCAATGGTGCTAAAGTGTATTTTCTCCCATTTTTGCTACCTTTATAACGGTTGGTCATCATGTGTCACACATCGATCATATTGCCATGGTTGCCCCAAAAGGATATGACAAGCATGCATTGATATAACATCACATAATATTTCATCAGTAAATCTTTCAATTTTAAATGACACAAGCACCTGTTTAGTCACTTTGACTTCTCCTCCATTGTTTATCCACTGAAGTTTGTATGGTTTTGAGTGCTTTAAGGTTGGTAGTCCCAACTTCTCCATCATGTAATGGCTAACAAGATTAATGTAACTTTCACTATCAATAATCAGTCCACAATGGCTAGCAAGATTAACGTAACTTTCACTATCAATAATCAGTCCACAAGTTTTGTCCAAAATACAACAACGCGCATAGAAAACATTTTCTTGATTATGACTTCTTCCTCCAATCAGAACATGCCTATGCTTTCTCCAACTTCCATCATCTTTCCGTTTCATCTCTTCATCATGTTCATCAGAAGCACGCTGTCTTTGACAATCTCTTCTTTGATTTGGTGGTATAACTTGTTGTATTTGTGCAATTTGCACATCTACCTCATCATGAAGTTCAATAATCATATTTTCAAGACGTTAAAAATATTGAGTCATGATTTCCATCATTCTTCTATGATCAATTGCTTTTTTTAGGATTATGTTCTTTGTCCTTTCCTGTTAACATTGTGAGAAATTTCTACAGCAAATGTTAATGATAAAAACAATCTCAATACCTCACGTGGTAGCACTTGTATTTTACCTCATTTGGCTTTTTCCTAAATTGTACTCATCACTCAGCCCTTTTTTTCTCTCTTAAACCCTCCAACAAGTTCTAAGAGAACTAATGCAAGTCAACACAAGATAATGAACAATTAAATTAATTTAATTTAATTTATCAATATGATTGTAAGATCAAAAGAATACTTTAAGTTGATTTGGAATAGAAATCAGGATTGTCAAATAAGGACATATATAAAAAAATTCAGAATTGGAATGAAATCAAAGATCAACCTCCCTTGAGTTAGATTACACTATTCTCAAAATTTCTTTGCATTTTTCTCCAGAAATAATCATTCCTTTTTTTCTTCTCTCCTCTTTCTTTCGAATCTTTTTTTTCTTTTTTTTTGGATTTTTTTTCAGATTTTCTCTTTCCTCCTTTCTTGCACTTTCCTTTTCAGTCTTTTTTTCTATTTTCAAAATTTGTTTTTTGAATTTTTTTTCCAAAAATTCTCTTTCCTATCTTCCCTTCTCCTTTCTTGCACTTTCCTTTTCAATCTTTTTTTTTCAATTTTCAGATTTTTTTTGAAACTGCAGCAAAACTTGAGAACAAATAAGGATGATGGCTAGGGTTTCAACAACAAATAACCAGATTTTTGTGGTTTTTTTTCAAAATTGTACCCGATTTTGAAGAATAGATGATGAAGGCTAGGGTTTTGAAGAACAAGAAAAAGTAAATAAGGAAGACGGCTAGGATTTGAAGAACCAAACTAGATTTTTTTTGTGTTGTTTTTTTAGAAACTGAAATAGGGGAAAACTAGGATAATAAAAGATAACTAGAAAATCGAATAAAAAATGTGGCTCTGATATCAATTGATACGATACTCAAGAACAATGCCTTGAGTGACCGGAAAAATATATGATAATCAAAGAAACGAGATCAAACAAATTTTTAAGGCAGTAGAATATCAACATCAAGATTACAATGAACCAAGCAATCGATATTATAAATAGATGAATTTAATCACAAGATAACCAACTTTGTAATTAACGGCGGAAGTTCCCGAAAAACGAGTTGCAGGAGTTCCCTCACAGCAAAGCAATTAAGCCATAATTCAATAAATTCAAAGATGTCTCAAATAACAATCAAGACCAGTATTTATAGACCCTATAAATAGACTTTGGGCTGAAAGAAAATATCCTAACTTAGTCCATAAGTAACCTAACTAATTTAGTAAAATATGGTTAAACCATGATTTATTTGGTTATAATACTCATCAGCATATTTCATAATTAATTAATTCCGAAAATTCCAAATAAATATGGTTAAACCATGATTTTTTTGGCCCAAGTTATGCCGACTCTTCATGCGGCCCAATTTATAACACTTTGAGAAGTTGTCTTTGATGTAACTTGATTTTGTAATTTAATCAATTGTAAATCACAGATATTCTTGATTATCTTCAATTTCCTTATGTCTGAGATCCACAATATTGCCATATCATTCAACTGTGCTAGAAGATTCTTCTATCACTGGCTGTAATTATAGGAATTTCCTAGTTCATATCATTTCCCTCCTCTTCAAAAGGATTCATCTTCGAATCTGCATTCACAATAAGGAGAGTATATCCAAGTTCATATCAAATACAAAGTAATATTTAGGAAATTCAGCAGTAATTTAATAATATAATGTAGCATGAGATGTAATGTGATTTGAATAACTGACTCATGTGAGGAAAATAACTGGCCCATATGAGATAAATAACTGGCCCATATGAGATGCATAAATAAATGTACATGAAATTATATATAAATATAAGAAAGGAAGGATGAAGGGGGATCTCTTCTGCTCTTTGAACCAATCTGCTACATATTCATTGTATTGGATTATAGGAGCTTTTGGGTTGCCCGAAAATCCCATTTCTCAACATTTACTCTAGTTGTTTGTCTTTTCTTCTTTCCTTCTAGTTTACATCTCATCTAGCAGCTATGGATTCAGTGGAAAATATCTGCAAAGTTGGAAAAAAGAAATCAAACATTTGAAAGACTAAACCCTAACATTTTGTTATTTCCTTTCGGTTGCCAACGGAGAGTCTAAAAAGGACCTATCATTTTATATTGTTAAAGAATAAATACTACTGTGAACTTGGGCTTGGAACGACTGGGCTCGAGGGAAGTGGACTGGGCTGTAAGAGTTATAACAATGGTGCTCTTGTTGTAATTTTCTTAACTTTTGTGAGACATCTTGGTTCTGGATGATTTTCTAATCAACTGGTCTTCTGCAAAATCTCAGATACTTTTTTTGAGATACTTTTTACGATTTTGTTGAGGCAATAGAAGTTTTTCCTGTAAAATCTGAGAAGTTTGCATTCTTGAAGGAGTGAACTGAATATCAATTATGGCTGATGGTACTGGTCCAGAATGGTGGAATCTATGAGTCGCTTACAAGCACTACTAGAACAACAAATGACTTTGGTGAATGAAAAGTTTTCCTTTGTAAATGACACTTTGACAAATCTTGGGCTAAAGTATGATGATCTAACTACGAGAGTGAATAATTCTACTCAATATAGCAATGCCAGTGGCAATCAGAATGCAGCATCCCATAATCCCGGATCATAAAAAAAGGTACTAGAAACCTCTCCTATTACTAGAAACATAAAATTAGAACTTCCAAGATTTTCTGGGACTAACCGAATGGATATTTAAAGCTGAGCAATTTTTGGATTTCTATAATGTTGTTGAAGAAGCTGGTTTGCCTTTGAAGGGGTTGCATTGCAATGGTATAGATGGATGTACGAGAATAAACAACTAAGATCTTGGAATCATTTTGTAAAGGCCTTTGAAATTAGGTTTGGCCCATCAGAATTTGAAGACCATCAAGGAGCCTTGGCAAAATTAACTCAAACTGGCACAATTTTTGAATACCAGTCCAAATTTGAAGCATTGTCTAATAGAGTTAATGGATTATCTGAATCCTTCCTTTTATCTTGTTTCATATCTGGCCTTAAACCTGAGATTAGAAGAGAAGTGCTGGCATTCCAACCTAAATCACTACTACAAGCTACAAGATTAGCTAAATTACAGGATGAAAAAATTTTGGATGCCAAATCTGCACCCAGGTAGATTTACACTAGACAACAATACTCTACATCACCTTCATTTTTCAAGCCTATGCAGTCATCTACTACGGATCTTATCGGTCAGCTTCCCAATGTATCTTCTAATATTTTGTGACCAATTCAGTTAGTGTACCTAAGACTACATTACCAGTGAAAAGACTCACTCCAGCCGAAATGATGCTGTGGAGAGAAAAAGGATTATGTTACAATTGTGATGAAAAAGTTCACAAGGGACATAAATGTAAACCTCAATTTTTACTTTTATTATCGATAGATGAATCAGGAACTGAGCAGATAGAAGAACTGCACGATCAACATACTACTCCAGATCCTCTACCGGATTCTTTAGAGATCAGTTTTCATGCTCTTGCTGGAGTTATGATGCCACAAACATTGAGATTGTGGGGCTACATAGGAGGAATACCTGTTACAGTATTAGTGGACAGTGGATCCACCCACAATTTTATTCGGGAATTTGTTCTTCCTAAGTTGAATCTACCTGTTGTACCTTCTTCCTATTTAAATGTGACGATTGGAAATGGGGATAAGCTTAAGTGTGCTAGATTGTGCTCATAGGTAATATTTTAATTGCAAACTTGCCATTCGAGAATGATTTTTATGTTTTAGCCATAGAAGGAGCCGATGTGGTATTGGGAGTTCAATGGCTACAAAAATTGGGATCAATTACTATGGATTACACTACTGCTATAATAATGTCATTTGAATGGCAAAATAAAAAAGTTTTATTAATAGGTAGAAATGATGTGGGTGTAGTTACCCATCATCAATTGAGGAGAATAATCAAACTACAAGATGTTATGACTTATTTTCAGTTTTCTATTCAGCAGGATATCAGTGTGGAAACAATAATTTACCTCACGAAGTGCAGGAAGTCCTAAATCAAATTTCTGAAGTATTTTCTATTCCCACATATCTACCTCCATTTAGAGAAGTACAACATCACATTCATTTATTCCCTAACAGTCAACCTGTCAATGTGAAGCCTTATAGATGTCCTCATTTTTAGAAATCTGAAATTGAGAGGTTAGTAAAAGAGATGCTTGAACAAGGAGTGATACAACATAGCTTAAGTCCCTTTTTCTCTCCTGTGTTGTTGGTAAAAAAAAAGGATGGCACTTGGCTATTTTGTGTGGATTACAGAACATTAAATGGTCTTACAATCAGGGATAAGTTTCCTATTCCCACTATTGATGAATTACATGGAGCAGCTATTTTTTCTAAGTTGGATTTAAAGGCTGGTTATCATCAAATAAGAATGTCTCAGATGTAGAAAAGATTGCATTCAGAACTCATGAAGGGCATTATGAATTCTTAGTCATGTCGTTTGGATTGACAAATGCCCCTTCCACATTTCAATCTATCATGAACAAAATTTTTGCTCCCTATCTTAGAAAATTTGTTATCGTTTTCTTTGACGATATATTGATATATAGTCAGGATATGAAATCTCATCAGCATCATTTATCTACAACTCTCAAATGCTTATAGGAACACAACTTTTATCTCAAGAAAAATAAATGTTGTTTTGCCCAAGAACGAATTGAATATTTGGGACGTATCTTCTCAAGGAGTTGAACCTAATGGACGAAAGGTAGATGCTGTGAAGATATGGCCTATTCCAGTTATAGTTAAACAACTCAAGGCTTTTTTAGGCTTGGCTGGTTATTATAGAAGATTTGTTAGAGGCTATGCTTCTATAGCTGGACCACTCACATATTTACTACAAAACGATGCCTTCAAGTGAAATGAAAAAGCAATAGAGGCTTTTAAAAAATTAAAGGATGCATTGGTATCAGCTCCAATATTATAGTTATCCAACTTCTCTAAACAATTTGTGGTCGAAATCGACGCTTTCGGATATGTAATTGGAGCTATTTTACTACAAGATAATTTACCAATATGTTATTATAGTAAGAAGTTAACTTCTAGGATGCAAAAAGCTTCAGTATATGTTAGAGAACTATTTGCTATTGTGGAGGCTGTCAAGAAATGGAGACACTATCTATTAGGTCACCACTTCATCATCAAGACTGACCATAAAAGTTTAAAGAAGATAGTGACTCAAGTAATTCAAACGCCTAAGCAACAACAATTTTTAGCCAAGTTAATTGGCTACGATTATTCAATTTTGTGCAACCCCAGAGTAGAAAATAAGATAGCTGATGCATTATCAAGACAATTTAGCACCGACAGTCAATTTTGTGGACTAACTATGCCAATTTTCAATGTTATTGATCAGATTAAAGAAGAATACAACAACAATGCACAACTGCAAACTTTGATAGAGGAAATTCAAAATGGCAATTCTGTTAGCTCAGATTTGGTGGTTAAAGATGATTTGCTATATAAACAGGGACGAATATTTCTCTTGACTTCTTGTTCGCTTATTCCTATGGTACTTGAAGAGTTTCATTTTGTTGAAAAAAAGGTTGAACTGATATTTGCGGAATTATCTTCTTTTTCCCTTTTAATACGCACAATAATAATGGGATGATGATAATAATATAAAGGAATTAAATCAGACCGACACAAGGGATTAACGTGAAAAACCTTTTAACGTGAGAGGAAAAAACCACAGAAGTAAGGAGCAAATCTTCCATAATGAAATAATAGTAGGTTACAAAATATCTTCTCTGAACTACGCAGAGAAATACAATAATAATCTCAAGAATCAATCTTGAATGCCATAGAATGAGTCTCTCAGAACTGAGGATATAAGTCAAAATAATCTCACCGGAATATGAGGAATAGATGAGAAGGCTGTTGAGAAGTAATGCCTGAAGTTTGGTTGAGAACGGATAACAACTCGTTCCCAAATCGAACCCCGAAGTTTTCTTCTCTCTCTTCTTGATGCATGCAAAATACAACATATTTTAGTTAATTATTTTAATTAAATTTTCTATAATTTGATCATGGCATGCATCATTTTTAGTCACTTTTAATCATAATTCTGGATTTATCAATTTTAATTATTAAAATCGCTGAATATTTTAATTGTGGATGGATTAACTATATTTTGATAATTATTTGCAGGAAAATTCGAATCTCGGCCGAAATTCAAAAGAAATTATTTCTTACGGCCGATATTTGGCTTTACACCCAAGTCGTTACGGCCGAGATTCAAAAGGAGTAACAAGATTTAATTCGTTGTTACGGCTAACATTTGAAGGCGTAAAGATAAATGTTTTTATCTCTTGGGCGTAACAGGAGAAGTCTTTCCTTACGGCCGAAATTTGGAGGGCGTAATGGCATGAAGATGAAGGGTGTAACAATCAATTGATTTTATCTTTGGGAGTAAAAGATAAAATAATTCCTTACGGCCGAGATTTTGGAAGAGTAAAAGAAATTTTATCTCTTTGGGAGTAAAAGATAAAATAATTCCTTACGGCCGAGATTTGGAGGGGGTAATGGCAATAAAATCATTCTTACGGCCGAGTTTATCTTTGGGCGTAATGATAAAATGATTTATCTTTGGCCGAGTTTATCTTATAATTTTAAAGTTAACCGTACGATGTTACGGCCGAGATCAAATTGAAGGTCGTCCGCACCCTATAAATACGTGAAGAATCCATCGTTTCAATTCGTGCTCTGAAGTTCAGGTTTCTTCCACGGCGAGTTGTGAGCTCTGCAGGCTACGACCAAGAGGAGAGAGGTGCGACGGCTGGAAGTTGATCGCGACCCTGATCAAGTCCGAGAGGCTGCCCGACTGTCTGCCCGTGATCCGAAGCTTCGACTTTTATCTATTTGGGTGTAATTCTTCCAATTATTATTATTTTGTTATTATCTCTCCAGAATTTCTAGGATGAACTCCATATTTTTATTTATTTCATTTTAGGAGATTATTATTGAAGGGAAATTATTTGGACCCTATATTATTTGTTTTAATCTTTTCTGATCAATTAGTTAATTGTGCTTAATGCTTTTGATTTAATTATTTGGATTTCTGAGTTGAGTACTTACCAGTTTGTGGATTATTTAATTTCAGAATTCATTAATTAAATTAATTGATTTTATGTGAAATTAATAATTGACATAAATTTGATAACTAGTGTGTGGAGAATCAAGTTTGTGTGGTCTATTAATCTATACCAGTTTGTGGAGTGATTAATAGCCTAGGATTTTCATATTAATGCATCTTAATTTTAATCTTATCTGACGAATACCAGTTTGTGGGACTTTAGGTTTGATTAAATTTAAGATAGTTTGATTTACCGGATTAAATAGCAGAATTACCAGTTTGTGGACTCTGTGATGTTAATCTTGTAAATTAATAACTTGAGAAAATTCCTAATCCATCTTTAAAGATTAAATTTATCTTTTATGGTTCAAATATTTATCCTAATCTATTTTCATCCTAAGGCCTAACTTCAACACCATTATCTTATCTTTATCTTATTTTCCTTATTTTATTTCATAAAACCTCTTTCCAAAAATCCATGTTTTTCCTCTCTTATTAATTTATAAATCCAGATATTGAATTAATAATATTCCTCGTGGGTTCGACACTCTTACTCCTATTACTATATTACTTGAGCGACTAGTGCACTTGCTAGCAAATTTTATTGTTACAAATCAAACGCATCAAGTTTTTGGCACCGTTGCCGGGGAATATTTTATTAATTAATTTCTGATTTTTATGAATTATTAGGAGATGTAAATAAATTGTAAATAATTCTTTATAAATATGTATTAATTGTTTTAATTATTTTTGTGAATAAACTAACATTTTTTTCTTTTGCAGATAAAGGTCACAACATTTTTTAATTTATCTACTTTCGGTTTAAAATCCGACGCCGATTGGATTTTTCCAAATTACACTGTCGACTTATGGATTTACGACTTTAATTTGATGTGTCGGCTTTATTAATTTTACGGCCTCGCAATGAATGATTTCTGAATTCTAAACTTTCAATCTTTACGGCCGTAATATTTTTATCCGAACGTTGTTTTTACGCCATGAGTAATGGATATTGATTTGACCTTGTTACGCCCGGTTTATCGATGGTTTAAATTTTTACGCCCTATTTGAATCAGTTTTCATTCTCGGCCGTAACATTTTTGTTTGAACTTTTCATATGGATTTGATCTGATTTCGTTGTTTTACGACCGTAAGGAATTGACTTAATTCACTTTCGGCTGTAATGATTCAATTTTTATTTCGGCCGAAACCCTATTTTTCTTTACGGCCTCGTGTTATCTCTGCCGATGTGACCTCAACAATTTAATCTTTTTTACGGCCGAGAATTGATCTCATGTTTTCTTTTTACGGTCGTAAAATTTCTGAACATTTGTTTTTTACGCCATCTTACGACCCCAACTTATTTGTGATTTTTTTATTCTCGGCCGTAACATTATAATAGTTTGAACTTTTGATTTGACTTTATTTTGGCCGAAGCGATTCAGTTTGTCTCGGCCGTAATGGATCATCCGACATGGATTTTACTCCTTTTCGGCCGATTTATATGTGTTGATGTTTTACCTCTCATTATTTTACGGCCGATATGAACTATATTCTTTGTCGGCCGTAATGATTCATTTGGCAACATTTCATTCAAATTTTTTTTCGGCCGAGATAATTCATCGCCATGCTAATTTTTACGCCTTCACGTTGAATCCCTTTCAACACTGTTTTATGATTTTTACGGACGAACAAGCCTCGGATTAATTACGACCATAAACCCTATTTCTGTATTACGGCCGATCAATCTTATTTCTTCTCTGAAAATAATTTTTGATTATGTCTGATTATTAACTCCATGACCGCAAATTAGTTCGGATTTATTTTGTGTGATTTCTTACATCATCATAAATTCTTTTGGTCGATATTAATATTTGGTATTCGTATTGATTTGAAGAATTTCTGAAAAGTTCCTCTAGGAAATTAATTTTAATGACGAATTTTCAAATTCTATCGTGCCGAAAGACTTTATTAGTAAAAAACTCATTTTTCGTGACCTATTATCTGAATTTCTTTCTTCTTGTATATATTTTATTTTATTCTTTTATCTTACTGAAAATTGGTTGTTGCAGGTACTAATTGAAAATTAAATCACAACCAATCCTGGAATCTTCTGATAAGCGCACTAGAAGTTCAAATCCACTGTTGGAATTTGATCCTGAAATTGAAAGAACCTATCGTCGATTACGAAGAAATATAAGAAAAATGGCGGAACAAGCACGCGACAATCAGAGACTGGAGCAACAGAATGAACTGGTTCCACCATATAATAATCGGCGAGAAGATGAAGCAGAACTTTCTATGAGAGAATATGTCTCGGCCAGATACAGTGACCGAGAATCATGCATCGTGCTGCCTGATATTAACGCAAATAATTTTGAGATAAATCCCGCAATCGTGAGGATGATACAAGCATCCCAATTTGGAGGAGGATTTCATGAAGACCCTCACGATCACCTTGATAAATTTCTTGCCACTCTGAGCACCTTTAGAAATAATAATGTTTCTTCTGAAGTTATTCGTTTATTATTATTTCCTCAATCTTTACGTGACAAAGCTTCCACTTGGTTTAAAACTTTGCCTGCAGGATCGATTCATTCTTGGTTGGAGCTGGTAGAAAAGTTTGTTGGAAAATATTGTCCACCACAAAAGGCAGGCAAATATCGAAGAGAATTGATGGCATTTGTTCAAGACGATAACGAGACGTTATATGAAGCCTGGGAACGATATAAGGAACTGCTGGCCAGAGTTCCTGACAATAGAATTCCAAAGTGGCAAGTGATGGAAGATTTCTACCATGGATTACGACCTGCAAATCAAGATAAGCTCGATCAATCAGCAGGAGGGACAGTACTGGGATCTAAACGTCCTAGTGAGATACAAGATATAATTGAAGCTGTAGCCCTCAAGTCGAGCCAAGAAAGGAGACCACCTCGCCGAACTCATGATGTACATGCTACACAAGGAATACAATCTTCAGAAATAGTGGCTCAGCTGGAGTCACTTAATCAAAAATTCGAGCAGATGATGTCACTAATGGGAAATTCTAGCAATTATAGCCCTACAGGTAACACTTCAGATTCAAATCAAATTGAAAATGCTAACTTTATTTCCAATCCATTTTACAGGAACAACGATTATGGATGGAGACATAATCCGAAGTTTGCCTATAATCAGAACCAAGGCCAATCTTCTGGTCCATCAAAAGATTATATACTGAAAAGGCAATCTGACACTCCCCAACATCAATCATCAAATCATATGCAGGAGATGATGGCACAGATCATAGACACAATGCAAGCATTGCAGAAGAATATGGAATCTAGAGTCACGAGTCAGGATGCATCAATTCGAAATCTGGAAAGACAACTGGGCCAGATGGCGGCACAACTAACTGGACGTACACCGGGCTCTCTCCCAAGTAACACAGAAAAAAATCCAAGAGGAGAAGAGCAAAATAGGCCTTGATTTTCATCAGAACTAAGTCAAGCTGACGACTATAAATCAGAACTATTTCTATCCTTTTTATTTTTATTTTTTTCATTTTTTTAGATTAGTCTAATTAGTTGTTAATATCTTAATTTCGGTGATAGTTTTACTTTTTATTAGACATTTATTTTATTATGGAGTCATTTAATTTAATTAATATTTAATGTTTGGTAAGGAGAGATAAATTCAGGGGCGTCAACTCCAAGCATGGGCATAAATTCCAAGAATTGATTCTCTCTACGGCCGAAGCTCGGACATTACGCCCTGCCACCCTCGTTACGAGTGCATTACGGTCGAGTTGTCACACATGCATCAAGCTTGGACATGATAAGACAAACTGCCACCCTCGTTACGAGTGCATTACGGCCGAGTTGTCACACATGCATCAAGCTCGGACATGACAAGACAAACTGCCACCCATCGTTTCCATTACGGCCGAAGCGACCGTCGTTACGCCCTGCCACCCACCGTTTTCGTTACGGCCGAGATGACACACCAGCGCCACACCGCCATTCCTCGTTACGGCCGACAATCACCTCAATGACCACTCCGAGACATGACAAGACGCCACATTCTTACGGCCGAGGTGTTATGCACGGACGAGAATGACATGACAACACATCTGCATGCACAAGTCCAATCAAAAAAAAAATGCATGTTTTCATGACCGGATTTGACCCTTCACTGCGTGCTGTCGGAACAGGTATTACCCCCTCCAATTCATCTATAAAATACTTACCCCTTCTCGTGTTATGCAGATCAATCACCGCTTGCTCTTTCATCAACTCCTTACGGCCGAAGTTCCGGAGCTTCAACACCGCGCCGCCCTCTGTGCATTACGACCGAGCTTTCTCCCTTACGCCCAAAGTGCCAAGCCTCCAACTTCTTACGGCCGAAGTTCCACCGCACACCGACATTTATTACGGCCGAGTTTCCACCGCGCTCCTACCATCTGCGCTCCGGCCGAAGTCTCAAACGTCAATCACCGATCCTTACGCCCAGTGCGTTACGGCCGAAGTTTCCACGTCGCCTTCGTTTTACGGCCGAAGTCACGCCATCTCCGCCGCTCTCTTACGGCCAAACTTCGGGCGAGTTTTTTACTTTACGGCCGAAACCACACCGCCATTCCTTACGGCCGAAATCTACAGGTTCATCAACTCCTTACGGCCGAGTTTCGAGTCACGCCTCCAACTTCTTACGACCAAACTCCAATCTTCGGCCGAGCTTCATCAATTACGGCCGAAGTTCTTCATCGAATACTACGGTCGAAACCTCAAGCCGCTTCCAGCCGGTACCTTTTCTTTGTTTATTTTTGTCCAGATCAAGATGAGGCGATTTGCTAATATATGGAGGGGACGTCATGAACGACGACATCCGAATGCTCAGCCGACCCCACAGCCCTCACAATTAATCTCCTACCCCGGAGATTATTATTGGACTAAGCCGGAGTATCAAGCTCGATATGAACGGATGTGTGATATTCGAATTCATGCCACCAGATTTTCAGATACTGAATTGCTGAGGGAGTATAATTTACTTGCAGATACTCATCTATTATTTTCTCAAATTGGACTATCTGACTTTGTGCATTCTTGGTGGCCAACTTATGAAGTACTAATTATGGAATTCCTCTCATCTCTGGAAATCTTTAATTTAGATGGCAGGAACTATGATCAGCCCCGCATTTCATTCCAACTTTATGGACGACCATTTACTCTCACTCTAGGAGAGATTAATAATATCTATGGATTTCCCAACCATGGATCTCTTTCTGTACCTGCTGACTTTGATGCTGAAACTTTTTGGAAACAGATAACAGAAGAAGATCGATTGGTTTGGAACACCGCTAAAGATAGCTCAATTCAAAATCCTGTTCTGCGCTACGTCCATCGCATGCTAAGCAACACCATAAGTGGACGCAGTGATAATGATGGTGCCGTCTCAGAAGGAGAGTTATATCTCATCCACAGCATGCTTCACAGAACTCCCGTTAATGTGGGTGCCTTCCTCATTCGTCGATTCCAGCGCCGCACTACTCATCGTGGCGGTAGCATTAATATGGGTGCTCTTCTCACACCTATCGCTCAGCACCTACAACTTGACTTGGATGATCTTGAAGCTGTGCCAGGAAATACTCACCTCACTCGTAGGACCATTCAGGCTATGGGTCTCGTGAAGACCAACAACTCAGGGATCAAAGTTTTTATTTTTAAAGGACACTATCAGGGGGTGCCCTGCTCAGATCGAGATGCTTTTACGCCGATTAATCCAAATAATTGGCTCCTTTTTAGGCAGGTCATAGCTCCAGTAATCCCACCTGCAGGACCATCTACCTCTGTCGGACAGCTACACCAGGATGAACCTTTCTCCTGGTTTGATTCTACTGATTATGCGGCAGCCCAACCCTACCTTCAACAGCAACAAGGATTCCAGGATGCATCACCGGCAGCTTCCCAATATGCCACCTCCGTCCATTCACCTTATATGCCGGTGCCTTCTCTGATTCCATCTCCAGCACAAGAGAGCTCTTCTGATTCCTCGTTCATACCTTCTACTCCTTATGAGGAACGCGATTCGATGGAAGTATCTGCCCCTTTACAAGAACCTGTGCAGAATCGCTATATAGCACCAGAGCCCACTTTTACTTCAGCCCCAGAGCAGACTTACTATCCACCTCCGCCACCTCAGCCTGACTATGCTTCCATGCAAAACTTATGGGAATCTATGTATGATGAACAACTTCGTCAAGCAGGGGAGTTTCACACTTTTCAAGAAGAGCAACTTCGTCAGTCAGGGCAGTTGCATGCTATTCAGGAAGAGCAACTTCGACAAGCACAAGAGTTGACCAACATTCGAGTTGATTTTAGAAATATGGATGATCGTCAGGGTCGCTTCTAATCTCTTCAGAATCAACATGCGCGCATGACGAGACGCATCCATGAGTATCATATGCGCCAAGGAAATCTCGGCTATCATCCACCATCACCACCCCGCAGACAGTAAATCCGGTTGTGTCTTTTCCCTTTTCTTTATTTTCGTTTCTTTAAATTTTCCTTTTTATTGAGTATGTATCACTTTCCCTTGTTGGCTTAACACTGAGGACAGTGTCTGGTTCAAGCTTGGGGGAGTTTGCATTTCATGCATTGCATGTTTCTTTCTGTTTATTTGCTTATGTTTGCATCTATTTATAAAAAAAAAATCCAAAAAAATTGAAAAATTTGAAAATTTTCTAAAAAAATATCATTGCATGCATTTATTTTTGCTACCATCTAACAAACTCTTGTCTTATTGTTTTAATTATCTTTTTAGTAGAAGTTCAAAGACATATTGTTAACTGATGAAATTTGAATACTTTTCTTTCTTATCACTTGCTATTTTAGTATCAAACTTATGGACTATGTGCCTATGCTAAGTAGAATTATGAATGACTAGACGACAAAATCATATTCATGCCTTTTAATTTCTTTTAAGTCTTGATTAGTAGTAGCCTTCTTATTGACCATATCAAGTACTTTTTGAGCTTATAAAAAAGAAGGGTTAGTTAAACCCCAACAAAATAAATTAAAAAAAATGAATAAAGTTATGTGTAGGTACAAAAGTGTTATCCGGAACCAAGGTGTGTTCGGGTAATTAGATCCGTAGGGGTTTATGCCTGGCGACCTAAGGACAACTG
Organism: Pontederia crassipes; assembly: GCA_030549335.1. Classification (NCBI taxonomy): domain Eukaryota; kingdom Viridiplantae; phylum Streptophyta; class Magnoliopsida; order Commelinales; family Pontederiaceae; genus Pontederia; species Pontederia crassipes. The sequence goes on along the minus strand of JAUKPH010000023.1, from coordinate 3,224,902 downwards.
CTCTGGGATCCGTCGATCGAAAACCTGCTACATGGACCATCTTGTGGAATATGGAGAAGCACAGGAGTACTGAACCATGGCTAAGTTCGAACTCTTCATTCAAAACCTTGGTTGTTCGGGCAAGTAAACTCGAGGGGTGCTTTATCACCTGTTGCCCTAAGGCCATCTGGTCTGGGAGTCATCAGTCCAAAGCCCGCTACATGGACTTCCTTGTGCAATCCTGCTTGAAGATTAGAACTTTTAAATGATTGAAAATAAAGTTGAAAAATGAAAAGAAAAAAGAAAAAAGTTTTAAGCTCAATTAGTACTTATGTGTTCAATATCAATGCTATTATTTGACAGACAATTTATTTATTTTTTTTTTGCAAGGCTGAATTTGAGATTGTTTAAATTTGTGTAGCATTCAGAACTTCTATGAAGCTAAGTGCATGGAAAATGATAAGATACTAAGTAGTAGGTGTGCAGAAGCACTGTGTGAGAAAATTAGTCAGTTGACAATGTGGAGGCTATGATGGAACTTTCTTGAGCCTTGCTTTGAATTTTTGCTTGAGGACAAGCAATACTTTAAGCTTGGGGGAGTTTGATGCATGCAAAATACAACATATTTTACTTAATTATTTTAATTAAATTTTCTATAATTTGATCATGGCATGCATCATTTTTAGTCACTTTTAATCATAATTCCGGATTTATCAATTTTAATTATTAAAATAGCTGAATATTTTAATTGTGGATGGATTAACTATATTTTGATAATTATTTGCAGGAAAATTCGAATCTCGGCCGAAATTCAAAAGAAATTATTTCTTACGGCCGAGATTTGGCTTTACACCCAAGTCGTTACGGCCGAGATTCAAAAGGAGTAATAAGATTTAATTCGTTGTTACGGCTAACATTTGAAGGCGTAAAGATAAATGTTTTTATCTCTTGGGCGTAACAGGAGAAGTCTTTCCTTACGGCCGAAATTTGGAGGGCGTAATGGCATAAAGATGAAGGGTGTAACAATCAATTGATTTTATCTTTGGGAGTAAAAGATAAAATAATTCCTTACGGCCGAGATTTTGGAAGAGTAAAAGAAATTTTATCTCTTTGGGAGTAAAAGATAAAATAATTCCTTACGGCCGAGATTTGGAGGGGGTAATGGCAATAAAATCATTCTTACGGCCGAGTTTATCTTTGGGCGTAATGATAAAATGATTTATCTTTGGCCGAGTTTATCTTATAATTTTAAAGTTAACCGTACGATGTTACGGCCGAGATCAAATTGAAGGTCGTCCGCACCCTATAAATACGTGAAGAATCCATCGTTTCAATTCGTGCTCTGAAGTTCAGGTTTCTTCCACGGCGAGTTGTGAGCTCTGCAGGCTACGACCAAGAGGAGAGAGGTGCGACGGCTGGAAGTTGATCGCGACCCTGATCAAGTCCGAGAGGCTGCCCGACTGTCTGCCCGTGATCCGAAGCTTCGACTTTTATCTATTTGGGTGTAATTCTTCCAATTATTATTATTTTGTTATTATCTCTCCAGAATTTCTAGGATGAACTCCATATTTTTATTTATTTCATTTTAGGAGATTATTATTGAAGGGAAATTATTTGGATCCTATATTATTTGTTTTAATCTTTTCTGATCAATTAGTTAATTGTGCTTAATGCTTTTGATTTAATTATTTGGATTTTTGAGTTGAGTACTTACCAGTTTGTGGATTATTTAATTTCAGAATTCATTAATTAAATTAATTGATTTTATGTGAAATTAATAATTGACATAAATTTGATAACTAGTGTGTGGAGAATCAAGTTTGTGTGGTCTATTAATCTATACCAGTTTGTGGAGTGATTAATAGCCTAGGATTTTCATATTAATGCATCTTAATTTTAATCTTATCTGACGAATACCAGTTTGTGGGACTTTAGGTTTGATTAAATTTAAGATAGTTTGATTTACCGGATTAAATAGCAGAATTACCAGTTTGTGGACTCTGTGATGTTAATCTTGTAAATTAATAACTTGAGAAAATTCCTAATCCATCTTTAAAGATTAAATTTATCTTTTATGGTTCAAATATTTATCCTAATCTATTTTCATCCTAAGGCCTAACTTCAACACCATTATCTTATCTTTATCTTATTTTCCTTATTTTATTTCATAAAACCTCTTTCCAAAAATCCATGTTTTTCCTCTCTTATTAATTTATAAATCCAGATATTGAATTAATAATATTCCTCGTGGGTTCGACACTCTTACTCCTATTACTATATTACTTGAGCGACTAGTGCACTTGCTAGCAAATTTTATTGTTACAAATCAAACGCATCACTTCTCTTTTTCTCTCTCTCGGTGGCTGTTCATCCTACTGTTGCGCGCATCTCTGACGGCTGCACATTGTCTCCTTATATAGCTCTTGACATAGACCTCACGTTGGATTTATTTTCCTCCTCCATCTCGGGTTGGTGTTTAACATCAACGTGGTTTTTTTTCTTTGTTGCTATCGGCCTTTGATTCCTTCCCGAACTTACACACGCATAATCAATAATCGTCCAACAAACTCCCCCCTTCTTGTTATGCGAAGGGATTCACCAACCCTACATGTTCCCTGTAGAACGCGGTCTTCTCTTTCGGTAGAGGCTTCATCATCATATCTGACGTATTCTTGTCAGCATGGATGTTACAAAGAAAGAATTTCTTTTTCTTCGTTTCGTCACGAATCTAGTGACATCGGACATCAATGTGCTTGGACTGAGAGTGGAAACTAGAATGCTTACTCAGATGTATCATACTCTGATTATCGCAGTGGATAATATACTTCTCCTGCGTCAAGCCTAAGTCCCTCAGTAGCTGCGATATATTCTGCTTCAGTCATTGATAGTGCAACACACTTCTGTAACTTAGATTGCCATGAGATCGCTGCTCCTGCGAATGTCATCAAGTAATCAAAAGTTGACTTTCGACTATCAATATCTCCTGCCATGTCAGCGTTAGTAAATCCTTCTAACACTGGCTCGGCGTTTTCAAAATATAAGCATATCTTAGACATGCCTTGAAGATATATGAGAATCCACTTGACTGCATCACAATGCTCTATACTAGGATTTGATAGGAATCGACTCACCAAACCAACTGCATATGTTATGTCTGGCCTTGTGCAAACCATTGCATACATCAGACTACCAACTACAGATGCGTATGGGATGTTCTTCATTTTTTGCTTCTCGGTTGTGCTCCTCAGACACTGTCTAGAACTCAACTTAAAGTGATATGCAAGTGCAATGTAACTGACTTTGCGTTCTTCATGTTGAACCTCTCCAAGACTTTATCGATGTACGTTTCTTGGGATACCCATAGCTTGTGCTGCTCTCGATCACGAGTGATCCTCATGCTAAGGATATTCTTTGATGTGCTTGGGTCTTTCATAGAAAAGCATTGACTCAGCTCCTGCTTTAACTTGTCAATCTTGCTTTTATCCTGACCTACAATAAGCTTGTCATCAACATATAACAACAGGATAATAAAATCATCATGTGAAAAATATTTCACAAAGACACAATGATCTGATCTTGTCTTATTATATCCTTGCTGCGTCATGAACGACTCACTCCTTGTACCACTGACGAGGTGCCTATTTGAGTCCATAAAAGATTTATTTGCAATTTACACACGATGTTTTCTTTTCCTTTCTCTTGAAAACCTTATGGTTGTTCCATGTAATCTCTTCTTCCAAGTCACCATGGAGAAAAGCTGTCTTGACATCTAACTGTTGAACTTCTAGGTTCTTGGTAACAGCTAATCCAAGAACCACTCGAATTGATGACATTTTGACCACTGGTGAGAATATCTCGTCAAAATCAATTCCTTTCTTCTAACTGAACCCCTTGACAACTAATCTTGCCTTGTATTTAGGGTGTGGATTATTCTCTTCACTTTTCAGTCGAAACACCCACTTGTTCTTGGGTGCTCTCTTCCTTTTAGGAAGCTTCACTAGTTTGTAAGTGTCATTCTCATGTAAAGATTGCATCTCGTCCTGCGTGGCATTCATCCACTCATCCTTCTGCTCATGTGACAAGACTTCTTCATAACACACTGATCACTTGCTGATCACTATATGATTTTAACCCATTTTAGATGCAATTCATACATATCGAGTCCCATTTTTGCCTATTTTTGGGCCAATTATACTTGGAATGCAAACATTGTGATAACTAGTTGATATTCCTCATTTCATACTTAATTCCATATGCATAGAGGTTCTGAAATGTCAAAATCCATTAATATTTAAATTCTATGCCAAGTTATCATTTTGAGGACAAGTTATCATTCCTAAGTGCCAAGTTATCATTATTTTGAATGAACTTATTTTCAATGGTTTTCTTGCCCTAAATCCATCATTATCATGTATAAATCATATTTGGATAGTCACATCTCAACTTGTGCAAAGTTTTAAGTCCATTTGAACAAGTTATCATTTTTCAAGTGCCAAGTTATCATTAAAGGGCAATTATGTCATTTCGACATGCAAAACCATTAATTCTGCACAGGGACCTCAAGCAATCATCTTGTTATTGTTCTAACTCATTGCTGGTCAAATTTCATCACATTTGGATAATCAAAACTCAAGTTATCACAAGTTATCGTTTTTAAGTCATATAAGTTATCGTTTTTGGGGCACCCAAGTTATCACTCCTTAGGAATCTCATTCATATTTGATTTCTGACCTCACTCACTTGTCACTCTAATCCATTTGATGCCTGAAATGCTTTGAACCACCCATATTAGGACATTTTCCAAGAATTCCTTAAAATTATCATTCCGGGCCCTTAAATTCATTTATATCGATATAAGTTTTCATTCATGCACAACACATAATCCCATCTGATATTTGAACTATTTACCAGCATTATCCTAATCTTTATTTGTCAAAATATCATTCAAAGGCTTTGATGCTTGCTGTTTGGGTTTTGTAGCAGGGAGAAAAGGTGGCCAAAAAGTGGAAAAAAGTGGGGGGGGCCCCGACCACTGAATTCCTACACCAAAAGCTATCTGCAGCAGTGCAGATTCTTCCAGGCAGTGGACAGGTGACTTAATCAGGAGGATTAGAACATTTAAATGCTGATCAAAGGGTGGAAGGGAGTGATATAAAAAAAGCTAGATTTTTCAGGAGGAAGAGGGGGCTGGTCATTCAGGGGTTGGAGCAAGGGTTTTGGAGCTGCTACTGCTTGGAGCTGCTGCTGGCCGAGAGTCTTCAAAGAACCATGATTTGTATCTGTTTTTTATCCCATTTGATGTCAAATCTTGTAAATATGAGGAGCTAAACTCCATTTCTTCTAGGATAGGGTAGTAGTTTAGATTAGTTTTGGATGGATATGGAATGATTTATAATCCTGCACTGAATTCTATCCTGATTTCAGATCTCAGAAATGTTCTATGTTGATTTATGCTATGTTGTCATTAGATCCATTTGTAATTGGTGACTGAGAGGTCTTATTTGATCTAAACATCTTTCAGGAATGATTTATGAGATAATATCAGATTTCTGAATTCAATTTTATTGCAAACTTGATTTCTGAACTTTGATTTCCTAGTTTCCTGAATTTCTGAATCTGAATCTGATTCCTATAAATGTTGAATCTGTTCTTCATTTCAAACCTGATTAATTGAGTCCTTGGGATGTTGCTATTGTCCCTATCTTGTTCAGAAATGAATCAGGATTGTTTGGACAATCATTTGACTCAAATCAGATTTTTCCAATGATTTTTGAATGAAAACCAGAATTCTGATTTTTCTGATTTCTCATTGGAATCTATTTTTACAATTGAGTCCCCTGAATTATTCCAATCACTGATAAGTGAACTTTAGGGATGTCTTGTAGTCCAGAAATGGGTCAAGAATCAGTTGGTAAGTCAGATTTCCATTGGTTTAAAATTTTGATTTCTAAAATACTGATTTCCTAGTTTCTGGTTTCCTGAATTTAAAAATCTGATTTCCTGGGCTTTTGGATCTGATTGTCATCAAGTATTAGATTATTTGAATAGCTGAGAGGCTAATATTTGTCCTGATCTTATTCAGAAATGAATCAAGATGTTTGACAATTTAGGATTCAAATCTGATTTTTCTAAAATATGATTTTTGAGTTTTGATTCTGAATTTTGTTTTTTGATTGTTTGGAATCTGATTTGCCAATTGTTAATCCCTATTTTATTCAAATCACTGAGAGGTGTACTTTAGAAATCTCTTGCAGTCCAGAGATGGGTCAAGAGGCATTTGGCAAACCTTAATTCCATCAATTCACATTGCTGATTTTCCTAAAATGCTGATTCCTATTTTCTTATTTTAATTAAATTCTGATTTCCATTGTCAACCCTCATTTTAATCCACTACTGAGAGGTAGTCTTAAGGGCTTCCTTGAGATCCAGAGATGGGCCAAGGAGCAATGGAAATTGTGAATTCATGAGGCCATACGTTTTGCATTTCCAATTGAGTTGTGTTTGTGTGGATTTCAATTTACTTTGCAACCGAGAGGTTGATTTTAAATCCTCCTGGAATTCAAAGATGAATCAAGGATCACAAGCACCATTATTGAGTAGATTTTATCCTGGTTTAGTTGATTGGAATGATTCCATCTTTTGATGATTACAATTGCAAGTTATCATTCCAAACTTCCTTGAATTGCAAAAATCAGCATTGAACTTTCTTTTGAGCCCAATGATAACTTGATTTTCAGTGAGGACCCTCTTTTGATTCAACCTAGCTAACAACTATATAATCATATATTGCTTAGTTAGAGGCCAATTGAGCTGTGGGAACAGCCATTTTCAAGTTGAATCAAAAGTTGGACATTTAATGATAACTTGTTCCGTTCCATCCCTAATTAATTTAGATGAACCCCAAATCCTAGAAGAACCTTCCTCATTGATAGTTAAACCTTCCTAGACTTTAATCTAGCATTTATATCTCAGTTTTGATAAGTTTCCAAAACCCAAAATTCAGTTATCATTTCACTTTCCATTAAAAATCTGTTTTCACTTTCCTTTGAAAATATGTTTTTAGCCATTAAAGTAGAACTAATCTAGATTGTTTTAGGGTGTCTTAGACTTCAAATTCTTGTGGATACGACAACTTGAGTCTACTACAACTTACCTGTGCACTTGCAGCTAGTGAGTTGGGAGACCAAAAATTGAAAAATTGACCCTTTTACTTAATTTCAGCAAGTTATCACTAGAAATGCCAAATATCACTATCACACACTGGTTCTCCCCCTTCAGTTAATAACACGTACTCTGTCGGAGAGTACCAATTTGATTCTTATCTTTGTCTATTCGACCTTCTCAATTGAGATTCTTGTACTGGTGCATCATACTCGACATGTGGCTCATCATTACTATCTTAACTATCTGAAGGTATATCTGAATCATATCAGCTGCTATCGCTGCTACTATCATCTTGCTCAGCTTCTGGAACAATGTCATCTTATGTCGGTGCGTCAACTGAACTCGGTTCAACTAGATAATCAGTGAAGCTAGTTGACTCTTTGTTCTTCGACAAATTTTCAATTGTTTAGTGTTCAATGAACATGACATCTCTGCTTCTGATAACCTTCACAAATTCATCACCTACATATTCGAGAAAGATACATTCTTTCGATTTGCTATCAAGTTTTGAACGCTCATCACTGGGGATATGAACGAAGGCTCTGCAACCGAACACTCTAAGATGCTTATATGAAACATCCTTCCCTTACCAGACTTTCATAGGTATGTCACCATCCATGACGGTGAATGGTTGATCAGTTCAATTGCAGTCATCATTGCTTCACCCCAAAATTCCTTCGATAACTTAGCATGTAGAAGCATACATCTGACACGTTCCTCAATTGTTCTGTTTATCCTCTCAGCAACACCATTTTGTTGAGGAGTTTTGGAACTGTCTTCTCAAGTTTGGTGCCATAGGTGTTGCAGACAGACCTCTGTATTCACCGCCATTGTTTGCACGAATACGCTTGAGCTTCTTGCTAGTTTCTCTTTCGACTTTGGCATGAAACTTCTTGAACTCTGCCAACACCTGATTTTCGTGTGCTATAGAAAACACCTAGACTCTTTTAGAATGGTCATCAATAAATGTAACAAAATAAAGAGCACCAGCTAGAGTTTTATCCTTCATATAGCAGAAATCAGTATGCACCAAATCAAGTACGTGCGAACTTCTAGACGGAGAAGTTCTATTAAATGTAACTCTAGTCTGCTTACCAGCCAAGCAATGAACACATACGTCAAGTGAAGTGTCTTTCATACCTGATAGTAGATTTCATTGAGTTAATATTTGAAGTCCTTTCTCACCTAGTGACCAAGCCGCTTGTGCCATAACTCAGAGGATGACATCTCTTGAGTCACGTTTATCTCCTCGATGCAATGTTGTGCTTCAGTCTTGTAAAGTGTACCATCTTTGTTTCCTTTCACCAGTAGGAGTGAACCTCGCTTGAGTTTTCACACTCCCCCTTTGAAGTTGCTCTCATAGCCATCGTCGTCTAATTTTTCAACTGAAATTAGGTTGAGACGGATCTCTGGTCCATGTCTCACATCTTTGAGCACAATCTTGCATCTAGTATTGGTCTTCAACTAAATGTCTCCAACGTCAGCAATTTAGGATTCTGACTTGTTCCCCATCTTTACTGACCCGAATGCTTCTTCTCTAGATGTTGAGAATACATCTCTACGAGGTGTAACATGGAATGAAGCTGCAGTGTCTAAGATCCAAACTGAATCTTGACTCATAACATTGACACCATCTTCTTCCTCTTCTTGAGTAAGAAAGTATACATCATCTGATGTAGCCTTCGCAACGTTGTTTCCACAACTGCCCTTCTTCTCCTTTTCAGTATCTTCAAACCCTTCATGTGACTGATCACGTTTTAACTTTCTTCACTCCTTCTTGAAGTGTCATGGCTTGCCATAATGATAATAGGTGACTTCTTTTCTAGACTTCGATTTGCCTCTTGATCTTGATCTATTGAGAGTTTCTCTATTTGTTTCTCCCACGATCTTCCATGATGAATGCCTCTGATTTATTGTTTAGATTCTGCTCTTGCCTTCTCGTTTCTTCATTGAACAAACTGTCCTTGATAGTTTATAAATATAGTTGTCCACCTAGAGCAGAGTTATTTAGAGAGATAACGAGCGTTTTCCAACTATCAGGTAATGAACTCAGTAGTAGTAGTGCTTGGATATCATCTTCAAACACGATCTTTATTGAGGACAACTTGTTAATCAATTCTTGAAAGCTGTCAAGATGTTCTGCAACAAAATAATCATCCTTGTATTTCAGGTTAACAAGTTTTTTCATTAATAGCACTTTATTCTGTGGCGATTTGCGTTCATACATTTCTTGCAATTTTTTCCACACCTCGACAGGTTCATTGATATTGGCAATATGATGAAACATCTTGTCGTCGACCCATTGTCGAATTTGTGTGACTATCTTGGTCTTAATCCTCCCCCACTTCTTAACATCCATGTCCTCGAGCTTTGCAGCATCACCTTCGATTGGATCATAAAGGTCCATGCAATTTAAGTAATCCTTCATCCGAGGCTTCCAGATAGAATAATTTGTACCTGTGAGCACAGGCATCCGACTGGGGGCATTATTGTCCTCCATTATAATGTGCACTTTCCTGACCAGGCTCTGATACCATTGTTGGGAAAAAAAGACTGATCTGATATTTACGGAATTATCTTCTTTTCCCCTTTTAATGCGCACAATAATAATGGGATGATGACAATAATATAATGGAATTAAATTAGACCAAAGACGCAAGGGATTAACATGAAAAACCTCTCAACGTGAGAGGAAAAAGCCACAGAAGCAAGGAGAAAATCTTCCACTATGAAATAATAGTAGGTTACAAAATATTTTCTCTGAACTACATAGAGAAATACAATAATAATATCAAGAATCAATCTTGGATGCCACAGAATAAGTTTCTCGAAACTGAGGATATAAGTCAGAATGATCTCACCGGAATATGAGAAATAAATGAGAAGGCTGCTGAGAAGTAATGCCTGAAGTTTGGTTGAGAACGGATAACAACTCGTTCCCAAATCGAACCCCGAAGTTTTCTTCTCTCTCTTCTCTTTTTCTCTCTATCGGTGGCTGTTCGTCCTGCTATTGCGCGCATCTCTAACGGCTGCACATCATCTCCTTATATAGCTCTTGATCATAGACCTCACGTTGGATTTATTTTCCTCCTCCATCTCGGGTTGGTGTTTAACATCAACGTGGTTTTTTTTAGTTGTATCGACCATCGATTCCTTCTCGAAGTTAGACATGCATAATCAATAATTGTCCAACACATTCTACTCTTGTAGGTGGACACTTGGGGATTCTCAAGACGTACAAAAGATTAGCAGCTGATTTTTTTGGGGATGGAATAAAATCAACAGTTGAGAATTTTGTGCGAAAATGTCTAGTATGTCAAAAAATAAAATACTGTACTCGGTTTGTTACAGCCTCTTCCTATTCTAGATAAAGTATGGGAAGATATCTCAGTGGACTTTGTCACTTCTTTACCAATTTCAAATGGATTTACAGCAGTCTTTGTAGTAGTAGATCCATTGTCTAAATATCGTCACTTAGGACCTCTACCTACACACTACTCCGCATCCAAAGTTGCCTGGCTATTTATCGATATAGTGGTCAAATTACATGGATTTCCTAGAACTATTAATTCATACAAGGATTCTATATTTCTAAGTTGATTCTGGAAGGAGCTTTTTAAGCTCAGTAATACAAAACTTTGCATGAGCTCAGATTACCATCCCCAAATAAATGGACAAACAGAGGTTCTTAATAGATGCATGCAACAATATTTGAGAAGTTTTGCTATGGATAGCCCACATACTTGGTCTAAATTTTTACCATGGGCAGAATACTCTTTTAGTACTTCCTATCACTCAAGCTCACACAAGACACCATTTGAGATTGTATATGGAAGGAAACCTCCTACCATTCCTGCTTATGTGAGAAACCAATCCCAAATTGAAGCTGTGGATACAGAATTACAAGACAGGGATGGCATATTGAAGATTTTAAAGACTAACTTGACAAAGGCATAATCCAGAATGAAGGCTCTAGAAGATTAACACAGAGTTGATAAAGAATTTACAGAAGGCGATTTAGTTTTTGTGAAGTTGCAACCTTATAAACAAGGGTCACTTGGTCAACGTAGTTGACACAAGTTGTCATAGAAATTTTATGGGCCTTTTCCTATAATTAAAAGAATAGGGACAGTGGCTTATGAATTGCAGTTACAGCATAATTCTAAGATCCATCCAGTTTTCCATGTCTCTAAATTGAAGAAAGCAATAGGTCAACTCTTGCCTCCTACTGAGTTACCTGAATTTTCAAATACTCAAGGCCCTATTTTAAACCCTACAACTGTGGTTGCTAATCGAATCATTAAAAGGCAGGGATAGTTTATTCAACAAGTCTTGATTCAATGGGAAGGACTACCAGTCGAGGATGCCTCCCGAGAAGATTATGTTTTGATTAAATCTTCCTTTCCAGATTTGAACCTCACGGACGAGGCTCTTTTTTCATTCGGGGGAGGAATTGTTACAGATGAAATGGAAGAGATTAATCCAAGAGATAAACAAGGAGAAACCGTCATATTTGAAGGATTTTGTCACAAGTTAAAAAAATATATTTGAATAAGCAAGAAGTAGCTGAAGCAACAAAAGAACATAGAGACAATATATAATATAAAGCAATATTTCGGAAATTCAACAGTAATTTAATAATATGATGTAGCATGAGATGTAATGTGGTTTGAATAACTGACTCATGTGAGGCAAATTACTGGCCCATGTGTAACGCCCCCAAATCGACTCCCGCCACGTGGCGAAGACTAACCTGGAGACGCTACAGCATGCTATGACTTTGATCAATATTGATCATATCTCAGTCAAGAACCGAGACACGTCAGCGAAAAAAGGAAATAAAGAAAAGGATAACTTAAATATGCGGAAGTCTAAAAGTGGCTATATCATTGCTAAGAAATAAAATAAGTTTTACATCATGAATCTAAAATGCGGAAGGTAAATGAAAACTAATAAACACTCTAAAAATCCCTATGGTTCATGTGCTATCCTATCGCCAGAGCTTCATCACCACACGCCTACTCCACCACATCACTAACCTGATCCTGTGAAAATCAAACACAGGAGAGGAGGTCCTCTCGTAAGCTTTACAGCCTAGTGGGGAACCACATGATATACAATGCATGACATGAATATACTAATCAGCAATAAATAATCATGCTTGACTTGAATGTGAAAGATAACATGTCAGTATCATGGATCATAATAGGAATAAGAATAAGAATCAGAATAGAACATGAATCATGAGAATCAATGATGCTTAGTAAACTTGGAATCATGGCATACTTGACTTGACTTGAACATGCTTCTTGATCTTGGATTTTATTAAAATCAGGGTGACTTTAGGTGCCTTTAATTCTTGGGGTATGCCGAGCAAACGATACGGCCTTGTGCGGGTCAGTGGGTTATCAAACCATGACCAAGGGAGCTACCCTTATCTTGTTGCACTTGGCTTGGACTGACAACCCATCGTTAATCTTTCATCTGAACTTATTAATCACTTTTAATAACTTATGACTCTTTGTTCTTTGTTCATTGGATACGATAAGATCAATAAGAAATGAATCAATAAAAGATCAGATCTTGAAAATCAGTGAGGGATCTCTGTGGGGTCAGAAAAATAGGATAAATTGTATATGAGTAATATTGATATTAAAAAGGAAAATAATTAATAAACCTAATAAAAAGGTCTTTGGAAATTGGTCGACCGATTCAAGGGATCGGTCGACCAGTGGTCTGCTGATCGGTCGACTGGTGGGTAATTCGGAGTGGTCGGTCCATTCAGTTGAACAGTCGACCGATGGGTAGGGATCGGTCGACAGGTCAACGTATGCAGAAATCAGCGGTAGGCAAGTTATCGGTCGACCGATTGCCACAATGCCTGTGGATCGGTCGACTGGTCGGCGTCCAAAAAAGTTGCAGACTTTGATTTTTCTTGAAAATTTCCAACATAAACTTATCCTAATCTAATTCCTAACTCCTAGCAATCAATCAACATAATAGAACAGAAAGGATTAATTCAAACAATCAAACAATCAGGAAATCATACAATTCAAACAAGAATTCAATAATCAAACAAGAACCCTAGGAAAACTTCTTCTTGATCCTTTTCATTTCCAAATCAATTAGGGCACGTGTTAAAATAATTCAAAGATCATGCAAGGTGATTTCGATTCACCCACCTCGGTTCGCAGTTACTCCGTTCTTCAATTCGTTGGAAATTGATCAGCCGCATCTCCTGTGCTCTCCCCGTACCCCCTGTTCTTCCTCAAATCGGCCACTGCCTCCTGATTTGTCCAGCGCCCCCAAAGACTCCAGCCAAGAGAATTTCGTGGGGTTTTAAAGGGAGAGGGGTACTGCAGAATTTTTGTTTCAAAAGAAACTCCTCTCTCCTAGTTTAAGTCTAATATAGGTAACGTGATAAAAAGTTTATCCAATTGTAATTGGAGTCCCTCCTTTAATCTCCCTGTTGGCTGTTTTAATCCACATGATCTCAAACTCCTTTTTCTTTTTCTTTTTTTATCTTTGCCGGTTGTTACATTCTTACCCCTTAAAAGAAAATTTGTCCTCAAATTTTGTACTATGTAGAGGACTTACCAAAAAGGTGAGAGAATTCTTGGCGCATTTCTGACTCGAGTTCCTACATAGCATCATCTCCTTGATGAAAATGCCAAGCTACTCGGACCATAGGTACATCTTTATTCTTCTGACGTTGCACCTTGCGTTCCACTATATGTGTTGGATACTCAGCGAATGTGAAGTCTACGAATTCATAACGTCATGCATCATCTTCTCATATGATTTTTGATTTCTGATGCTCTATATTTTTTTTCCACATCGACATGCTGGGTACTTAGGACATATATATATATATATACACATATACATATACATATACATATATATATATTTTGTATCTCCATGTTTCATGACATTACTATTTGTTCACTCTTATACATCAGTGTACTTCTCAAATGGATTGCAACCCAGGCTTATTGTTGCATCCTTATGCTTTTTTGTACTTTCCAAATGGATCATAACCCAGACTTATAATATTCATCTAATACTTCTTATAAGACTTATTCCTAAATGGACCGCAACCCATGCTTATGTTATTTATCTAGTATTTCTCTCTTTAGGACTTCATCATTTGGGTTCCACATGCTTAGTTCCTCCAACATTTCATACGCAGCTTCATGAAACCTAGCGAGCATCACTTATGTCTGAGTGTATGAGTAACCGAGTTCATCTTTAACAAAATGGTACTTCATGGAGAACTCATAATCTTTCAAACTTCATCTCATCTTCATTGTCACATATTAGCGTACTACTAAAAGAAAGCATACCTAAGACTCCTTTGATCGATGAACACTTCAATCTTTTCTACATAAATATAGGCATAGTTTGAACACAACGTTCATGAGGACCTAAAAGTTTGAGGGGTATTCTTAATGGCATCACTCAACTTATAGTGATCATTCATTTAAAATTATCTTCATTACATCTTCTTCAGCAACTCGAAACTGTTGGTACTCACTCCATAGATCGATCTTGAGTACACCTAATCTTAAATAGGTCATCTTTGCATGGTAACAAACACTTATGTCTTGATGGTTATTTTAATTAACAACTTGTTAATAAATCTCTAGATTTATAGAGTCATCATTATTCTTTACAAAAGATGTGGAACATCTAAAAATGAGACCCTCCGTCTCATAAACCCCTCGTCTTACAGTTATTAAATTTGTCTTTTGAGTTCATGTGTCATGGGGCCTTGGAAATCAAGGTCATTCTTGAAAGGAGGTCGATATGACACTCAACTTCTAACTATAACTTTTAGATCTTTGAATATTGGCAACTATCTTCTTCTTTTTGCATAATGCATATATCTCTTAGAAGGAAGAATCATATAGGAATCCCATCGTAATCCTCCTAAGAAGTTTCTAGCCGATGTGAAGAATAGATCTTATCTTCAATCGTCATTAGTATCACTAGCACGAACTTTATGGTATGAAGTTATTTCCATAGGGTCATCCATATTGGGAAGCATATGTCGTGCAAGAATCAATAGGCTCACTAAGAACGTTGTCCATCATCGTAGATAATGGCATCATCATATGATTCGATAAAATTGATAACAGAATCATGTCAGTTTAGATCAATAACTTTCACGATAACCTATGTTTGATGTGACCCTACTCTAAACATCATCATAAAAGAATACTTCTTTTATTGATGATCAGATCAATGATATAAAAGAGACTCACATATAAGATGAAGAATAGATATTTGATCAAGTCATTGAATCAATACTTCATCATCTTAGCAGTATGGTTAATGTAAGTGTGATATGAAAAAGATATGAAGTGGCCATATGAGGTATGCCAATTGTCACATCCTGGGATCATCCTATATTCATAGAGTAATACTGAATCATCATGAATTTTTGGATCATATAAGAAAGAATCCTAAGGATCTAACAAAATCAAACATCATGGGTTAAGGGTCATCATCATAATTATTTAGCTTTTGAGTCGAAGACATAACTTATTTGACTTACATTGATCTATTACTTGCAATGTCAGATCATATAATTTCATAGGAGGCCAGTGGTTATATTTTACCACTGAGTATCTTGAAGCACTCTGAATCAATGTTAAGGTTGAACGATATCTACGATGAGGGGTCACTACATAGTATTATCTAATCCACAATGAACAGAACAATTTATGCGCACTACATAACATAAGTCCTTAGTCAAACATCATGAATGTAGGTAAACACATGGAATGAATTCAAACAATAAGACAAGAAAACAACACAATCAACAAAACAAAAAACAAGCAATCATTCTTCTTCTTTACACATCGTTTCATTGTCCTTTTTATTAACGATATCTCGTAGCACATGGGACATGGTCGAGATAACTTTAAGGTTGAAAAGGAAAGACCAATCCATATATAAAATTTATGATCAAATCATGAATGGTCCACTTGGTCAAGACAAAATCTTGAGAGTTACTTCATTACCATTTGCCTTAACAATGTTATTCATTACTTTCAAGTTGATAAGGAGCTTCATCCCTATAAAACTTATAATTAGGATCATAATTTGATCCATTTGGTCTAGACAAAAACTAAGAAGATTTATTCATCATGTGGACATGGAGATATCTTGGGAAACATTCCAGTCTCGTTAGGATTTCATTTGATCCCTTCTTTAACATATCACTGTATGAATCTCATTTGCATCCCCTAATGGCTTACATATTTTACGGATCTTCTTTTTCCACTCAAATTATCAATCATTAATATATAGTTAATTATCTTATACAATAGGACATTATTATGAAAACTATAAATATATCAATAACCAAGATATATCAATTAAAACTTACATAATCATCACTCTCAGGTGCATAACTTGCTTTTCTAAAAATCTACCTTGATCTCCCATACTTTCTTAAATTTTTTCTCACTTGATGTTTTGATCGTTTAATCGTTTAACACTTAATGGTTGGGGGCTCATATCCTTCTTAAGCATATCTCATTTAAGAGACTTTAAATCATTTCAAAATTTCTCACATTCATTTAACCCTTTCATGCATTGCTTGTTCTTATATAATTTTTTTTTCAACCATATTAGTCTATTTTTGAAAATATATTTACATTGCGATGATAGAGAATTCATTCTTTAATAATGGCTATATAAAAATATACTTCATATTAATAAAATTTCAAATATACTATGTACTAAACTAAGTTAATTAAATCTATTTATTTATTTATTTATCTTTATATATTTATAAGTATACTATGTTATATGTACATATGCGTATGAATATGCTAGATTTAAATGTTCGATTAACTCAGACAGTCACTTACTCATTGAAAATTCCTTCTAACATTTATTCAAGTCAAGGTGACTTCTGAACCCTTTAAGCTTCTATATTTGTCCATCCATACCTTATACATGATTCTTGGGCAGCTCACTAATACTTAAATTATTGTCTAACTAATATTACATAACTTGAACATGATTAATCATTCTAATTCCTATTTCCAATATAAGGTAATCTAATTAGAAATTCGTATAACTAATTTGAATTTTGCTTAGGACCTTTATCTACATAATAATGGGATCATATGAAGTCTAAGGCACAAGAAGCATTATAGGTCCATACTTATCAATATAAACATATAAGATAATTTATTAAACCCCTATATTGGTAGACCAATGGAACCCCCATAAGTCATGACGATATATCATAACTTAGGCATGCTTGATTTTTACTTCTACTATTTGAAATCATCTCACACCTACGTGTTGTGTGAGTCAAATCCTTTAACTACTCTTACAATTATCTCGTTTCTTTCTTAAATCTACATCACTTTGCACCTAATATACCTATTCATTTTTCTCTTCATACTGCTGTAGTCAGCAGAAGAAGTCCGTGAATGGGGCGATCATGAAAGAGATGGAAAACATTAATTATAAGAGATATAATTGTTTCTTATATTTTATTCTTTAAATATCTGTAAGACTTATTCTTCACGTAGGTATATTTATCCACATGCTTGTTACTTATTCTGTTCCAATTTGTTTGTAACCTTTATGACCCTTTTTGTCTAATCACCAATAACATTTAAGTTGATTCCTACCATACAGAATAACCTCCTTAGGAATCAACAACTCATGTGAAATACATATCAATACATCAATAAAGAATAACTCAAACCAAGAAAGAACTTACTTGTACTTTACGGTGGAGGGTGTGGCGACTGCTCGGTGAAAGCACATGAACCTTTACTATACTATCTTATACACTAGGACATCAAGAGAGTCCTGACTTTAGGCTCTGATACCATTGTAGGATTCCAAAGGGCACCAAGAGGTGGGGGGGGGGGGGGGGTGAATTGGTGTTCAATCAAAAATATTGATTTCACAAAAACTGTCACAGAAGCTTAAAATCGATTCTTAAATCTTTTACAATTCAAATCATAAATTCAATATTAGAGGGAGAGAGAGAGAAAATCAAACTTAAACACACGGTGGTTGTTGACGAGGTTCGGCCACACCTTGGCCTACGTCCCCGTTCCGACTTCTCGACCTCGAGACCGTCGGAGATTCCACTAAAACTCTTCCTAAATTCCAAATGGGGCAAGAAAGAACACCCTTTATAACAACCACCTTTTCTCCGCTTTGAGTGGCAAGGCGACCTCTCCTCTTAGGAAGCTAATCTTTTCTCTCGCTAAAGAGGTAAGATTTTGAACCTCTTTTACACAGGAGCTCTTTCAATATTTTTCTAAATAAAATGTTTCTCTCTTTTACAAAGCTAAGCTCACAAGAGAAGAAGAGAGAAAGAAGAGAAAATTAAAAATGAAAACTTTAAGAAGAATGTCTTCTTTTGATAACTTGAAGTTTTTCTTCAAGGCTTGGATGAGTGCTTTGGCACTCCTTTTATAGGCTTCTGCCAGTGAGAAAGTCGTCCAAAAATCATTTCACACTTTTCTCCTTCAAATTTGACCTTACTATTCATTTGACTCGGAGGCCGGTCGACCGCACATATGGACCGGTCGACCGATATACTTTCTTTTATGAAAAATGTGACCGTTGACGAATTCTGCACTGTTCGGTCGACCTGTATCTTGGACCGGTCGACGGGTACCTCGACCGGCACAGTCTCGACATTCTGCTAGTTGAAATTGGGCATTTTATGCACTGACTGATTGACCTGTGTCCTGGACCGGTCGACCTTTCTTCCTGACTGATCGACCTATTTTTCAGCCGACGGCTCGACCGCCCTGCACTATTTTAAGCATAACTCTTTGCACAATTATCCAAATGAGATGATCTTTGATTCTATGGAAAGCTAACAGGATTCGCCACAACTTTGATATTTATGACTAATCCAAAATCTAATAGGATCATAGTTAATTATTTAATCAAAATGTAGTGCATAAAGTTATTCCTTTTTCTTTAAACTTTTTCAGCATTTTAACTTTAATCTTTCGAGGTTTGTATCATCAAAATATAATTTTATATATCTCTAAAACTTAGATCCAACAATCTTCCCCTTTTTGATGAAGACAAATCAAGAAATATGAAAATGTATAAGTTGCAGAAAAGTTATAAAATAAGTTGTAAAATCAATTTTACTCCCCTAGCACTCAACTTTCCTTGCAATGATAGATATTCACATAAGTATAAATTTTAAGGAACTCTTCATATAATGTGATATTCAAATCATATTTCTCCTATATTTCTTCCCCTTTTGTTTCATCAAAAAGAATAATTTGTGTATGAAGTATATAGGAAATGATATGCAACTCCCCCTTAATCATGCCATCTTTAAAAAAAAATATTTTCCCCCTTTTTTCATATTAGAAATATGTAAAATATTGCATCATAAAGAGTTAGTATGTAAGAAATAACTTCTCCTAAATTTATGATTATTTTATCATTGCGAAATGAAAACAATTTGATGAAGGCCAAAACTATTTATATATATATATTAATAATCAAAATATGGCATAAAACTTTGATACAACAATGATATCCATGATAAGATTCAAAGGATCAAAACAAGAGCAACCCGCTCTGATACCAATTGTAGGATCCCAAAGGACACCAAGAGGGGGGATGAATTGGTATTCAATAAAAAATATCGATTTCACAAAAACCGTCACGGAAGCCTAAAATCGATTCTTAAATCTTTTACAATTCAGATCATAAATTCAATATTAGAGGGAGAGAGAGAGAAAATCAAACTTAAACATGGTGGCTGTTGACGAGGTTCGGCCACACCTTGACCTACGTCCCCCCTCCAACTTCTCAACCTCGAGACCGTCGGAGATTCCACTAAAACTCTTCCTTAATTCCAAATGGGGCAAGGAAGAACGCCCTTTACATCAACCACCTTTTCTCCGCTTTGAGAGGCAAGGCGACCTCTCCTCCTAGGAAGCTAATCTTTTCTCTCGCTCAAGAGATAAGATTTTGAACCTCTTTTACACAGGAGCTCTCTCAATATTTTTCTAAATAAAATATTTTCTAAATAAAATATTTCTCTCTTTTACAAAGCTAAGCTCACAAGAGAAGAAGAGAGAAAGAAGAGAAAACTAAAAATGAAAACTTCGAATGTCTTCTTTTGATAACTTGAAGTTTTTCTTCAAGGCTTGAATGAGTGCACTTCCTTCTGGCTTTGGCACTCCTTTTATAGGCTTCTGCCAGTGAGAAAGTCATCCAAAAATCATTCCACACTTTTCTTCTTCAAATTTGACCGTTACTATTCATTTGACTCGGAGGCCGGTCGACCGCACATATGGACCGGTCGACCGCACATATGGACCGGTCGACCGATATACTTTCTTTTATGAAAAATGTGACCGTTGGCGAATTCTGCACTATTCAGTCAACCTGTGTCTTGGACCGATCGACCGGTACCTCGACCGGCACAGTCTCGACATTCTGCTGGTTGAAATTGGGCATTTTCTGCACTGACCGATCGACCTGTGTCCTGGACCGGTCGACAGATATTCTGGACCGGTCGACTTGTTTTCCAGCCGGCAGCTCGACTGCCCTGCACTATTAAGCATAACTTTTTGCACAATTATCCAAATGAGATTATTTGTAATTCTATGGAAAGATAATAGAATACAACTTTGATATTTATGATTAATCCAAAATCTAATAGGATCATAATTAATTATTTAATCAAAGTGTAGTGCATAAAGTTATCCCTTTTTCTTTAAACTATTTCAGCATTTTAACTTTAATCTTTCGAGGTTTGTATCACCAAAATATAATTTTATATATCTCTAGTTGTTTGTCTTTTATTCTTTCCTTCTAGTTTAGATCTCTTCCAACAGCTATGGATTCAGTGGAAAATATATGCAAAGTTAGGAAAAAGAAATCAAACATTTGAAAGACTAAACCCTAACATTTTGTGATTACCTTTCGGTTGACAACAGAGAGTTTAAAAAGGAACCTATCATTTTATATTGTTAAAGAATAAATACTATTGTGAACTTGGGCTTGGAACGACTGGGCTCGAGGGAAGTGGACTGAGCTATAAGAGTTATAAGAAAATCTTGGAGGATTATGCCTCCGAAGGAACCGGAAGTGTTGGAATTATCATCACGCTGTTGGCGGCAGCGGCGGCGGTTGTTGTTGTGCGCTGAGAAGGAGGGAGTGGAAGGTACGTCCTGGTGCAGATTGTTCAAGCTTATGTCTCTCCGGACGTCTTCCATGGTGATCCTCTTCCTCCTCTCTAGGTTCTCGGAGAACGCAAAAGAGCAGCAGCAAAGTAGTAATAGAAGAAGACCAAGATACAAAGGAGACTAGTCCACCAGCCATATCTCCCTACCGCTAACAAGTCAGGAAGGGGGAGAGAGAGAGAGAGAGAGGACAAAGGAAGTAGTCTAGTCTAGTGCACAGAAAGGCATTGCGTTTCGTAAATATGGTCCCATCCCTTTGGTTGGACAAAAGGGTAATTAATTAACTAATGCTACAAACAACGAGAAGTGTGACCAATGATCATATGCAAGCCCTTTGGTAATATTAATATGAAATCCTTGGTAATATTAATATTGATAAATCCTCTTATGATAAAGATAAAAAATGATGATATTGCAAAAAAAGTAATATGATATGACAAAGATGTAATGTCTTAGACATAAAGATGAATTGATCATCCATCGTTCACTACGCAATGATTTTATGTCCCTTGTCATAAATATTTTGTGCTCAAGAAGTTAAAAATAAGTGCATAATATGCCTTAAAATTAATATTTCCATATTGTCACAAACATCATTTTTGCATAATCATTTATTCAATTAATATATTAAGTTAGTTTAGATCCTCATATTGTCATGTTTGCATATAGTAATTAATATTCAAATTGAGGAATATTATTATTAAATTATTATTAATATTAGATTATTAGGAATATATTATAAAATTATAAATAACATAATATATATGTTTAACTATGATTAATAAGTTTCATTAGGATTAAAATACTTAATTATGATAAATAAGGTGATTGGCCATTGATATCATCATTTAAGATTTCAAGCACCTGCAATAGCTACTTAATGGGACATTTTTTTGAACTTCCATATGACCTCACAAAATATAGAAAAATATATATAAGCAACTAATAATTATCCTTTCACAGTCGAAAAATTACCAGAGATCGAACCCTAGCAGAACTGTCGGACAAATTCAAAAAGGTCGGTTGTTTGAGGTGAGTTCCCTCATTTGAAATTAATCCTCTGATTGAGATGATCATTTCTTCGTGATTCATCCTCTATAAATTTTGAATTTAGCTTTCCATGGCCAATAGAATCACTTAAAAAGAGTTTTATACAGGAAGATATGAATTTAGCTTCTTGGCCACTCATTTTTTCCCGAATCAAATATAGGTCCACCTTGTAAATTAGGGCACAATTAGGATACACTAAATTAAGTTTGAAATTTAAATATGTTAAATTGGACTTTATAATGGTTCAGTGGGAAGTATAATCATCTTATTTAGACTTGTATATATGAAAAATGAATTTTTCAACCCATATGGCTTCTTTTGTTAGGTTTGAGAACATTGACGGAATAAAGGATGAATTAAATATTTTTGTTATAAGGGTATACAAAGATTTTAATTTTATAAATTTTATGCCTAACTGCTACTGAAGTCTAGCTTTTAAGAAAATATAATATTATCAAATAGAAAAGTATTGAGAAAGGCAAAATTATTATTTCAGCGAAAAATAATCTGCTAGAACATAAAACCTATGTCCAATTGCCTTAACTCTTGTAAATTGTTCAATTGATGATATTCATAGATTGCAGACCATAATAAGTCAATTTCTATTTCATCCAAAATCATAGGATTTGAACTTATAATTAATAAGTTATGAATTATCAATGGATAGACACTCTGTCTAGAATACTAAGACAACACCTAGTCATGTTTTGGAACATTGAGTAGTTCCAAGTATGCAATAACATATGAACATAAATATATGAAATTAAACACGAATATTTAAACGATGCATTTCAGGGTGCATACGCATTTATTCATCATGAGAATGCATTGCATATTACTTTATTTGTGATTGAAAAGTAAAAGGAATTATTGTTTGTAGGGAATCATTAAGTTACAAGTGGGAGGGAGAAAATATAGTAAACATTCTTGAAAAAATAAATTGCAAGGTGAGTGGGTAAATTTATAATATAGTAAAATGATATATGTTTCGTCTTTTATTTATAGTAATATTTGAACTAAGGATTATTATTATTATTATTATTATTATTATTGAAAATGATTTTGTTCTATGGATAGTACTTATGATATATTTCAAGAATTTGATATGAGATAAACTAAACTCTTACATGAAATATTTTGAGGGAATATTGCTTGCAATGCTAAAATAAGAAAATTTATTTGATATTGATATTATGACATGTGTACTTTGTTAATATTAAACTCCATGAGTTCATTGTCACATAAATTAATCAAGAAGGGATGTGAAGCTTACCTTAGTTATGTGATTGATATAAGTAAAAGGCCATTGTTGAAAGATATTCCAAACGTATATGAATTTGTAGATGTTTTCCCAAAGGATCTTTTTGGATTACCACTGAAAAAAGTTTGAGTTTAGTATTGAACTTCTTTTAGGAACTACACCTATATCTAGTGCTCCTTATCTAATGGCATCAGCAAAATAAAAAATGTTAAAGTTGCAATTACAAGAACTATTGGCCAAATGCTTCATTAGACCAAGTGTTTCTTCTTGGGATGCAACAATATTATTTGTTAAAAAGAAGGATGGAACGTTCTAGCTATGCATTGATTATAGACAAATTCTCTTATGGATTGATGATTTTTTTTATTAATTACAAGGAGCAAAGGTATTTTAAAAATAGACCTGCAACAATACTATAATTAATTGAGAATTAAAGATGCTGACATTGTCAAGACTGCCTTCAGAACTCTATATGGACACTATGAATTTTGGGTGATGCCATTTGGTTTAGCAAATGCGCCTATAGCTTTTGTGGATCTAATGAATTGACTTTTTAAATCTTACTTGTATAAGTTTGTGATTAATTTTTTATTGATGATATACTAGTTTATTCTTGAAGCAAAGAAGAACATGAAGAACATTTAAGCATTATTTTGCATATATTACAAGAGAAATAATTATTTGCAAAATTCAGCAAGCGTGAATTTTGGCTCAATTCACTTGTATTTTTTGTATTTGTAATCTCAACATAAGGTATTTATGTGGACCAACAAAGGTTGAGACAAAATTAAGATGGGAGCCTCCAAAGAGTGTGATGAGAAGTTTTCTTATTTTAGCAGGATATTATCAATGTTTCTTTGAAGGTTTCTTTATGATTGCAATTCCATTAACCAGCCTTCTTCGAAAAAATGTAAAGTTTGATGGACAGAGCAATGTAAAAAAAAAGGCATCAAAAAATTAAAGATATATTTAACCTCTACGCTAGTGTTGACACTACCAAGAGGTTATGTGGTGTATAGTGATGCTTCTCAACAATGGTTGGGTTGCATTCTAATGCAATATGAAAATGTTATAGCATTTGCTTCTCGACAACTCAAACCCCATGAGTTAAACTATCCACACATGATTTTGAATTGGTAGCGATAATTTTTTCTCTTAAAATATGGAGAGCAACAACGCTCGAAAGTAAGAGTGAACCAAGAGAAGCTGAACAGATGGAGTGCATCCATGGATCAGAAAAGGAGTGAGTGGCTTCCAAGGTGTAGATGGGTGAACGAGTGATGGACCAAGCAAAGGAAAGGGGGAAGAATCACTAAAAATACGTTGCTTTGGTTGACCTGCGAACAAGCGGCAATAAGAAAGTAATAGCCGAGGTTAGGTCATCCGGAAGGATAGCCAACATAGAAGAGCTTTTGCTGGTCGAAGCGACCTTCGAAAATGATTCGATTCACGTTTCCTATCTCCCCTTGATAGATAAGGGATCCTCGCCTGCCAAAGGTTCTTCTTCCCTCTCTGCAAATGGTGATTCCACAGCCATTATGTTTATGAAGAGGCATGCCACTTTTTTTATGGGTCACAAGAGTTTGAAATATTTGCTTACACAAAAAAATTGAATCTATGCCAATGAAGATGGATGTAGTTATTTAAGGACTGTGATTTCACAATTGATTATTATTTGTGTAAAGCCACCGCAAATTATCGAGTCTTGTAGTACATGTAAAGGTATATCAATTACCATTATTACTCGAATTGAAATCCTTAGAAGTTGGCTCGAAGACAAGTGAGGAAGGAGCACTCTTAGCACATTCTAAAGGTAAACCCATTCTAGATGAGAGAACTAGTGAAAATCACCAATCAAGTGAAAAATTAAGGGCAAACTCAAATTTTATTAAATGATGATGGGTCTTTAATGTTTGGCATTGGATTATGTGTTCATAATGTTAGATATTTCAGGCAAGAAATCATGGAGGAAGCTCATTGTTCATTTTATATTATGCATTCAAGTAGTACTAAAATGTATAGAGATTTGAGGAGAACTTTTTTGTCGAATGGTACGAAGAATATAGTATAGAATATCTCTCAATGTTTAGTATGTCAATATGCAAAACTAGAACATAAAGCTGCAGGTAGACTATTCAATCAATTCCAATATCCGTATGGATGTAGGATGAAATCACTATGGATTTTGTGATGGATTTTCCAAGAACCAAAGGAAATGATGACACTAGTTGTGTAATTGTTGATCACCACCAAAGGAAATCATGACATTGTTTCGGTAATTGTTGATAGCCTTACCAAGTCTGCAAAAAAAAAAACCATTAACCAAGCTATATATTGATGAAGTTGTGAGTGCTACATGGTGTTCCAACATCTATCATTTCATATAGAGATTCTCCTTTTACATCTCAATTCTAACATAGTTAAGGGCATAAAATTAAAGTTTAGTACTTCATTTCATCCTCAAACATATGGTCAATTGGAGAGGACAATTCAAACACTTGAAGAGATACTCAACGCTTATATTATAGAATTTAACGGATCTTGGATGAACACTGCCATTAGCTATTTTTTTTGCCTCTAATAATAGTTTTCATTCAAATATCGAGATAACTCCTTTTTTTTAGTAGCCACTCCCGATTTTTTGAAAGTGGTTCCGCCATCCCAACTCGTGCGGTGCTAATAGTTATGGGCATGGTCCACAGGTTAGAGATCGACCCACCATCGAGCTTGATTAATCTGGTAAGGTC
Source organism: Pontederia crassipes (assembly GCA_030549335.1). Taxonomy (NCBI): domain Eukaryota; kingdom Viridiplantae; phylum Streptophyta; class Magnoliopsida; order Commelinales; family Pontederiaceae; genus Pontederia; species Pontederia crassipes. The sequence goes on along the minus strand of JAUKPH010000023.1, from coordinate 3,198,485 downwards.
GCCCTGCATCGCGTGCCTAGTAGTGATAAGTGAGGCTCCCAACAGGATTTTTTTGCATCCACGAGGACTCGAAATTGAGACCATATTTAAGCGAGCATGAGCCGCTTACTACTCCACTCCAACCGCCTATTGGCCGAGATGACTCCTTTTGAAGCATTATATGAATAAAAATATAGGACACCTATATGTTGAGATGAAGAAGGTACAAGATTCCTTTTGGGACTACAAAAAATGCAAGAGACTATTGGCAACCTCAAATCATCAAACAAAAGTTAAAGACATCAAAAGATAGACAAAAGAGTTGTGTAGATCAAAATCATCAAAAAATGGAGTATGAAGTGAGCAGTAATGATGTTATACGATTTGGAAAGAAAGGAAGGTTAAACCCGAGATATATATGTCAATATGAAATTTTACGGCGTATTGGACCAATTGCATATAAGTTATCAGAGTCTCGTATTCTTGATGTCTTTCATGTGTCTATGCTTTGACTCATGTGTTGGAGCCCCAATGTATTGAAGTATGAGAGAATTTGTTATATGAAGAGAATCTAATACAAATTATTGGAAGAAAAAAAGAACTACGAAATCAAAAAATTTCTTTAGTTTTGGTGCTTTGGAGGAATCATTCAAGGGAAGAAGAAACTTAGGAGCAGAAGGAAGTATTCTTTCTTATTCCTTGAAACAAATAACTAAATTTCAGGGATAAAAATTTTTAAGGAGGGGAGAATTGTCAAATTATGGATAAAATCTTTAAAGATGTGCTCCATAAACACCATTTTTGCATAATCATGCATTTAATTAACCTATTAAGTTAGTTTAGTGCTCATCTAGTCATGTTTGCATATAGTAATTAATATTCAAATTATGGCATAATGATTATTAAATTATTGATAAACATTGTAAAGAAATTATATAAGGTTATTAGGAATAAATTATAAAATTAATAAATAACATAATATATATATGATTAAAACACTTAGTTATGATAAATAAGGTGATTGACCATTGATACTACCACTTAAGGTTCCAAGCAACTAAAGGAGATAGCTCAAAAGCTACTTAATGTGACAATTTTCTAAACTGCCATATGACCTCAAAAAATTTAAAAACAAATACATAAGGTACCAATAATTATCCTTTCATGGCTAAAAAATTACCAGAGGTCGAGCCTTAGCAGAACTTGCCGGAGAAATATGGAAAGGTCAGTTGTTTGAGGTGAGTTCCCTTATTTGAAACTAATCCTCTTATTAAAATGATCATTTCTTCATGGTTCTTTCTCCATAAATTTTGTATAGTTAATATATTTGAGTTTATCTTTCCATGACCACTGGAATCACCTAAGAGAATTTTTATATAGGAAGTTATGAATTTAGCTTCCTTGGCCACTCATTCTATCCTGAGTTAGATTCAGGTGGAAAACTTTTAACTTAGGACACAATTAGGATACACCTAATTAGGGTTTGAAATTTAAATATGTTAAATTTAATTTTATATTGGTTAAGTGAGAAGTAGAATTATGTTATTTGGACTTCTATATATGGAGAAATGAATTTTTCATCTCGTTGGCTTCTCAAGTTTTCGAGCATTGACAAAATATAGGTTGGATTAATTACTTTGTTATAAGGGTATACATGGAGTTTAATTTTATATTTTTTATACCTAACTACTACTGAAGTCTAGTTTTTTTTTTTTTGGAAAATTCTAATCTTGTCAAATAGACAAGTATTGAGAAAGATATAATTGTTATTTGGCATACATTCTCCAAGAACACATACCCTAGGTCCAATTGTCTAAACTCTTATATTTGCTCAATCATAATTAGTTGAAAATATTCATAGGTTGCAAACCATAATAAAGCTCTATTTGGCATTATTAGCAGTTTGAGAAGCGCAGTTTGATAGCAAATAATAGTTTAACCAACGTATAGGGGATGATGATTAACAAATTGAGATTTTAACAAATAAGTGTTTGTTAAATTTAACGGTAGAATTATCTAATAAATATAAAATGACATAATTAGATATATGATAAATATAAAATGACACAATCAAATATATGATAAATTATTTAATTTAAACACTATACAAATTTTATTATAATTCAATAAATAAATTATTTATATTTAAATTAAATAAAATAAAATCTCACAATTAATTTTTTTATTAAAATATATAGAAATTTATATTGACAATAAATTTTATATAATGCACACATGATATAAAAAATTTAATTATCAAATTAGATTTTTATTCATTATTAACATATAAATAATTTGTAATTAATTAAGCATGAATATAAAAAAGAAATATAGTTAAATGATGATAAAATAAAAATGAAAAAATTATAAGATAAGTTGAGAAAGAAATAATGTATTTGAACAAGGATAGAATTGGAAAAATTTATAAACCCCTAACATCTAAATGTTAAATGCTAGTAGAAATAGCTTTTCAATATTTTCATACGAAACACTAAACACTACTTATTTTTTCATTTATAAAAAAATTAGCGTTTGAACCACTAAACGATACTTGAAACACTGATTTTGATGTTGCCACACAGAGCCTAAGTCTAGTTTGGAATTTTGAGATTAAGTAGGGCATTATTGGCATATGAACATAAATATATAAAATTAAACATGAATGTTTAGAAGATATTACAAGCATGTGAGGGTGCATAAGTGGAATCATCAAATTACAAGTGAAAGGGAGAAAATCTAATAAACCTTCTTGAAAATATAAAGTACAAGGTGAGTGGGTAAATTTATAACATAACAAAATGATACTTCTTTTATTTATAGTAATATTTTAAGTAAGTGATGACAAGAATTTCTTATTCATATTGTTAGTGTAGAAGTATGATTTTCTTGATTTATGTTGTAATTGAATATCATAAAATTTACATTTTTAACCTTTTACTTGCTATGTGAAGTTTACATGTCATCTTCGTTCTTTTGTTGAAAATATAGACAAATCTTCTGGATTTATATACCTTTATCTTTCAGTAGGTACCCTCACCTTTACATGCATGGGGGTGTCTGACAACTGCTCTGGAAGGAGCTTGACATGGGAGTACCTAACGTCCCTGAGAAGGAGAAGTAGAGCTGGCAAAAAAAAAGATAAAATGACAACTGCCACCTAGATAGGTCCAATATTAGAGGTGGATTTGATGACATAATTAAGGCTCAAAAGCTAGAACTTGTAATTTTAATTGAATCCCATGTAAATTCTGTAAAAGTTAAATAGGTCATCCGCTATGGGCACTATTGGATCAATATCTGCCACATGGGATTGGGTGCATCTGGAGGTATTGCCTTGTCCTTGTGTGGGCAGGACACTCAGGTTACCTCTATACTCACTTCCACTCATTTCCTTCATGTTGTGTTTGTTGTGATAAGTTTCATTTTCTGCTATCATGTGTGTATGTGAGCCCCCTTCCAAACCTTTGGAATAGGTTGTTCACTGATAAGCTCGGTGAATTTTCTTTGGACTCTAATTGAGGACTTCTACTTCCTCTTGTCATTGGAGGATAACAGGGGTAGCAAGCATCCATCTTAACCGAATCTATTAGCATATTTAGAAACTTGCTTCGATGTAAAGCCAAGGGCCTTAATTACACAAGTGTAATAATTGCTTGGGTGGTGTTAGAATTCACTACCACCTAGATAGGTTACTAGTAAATAATTATTGAAAAGATTCCTTCCCCGACGTAAATAGAGGAGGATTATAACTAGATTATTTTTTTTGTCTCGACCCCTAGAAAGTTTGCACAAATAATTTCGACTCACAAAAAGAATACACCCTAAAATATACGAAAATTATTTAAGAGTTTTGTTCTAAATTTTTTGTGTTAAAAATTTCGTAAAAAAAAATATGTAACATGTAGAATTTCTAGGTGACGGCTTAATTTTATTAGACATATGTAGAAGAGAATTAGGTTAATTTTTTGTCATGACCCTTTTGAGAGTTTATATATGCACTTCATTTATTGATTATAAAAATTTTAACCTGGGCAGTACTCTACATTAATCACTCAAAATTAGAAAATCTATAACATATGAAACGATATAACAACAATATAGATTTATGTTTAAAAATTTTGGTACGAGAGTAGTTACACATGCTTTAAGGTGACGATTGAATATTGTTAGATGTAAATAGAGGATAATTACAACTAGGTTAATCTTTTGTCTCATTCTTTAAAGATTTTATATACACACTTCCTTTATAAATGATAAAAATTTTATCCTAACTAGGATTCTGTATTAATCACTTAAAATTACGACATGTACAATTATATATGAAACTTAAATAATTATGTATTAGGCTTCATCCTCCTCTCACGATCTGCCATGTCTTTGGCTGCTAGTGATGCAAACCGTAAGCACCTCCACCTCCCCCCGCCCCCGGTCCCCCTCCCCATTGCCGCAGGACAGCGCCCCCCACAACCACCCCCTCCCGGCCTGTCGTGCACGCGCCAGTCCCCCTTCTCCTCCGGCGACGACGCACCCCTGCGCCAAGATCCTGGTCCCCCGCCGTCGGCATCCTGATCCCCCTTCCTGGCTACTCCTTTCTTGCTGCAGGATGTATTATAATGTCATAATCGTAAGATTCCAAAGTTCTTGTTTCATTTTATTCTACATTCCAAGGCATTCTTACTTCTTGAGATCTTTATGGTTCTGTTGGAACTTCCTAATAAGCTTGAGGATACACTTAACTTAATCAGGTGGTAATGTCAGTGAATAATGTACCCTTAACTAACTGAGCAATTTGAATGAATGTTCTTCCATAATCCTCGTCTTGTATCGACTTCTTCCTTTGCTTGTAAAAAAACAAAAAAACTAGATGTTCATCCTGCTGAAATTTGTGTTTTTTAGTATTAGGCATTTTATTTGGTTCTTAACTATCATGTGAGAATCTTCCATCCAATCCTTTTCATTGAAAAGAACTTAGTTTTGAATTCTCTGAACTTTTTTGTCAACGTCTTTCTTTTATATTTGATCCGGTTATAAATAGTCACATGAAGTATAATGTCTTTAAGTTGATAGCCTATGTGAGATTGGTATTGAACCATATGATTAACTTATCATCATATAGAGTAGTTATGGGTGCATCTTTTGATATAAGCTCTTACTATGGCTAGACTCTATTTATTTGCATATATCCAATTTTCCATAATATAGCTTAATTGTGGCTGATTTTTTCTTTTTTGAAGATAGATTGGAGAAGACGTTGTGACTGAATTGACAAAGGCCATGGAAAGACAAGGTCTTCATATGACAGTTGCAACTTTGGTAAGTCCATTAAGTATTTAATTTTCAGTGCAATGGGTGCAAACCTTAGTTTTGAGCTATTGATATGTAATATGTTCTCCTTTTGTGGTGGTTGGGGGGAATGTACTCAGTAATGTTTTCTCTTTGTTTATTCATGCTTGGTAGTTATCCTTTTTTTTTTTGTGGGTGGAAGGTATTCCAGTATTATTTTCTCTTTGCTTATTCATACTTGGTAGTTATCTTTTTTTTATTTTGAATCTCAGTCTTTAATGTTTCATGGTGAATGCATGTGACGTCCTTCGACTTCTTTTGGCACCACAAGGGGTGAAATTGGAAATTCAATCGTTTAAATTCAAATTCAAATCTTCAACGGAAACCAACGTTCCAAAAATTAACTAACACTAGAAATTTCCAAAAATTTCGGCATGACATATGCGTAAATTCGTTCATGCGTCAAATACAACATTTACCCATAATTATTCACATCACAGGCAATTTATAAAATTTAATATATAAATCACTGGCAGTTTATAATTACCAAATAATATGGGACTCAAGCCCAAAATTTTTGAACTATAACAACATACGTGTTTCGTCATAAAACTATTACACAAACAAACATATGGCATGCCTGTCAAAATCCATTGAGACTCAAGTTCTTATCTAGTTCCATGATAGGGACTCGCCCATATCGTCTCATCTATAAATCATGGAGCCTCCGCTCCCATCGACCAATTTAAATCCACAAGAAATCATGGGTCACAACCCAAAATCAGACGGCATCAAGATAAATAAAATCTTAATAGTCAGTTTAAAAGAATGATAAGTATCAAAAGAACAACATTTCCAGATACGCTTTTCGCGGAATCTCACACACTATCCCTTTTGAATCAATACCCATTTCCAAACAACCATGCAGTATATGTATTTCTTTCATGTAAACATTAAAAGAGAAAGGGGTGAGCATGGATTAAGCTCAGTGACTCAAAACGACTATCTCAAGTATGAAAACCATTGCGAAAATCAACATCTTATTTTCAGGAAATATTTAAATTCATTCTTCTTCAAAAGGAACTTATTCACATAATGATCGTGCAAAATGAATGTCATGTATGCACATGCATGGTGAAATCATACATATATAATATATAAGTTGGGGAATCATCATCAAACACGGATATCCATACCACTCGTAAATCCAGTGCTTCTTCACACACCCCTCATGTCACTATATCGCCACAGGGTGGTTGTTCTAATTCCGTCCCTCGTGTCACTATATCGCCACAGGACGTTGAACCGCTCCTCGTGTCACTATATCGACACAGAACTTGTTTCTTTTTTTTTCCATTCCATCCCTCGTGTCACTATATCGCCACAGGATGGTTGTTCTAATTCCACCCTTCGTGTCACTATATCGACACAGGGTGTTGAACCTGCTCCTCGTGTCACTATATCGACATAGAGCAAACCGGACCCCAACCGGTCTACCCGGAGTTGGCCACTCCTCCGAGGTGAAAATACTCCGCCTTATGCGGGTTTTTACATGAAGTGCACATGATGCATGAATGTATATTCAAGGCGAAAGTTTGGAGTTGAAGTCATCACGCCAAAACATTTCATTTCAAAATCGAATATTTTATTCAGAAAAACAATAGAAACTTTTATCAAAATCGATAGGCTTCTAAACTTCATAATTAAACATCACAATTCATATGATGACACACATATGAAGCACACTAATAAGTATGATTATGCATGAATAAAAACGATCTCAAAATTCCGCCCCACATTGGATGGGACAATGTTACCACTCCGAAGAGTTAAGTAATTTATATCATTTGAGATAAGTTCCCTCACCTTGGATTGCTTAAGTCTCAACTAACTTCCATCCAAATCTGTTCAAAGGGGATAAATACTTATTACATCCATTTAAACTTTATTTAAGAACATAATCTTATCATTTAAGACATTTATAACTTCTAGATATCATTTATCTTTTAATTCATTAATCACTTCATAATAATCCTTTCTAACGACATCTTGGTACCTAGAGTTATAATTTATAATTTTCTTACCTAAGTTCATAATTAATGAACTATAACTATCAAATAAATTAATTTTCATAAATCGATCATCATTATAGATTTTCAGCATTCTTAGCGATAGGAGAAAATAAATCGCCAACTAATAGCACCCTATTCAAAGCTCATCGGACAACCACCTATCATGTCCAATTAAGCACATAATAATTCGGATTAGATCCTATAACCGATTCAAATCAATTATGAAATTAAATCATATAAATAGTTTCGGTCACCAATCATATCCTTACCACAATAAAAGAGGCCCTCCCGCTCTCTAAATCGAAATCATACCCGTCGAACGTCGAACGTCGCCTTCTTCATTAGTAGCATAATAAAATTAATTAAAAATCAGTTTCATATCTAAAATCAAATTTATTGTGCATTTTCATTCGCTTACCAATACACATTGAGGACAAGTCGTCGAAAATATCGCCCGACGATCAGAATCGAAATCGATGAACCTACAAGTAATTTGTGATTAAAATTTTTACGGGCAGCAACCCAATATGTTTCTCTCTTGTGTGTACACCTACCAGGACGTCATCATGGTAAGGTTAGTCGGAGCCCCCCATCAGTTCGCCGGAAAAGTTCGTCGGAAAGCCCTAATTTCGGCCTCCTATGTGATTTGTAACAAAAATATGGTTAAAACCCATCCAATTGATCCTAATCGACCTGAGAATGATGTACAACTCACCGGGAGAAGAATCGGCGCGAATCGGAGCCGGAATCATCGCCAGCGGATTTTTTGGCCTCCTCACATTTTTCCCTCGCTGCGTCGCGCACAGTGGACCGATCATCTCATACCATATGTCAAAATGTTCGTCTCCTCGTGCTCTTTCCAATAGTATCTCACACGCGAAAAACGGTGGCCGGATGAAGGAGATCGAAGCATCGAAAGGGGCGGCGGCTGTAGCACGCGGCACTGTAGCAGGTCGGGAATGGGGGAGGAGACGACACTTTACTTTTTTATTTAAATAGCTGTCCCATCCTGCACAAGGTCCAAAATGCCCTCCCCTTTCAAACTTAATTACAACTTTTTTTTTAAAAAAACTGATGTGACGTTACAATGCAGGTTAACGATAGTATTGGGACATTAGCTGGTGGAAAATATCATGATAACAATGTCATTGCAGCTGTTATATTGGGTACTGGTACAAATGCAGCAAGGAAGAGGGACCAGGATGTATTGTTGCATATGTATTGATGCAGATATTGCTTGCTACTCCTTGTTCACTGCCAATGTTGTCACTACCTCGCTGTTCCTTGTGTGATGTCTGCTTAAGGTTAGCACAGTCAAGAAGTTACTGCTCATTAGAAAATTACAAAATTATAAGTTTAAAGGCAATGAATACAGAAGGCCAGATTCAATCATACGAAACATGGTTATAGGGTGAAGGTAATTTCTTCCCTTTAGACAAGTTTGCATAATACAACTGAGTTTGACTTAGGTCAATTAACCTTTATATTGATAATAATGATATTGCTATCATCCTTGTGCTGTTCTATTTTCTTAATTTGATTTTTAAGATATTTTTATTGTAGAAAATGTTACCTGAATCTTTTGCAGAATGGTGGTATATCAAATGTCATGGTTGATAACCCAAGGTAGTTTCAGCTTGGGTATAACACATTTTTTAAACCCAAAAAACTATCAGGGTAACATTTGTCTCAAAAAAAAATTTATTCCATATTGGAGATAAAAGGGAGAATGATTTCCCTGGTGTCTTTGTTGTTACTTATTAGTGGCCGCAACAGTGACTCTAAAGGCCGGGATCTCCTCAACTGTCTCCCTTCGGCATTAAAAGATATGGAGGAGGCTGCTGCTGAAGGGAGGTCGAAGAGGAGAGGCAAGGAAGAGATCAGAGGGACTCCATCCGGCAGCCCGTGCTCTATGATCATGTCCTCTTCTCTTCTCCGGCCATCTGTTCTTCTCCTCCTCGGCGATGGGTTCCTCTGTGTCTCGGCTTTGAGCTTCGCCGGCGGACAACCAGACACCACACTTAAGCTAGAAAGAATTCAAACACATCTAAAAGCGATCAACAAGCCTTCAGTGAGATCAATAGAGGTAAAATAAATTTGGTTATAATGTAAGTCTGAGATGTTTTCTGTTTGATCAATGTGGAAAGCACTCTGTTAAAGCCTCTACAGCCCAGCCCACAAACCCAGCTATTCTTTTAGTGTAGAGGTATAAATGCAAGGGTTTGTACTGTAGATCCCACCTGTTCTTTTATTTTTTTTCTTTGCCGTGAGCTTCTTCTTTCAAGGTTAGGGTTTTTACTTCAGATCTCCAATTTCTTCTCTTCGCTGCTGATCTCAAAAATTGTTGCAGAGTTGTGCAGCTTCAAATGCCTTTAATCTTCATAGCAACCAAGGATCCTTGCTTTTCCTCCTCTCTACACTTCACCCCTTTATTTTTTCTCTCTTCCAGCAATTTATCACGTTGAGTTGTTGTGTAGATAACTCTTCGAGATCTTGCTCTCTCCTTCATTTGCTTCTATAGACACTGCTGATTTTGATTTGGCAGGTTCTCACGTCCTGTTGGCAAGCACCACAAGCAGGAAAGAAGAAAAGAAAGACAATGGACAAAAAATGGGTTTCGAGCACCCAGCAGCTCCAAGAAAACAACAAGAAAACTTGTAAAAATGGTTCAGAGATGAGTCTCTTCCCAGCCTTCATTCTATTTATATTGCCTCCCTTTCAAATTATCATATGATGTCATATGAAATCACTAGAATTACATGTTGTTACATGTCATATGTCAACTAATTGCTGATGTGTACATATCATTCTATAATAAAATCCTTCAAGTATGATGGTTCCTTTATATTTCTTCTAGACTTCTCTTCTCCTGCCTTGTCGATTACTGTCACCTTTTGGTTATTTATAACATTTTCCCCCTCGGTGAAAAACTGAACCTCATCCTTGAGGTCCGAAAAAGAATTAGTAACTTGATAAAAATCCTCCCATTAAGTGTCTTCCACCGGAAGCCCTTCCCACTGCAGCAATACTTGTTTTATAAATTGTCCTTGGTGCTTGATAATTTTGATAGCAATAATAGCTACTGGCTTAAGTATAGAGCCCTGTATGTCTGAGATTTTTGGCAAAGAAGAAGGAATATTCGATCTTCCCAAGGCCTTCTTTAGCTTGGAAATATGAAATACAGGATGAATTTTATAATTAGAAGGAAGAACTAATTCATAAACAATTGTTCCAATTCTTTTGCCTATAGGAAAAGGCCCATAATATCTTTTTGATAACTTGTGAGTGCTTCTTTGAGCAAGGGACCCTTGTTTGTAGGGCTGTAGTTTCACATACACCAAGTCCCCTTATGTAAACTCCATATCAGTTCTGCGTTGATCTGCATTACTCTTCATCCTTGACTGAGATTTCGATAATTGTTTTTCAAAACTTTTAACACCCCGTCCCGATCTCGAAGCTCAACATCCACAGCTTCCACTTGAGACTGATCCCTGAGATATAGGCAAGAATAGTAGGAGGTTGACGACCATAGACGACTTCAAAAGGAGTCATCTGAGAGCTAATGTGATAGGAAGTATTGAAAGAATATTCTGCCCATGGTAGATATTTGGACCAAGTAGAGGGTCTGTCCAAAGCAAAACCTCTCAAGTACTGTTGCATGCACCTATTTAATACCTCAATCTGGCCATCAGATTGTGGGTGATAACAGATTGTGGGTGATAAGCAGCAGAGCTCATACAAAGCTTGGTACTGCTGAGAGAAAATAATTCCTTCCAAAAAGAATTAAGAAATATGGAATCTCTATATGAAATAATGGTCCTTGGAAAACCACGTAGCTTCACAACCATGTCTAAAAATAATTTTGCAACCTTTGAGGCAGAGTAATGTGTAGGTAAAGGTCCCAAGTGACAGTATTTGGATAGTCTATCTACCACAACTAGAACTGCGGTAAAACCATTAGAAATTGGGAGACTTGTCACAAAATCCATAGAGATATCCTCCCAGACCCTGTCTGGAATAGGGATAGGTTGTAATAACCCAGCTTATGGGCAGAGGTCTTTTTCACTTGCTACAGTAGAGATCTATCTTGGGCTCCAAGCCCATCTTACCCCGTGGTGCTTCCTCCTTTTGGAGAGGGGTGGTGGCGTTACTCCCCCATGTGCATCCTTTCATGAGCCCTTCACTTTGACTCCGGGGAGACTTTATCTTTTTGACAGCATGATTGGTTATCCGGTAGCACGCTTGCGGACTCTTTCCCCCGGATGAGGGCCTTAGCGGCACAGTCGGACACACCTGTGGCTGAGTGCTAGTTCGAGAGTGATGGCCTGGGCACCGGCTCTTAGACCCCCACCTTCAGCTCTCCTCTATCTGACCAACGTTACTCGGAGCTACTGGCGCTCCACCAGAGGATTGCTTCCTTTCGCCCGGATCCTGCACGGGCGGACGGTTGGGTTTGGATATCAGACTCTTTCTCAGCGTGCAGCTTATACCTCAGCTTTCTGCCAGCACCCACAGATACAAAGGATCTCAGGGCGGACTGCAGACTCATCTAGCGATCTCGAATTCCACTGAAAGTCAAGATCTTTGCTTGGCTTCTGAGGCGGGAGCGGAACCTCACTTGAGTTTACAGAGCACGGTGGGCTTCCCATGCGGATACTTCATGTAATATCCTAAGCTAAATATTTCTATAACTAATTCAATTTAGTAGTGATTTTTAAGTAAATTATTGATGATCTCCAATGAGAAATTCAATCAAATATTATATCATTAAGTTAATTATGGAATCAATATGAAGCTAGCAATTAATATGCTTAATTTTTAGTTAGATTAATCAATTAGTTAACTATGTAGCATACTAGTGTTATATATATATATGTATATATTATTATTATCCTTATCTTCTTCTACTAAAAGCAAAAATGATTTGAAGTTATGTCCATTTTAATTAATTTGTTACCAACCATGTATGTAGAAAAATGAGATTTATTTAGATTAGTCATTAATTAACTTCTGTATAGGGGTTAAGAAAATTATTTCCTAATTATGCTAATTAATTAGGTGGCTGGTATCTACCAATTTGTTATCATCACATGGTAGATTTCATTAGTTAGCATAATTAATCACCTAAAATACTTAACTAAGCTTGGAATGACAGCAGAGACCAATTGACCGACTTACCTTAAAAGAAAAATAAAAAAATAACTTTCGGTGGAATGGCAACTCATCTCACAGATAATTTAGTTTTAATGGTGAGCTGCCACATCATCACAAATCATGCAAAAATAAAATAAATGAAAATTTCATTACCGACTTACCTTGCACGATCTAGGAAAAAAAAAGGAAATTACTTCATTTCATGTGGTGGGCCTGAAATAGAAAAAAAAGGGGGAAAGAAGGTTAAAGGGAAAAGAGATTTGTTCTCTAAAGTTGGCCGGGCCAAATAAGGGAAGAAAGGCAACACTGCAGAAGGAGGAAGAAAAAAAAAGATGAAAATTTGATCAGGTATGTATTATGTGGATTTGAATAATTGATTTCCCGATTTTATGGCAGTTTAAATGTAATGTCATGCATTTTATTGATTGGATTCATAAGAAATTTGACCAATCACTTGGATATATGAAAAAAAAATCAAAACTAGAAGAAATAAAATTTATATGGTAGGTAAGTAGTGAACGATTGATTTTAGTAATTTTACATTATGTTAGACTTTAAAAAAAATAGTTATGTATATGTTCGTGTTTATTATTATTGATTAAAATAATAAGGAAAAGTAGACAAGTTGTTTAGTACTTTTCTTGTTCTAAGATTAATAGCTAGCTTGTCGTTAAAATCCTTTATAAATGATTACCAAATTTCTGAAAATTAGAGTTCATGAGTCTCTGGGAGTCTAGCTCTCGAACAACAAGGAATTATTCAAAATCATTTGTACTTGGAAAGTTATGTTTAACTAAATCAACATATCTAGCTGTCCTGCAGAAGTAGTTTACTCATTAGGTATTATGCTATAAATTTAAAGATAAAATTTTAGTTTTCTGAGTCTTGAACTCCTCTAAAGTATGGTCTTAATCAAATTGGAATCATCACAAAATAAGATATGTGGAAGGAGTTATGAGAGGAATAATCGACACTTCTAAAATTTTAGAAATGTGTACAAAATGATGAAATGTCTATAACCACGTATACTTTATGATGAACGAAAATCTAAATTTAATATATGTTATATATTATGGAGTTTTCTTTCAAACAAAATTATTTTCTTTTTATTTAGGGAACGGTAGCAAAATTTATAAATTTAGTGCACCTCACCCTATTTGTTAGGATAGAATCTTTGGAGAATATGATATTATTTGTTAAAATTATCATTCTTATAATTATATAAATTCTAGATGAGATAATCCTCAAGAAGTCTGGTTTTGTATAAAATTGGAATTACAGAAAAATGAGCTATTTAGTAATTGATATTAATAATATAATCAAAGGTTTCTTGTGAACCAACTATAAGAAAATAAAGTTTAAAACCTTTCCTGGCTAATCTTGTTGAAGTCTATGCTTATATAAAATTAGATTCATGAGATTTGATTATGCATAAGGAAATATAGGAATTTTATTTTAGAAAATATGTAGTGTACTATGACTATAAGACTCAACAATTACTTGAGCTATGGAATTGAAAGCATAAATCGTATATAACCTTAGTTATCATTATATCTACGTGTTGGCATCCATATTATGGCGTTGATAAGAATACATATTATTGTAATAGGATTAGAAGGTGAATAAGAAAATGAAAAGGAGAGAGTCAAATCGATCATATCAGATAAGTTGATTTCTCCTACTCTATGTTTTCACCTATTTTGAATTCGGTGTGACATCGATTATTATATGTATTGAATATATTTTGAAATGTTATGAATTGATTTCGATAAATGCAATTGTGAAAAGTATATTTGAATGATTATATGATTGCACATTTGAAAAGCATATGTGATATGATATGAATGAATTATGAGAAGTGCAATCTTGTTCGGTTTGAAATGGTATTTGATATGATTCATCTTCTGATATTTGAGATATAATTGTTGTATGATGAATCATGAATCTGCATCCGCCTGCATTGCATGTATGTTGGTTGGAGCTAAGTGCTACATTGCTGATCACGATGAGAGCCACCTCTAGAATCCAATGCATCATTTTATTTCCCAAAAATGGGATGAGATAGACTGGAGCTAAGTGTCATGCGGAGCTAAGTGCCACATCATGTGTAGTCCCGATGGGGGCCACCTCTAGAATCCGTATGGGCCACCTCTAGAGTCCACTTATCGTTAGATGATTTATTTCCCGAAAGGGATGAGGTAGAATGGAGCTAAGTGCTACATCGCTGATCACGATGGGAGCCACCTCTAGAGTTCACCTACCGACCACTGGCAAGTTGGTGATCCGTGCATTCATTTGAGAGTGTTGCATTTGCATACACCTGCTTGATATGATTTGAATGATATTAATGCAATTGGAGTGTGTTGATTTTGATTGGGATATTGTATATATTATTTTCAAATATATGAAAATACCCCTTTGCGATACTATAATTAGTTCATATCTTTGCATGTCTCTCCGAATTAATTAGATGGTAACACATAGCTTATGAGTTATCAACTGACTGAGCTATTTTAGCTCACTCTGTTGTCTCCAACATTTTTCAGATAATTCTTGGGAATCATGCGTGTGATAGTATTTTGAAGGGTTCGTGGTAAGATGGAAAGAGTTGAGTCCCTCGTATCCTTCTATTAGGATATCGAGAGGTTTGGTTATGTGTAATGGATATGTAATATTTTATATGTTGTAAGAAGGCAAAATCATTTTATGAAATGTAAAACTTAAGGATTATTGATTTGCTCTGAGGGATCATCATAACTTGTGTAGTTATTTTATGATATCTTCATTCTTATGTATGTTATAAAATAAAATTTTACATTACGTTTCCGTAATCTTTTCCAATTTTATTTGATCATCCGTAATGAGTCGCGAACTCTGATTTAACTCGCGGGTTAAATTGGGGTCGTGACACTTCATGTGTATTGTGGGGGAGAGGGAGGAGGATGTTACTCATTTATTCTTTGCATGCCGAGGGGCTCGAGAGGTGTGGTCTCCGACGAGCATTGCGGGTCAGGTTGCTCCGGTACATGCAGACTTTTGACAGTCCATGAGGGGACTTGGCAGACGAAGACATAGCTGGAGGGTCCCGATGGAGACCTTTTTGGCCGGTGCATGGGCCATCTGGCTTTAGTGCAATCGGATCATTTTTTATGGGGAGACTTGTCAGGCGGATAGCATTGTACACCACATGTTTTGTCTTCTTCGGGAGTGGGGTCTTGTCTAGCGTCTATAGTCTTCTTTCCTTTTCCACTCTGCTCTAGAGAGTGTGTCTTTTGTACATGACTTTCCATTTACAGTGATATATACATGGATGGCAACCTAATTGGTAGTCATCTTTTTCCTTCTAAAAAAAATAACCCAACAGGACTAGTAGTACAATACTTGATTTGCTGACATACCTGACATTTACGAACAAAATCTTTCATTGATTTGCTCATACCTTGCCAAAAGAACTCAACTGATAACCGTTTGAAAGTCTTGATGATTCCCATATGTCCTCCAATAGGGGTAGAATGAAATTCCTCCAATAGTAAAGGAATAATAGTGGAAGATGGTAAAAGAAAATTTCTGCCTTGTTTATATAGTAAACCATCTTTAGCTGTCAAATCTAATGTAGAAGATAATCCATCATAAATTTCCTGTAATAAAGATTGGCATAGTCAATCCAAATAGTTGACTATCTGTACTGAATTGCCTAGATAATGCATCAGCTACTCTGTTCTCGACCCCTGGTTTGTGAACTATAGAATAATCATAGCCAAAGAGTTTAGCCAAAAATTGCTACTGCGCATGGGTCTGAATGACTTGAGTCAAAATCTCCTTTAGACTTTTGTGATCTGTCTTAATGACAAAGTGATGACCCAGCAAATAATGTCTCCACTTTTTAACTGCTTCCACTATAGCAAACAACTCCCTTACATAAATTGAAGCCTTCTGTAGGGATTTGGACAACTTTTTACTGTAATAACATACAGACAAATTTTTCTGAAGTAACACGGTGCTAATTCCGGTTCCTGAAGCATCTGTTTCATAACAAAATCCTTACTAAAATTTGTGATATAAGTGTTGATGTAAAGGCAGATTTCATAGTCTGAAAAGCTGTTGTAGCTTTTTTCTGTCCATTGAAATGAGTCATTTTGTAGTAGATCAGTCAAAGGGCCAGCGAAAGAAGCATATCCTTTTACAAATCGTCGATAATATCCAGCCAAACCCAAAAAGACTCGTAATTGCTTACTGTTCATAGGAAGTGGCCACTGTTGAACAACCTCAATCTTTTGCCGATCAGGCTTGATTCCCTTGACTGGTACAATATGACCTAGATAATCAATCTTGGGTAGGGCAAAACTGCATTTGCTCTTTTTGAGATAAAAATTTTGATCCTGTAGACACTGTAATATAATATCCAAATGTTGCAAATGACTTTCCAAATCAAGACTGTATATTAATATATCATAAAAAAATGCAATCACAAACTTTCTAAAATAAGGAGCAAACAATTTATTCATAATGGCCTGAAAAGTAGATGGAGCATTTGTCAATCCAAAGGGCATTACTAAAAACTCATAATGACCCTCATGTGTTCGGAAAGCTATCTTCCCAATATCATCCTCATGCATTCTGATCTGCCCTGAGATCCAATTTAGAAAAAATTGATGCTCCATGAAGTTCATCCAAAAGCTCATCTATAGTTGGTATAGGGAACTTATCTTTGATAGTGATGCCATTTAAAGCTCTATAGTCCACACAAAAATGCCAAGTCCTATCTTTTTTCTTCACTAGCAGGACTGGGGAGGAGAATGGATTTGAACTATGTTGTATAACTCCTAATTGCTCCAACATTTTTTTTACCAACTTTTCTATTTCAGCTTTTGAAAATGGGGATATCTGTAAGGTTTTACATTGACTAGTTGGCTATTTGGTATTAGATGGATGTGATGTTGAACTGCTCTATTTGGAGGAAGAGAAGTGTATATCGAAAAGACATTCTCATACTTATCCAATACAACTCTAACTTCACTAGTAATATTGTCCTCCTCTGAATCTTCTTGTGTAACAGTCAACTGAAAGTAGGACATAACATCTTGTAATTGAATTAATCTTCTCAACTGATGACGTGATACTAAATCAATATTCAATTTATTTTGACCTCTCAAACAAATATTTTGACCATACCATGCAAAAGACATTGTGAGAGTAGAGTACTGCAACCACTGAACTCCTAAAACCATATCAACCCCTTCAATTGGTAATACATGAAAATCATCCTGAAAAACCATCCCCTGAATATGAAATTCCACCTGTGAACATAATCCTGCACATTGTAACTTGTCTCCATTCCCAATCATTACTTCAAAATGTCTAGAAGGAGTAATAGACAGAAATAACTTGAAAATAATGGCTTCTCGTATGAAATTATGAATAGAGCCACTGTCTATTAATATCGTGATTGGAATTCCTATCACAAAACCCAACATTCTTAAAATTTGAGATTTAAGCACTCCTGATAGGGCATGTAAATTGATTTCCAATGAATCCTGTTGACAGTCTTGAGCATCAAGCTCATCAATTCCTTTAGGAAGTTGGTCTTCCAAACTTGTCAGCAACAAAAATTTAGGTTTACATTTGTGCCCCTTATGAAATTTTTCATCGCAATTGTAACATAAACATTTCCCTCGTTTGTCATCATTTCAGCAGGAGTTAGTCTTTTAACTGGGAGTGCAGTTTTGGTTCCCTGATTAGAACCCTGTCCAGTTTTAACTGGGAGTGCAGTTTTGACTCATCTATTTTATCCAAGAATATCAAATCAGAATACTTTGGAAGTTCTAATTTGATATTCTTGGATAAAATAGATGAGTCAAGACCTCGGTTAGATAAACTTGGGGAATGAAACGAAGTATTCTGATTTCCACTGTCACTGTTGTGTCTAGGTGTATGTTGTAATCTTACATTTAGATCATCATATTTCTTCCCAAGAGCTGCAATGGATTCATTTACAGAAATAAATTTGTCATGAACAAACCATTAAAGCCTGAAGTCTATTCATAGAATCCTCCATTCTGGACCACCTTGTACCATCTGCCATTTCAGAAATCTCAAGGAAACAAGACAAATGAAACACACCAGCTGTTCAGTATAATTTCTCTATGAATTATTATAACAATTTAGACTCAATTAGAGATCAGAAATCTAAGAATCTCTCCTCATGTAATCAAAATTGTATCGGGTGTGCAAAGCTGATCAAGAAATGCAGAAATCCCCCTCAAGAATGCCAAGATTGATATGAGAGAAGTTGCAGAAATTCAACAAAAATAACAACAAGAGCACCAAATGTTAAAGCTTCTGAGCCCAGCCCACAAACCCAGCTATCATCTAATATGAGAGGTATAAATGCAAGGGTTTGTACTGTAGATCCCACCTGTTCTTTTATTTTTTTTCTTTGTCGTGAGCTTCTTCTTTCAAGGTTAGGGTTTTTACTTCAGATCTCCAATTTCTTCACTTCGCTGCTGATCTCAGAAATTGTTGCAAAGTTATGCAGCTTCAAATGCCTTTAGTTCTTCACAGCAGCCAAGGATCCTTGCTTTTCTTCCTCTCTACACTTCACCCCTTTTGTCTTTCTCTCTTCCAGCAGCTTATCACGTTGAGTTGTCAGAGAACTCTTCGAGATCTTGCTCTCTCCTTCCTTTGCTTCTCCAGACACTGCTGATTTTGATTTGGTAGGTTCTCACGTCCTGTTGGCAAGCACCACAAGTAGGAAAGAAGAAAAGAAGACAATGGACAAAAAATGGATTTCGAGCACCTAGCAGCTCCAAGAAAACAACAAGAAAACTTTGATAAAAATGGCTCAGAGATGAGTCTCTTCCCAGCCTTCATTCTATTTATATTGTCTCCCTTTCAAATTGTCATATGATGTCATATGAAATCACTAGAATTACATGTTACATTGCTGTTACAAGTCATATGTCAACTAATTGCTGGTGTGTACATATCATTATGTAATAAAATCCTTCAAGTATGATGGTTTTTTTTTATATTTCTTCTGGTTTTCTCTTCTCCTGCCTTGTCGATTATGGTCGCCTTTTGGTTATTTATAACACACTCATGCAGAGTCCTGACGGCGACATCATCGATTGCATGCCCCGGCACAAGCAGCTAGCTCTTGATCACCCACTTCTGAAGGATCATAAGATACAGGTATTTGCCTAGCTGGATCTCATAAATATGATGCACATACACATACCGATATCAAGATAATATCTTGTGTCAATTACATTTAATGCTCATTGTTTTTTATCACCTTTTTTTTGCTGTTGGATGTTGATTAGACCGTGCTGCCTGAGAGGCCAAGATTCATGGGCGAGAGGCGTGTGGTCAACTAGAGTGCCAGTAATGCAGCAAGAGGAACCTTCCAAGCATGGCAACAAGTACTGAATTATATTGTTTTTTTTATATACACTGTAAATTAAAATGCAACAAGTACTATAACATTGCTTTGGACAATCTAATGTGCAAAGTCCTGCAACACAAGGAGAAAACTAAGTGGTTTGTCTCTTAAATTGCCATATTTATTTATAAGTTATCACTTTTCATTTTATTGTTAATTCAATATTCATTGCACATTTATTAAAAAATCTTATGTATTTTGTGAACTTTACATATTTTGAAGATATGGAAACAAAAAGATGCAATTCAAAGGTTATTTTGCTTTTAAGAGAGTGTAAACATTTTCTTGGAGGGAAGGAACGAGATTGATGGCTTAAAAAATTTGAATGCTAAATGTTATTGATCTTGACTATTATGAGCATTTGTTTGCTTGGATAATTGTTATTTTTTTGAAGTTATATGAACAATCCATTGTGGTAAATTATTTTAACTTTTGTATTATAGTTTGTGAGTTTGTTTTTAGTTGAATGATTGTTGAGAAAGTGTGTTGTAGATCATGTGTCATTTAAATCAATGTGTGATAAAGTCCATGTAAATCAATTTAATTAGTGTACTATATATGTCGATTGACCAATTTCAAGCAATGATAGTTATCATAATAATAGTTAATGATCATCATAGAAGTTTTAATGATCACAATATAGCTAGTCATTAATATATCTAATGATCGAAGGTGTCATCTTTAAAAAAGTATTAACGACGACAACTATATTCATAGCCACTAATGTGTATAACGACCAATTAAATGGTCATTATATGAATTTAATGACCAACATATTTATGATCGTTAATGCCTTTTAACGAGCGGATAATAAGTCGCTGAAGATTATTAACGACAAAGATATTATGACCATTAATGAGTTTAATGACTAACTAAATGGTCATTATATAACTTTAAAGATAATTTTATTTATGGTCAATAAGTTTTAACGATCGGATTAATGGTCACGGACAATTATCAACGATAAAGATAATGATGGTTATTAATGCATTTAACGATGATTTAAATAGTCATTATATGGATTTAATGATCGGACTATTTATGGTCATCGATCAAATTGTTTTTAGTTCAATACTTGACAAAATTTCACCACCTTTTGCACTCCATCGATCAAATTGGACCTTATAACATATATATATATGGGATTAATAGGGATGTAACACCCCTTAGGTGAAACATTGTGTAATGCTTTCATATGAGTCGTTGGTAGATCACATCTCTTCCCCCTTCGACGCGAGAGATTAGCTACGCATATCAATGACAGTGACACATGTCGGCGGTGGGGGCGACGATCGGAGGAGAGAAGAAAGGAGAGCGGAGAGGAGGTGGCGGTGGTGGCACCGAGAGAGAGATCAGCGGCGGTGGTGCAGATCGACACGAGGTTGGAGATCGGAGGAGAGAAGAAAGTAGAGCGGAGGGGAGGCGGCGACAGCGCAGATCGGGGATGGGTGGCGATGATCAGAGGAGACAAGAGTGATAGGAGGGGAGAGAGCAGAGAGAGGGTAGAGGAGAGAGAGCAAAGGAGGGGAGAGACAAAAGAGAGAGAGCAGAGGAGAGAGAGAGCACATGAGTAGAGAGAGAGGGAGAGAAAATTGTGAAATAATCTAAGCCCTGAATCTAAAATGAAGGGCTTATATTAGGGTGTTACACCAAGTTTCACCCAAAGTGTGTTCACACCGTGCGAAACGGCATATCGATCATTTAGATGTGATTCAACTGCTCACATGAAGACAACCGTCCAGATGTGACCAGACGAATGACGTACATCTCGCAGTATTTTGATCAGATTTTCCTATCCTACTTGAATTTTTCCTTCCCCCTTTCCCCTTTTTTGTCTCCCTCCTCTTTTCTCGAAGTTAGACCCTCCTTTGCTTCGGCGAACACAAGAGTGGCAGCAAAACAACTACAGGTGAGATGCTCCTCCCGACCCCTCTCTCTCTCTTTCTCTTTTTCACTCCCGATGTGCAAATAAGAGCTACACGTTTTAAAGTGAGTAGGCTTTGGCTGCACAACCATTTGCTACAGGGGAGGCGTCCATGCGTCAGCATCAAAATTTCTTCCTCTGCAAAGAAGGAAACATTATCAATCAGAAGATTGACATGACATGATTATACTTAAAAAATATCCTAGATTCTCCTGCAATTTGATGTGCAATGATGGTATAGTCGCGCAAGTATATTCAATCCTTTTGCTGAGGTGATGAAACATTAGGGGCAATGATATCTCATCCTTTAGCTATTCAAATTTCAAATTCTTCTCACCTGAAACTTAGCATCCTTTTGTTGGTCAATGTATGCAAGCAATTCTTATTGTCTCATCAAAGCTTCATACAGAGCCTAATTAGGGAAAACATGTTCAGAGCACATTTAGCCTCCTTTGAGAACTATAACCTTATTTAGAACAAGCACTATGACAAAGAAAATGTTAATAATGCCTTGAATCTGAACAAAATTGGTCCCCCTATATAATCAGGCGCTTCAGCAGAATTTCCCTATGGGGTCTCGCATGTATGTAATTCCTATCATCTGTCAAAGGGAGTGCCTAGATAAACTCCCTAGGGGTCTAGACTGAGACCCATCCTTGTAATCATCATTAATCCATAACAAAGAGCCATCGCCATTTTTTCTCTTCGTGTTCTTCTATATTTCGTGCGATCCCTCTCTCCCCCTTTTCGTAACAAACTAGTATCAGAGCCTTAGGGTTTGTCAGCGATTCTCGATCAGCAGGGAGATGGTGTCGCATAACGTGAGCGTGAAGAACGGCAGGAACAGTTTCGAGTTGTGACAGATCAAGATGCGGGCACTTCTAAAGCAACAAGGAGTCTGGGCGCTGCTCTCAAACGCGTCAAAGAACAAACCAAAGGAGGAAGATTCGAAGGGCAAAGAAAAGGGGATCGACCTCGCAACTTTGGCGGCACAGGAGGAGAAGGTGCACTCGATGATTCTATTGTGTCTGGCAGATGAGGTGATAATCGAGGTCATAGATGAAGAAAAGATGGTCGGTCTGTGGTTGAGACTCGAGAGTCTGTATTTGATGAAGTCTCTCATCAACAAGTTACTGTTGAAGCAATGTCTGTTCTCTCTCCGCATGCAAGAAGGTACCCCTCTGAAGGAACATCTTGATGAGTTAAATTCTTTGTTGATGGAACTCAAAAATATCAATGTCAAGATCGAGGATGAAGATGCTGCCCTAATTCTGTTAGTTTCGCTTCCTCCATCATATGAGAACTTCGTTCAGTCTATGATTATCGGGAAGGAATCTATAAGTGTGGAAGAAGTAAGATCGAGTCTCTATACTCGTGAACTTCGGCATAGGGTATCTAGAAATTCTGCAGCTCAGGTCGCGGGTTTGATATCAACCGTGGAGAAGGGACAGTTCTCAAATTCGAAGAAATCCAAGCCGAAGAAGAAGAAAATCACTGCGAAAAATATCTGTAATTACTGCAAGGAACCAGATCATTGGAAAAAGGATTGCCCGAAGAAGAAGAAGGCCCCCGTCGCTGCGGTGACACATGAAATTGGGAATTCCGAAGATGATTTGGTTCTGGCTGTTTCTGATCAAGGATGTCTGGCGGATAGTTGGGTTCTGGATTCGGGGTGTTCCTATCATATGACTCCGAATAAAGAGTGGTTCTCAACTTATCAGAAGATTGATGGTGGAAACGTCATCATGGGCAACGATGTAGCCTGTCAGATAGTTGGGATCGGTTCTGTGCAGAAAAGGACTCATGACAATCTTGTGAGACGCTGACAGATGTCCTCCATGTTCCGCAACTGAAGAAGAATTTGATATCACTTGGAGTCCTCGACTCTAAAGGGTGTCAGATCAATGATACTGGAGGCATCCTCACGGTCATGAAGGGTGATGCTACGGTTCTGAAGGGAGTCAGACAGAAGTCCTTGTATATATTACAAGGCAAGATAGTCTCTGACGTTGCTGCAGTGGCTAGTTCATCTGAATCAAATAGATCCAGGCTGTGGTACATGCGGCTTGAGCATATGAGTCAGAACGGGATGAATATCCTCAGCAAACGAGACTTCTAGGAGACAAAAAGATATCTGAAATCAACTTCTGCAAGCACTGCGTATTCGGCAAACAGCGAAGGCTTCAGTTTGGCAAGGCAGTGCACAGGATGAAGGCGACACTTGACTACATCCATACTGATTGTTGCGGTCCCTCTCGTGTTCCATCATTAGGAGGTGCTAGGTACTTCCTGTCTGTGATTGATGACTACTCGAGGATGTCTTGGGTATTCATGATGAAACACAAGAGTGAGTCTTTCAAGGCCTTCAAGCAGTGGAAGGTTCTGGTAAAAAATCAGACGTCGAAGAAAGTGAAGCATCTTCGCACTGACAATGGTTTGAAGTTTTATTATGCTAAATTCGACCAATTCTGTAAAGATGAAGGCATTGTCAGGTGATCGCACAGTCAGGGATACTCCACAGTAGAATGGAGTTGCAGAACGAATGAACATGACACTATTGGAGAGGGCAAGGTGCGTGCTCTCTAACGCTGGCCTTAATAGAAAATTCTGGGCTGAAGCTGTTAACACAGCTTGCTACTTGGTGAATCGAAGTTCGGCGACTGCTATTGATCTCAAGACTCCAACTGAGATATGGTCAGAAAATCCTGCTGATTATACTTGTCTGAAAGTTTTTGGTTGTCCAGCATACTATCACGTCAGTGAAAGGAAGTTGGAGCCAAGGGCCAAAGAAGGAGTGTTCATGGGATATGGTGCAGGAGTGAAGGGCTAGAGAATCTGGTCTCCTTCATAACACAAAGTCATCCACAGCAGAAGCGTGATCTTTGATGAAGCTTCAATGCTTCAATTGAAGGTGGAGGCTGAAGAGGGCGTCAGTAAACAGGTGGATGTTGAAATCACTCCAATGAGGATGATGCTGAAGGATCACATCAAAAAGCAGAACCAGAAGATGAAGAATCTAATGAGCAACCTGAAGAGGAGTCAATTGCTGCTAGACGTCCTCGCAGAGAAGTGGGTCCTCCTAAGCGATATGGTTTCGAGGACATAGTTGCTTATGCACTGCAGGTAGCTGAAGAGGTGGAGTCCCTGGAGCCGTCCTCTTATAGGGATGCCATCACATGTGCCGAATCTGGACAGTGGATCACTGCTATGGGTGAGGAGATGGAATCTCTTCACAAGAATCAAATGTGGGAGCTGGACAAGTTGCTTAAAGGCAGGAAGGTTGTTGGTTGTAAATGGATCTTCAAGAAGAAAGCAGGAATTCCAAGAGTTGAAGGCATAAAATACAAAGCACGGCTGGTTGTTAAAGGTTATAGTCAGAAAGAAGGTGTGGACTATAATGAGATATTCTCACCTGTTGTCAGACATACTTCTATCAGGGTGCTACTTGCTCTTGTAGCACATTACTAGATGTGAGGACTACTTTCCTCTATGGAGAACTTGAAAAAGACATTCTTATGAGCCAACCAGAGGGATTCTCCATTCTAGGAAAGGAGAATTAAGTTTGTAGTCTGAAGAAATCTCTGTATGACTTGAAGCAGCCTCCCAGACAATGGTACAAGAGGTTCGACAGCTTCATGATCAATAACGGATTTAGTCGAAGTCCCTATGATTGCTGTGTATATCACAAGAAGGTGAAGGACGGCTCCACCATCTATCTGCTCTTGTATGTTGATGATATGCTTATTGCTGCCAGAGACATAGCAAACATTTAAAATTTGAAGAAGCTCCTCAGTGCAGAATTCGACATGAAGGATCTTGGTGCAGCACAGAAGATTTTGGGGATGAAAATTCTAAGGGATCGCACTCAGGGTAAACTCTTCTTATTTCAGAACAGTTATATTGAAAAGATTTTATCTAGGTTTGGAATGTCTGGAGCGAAGCCTTTGAATTCTCCATCAGCTGCAAATGTTCATCTTTCTATTGCCTTCGCACCAAAATCAAAAGCAGAAAATGAGTACATGTCTCGGGTTCCATATAATAGTGTAGTTGGAAGTCTGATGTATGTCATGGTTTGCACAAGACCAGATATTGCTCATGCAGTCAGTGTTGTCAGCAGGTTCATGAGCAATCCAAGAAAGGAGCACTGGCAAGCAGTGAATCGAATCTTTCGGTATCTGAGAGGAACATCTGATATTGGCCTCATCTATAGAAGTGATAAAGAGTGTTCGGTTGCAGGGTACTCAGAATATGCTGGAGATGTTGATGGAAGACGATCTATGACAGGCTATGTCTTCACTTTGGGTAGTTCAGTTATTAGTTGGAAGGCCACACTTCAGCCATCAATTACATTGTCCACCACAGAGGCTGAATACATGGCACTGACAGAAGCTGCCAAGGAAGGCATCTGGTTAAAAAGCTTGGTTGGAGATCTCGGATTACATCAGGAGCAAGCTATAGTAAACTGTGACAGTCTGAGTGCAATATGTTTAACCAAAGGATCAAGTACATCACGAAAGAACCAAACACTTTGATGTCAGGTATCACTTCATCCGCACTGAGAAGAGGATCAAGGTGAAGAAGATTGACACTGAAGACAATCCAACTGATATGTTCACCAAATATGTTCCTCATGGCAAGTTCCAACATTGCTTCGACTTGCTTAACATCAACACTTAGTAAAAGTCCCGAGGTGGGGCTGGAGGCGGCGTGGCATAGTTTTGTGAGCTCTGAAGATGATTCAAGTCAAGGTGGAGATTTGTTAATAATGCCTTGAATCTGAACCCAATTGGTCCCCCTACATAGTCAGGCGCTTCAGCAGAATTCCCCTACGGGGGTCTCGCATATATGTAATTCCTATCATCTGTCAAATGGAGTGCCTATAAAAACTCCCTAGGGGTCTAAACAGAGACCCATCCTTGTAATCATCATTATTCCATAACAAAGAGCCGCCGTCATTTTTTCTCTTCGCGTTCTTCTGTATTTCGTGCGATCCCTCTTTCCCCCTTTTCGTAACAGAAAAATATGAAGAGAAACTGAATGAACTATTTCAAGAATGTTTATGCATCTCTGAACTGCAATAAAATTGGATCAACTTGTGCTTAAAGAAGCAAAAGAAAAAAATTAGCATCACATAAACTTTCAGGTCTACGCTACTTAACAGATTATTCTAGTATAATTTTCCTTATGAGGATGCAAAACCAAAGTACATCTATTTTTTTCCTCTTTTCTTTTTGTTTGCATTTGAAGGTAATATTTCATGTATATGAATGTGCATGTGTGATATTTTCCACTTTTGAATTCCAAAATAAACCTATGTTTCAGGATTTCGATATACGATTTTAGTTGATCTTATATTATCTTTTCACATCATCTAACAAATTATCCGGATAAGTAGAGACCAGTAATTACACATTCAAAGTCTTGGACCTACAAAATTTATATGAAACATCTTGTAGGAAATATATGATTAGCACCGTTGATTATTGATTTATCTAGCACTGTTGATTATCGTTATGGTTAGATCCTACGTACTGAGTATTTTTGTACTCATGGGTTTCCTCTGCATTTGGATTCATGCAGGTGAGATGATAGAAGATGATGATGTAGGTGGACTGACAGAGATGTTGCACATAATGTAGGATTATGTCCTACTAGATTATCGATTAGCTTTTATTATTTCATATATTTATCATAGTGGAGTCATGGACATTTCCAGCTCCTTGATATTATGGATTTTTAGATATTGTTATTATTAATTCCACATTTTATAGTTTATAATTTCGTAAAAAATATTTTATGTAGAATAGTGTAGCACCTTCGGGATGACCCTGATCACGTAAAAGTCACGTGGGTCTCGAGGCGTTTACAGTATCAATTTTTTCCTCCAATTCACCTAACCTTTTAAGAACATATAGAAGAATATCCACTCCTATATAGGAGACAGCAAAGGAGGTCAAAATTCCTCCTTGGGTGTAGGATCAATGGCAAATTCGTTGTGGTAAGTATCAAAGATGGGAACATTGTTTGGAAGCTTCCTGGTCACATGACTAGATGCTGAATGGAATATTGCGTATACCGTCATGATAACTGCTGCAAATTCATGCAACTATCTGAGCTTGAATTCCCTCGGGATACCTACTTAAGACCCCTATAAAAAATGCACACGTCGTTAACAATGTTTCATTGTTATATACAAGACTGTTAAGTTCGAATTTCTACCTAAGTTTGTTTTAGGGGATGGACTTGTATCATAAATTTGGTACGTAAATACGTAAAGTTCACATACAATAGTAATTTAATCATTTTTATTTTTAAAACCACTTTAAAATATATCAATAAATACATAAAAATTAAAATAACATGAATGATTAGAGAATAAAATTTCACAATTATAAACTTGCAAGAACATGAAATGCAAATAAATTCAATTGAAGTTTCATAAGTTAATATAATGAAATTAATAAATTTAGATACAAATAGATAAATGTATAAAAATAGTATAGTTTAATTGTTTTATCTAAAATAGTATTATTTTATTGCCATTATTATACTTTTCTATATATTTTAATTTATTATACTATTTGATACAAATAAATAAATATACAAACATTAATGTAGTCTAATTTTTTTGTCTAAAATAGTATTATTTTATTGTCATTATTATTATTTTTCTGTATGTTTTAATTTATTATATTTTTTTAAATAAATTTAGTATGATTATAAATAGTAATGAAAAATCCATTTATGTATAGTTTACATGGTAAACAAACAAATGAATAAAAAGCTTTTTAAGATGGGAACATTATTTGGGAGCTTCCTGGCCACACGACTAGATGCTAAACGGAATATTGGGTATACCGTCATGATAACTACTGCAAATCCATGCAACTATCTGAACTCGAATTCTCTTACTTAAGTCAAAGAGTTGAAAGACCCCATAAAAAATGCATATGCCATTAAATTGTTATATACAAGATTGTCAAGTTCGAGTTTCTACCTAAGTTCGTTTTAGGAGGTGGACACGTATCGTAAACTCGGTATGTGAATACGTAGAATTTAGATACAATAGTAATTTAACCTTTTTATTTTTGAAACCACTTCAAAATATATCAATAAATACATAAAAATTAAAATAACATGAATGATTAGAGAATAAAATTTCACAATTATAAACTTGCAAGAACATCAAATGCAATCTATTTTAAAGTTGTGAAGATCCAAAAATATATAGAAATTAAATTGAATGCTCATTAGTTAATATAATGAAATTAATAAATTTAGATACAAATAGATAAATGTATAAAAATAGTATAGTTTAAATTTTTTTTATCTTAAACAGTATTATTTTATTGACATTATTATACTTTTCTATATATTTTAAATTTATACTATTGGTACAAATAAATAAATATAAACATTAATATAGTCTAATTTTTTTGTCTAAAATATAATTTTTTTATTGTCGTTATTCTTTTTCTGTATACTTTAATCTATTATACTGTTTTAAAAAAATTAAGTATGATTATAAATATTAATGAAAAAATCATTTATGTATAGCTTACATGGTAAACGAACAAATGAATAAAAACCTTGTTATATACAAGGATGTCAAGTTCGAGTTTCTACCTAAGTTCATTTTAGAGGAGGACTCGTATCGTAAATTCGGTACGTAAATACGTAGAGTTCGGATACAATAGTAATTTAACCAATTTTAGTTTTAAGACCACTTTAAAATATATAAATAAATACATAAAAATTAAAATAACATGAATGGTTAGAGAATAAAATTTCACAATTATAAACTTGCAAGAACATCAAATGCAATCTATTTTAAAGTTATCAAGATCCAAAAATATACATAAATTCAATTGAAAGCTCATTAGGTAATATAATGAAATTAATAAATTTAGATAAAAATATAGTTTACATTTTTTTATCTGAAATAGTATTATTTGATTTCCATTATTATACTTTTCTATATATTTTAATTTATTATACTATTGATACAAATAAATAAATATACAAACATTAATCTAGTCTAATTTTTTTTAAAAATAGTATTATTTTATTGCCGTTATTATCTTTTTCTGTATATTTTAATATATTATACTATTTTAAATGAATTAAGTATGATTATAAATAGTAATGAAAAAACATTTATGTATACTTTACATGTTTAACAAACAAATGAATCAAAACCTTATTATATACAAGATTGTCAATTTCGAGTTTCTACCTAAGTTTGTTTTAGGGGTGAACTCGTATCGTAAATTTGGTAAGTTAATACTAATATTTAAGGTAACCTAATATATGTCTTAAATTCAGGTCAAATTGGGTTTAATCTTTTATTATTGAGTCATACAAATGTTGTGTATCTATTAAATAATAATAATAATAATAATAATAATAATAATAATATAAATAAATTAATAAGAAAACCTCATCATATACCTAGTGGTGTTTATGGGTCAGGTTTGACCCGACCCGACCCGTCCGATTTTGATCGTATTCGATCAACCCTCTTTTGAGAGTTGGATCCGATCCAATCCGTCGGGTGGTCGGGTGATCCAAATAACATTTTTTTTCTTTTTCTTTTTTTGCTTTTTTATATTACTTAATATAAAAATATTATATACTATTTATTTAAAAAGCATAAAATAATTTGTTAAACATTTAAATATTACTTTACACATTCAAAATATATTATTTTAATATTTTTTATACAAAATATAAAATAAAATTTAAGATATATCTGCGGTGAGACTATGGGAAGCTTCGTAAGAAAAAAAAAATTCCAAACAATATATATTCTCTTGAGATGATTTTGCAAGATGAAAACATAATTTTGTTCTTATTTCAATTTGTAATTTTTATCTTATTATGTTTTTAGTTTTCCTTAAGCTACCTAGAAACTCCTCCATATAAAATGTGATGTATATATATTGCCTCTGTATCTATAGTATTATTTGAAATCTTATTTTATTATTTTATCTAATGGAAATTTTCAATGCTATAATAATATGGTCAAACTACGTGCAAAGTCAACTATGTAGTAAATGCACAATGAAGCATTATTTAAAATAAAAAATTCATTAACAGTATTATCAATGATATTTCATCATTTTTTTATGAATATATATAGCCAACTAATGTGATTAACCATGTGCTTTGCATAATCTTACTTCTTTGTCAATAAAATATTTGAGGGAAATTCAACCGAATCGTTCTTCAAATATTTATTAGTAAAGCACGATGTAATTCAAATCAATGCAATGACTCCTCGACCGAGCGAATCTAAGTCCACACCTCTTTAAATATTTTTCAGTCTTTACTTCACATTTTCTCAGTGTTGCTGAATCCTTCTTTCGTTCTTCTTTTTTTTATTATGTGAGACTTTCTTCATCTTTTATCTTTCTCACATAACATTAGCATCTTAACTTCCATTCAATGTTTTAAGACACATCTTAAGCAACACAAACATCATAATAATAGTGAGATACTTTATTTCTAATATGCTTTACGAATACATACACTTTTTTGATGAGTGACTTATTTCTTGACGAGCATATACATAAATACAAGACTTTACTTTATGGGATTTGGTGCCCTTGGAGCACGTACATAAGGTATAGGACTTTACTTATCATCTTTACTTTATCTGTAATAACCCAAAATTTTGGGCCAAGGGTATTTGACCCTTTTGATCAAAGCCCTAATGTAAATCCTATATAAAGAACCCACAACCTTATTAATCCTCAAAAACCTAGCCGTCAACTCCTCTTCTCTCTTTTTCTTCTCCACCAAGAAAAGCCTAACACTAGAAGATTTAGAGCCCTATTTTTCATGGTGGCTATGTTTTAAGATCAATAAAGAAAAGATCATGATTTTGAGGAAAAGGAAAAAAAGACCTAGAAGCTTCTAGATGATGAACAAGAATACAAGATGATAGGGATTTTGATTGAGGATTGCATGAATGAGAGTTCTTTGATTTATGTTGTATGATCTGTTTAAATTCGTGACTATTTTGTAATAATTATTTGGATAGTTTTTACTTATCCAAAAATTACAAATAATATATGAATGGAAAGCCCTCGAAGTCTAGTTTCCACATAAATTAGTTTCATACGATTTAAAGATGCATAAAGATTTATGATCCAAACATCGGATTACTATCATGCTATCTCGGGTAACAGTGAGATGAAATTGTAAAAGATATCATAAATTGAAAATACTAAATTAGGGTTTGGAATTTATCCGCAAGTTAAAGGTTCATATTACCTTTCTGTGAAAATTGGAATCATTTGAAAAGAACAAGTATAAATTAAATTATTGATATTTTAGTGCCTGTTGTCAAATTATAATGTAAAGAATAGATCTTGAAACTTGTATGAATTTCTGGAATTAAATGCCAAAGAGATAAAATTCATAAATTTTATATGTGATTCCTATGAAGTTTGCAGGAAAATTAGAATGAATCAAAATGAACAACTACTTATTGAGTTATAACATTTTATTCATGATGTGTCAGAATTGTCAAATACGGAAGGTTGGCATATTATTATTTATGTCAACAATTGTTATGTTAATATTGTGCATTTTCTTTAAATATTTATATACATTTCAAATACATTTATTTGTTTATGTATAATGCTTTCTGATGTTTCATACATTTTATATATGATGCTATTCATGAAACATTGTTTGATGTATTGACGATCACCTAAACATACGTATAGACATGCTTAGGGTTAAATAGGTTCTAAGGTTCTATTTGAACATTGAGGTTAATGATGTATTGAAAGTTCAGGTATCTGATATTTTCTGAAGTATTAGTTATGATATGATTAATAGAAAGTTTTAACTATTATGATTTTCTCTAAATCGTCAAGTTTTCCGCTATTAAAAGATCTATGGTGAATGGGCTAACGCCGCAAAATTTTCCTAAATGCCTGATCACTAGCTGATCATATTAAGTTTTTACTCCATTTTCCATTCATTTCACCCTTATCGAGCCCTCATTTTGCCTTACTTTTGGCCAATTATGCATGGAATGCAATGGATTATAATAACCAGCTGATCATCCTCATTTTACACTTAATTCTATGTGCATAAAGGTTCTGAATTGCTAAAATCCATAAAGTTATCAATTCTATGCCAAGTTATCACTTTTTTGGCAAGTTATCATTCCAAGTCATGAAGTTATCATTTTACTAATTGAGCTGATTACTAGTGGTTATCTTGCCCTAAATCCCTTGCCATTATGAATTAATCATATTTGGATGTTCATTGTTCAATTTGTGCAAAGTAATCATCCCATTTCAAAAGTTATCATTCTTTGTGCCAAGTTATCATTTTTGGGGGCAAAATTGTTATTTTGATGTGCAAGATTATCATTCCTGCATAACAGCATTAGGCAATCACTTAATTGCTATCCTAACTCCTTGCTGCTCTAATTTGATCATAATTGTGTAATCATAATTAAATTTGTAACAAGTTATCATTTATTTGCACAAAGTTATCATTCTGGGGGCATGAAGTTATCCTTCCTGTGCAATCTTGTTCATATATGATAATTGACCCCATCCACATGTTGTCCTAATCTCTGGCTATTCTGAATTAATCATTTTTTAATAATCATGGTTTAATCTACACAGGATTATTACTTCTATGTGATGTTATCATTCAAGTGCATATAATTATCATTTCTGTGCAAGGATTTCATTCTTGCACAACACCAACTTTTATTTGACAATGGAGCTGGTATTAGTAGTTGTCCAAATCTTTATTTGTTTAAATATTATTTGAAGGCTTTGATGCTTGCTGTTTTGCTTCTTCTAGCAGGTATTAAGAAGGCTGCACAAGTTGGAAAAGGAGGGGGGACCACTGCTAGCTGCCCAAAAAGCAGTCTGAAATCTGTTGGAGTTTCAGGACCACAGGACAGGTGGCCTAAATCAGATGCCATGGAACATTCTAATCTGCATCCAAGGGCGCAAAAGCCACATATAAAAGCTAAGAAACCCTGGAGAAGAGAGTGAGCCTCCATTTGGAAGGTTCTTGGATCAGGAAGCAAGGGAGGAGGAGCTGAAGAGAAGAGCTGCTGAAATTCTGTCGACAGATTCCTTCTCTGATTTTAGAATGTTTTATATCAATTCCTCAATCTATTTTTCATAAATCCTTGTAATTATAACGAGCTAAATCTCGGCTCTCCTAGGATATGGTAGTAGTCTAATTTAGTTGTGGATGGATGAAGAACCAATCTGATTTCCTGCACTGAATTCAAGTTCTGATTTTCTGATTTCTGAAATTCTGATTTTTATGGATCTGTTCTTGACATTGCTACTTGTATTTACAACTGAGAGGCCTTTGATCTACTCTTTGTTCAGGATTGAATCAAGAACCAATGGCAAGTTTCTAGGTCCAATCCCAATTAAGAATCTGATTCATTTATTTTTGAAATCTGTTTTCCATTTCTGATTCCTGAATTTTGTTGAATCTGTTTTTATCATTGTAGAGCCCTAATTGAATTAACAACTGAGATGTTACTTTATGGTTTAATTCTTGTTCAGAAATGAATCAAGAGACAATGATATTTCTAAGATTTCAATCCCTGAATTGTTGCAAACTTCTCATTTGCTGATTTCTGATTTTCAAATTCTGATTTCCTGAAATTTGTGAAATCTGTCTTGCTGTTGTAAAATCCCTAATTCCATCATCTACTGAGAAGTGAACTTAGGGTTATCTTGATGTTCAAAGATGGACTAAGAAGCAATGACATGTGCTGAATTTCAATGTGTGATATGTGCTGATTTTATCCAATTGATTAGTAGTAATGTGGATTTCATTTTAATTTACAGCTGAGAGGCTGATTTAAAATCTCCTTGTTGTTTAGAGATAAACCAAGAAGCATTAGCATTAGGATTGGATTCATAGCATTTCTGAGTAGTTGATGTGTGAATGTTGGTTTGGTTGAAGTGCCAAACTGAAATTGCCAAAATCTGAGAAGAAATGGCAAAATCAGTGAGGGACTTGTGCATATGCTTAATGATAATTTGACATTCAGTGGGGATCCTTCTCTAATTCAACCTAGCTAATATTTATATGAGAATATAATGATTAGTTTTGGATTAATTAAGCTGTGAGAGCAGCCATACTTAAGGTTGAATCAGATTTGATTTAAAATTGTTGAAATGTTCCATTCCATCCATAGTTGAATTAGATGAACCCCAACCCCTAGGAGAACCTTTCCACTGATTGATAGACCCTTTTTAATCCTCAATTCAGTAATTAGATCTTAGTTCATTTCTATTATCAAAACACCAAAAACAGTTATCATTTTGCCACTTTGAAAATTCTATTTTCACTTTCCTTTAATTTCCTATTTTTACCACTTAGTCAGGGCTAGTCTAGGTTAGTTTAGGGAGTCTTTAGCCTTCAAATCACTGTGGATACGACACTTGAATCTACTACATTGACATGTGCACTTGCAGTAAAGAGTGAGTTAAGGAGTTAATAAAAAATATTGGAAAATCTCAATTCTGACCACAATTTCAGCAAGTTATCACTACACTCCATAATATCACTATCAATGCTCAAAACTTTTAGGGTGAATTTTGGGTCGTTACATTATCATCGGCTTAATTTTGTTTTTTGTCATAAGATACTTTGCACGTCAAACCTCACTTTCATTTATACTTTATCTTATAACATCTTTGATCTTACTTAGTTGAAGAATCATGTCAACATCATCACATTGGTTAGCTAAGTCACATCTCAAGGAAAACACATATCATAATAGTAAGGAACTTTATTCCTAGTCATCCTTAGAAATACACACACTTTTTTATGAGAGACTTTGTTCCTCGGGAAGAACATATATCTATTTAAATATAGAACTTCACTTCACGAAACTTGTTTCTCTTGAAGTACATATATAAGTGCAGGGATTTGCTTTCCATCATTACTTTGATGAGTGATGATGACTTATTCTTCAACTTTAGGATACATTATGCTCTTTCAATACACCAATCATTCTTCATCTTTTAGTCTAATTACGATTAAGCATGCATAAACAATCTATAGTTTCATTAGCAATGAGACGTGTACATCACCATACACATCATATAACATGCGTAGTATTCATTTTTGGACAATCTATTCATGAAACATAAATGTTTTAAACAGTAGTAAGATATTTTACATCATTAAACATTCATTTATATAGAATACCTCATCAATCAATAACTGCAAGCAGGTCTGTCACATGCTCTCATTGTCGTTACACACATCCAAGCATAATAGGTCTTAAATGTAATGGGTCATAACCACCGGTAATGGGTCATAACCACCGATAATGGGTTATTACACCACCCATTATAAAACCTCTTCACTACTAACTCTATTGTTCTTTCACAGCAGGTGGATGCTATAGACTATTGAGTGACTCATATCTTGTTAGCTCGTTACAAGCCTACTATGCATCACAATGATTCATTTCTCTCGTGGTTCATGATGATGATAGTCCAGATGAGATGTAGATGAGTTGCTTCCCTCTTTGATGATGCCAAAAGAGGGAGAAGTTTGGACGCTGCTTTGTGCTCCTAGTAGTTGCTATGTTTGTTAGTTGCTAGTTGCTAGTTGCTAGTTGCTATGTGTTCACAATTTCTATTTGTACTAGTGTCATCCACTGAATATAGTCGCATATGTTAGTGTTTGAACACATGATGGATGTGTTGATTATGGATGCAATGTAATAACTTTTGTTTGCTGTACTTTAATATCTCATATTTATCTTGTATCTATAGCTCTTGATGTCATATGTTTATATTGCTTCATATTATGACAACATAAAGGCCACTTATTCAGGGGGAGAAAATGTGAAATGTGCATGAATGTAGAGGGAGCTTGTTTACTATTCATTCTTTATGCTTCCAATTTACTTTTTCTTCTCTATCATTCAATTAGTTTGTCATCATAAAAAGAGGGAGATTATTGAATCCTATGTTTTGATGATAACAAATTAAATTTGACATAAAAATTACTAATATATGATGACAATGCATGTGTAAGATTGAAATGACTATATTTGTAGAAAAAGTCGCAAAGTTAAAAGATTAAATAGAAAAAATTTGTACTGATAGTCGGACGATCGGTCGATGGATATCGAGTATAAATACACCGCGAAGACGACGGTCGATGGACCGATTGTGGCATGGGTCGACTGACCAATAGAAGAACAAATTCCACACATGACGCGAAGATGGTTGGTGGTTTGGTCATGGCACTAGTCTACCGATCAGCTCAAAAAATAAATTCAACAAATGTCGCGACCATGACGGTCTAAGAACCGGTCGAAGGACCGGTCCACCGATCAACTCAGAACGAATTCAACAAATGTTGCGACCATATCGGTCGAAGGACCGATCGACCAGTCAGCCCATACAACACAGAAAATGCGCAACGAGCATATTGACCGGTCTATAAATGTGGTCGACCAATCATAGACTGAAGTAGTAACAACTAGTTTTTAGGAAGAAATTTATGCAAGACTTTTTGAAAGTAATCAACACATGAAGAAACTTATTAAAGGAGTACCAAAGCCTGAAAAAAATTATACTCCATAACTCTACCTAAGTTCAAAACACTTATTGAATCAAAAGTTTGCAAATCATCCCTTTCTCTTCCATATTTTAAGAGTGAGCATTAGTTGTAAAAGAAGAGAGTCAAAGAGAATTCTTTAGTGAGATTTACTGAAGTTGAGAGCTTCTTGTAAGAAGAGGTATGTCTTCCCTCTTGAGCGAAGAAGAAGACGTGTGGTGTAAAGAGGGTTGTTCTCTCCTTACAAGAAAAGAAAAAGCTAGTGAAACTCCGGTGATCTCGAGCACGAGAAGTCAGAGCAGACGTAGGCCAAAAAGTTGGGCCAAACCTGGTCTTATTTGCATCATGTTTTCTTTGTTTGCTCCTTATGTCTTATTTACTCTTTATCATTATTTGCTTATGATCGATTTTATCAACTTTCTAAAATTGATTTCACAATAGAATTTTTATACACCAATTCACTCCCTCTGGTACTTTCGACCCTACAATTAGCATAAGTTTCCATGTGACGGTGTAAGATAAATCTTTGAATATGTACTTTTTATATAGGCATTATGAAGAGGATAACTTGAGTTCTATGATTAAGATTGCGATTTCCTAAAACACACTACATCATATTTGTAATGCTTGCATGTTATTTATATTATTTAATCTAATAGCTTATTTGTGTAAGTTTTTGCCATATTGCGTTATGTGTTTCATAGATATTTTGCATCTTATATGACAATTGGTTCTTAAAATAAATTCAAGAAATTTATCCTTGTCCTCTCCGATATTTTAGAATATATAGTGATCATTGACATAAGTTTTTTTAACTCGATTATCTAAAATTATTTTCTCAAAAAATAAAAAAATTAGAATAAACGAATAATTTGAGATGACTAAGTAGTGTTCATACTTTGAAGCTTTATCTTGCCCTTAGTGGTCTTCAAGTTCCTTAAGGCTAAAAAGTGAGACAATGAAAAATATCCATTTTTGTGATAACTTATCTCTGGGTACAAATGCAAGAGCCTTTCGATATATGCTAGGCCTTAATGATAGGGTCAAGTAATTTTTTAATATTTTACTACATATAATTATTTAAAACCAAATTTTTTATTTAAATAAATTATTTTTTTACGAAATTTCTTTAAACAATTTTTTTAATTTTTACTTTTATTTTTATTTATTAATAATATTTTATTTTATATTTGTAATATTAATTTTTATTTCAAAATCCACAAAAAATTAACTCATCACATCAGTTACTTTATTCCTCATTATCATATTCCTCTCCATCCAAATACAATTAGAACTACGAGAACTTGAACTCCAGTTCCTAATGCCAAACATATTTTTTGTAATTGCCCTTTGAGGCTTTGAATAGATTTTTGCATTTATTAACGTACGAAAAAAACTTCATTATTTTTTATTATGATGAAGAGAGAAGTTCTGTAATCAATCATAAAATTATGGATAACCTATTATATCCATAATTAGTTAACGACATTATGTATAATTTATTATATTTTTATTATTTTTAACCGTTATTGTAACTAGATTTTCAATGTGTGATACTATATTTTTTAATTAACTTATATATTAGAAAGGATAGAAAAATATCAAATAAATAAATATGATATGATTTTATGTAGTATTTATGTGATTCAAACTTATACAGAATAATCCACGTATTTAAAAAACGAATACTTTTCAAAATTTTATATTTATATAAAGCTGAATGCTAAGTGGCAATTTCAAATTGCTCCTGATTTAGTATTGATAGTTATCTTTTTCCTCAAATTTTTGCTACATATTATTTTTTCTCATCTTTTCTCATCTGGAATATGAAGTGACCTTATTATAATAGCAGTTACCTCCGTAGCAACGTGCGACATTTCAAATAACCATTTTATTTACTATAATATAAGACTATGTGGTCCTCATTCCTTCCCATTCAGCATCCCCTCTCAAGCTCTCCCGGACTCTTCGGTTCCCTCTCACCTTTCACCCTCGATCGCCTTGCATGCGTTCTGTCTTCGTCAACGTCGTGGCTGCATCTCTTTCTACGTCCAGCAGGACCCCTCCGTTCCTCGTCTGTTGTTCGAGCTCTCCATCCCTACCCAACGCTCTCCAACAAGATGTCCTAGATCCAGCATCGTTCGTTGCCACCGCTGCTCGTAGGATTGACGTTACCGTCACTACCACGAGCAACGCTCCTTTGTGCTGGCAAACGTCCGAAGGATTCATGGAACGCCTACTGCAATGGACACAATATGGGATACATCCTGAGGACACAACCGGCGTTAAAGTACTGCGCAATATTGGATACGCTGCAAGCAATGACCGCCGGCGCCGGGGTGTTGCATGCTGGCGACCTCACCGTCGGGCTTGTCAAAGTGGCGGCAGAGAAGGAAGAAGGACTCGTCCATGCAGGTGGGAAGCTGCAAGTGAGTGCCATGGATAATGGCGATGCAGATGATCTCGTGGGTCCGCCAAAGGTGGAGAAGTTGGGAGTAGTCCCGGATTGTTTGTCTATTGATTCGGATGTCCCAAAGAGGTAACCTTCACAAAAGACTCGATTTGTCTATTAATTTGTTTCTTCTTAGCTTTGATCTTTGTTTGGATCATTACTTTGATAATTAAATTGTGTTTTTTTTCTCTTCACTTAAGAGAGGCGTAGTCGTTCTCGAGAAAGACTCTGCGGAGCGATGCTGGAAAGTTGTTCTAGCAAATCTTTTATCTGATGGATAATAAATTGTCTCCACAGCAACAAGGATATCTTTTTGAGGGAGCTCATTTCTAATGCTTCTGATGTGAGTAAAAGATGCACATTTTCTGCACTACATGTGATTTTGCTCCTATCTTCATTAGTTGCGCACTCATAGAAGTTTCATTTTTTCTCTTGTGATGCTCTTCTATTTTTTTTGACGTTACAGGAGATGAAACCGGAAAATTAATCGTTTAAATTTGAATTCAAAATTTCAACAGAAACCAACGTTTCAAAAATAAATTAACTCTGGAAATTTCCAAAAATTTCAGCATGACATATGCATAAATTCGTCTATGCGTCATGTACAATAATTCATATGAAGTAGGGGCGGCTGGGGTCGGCACTGTAGCAGTCAAGGCAGACATTGTAGCAATGGAGGAAAGAAGACGACACCTATTATTTTTTTTATAGCTGTCCCATCCTACACAATGATCGAAATGCCGATCATTTTTAATCAATTTCCACTTTTTTTTAATCTATCAGGACGTTACAATTACAACATCCATAAAAATAATTTCGTCCTCGAAATTGCTAGGGTTTAACTAGATGAGATTATTATATATATATATATATATATATATATATATATATATATATGTATCACTTGCCTTACTCTCCTAATCATCATATAAAGGAATCAATATATATATTTACTAATTGTTATTATTATGCTTGTATTTAAAATTTAAAATAACCCTTTTCATTAAAAGTAGAATTTAATTCTAATTCAAATTCAGGCTAAATTTTTATCCCATCACACTTTGATCAAACCATCGTATAATTCGGAATAGTATATATATATATATATATATATTATTCATTTTATATACCAGTGTGGGTCAAACTTTTTAAGAAGATTTGTTACAATTACAAATCAGAGTTCGCCATATTGAATTTGACCTCCACAAATTTTAACATCCTTGAAACTCAATAAACTACCATCTATAGCACCGACATCTTCAGATTTACAAAGGCGATACAAAAACTCCAAATATGAGACTTATCTTTCACTTCCACCAAAATTCATTTTAAGGAATTTTCCTAACACAATCACAGTTTCCTCTCTTTTTTTTCTTGTTGACAAAAATTAAGACTAATGAAACTCTAGATTATAAAAATTTTTAAGACAAAGGAAACTGAAAGAGTTTTTAATAAAAATGTAATGCCTACAAATCTGGTAGGTCTCCTCTTCTTATAAAAAACTGAGTTTTTAATTTAGAGAAATGTAGTTCAGTGAACTCCTTATATTGTAATTAAGTTGGTCGTCAAACATTTTCCTTGCAAACTTGATAAAATGCGACCTTCTCTCTTTTAAAGATCATTACCAAACGAAATTGGTTGGCTCTGGTGGATAGCACGCCCAAGTCCATGTCACGGGAGCTAGTACTCTTGGATTCGTTTCTTAGAGTTCCTAATTTGGTTTAGTTTTATCTATCCTGCTTTCTTTTCAACAATGGATTGGATCTACATAATGGGATGTTGACCTTGTATGGAAAAAAGAGTATTAGAAACTTGCTCTATTTCTTTTTGTAAATTCTTAAAAATCACCTATGTCAGGAGGTTCCTTCTGCCTCATTCATGAGCTTGTCCAACTTTTGTTGTCTATGTTGCAGTGCATTGGAAGTCTGGAATATACACGGGCAAAACAATTTTCAAATGCAAAAGAACTTGATGCATTGTGGTTTATTTATTTTACTGTTTAGGATCCATTGGTTTAATATATGTATTGGGTTACTATCATGCGTTCTTTCTTTTGTCAAGAGTTAACTGACAAAACCATTTCTTTCACAGGGTTGCTGTCTAAAACCATTTCTGGTAAAACAGAAAGTTGGCTTTCTTCCATGTTGCTACATTGCTACTTGATTTACTAATGTTCAAGGCAAGCCAATTTAAATCTGCATGCTGAAGCTTGTCTCTATCTGGCAACTAATGTGGGAATCAACTATTGTGGGGACGAGCGAGACCCCCCGTAGGGGAAATTTGCTAAAGCGGACTACATAGGGAATCAAATAGGGCTACAATTGAGTTCAGATTCAAGGCATTATCAATAAATCTCCATCTTGACTTGAATAATCTTCAGAGCACAAAACTTCAATGTCATGCCACATCGCCGTCAGCCCCACTTTGGAGATATTACCAAGTATTGATGTTAAGCAAGTCCATACATGCTGGAACTTGCAATGAGGAACAGACTTAGGAACATATCAGTCGGATTATCTTCAGTGCCGATCTTTTTCTTCTTGATCCTCTTCTCAATGCGGATGAAGTGATATGTGTTTGGTTCTTTCATCATGCACTTGATCTTTGGCTAAACATATTGCACTTAAACTGTCATAATGCATAGCTTGCTTTTGATGTAATCTGAGATCTCCAACTAAGCCTTTTAACTAAATGCCTTCCTTAGCAGCTTCTGTCAGTGCCATATACTCTGCCTCTGTAGTAGATAATGTAACTGATGGTTGGAGTGTAGCATTCCAACTTATGATAGAGCTACCAACCAAACACTCTATCACTTTTGTGGATGAGGCCAATATCAGATGTTCTTCTCAGATATCAAAAGATTTGTTGCACTACTTTCCAGTGCTTTTTCCCTTGATCGCTCATGAACTAACTGCATGAGGAATGTCCGGTCTTGTGCACACCATGGCATATATCAGGCTTCCAACTGCACTAGTGTATGGAAACCGAGATATGTACTCCTCTGTTTCTGATTTTGGTGCAAAAACAATAGAGAGATGAACAATTACAGTAGATGGAGTATTCAAAGGCTTCGCTCCAGACATTCTAAACCTGGATAAAATCTTCTGAATATAACTTTTTTGAGATAAGAAGAGTTTACTCTGTGTGTGATCCCTTAGAATTTGCATCCTCAAAATTTTCTGTGCTGCACCAAGATGTCGAATTTTGCACTTAGAAGTTTCTTCAAATTCTGAATGTCTAACATTTCCCTGACAGCAATGAGCATGTCATCAATATATAAGAGCAGATAAATGGTGAAGCCATCCTTCACCTTCTTATGATAAACACAATAATCATAGGGACTTCGACTGAATTCCTTACTGATCATGAAGTTGTCGAACCTCTTGTACTGTTGTTTGGGAAATTGCTTCATGTCATACAAAGATTTCTTCAGTCTGCAAACTTGATCCTCCTTTCCTGAAATGGAGAATCCTCTAGCTGGCTCATAAGAATATTTTCTTCAAGTTCTCCATGGAGGAAAGTAGTCTTCACATCTAATTGCTCAAGCTTTAGATTCTCTGATGTGTTACAAGAGCAAACAATAACCTATTGTTAGGCACCCTGTTGACAACAGGTGAGAATATTTCATTGTTGTCCACATCTTCTTTCTAACTATAACCTTTAGCAATTAGTCATGATTTATATCTTGTGCCTTCAACTCTTGGAATTCTAACTTTCTTCTTGAAGATCCATTTACAATCAACGACCTCTTTGTCTTTAGGCAACTTGACCAGCTTCCAAGTCTGATTCTTGTTAAGAGATTTCATCTCCTTACCATAGCAGCGATCCACTATTCAAATTCGGCACATGTGATCCATCCCTATAAGAGGATGGCTCTAGGGACTCCATGATATGAACTAGGAAACGCATAAAATTGCAGCCGGTAATAGAAAAATGTTCTAGCAAAATTAGATGATCAAGATAATGGTGTGGATCTCAGGCATAAGGAAATTGAAGATAATCAAGAATGTGTGAAATTTACAATTGATCCATTACAAGATCGAGTTAGATTAGATCCAACTTCTCAACGGGTTATAAATTGGACCACATGAAGAGTCAGCATAACTTGGGCCAAATAAATCATGGTTTAATCATATTTATTTGGAATTTTCGGAATTAATTAATTATGGAATATGCTGATGAGTATTGTAATAGAAATTGGGTTTGTTATTTTCCTAAATTAGTTAGGTTACTTGTGGGCTAACTTAGGGTATTTTCTTTCAGTCCAAAGTCTATTCCTAGGGTCTATAAATACTGGTCTTCATTGTTATTTGAGACATCTTTGAATCTATAAACAATTTGACTTAATTGCTTTTGTTGTGAGGGAACTCCTACAACCCGTTCTTCGGGAACTTTCGCCGTTAATTACAAAATTGGCTATCTTGTGATTAAATTCATCTATTTATAATATCGATTGCTTAGTTCATTGTAATCTTGAGGTTGATATTCCGCTGCCATGAAAATTCGTTTGATCTCGTTTCTTTGATTATCATATATTATTTCGGTCACTCAAAGCATTGCTCTTGAGTATCGTATCAGTTGGTATCAGAGCCGTGTTTTTGATTTGGTTTTCTAGTTATCTTCCATTATCTTGTTTTCCCCTGTTTCAGTTTTTAGAAAAAAACACCAAAATTCTGCAAAAAAAAATCTAGTTTGTTTATTCTTCAACCCTCGCCGTCATCCTTGAATACTTCAAAATCTGCTGCAGTTTGAAAAATAAATTTGGTTTGATTCTTCAAATGCTAGCCGTCTTCCCTATTTGCTTTCTTTTGTTCTTCAAACCCTAGCCGTCATCATCTATTCTTCAGAATTTAGTGTAGTTTTGAAAAAAAAAACCACAAAAATCTGATTATTTGTTGTTGAAATCCTAGCCGTCAGCCTTATTTGTTCTTAAGTTTTACTGCAGTTTCAAAAACAAAAATCCAAAAATTGAAAAAAAAAAAGACTAAAAAGAAAAGTGCAAGAAAGGAGAAGGGAAGA
This sequence comes from Pontederia crassipes, assembly GCA_030549335.1. Taxonomy (NCBI): domain Eukaryota; kingdom Viridiplantae; phylum Streptophyta; class Magnoliopsida; order Commelinales; family Pontederiaceae; genus Pontederia; species Pontederia crassipes. The sequence continues at coordinate 3,153,567 of JAUKPH010000023.1, read as the reverse complement.
TAGGAAAGAAAATTTCTAGAAAAAAATAGGAGAAAATCCAAAGAAAAAAATCCGAAAAAAAGAAATAAAAAAAAGGATTCAAAAGAAAGAGGAGAGAAGAAAAAAAAGGAAGGATTATTTCTGGGGAAAAGTGCAAAGAAATTTGAGAATAGAACCATTTGACTCAAGGAAGGGTGATCTTTGATTTCATTCCAATTCTGAATTTTTTTATATCTGTCATTATTTGACAATATTTTCCTGATTTCTATTCCCAATCAACTCATTACACATCTATCCTTATTTGGCAATCTTTTTTTTGGTTTCTATTCCAAATCAACTCCAAGTATTCTTTTGATCTTGCAATCATATTGATAAATCAGATTGATTCAATCACACATTGCCTTTGTATTGACTTGCATTAGTTCTCCTAGAACTTGTTGGAGGGTTCAAGAGAGGAAAAATGCTTGAGTGGTAAGTACAATTGAGGGAAAAAGCCAAATAGAGTTGAGGTAAAATACGAGTGTCACCACATGAGGTAGTGAGATTGTTTTTTACTAACTTTTGCGGTAGCAATTTCCTACAATGTCAACAGGAAAGGACAAAGAGCTAGATTCTAGAAAAGAAGCAATTAATCAGATTGTACAGCAACTCCAAACAATTTTGAGAGCTGATTAATTGCTTTTTTTCTAGAATCAAGCTCTTTGTCCTTTCCTATTGACATTGTAGGAAATTGCTACCGCAAAAGTTAGTAAAAAACAATATCACTACCTCACGTGGTGACACTCAGTGGTGACATTTGTATTTTACCTCAACTCTATTTGGCTTTTTCCCTCAATTGTATTTATCACTCAACATTTTTCCTCTCTTGAACCCTCCAATAAGTTCTAGGAGAACTAATGCAAGTCAATACAAAGGCAATGTGTGATTGAATCAATCTGATTTATCAATATGATTGCAAGATCAAAAGAATACTTAAAATTGATTTGGAATAGAAACCAAAAAAAAGATTGCCAAATAAGGATAGATATGTAATGAGTTGATTGGGAATAGAAATTAGGAAAATGTTGTCAAATAATGACATATATAAAAAAAATTCAGAATTGAAATCAAAGATCACCCTTCCTTAGGTCAAATTGTTCTATTCTCAAATTTCTTTGCACTTTTCCCCAGAAATAATCCTTCTTTTTTTTCTTCTCTCCTCTTTCTTTTGAATCCTTTTTTTCTTATTTCTTTTTTTCAGATTTTTTTCTTCGGATTTTCTCCTATTTTTTCTCTTTCCTCCTTTCTTGCACTTTCCTTTTCAGTCTTTTTCTATTTTCGAAATTTTTTTTTGAAATTTTTTTTTCCAGAAATTTTCTTTCCTGTCTTCCCTTCTCCTTTCTTGCACTTTCCTTTTCAGTCCTTTTTTTTCAATTTTCGGATATTTTTTTGAAACTGTAGTAAAACTTAAGAACAAATAAGGATGACGGCTAGGATTTCAACAACAAATAACCAGATTTTTGTGGTTTTTTTTCAAAACTGCACTAGATTTTGAAGAATAGATGATGACGACTAGGGTTTGAAGAACAAAGGAAAGTAAATAAGGAAGACGGCTAGGATTTGAAGAATCAAACCAAATTTATTTTTCAAACTGTAGCAGATTTTGAAGTATTCAAGGATGACGGCGAGGGTTGAAGAAAAAATAAACCAGATTTTTTTTTGCAGAATTTTGGTGTTTTTTTCTAAAAACTGAAACAAGGGAAAACAAGATAATGGAAGATAATTAGAAAACCGAATCGAAAACGCAGCTCTGATACCAACTGATACGATACTCAAGAATAATGCCTTGAGTGATCGGAACAATATATGATAATCAAAGAAACGAGATCAAACGAATTTTCATGGCAGCGGAATATCAACCTCAAGATTACAATGAACTAAGCAATCGATATTATAAATAGATGAATTTAATCACAAGATAGCCAATTTTGTAATTAACGGCGAAAGTTCCCGAAGAACGGGTTGTAGGAGTTCCCTCACAACAAAAGCAATTAAGTCAAATTGTTTATAGATTCAAAGATGTCTCAAATAACAATGAAGACCAGTATTTATAGACCCTAGGAATAGACTTTGGACTGAAAGAAAATACCCTAAGTTAGCCCACAAGTAACCTAACTAATTTAGGAAAATAACAAACCCAATTTCTATTACAATACTCATCAGCATATTCCATAATTAATTAATTCCGAAAATTCCAAATAAATATGATTAAACCATGATTTATTTGGCCCAAGTTATGCTATGCGGCCTAATTTAAAACCCGTTGAGAAGTTGGATCTGATCTAACTCGATCTTGTAATTGATCAATTGTAAATTTCAAACATTCTTGATTATCTTCAATTTCCTTATGCCTGAGATCCACACCATTATCTTGATCATCCAACTTTGCTAGAACATTTTTCTATTGCCAGCTGTAATTTTATGCGTTTCTTGGTTCATATCGTTCCCCTCCTCTTCAAAAGGATTCGTCCTCGAATCTGCATTCACAATAAGGAGAGTATATCCAGATTCATATCACTCTACCTCTTCAGCTACCTACAATGCATAAGCAACCATGTCCTCGAAGCCATATCACTTAAGAGGTCTCACTTCTCTACGAGGACGTCTAGCAGCAATTGACTCCTCTTCATGTTGCTCATCAGATTCTTCATGTTCTGAATCTACTTTTTGATGTGATTTTTCAGCATCATCCCCAATTGGAGTGACTTCAACCTCAATCTGTTTACTAACACTCTCTTCAGCCTCCACCTTCAACTGAAGCATTGATGCTTCATTAAAGGTCACGCCTCTGTTGTGGATAACTGTGTTCTAAAGGGGACCAGATTCTGTAGCCCTTCACTCCTGCACCAAATCCCATGATAGTATGTTGGACAACTAGAAACTTTTAGAGCAGGATTTCTTGATCATACTTCAATTGGAGTCTTCAGATCAATTGCAGTCGCCAGGTTCCGATTCACCAAGTAGCAAGCTGTATTACAGCTTCAGCCCAAAACGTCCTGTTCAGGTCAGCAGTAGAGAGCATGCACCTTGCTCTCTCCAGAAGTGTTCTCCAGATGCCTGGCAATGCCTTCACCTTGATAGGATCCTTCCATATTTAAAAAAAAAACATATTTTTTTACCTGGACATGATTGGGTGTTATTTCTATACATCACACTGCTGCATGCCGTTATTTCTTCTCCCTTTTTGTTTTTCTCCTGTTCTGTTGTTGCCATTGCTGCTGTCTCCACCCAGCTGTTGTCATCCTACTCTGCTTCTACTGTCGTCATTCTCTCTTCAGGTTCCCCTCTCTTCCCCCCTCCCTCCCTCCCTCCCTCCCTCCCTCCCTTTCCATGCATACCTCTTCCTGCTCGAGAGCAGATGGAGCCCCAGCGCTTCCTACCAATGAGTAGAGGGGAGAAAGAATAGAAGGCTCTCCTTCCCCTCACCCTTGACGTCCGCCTCTCCCTGCTCATTAGCAGGCAGATCCCTAGGGGTCGGGCCTCCTACGAGAAGGAGGGTGTCGTGAGCAGGGAGGCCTAGTTGCCTTCCCTGCTTGTTGACATGAGAAGTTTTTTTCATTTTTGAGTAGAACATTGTTAACTTTTATGTTCCACATTTAATTCTTAGGTATTATTGGTGTCTTTTTAGAAAAAAATGTAATCCTTATTTTTATCTTTCTATTATGATAATTTGATAACTTTTTTGTATTAATTCCTTTCAAATTTATATTGTTAAGTTATTATTTTTAAAAAAAGTTCTTAACTTTATTATTATATCTTATTCTTTACTATTATGGTAATTTGATTTGTTTTATTAATTCCTTACAAATTTAAAGCTCAAGATTTTTCAATAGACTTTCTCTCTCAAAAAAAAGAAAAGATTGTTTCAATAGACTATCATTATAGGTATTATTGCTATGAATTACAATAACAACTTAGAAGTTTGCACTAAATGTGAGTCATGAAATGTAAGTTCATGTCAATGCTAAATTGTAGAATTATATAGCTTTTTTACAAATTAATATATCTGTATATATTAAAATAAAATTTGGTAAAATTAGCCGTTCCATGTTACATATCCACGATTACAGGTTTCTGCAGCCCTTCCATGTCATGTCCGTCTTACGAGTTCAACAATATATATATATATATATATATATATATATATATATATATATATTACACATCTGAATGTGAACTAAAAAAATATCTTGTTAGCAGAAAGTATTCAAAAAGGGGTGCTTTTTTGAGGTAACATATCTGAAATTTCTCCATTTTCTGACACTGTTCTAAAATTACATGATTTACCACATTGCCTTATTCAAACTGTTGGCAACGTGAACTGCCTTAGGAGACTAGCATCTATCTTGATTGCAACCTAATTGACAATTTCAAAATCACTTTAAAATAAGAATATATATATTTTTGTCTATTAAAGGAACCAATGTGAAACGCAAGTAAATAACTTTGTGAAGAAAGCAATATACATTATTGGTAACTTAAATGGTGACAATTGTTTTAGTGGAACCTAATTTTCAGTAACCTGAAATGTTAGCTAAATGATTTCTAAATTGTTTGAAAAAAAACTCGTATTCCTTCTGCTAGTAGTGAACCTACACTATATATTATGCTTTTTTCCATGCTTGTTGCAATCTGTTTGGCACAGTCTCTATTGGCTTATTCCGGATTTTAGCTTAAACTCGATCTACTTTGGATGACAACTAGTTTTTGGTAGTCACCCGTTTACACTGGAAATAGCCCATCTAGAACCCCCAAACTGTGTTACGCATCTATGATCTAGTACTGCATTCGTCGCCAGACCTCCGCTGCAGTGGGGCAGCCGCAAAAGAGGTGACTGTTGGCCTCCTCCACGTATTCACATAGACTGCAGGTGATGTTCGTGTTTGGCGCCAATCTCACCCGATACCATGTATTTGTATCTAGCAAGTAGTATAAAGTTTATGATCTTGTGCTAGCCTAACAACTTTTGCTCATGCATTACATTATCTAGAAATAAAAGATTTATCTAATTACTTTATCACCCACCTCTCACTTAATGTGTACATGTTAATTTTGAGTTATTTAAAATAGTATCATTTCAATGTCATGATTGTTAACATTGTTACTCTGCCTATGTGACTTTTTGGATGCACCTATACAGATATGTATGACATTTTTCTACTTGTCCTTGGTATTGAAGTGCACCCCTTGTTCATAAACTTCAGTCATACAGTGACTTGGTTCTTTCTTCGAATGAATTGTTTCAGGATCATAAAGATCGCCTGTAACGCCCCCGAAATGCACCCTGCCACGTGTGTGAATACACTCCGGGAACGTTACGGGACTTGGCTTACGTGTACAATAATTTGACCAAAATAAGACTTTGGCTGGTCAACATAATAGAGGAATAATTGCGGAAGGCAACATAGCTATTATTCGTTTAAAAAGAGGCATAATTAAAATGAGTGCGGAAGTCTTAACAAGATAACATAACTAAGTCTCACATAATCTAAACCTGATAGTTTGTATAAATAAATACAACTCGATGAAAATAAAAAGAAAGCTGAAGAGACTCGATTTCATGTGCAAAGATCACCACGAACTCGATCTGTCGCCTACGCCATCATCCTTTTTACTGGGACGGGTTATTACCTGTGACATTGAATACACAGGGGAGGTGAACCTCCCTGTGAGCTTTGACGCCCAGTACATAATAATGATATGACATATAAGCAATAATGACATCATAAAGATAATCAAATGAACATAATCATAATTGATAGAGTCATGTAGATATGATTGATACAATAACATCATGATCAAGAGGCATGAACTAGAGTGGCATTAGTGATGATAATATGATAAGTATAACGAGAATAACATGATCATCATTAAAAGATCATAATATCATTGGGCATTGCCCATCATCATAATTATTGCCATCTTTACATTTTTCATTATGTTACACTTATTTTGGAGTGTCTTTCAACTCCCTAAAATAAGGCCGGTGGAGTATCTTTCGACTCCCTTTTGGCCAGGGCGGAGCATCTCAACGCCTAATACGGGCCGGTGAAGTATCTTTCGACTCCCTTTTGGCCAGGTTGACCGTCGTCAACCAAACATAAGAAGAGCTCTTCCATTTAACATTTTTCCGTCTTTTATCTTTTTTTTTATTCTATAACTATCTTTGAGGTTTAAGAATAAAAATTTGAAAGGTAATACGATAAGAACATTTGATTTGGAATAAAAGCATATGATGATGAAATTTAGAGAGGTAAACATTTTAACTTAAATGCCGAGATCATTTGACAACGTGAGAAAATGTCCGACCATAAAATTGTGGAATAAGAATATATAAATCTGTAGAAATACATCAGAATATTTATGCGTTGATAAGTAGCGGCAAAAATAGACTTTGTGGATCAGTAGAGAGTATTGTAATAGGGTTACTATAATATACTAATGGAATGATTAAGATGTAAAGATGTATTAACATGGGTGCTGTAGCAGGCATGATGGCATGATGAGTACGTATGAATACATTTAAGGGTGTGTGTTGCCTGCTAAAAGCATTAACTGAATTTATGAAAACATCATTTCAGAGCATTAATTGCACCCATAGTGATGTTTGTATGTGCAAGATGCGTGGAACCATACAAGATAGATATGACTGTACACGTTGATATGTTCGGCACGAAATACGAATTGATGTCATCTCTAATAATGAGATTAAAGAAAAATATTCATACGAATTGACAGCCTGAAATAGGACATTGGCCATTATTCACATGGAATAGTATAAATAAGGCAAACTTTAGCACCAGAAATCATCCCATCTGACATCAATCATATCACGATAAGAAAGTAAGACAAAATGGCTGCGCATGATGTATTTTTAAAGGCTCTAATAATGATCAAAATTTCTTAATAGCTCTACTGACGATAGTGGATTTTTGTGTACCTTAAAGACGTGATCTCAGTGTCCAACGCCTCCCTTCTCCTTCGACCTCGGCGCTTGACTTCCTTCTTCTCCTGCCGGCATCCAAAGATGAGAATAATCCCATTGCGCCTAGGGTTATGGATATTAATATGAAGAGGATTTCGTGGGGGTGGTTAGAAGAATTGGTCAAATTTATTTATTTATCTTTTTTTTTTGCTGGCGGCCGTTACATTATAAACCCCTTAGAATAAAATTCGTCCTCGAATTATGTACGATGTAGGGCTTACCAAATAATCTAGGAAATTGTTGACGCATTTCTGACTCAATTTCCCAAGTTGCTTCATCGCCCTGATGATGACTCCATGCGACTTTAACCAGTGGTACATCTCTATTCTTATGACGCTGAACTTTCGATTCTAAGATTCTCAGCGGCTGCTCTTCATATGTCAGATCTTCTTTAAGATTTGGCTCCTCATATCTGATAATGTTCGCCTCATCATGCATATACTTTCAGAGCATAGATACATGAAAAACATTATGCACTCGTCCATATGATGGGGGTAGTGCTAATCTGCATGCTGCCTCTCCGACTAATTTCAGTACTTCGAACGGACCCACATACCTCGGACTGAGCTTTCCCTTCTTGCTAAATCTCATGACTCCTTTCGTCGGGGAGACTTTTAGCAGTACATGATCACCTGCATGAAAGATCTGCTCACGTCGGCCTTTATCTGCATAGGTCTTCTGACGTGTCTGTGCTGCTTTCATTCTCTGATGTATTAACTCCACCTTCTTGGCATATTCCTCAGTCTCCTTTAATTCTTTAGCACTCAGGAACTTTCGTTCGCCGACCTCATTCCAACAAGCTGGTGATCGACATGGTCTTCCATACAAGGCCTCGAATGGAGCCATGCCTATGCTGGAATGATAACTATTATTATAGGCGAATTCGATCAGGGGCAAGTGATCATCCCAACTACCATGCCAATCCAAGGCACATGCCCTCAGCATGTCTTCTACCGTCTGGATGGTCCTCTCTGATTGACCATCTATCTGGGGATGAAAAGTCGTACTGTAGTTCAATCTTGTCCCGAAAGCATTCTGCAGACTCCTCCAGAACCTAGCTGTAAAGCGAGGATCTCGATCTGACACTATAGAAACTGGAATACCATGCAATCTGATAACCTCCTGCACATATATATCCATCAACCTCTCAATTGACTGTCTCCATTTGATCGGTATGAAGTGTGCAGATTTTGTCAATCGGTCGACCACTACCCAAATAGCATCATGTCCTTTTTGTGTGCGAGGTAGACATGATATGAAATCCATGGAAATGTCTTCCCATTTCCACCTCGGGATTCCTAAAGAGCTAAGCTTGCCATATGGCCTCTGATGCTCTATCTTCACTTGTTGGCATACTAGACACGTAGAGACATATTCCGCGATCTCTCGCTTCATATCGTGCCACCAGTAACTTCGTTGTACATCCTTGTACATTTTCGTGCTGCCTGGATGAATGGCAAATTCTGACTTATGACATTCATCCATCACTTCCCTCTTGAGTTCAGCATTATTAGGGACCCACAAACGGTTCCTATATCTGACTCCGCCATCAGCTGATATCTTGAAGTCCTCTGATTCTTTCTCACACCTACTGACCATCTTGACATATTCTGAATCCTCTAGTTGTGCCTTGATGATTCTGTCAACCAAGTTTAGCTGAAGCTGGTGCATCGTCCATATAGCTCCATTTCTGCCCAGTCTTGGATTCCACATGTTGAGTTCTTCAGTCATCTCAAACACTCGAAGCCTCATAAATGCTAATGAACCTTCCCATTTACGACTCAATGCGTCAGCAACTATGTTCGCCTTATCTGGATGGTAGTTAATGGCAAACTCATAGTCTTTCAAAAACTCCATCCACCTGTGTTGCCTCATGTTTAAGTCTCGCTGAGAGAAGACGTATTTTAGACTCTTGTGATCGGTGAACACTTCGAACTTCTCTCCATACAAATAATGTCTCCAGATTTTCAGAGCAAAGACCACTGCCGCTAACTCTAAATCATGTGTCGGGTAGTTCACCTCGTGCTTCTTCAGCTGTCTTGATGCATATGCAATCACCTTACCGTGTTGCATTAGTACGAATCCCAATCCTGTACCGCAGGCATCACTATACACCACATACCCACCACTACCAGAAGGGATGGTGAGTATCGGTGCTGTAGTCAATCTAGTCTTCAGCTCCTGAAAGCTATCTTCACACTGTCGTGACCAGATAAACTTCTCACCCTTTTTTGTCAGCTTCGTCATTGAGGAGGCTATCTTCGAGAAGTCCTTTATGAATCGCCTATAGTATCCAGCCAATCCAAGGAAACTGCGTATCTCGATCACATTCTTCGGTCGAGCCCAATTTGTCACTGCCTCTACCTTCGCTGGATCAACAGAAATACCCTTCTTAGAGACAATATGTCCCAGGAACATAATTTCTTCCAACCAAAATTCACACTTCGACAGCTTTGCATAGAGTTTGTGCTGCCTAAGTGTCTCCAATACGATCCTTAGATGCTCTCTGTGTTGTTCGGGTTTCTCTGAATAGATCAATATGTCATCAACGAAGACGATGACGAACTGATCCAAATAAGGCTTGAACACTCTGTTCATCAAATCCATGAATGCTGCAGGTGCATTCGTCAACCCAAAAGGCATAACCAAGAACTCATAATGCCCATATCTCGATCGAAAAGCAGTCTTCGGAATGTCTTCTTCTGCAACTCGTAGTTGGTGATAACCACTCCGCAAGTCAATCTTGGAGAACACAGAGGCCTTGGACAATTGATCAAATAAATCATCAATACGTGGCAGCGGGTACTTATTCTTCACTGTTACCTTATTTAGCATTCTGTAATCTATACATAATCTGAGGGAGCCATCATTCTTCTTCACAAAGAGCACTGGTGCACCCCATGGTGAAACACTGGGTCGGATAAACCCCTTATCTAAAAGTTCTTGGATTTGCTTCTTGAGTTCTTGCATTTCAGCTGGAGCCATTCGATATGGAACTTTGGAGATAGGAGCAGTGCCCGGATGGAGGTCGATGCAGAAATCGATCTCCCGTCGTGGTGGCAATCCAGTGACGTCTTCTGAAAAGACGTCCGGAAAGTCTCTAACTATTTTCATCTGTCGTGGGTCTGGAACTGGAGCATCTATTTTCACGACACTAGCTAGATAACCTCTACAGCCTTTATGCAACATCTTCTGTGCCTTCATTGCAGAAATGATCACCTTGCCTTCCTTGCCAGTAGTGCCCTTCACAGTAGCATTCGGCTTGCCTTGAGTACCAATGATAATCTTCTTTTGCCTGCATACTACTACAGCATCGTGGTATGACAGCCAGTCCATACCAAGTATGACATCATAATCTGTCATGGGAATCACGATCAGATCTGCAGAGAAATTCTTGCCATCGATCGTCACTGGTACTTCTGGGATGTACTTCGTAGTGCAGAGAGTACCCATAGGGGTTGCCACACTCATGGAACATGTCATATCATGCAGAGGCAAATTCAAAGCCATAGTACAATCTTGAGAGATGAATGAATGTGATGCACCAGAATCAAATAATACTGTAGTAGGCATGCCTGCTATAGTTAAAGTACCTCTGATGACGTCGACGTCAGCTGGTGTAGTATCCATTTGCATATTATAAACTCTGCCTTGCACCAAGGTATTAGCACTTCCAGCGCTACGCTGAGCTTGTTCCTCCCTTGCCTTCTTAGGACAGTCACGGATAAAGTGTCCCTGCTGACCACAGTGGATACAAGCACCTGTTCTTCGTCGGCATTCTCCTGGGTGAAATCTCCCACAATGTTGGCAGGCTTTATTGTTTTGCTGAGGCTGCTGCGGTGTCTGTCGTTGTTGAGGCTGAAATCATTTATTCATTAGTCATCATCATTGCATACCTATAACTATTTATTTTACTTCTCACCTGACGATAAGGTTGCTGCTGTTGTGGTGGCTGGCATGGCATGTTGCGAGGCTCATATGGCCTCACACGATTATCACGTCGGTGGTCCTTCCGGTTTGAACGCTTGTCATTCCACCTGTGACGACCATGCTCAAGGGTTTGTATAGGGGCCTTCCCTTTTTGTTCTTCCAATTCTCTTAAGTGGTCTCGCTCCATAGTAGTCGCTAGCTCGACTGCCTCCTTCAGATTTTGCAATTTTCCGGATAAGGTCTTGGACCTGATAGTGGTGTTTAAACCTTGAGCAAATTGGTCTGCCCTCTGCTTCTCACTCATGCGCATGGTATTATATTTTTCCAATTTTATGAACTGGAAGTGGTACTCAGCAACAGTCATCTTCCCCTGACTAAGCTGTAGAAATTCCCGCTGCTTTTGAATGCGATCATGCTCTGGGAAATAGTGTGCCTCAAACACCTCATAAAAGCTATTCCAGGGAATCACGTTCTGCTCTCCAAACTGAGTTGCTTTAGTACTTCTCCACCAATCAAGGGCTTCACCAGTCAGACGATTAGTGGCGTACAAGACCTTTCTGTCCTCAGCACAACGCATCGCGAGGAAAGTTTCTGTCATACTTATGATCCACCTCTCCGCCTTATCGAAATCACCTGTGCCGTCGAATTGTGGCGGATGCAACCTCAAGAATTCTTGTAAGGTGTCCTGCGGTGGCGCTGGCATGAGTTGCACAATTGGAGGCTGCATCGGCCAAGGCTGCGTTGGCCAAGGCTGCATCGGCCAAGGCTGCCCTAGTGGAGGCTGCATAGGCAAGAACTGCATATGTGGAGGATAGACTGGTGGAGGCTGCACCGATGGAGGCTGGACCAGCGGTGTCTACACCGGTGGGGGCTGGACCGGTGGTGTTTGCATCGGTGGAGGCTCCTGCGCCGTTGGAGGCTCAACTGGCGGTGTCTGCACTGGTGGCGGATGGACTGGTGGTGTCTGCGCCGGCGGAGGCTCAACTGGTGGGGGCTGCACTGGTGGAGGCTGTCCAAACTCAATCTCATTTTGATTCATCCCTTCTTGTTCAACATCGATTACTCTATCACGACGAGGTCGACCACGACCTCTACTAGTGGTAGTGCGTCGTGGAGGCATCTACAATATTGCACATCATGGAAACATTTAATAAAACATTTAAGTCGTAAAAACATAACTTTCTTACTTGATTTAGCATCGGTTGGCGCGGCGACTGCTCGTGGCTCTTTGCACATGGATTACGTACTTGACATTTCAGAACATAAGAATGTTCTGACTTTAGGCTCTGATACCTAACTGTAACGCCCCCGAAATGCACCCTGCCACGTGTGTGAATACACTCCGGGAACGTTACGGGACTTGGCTTACGTGTACAATAATTTGACCAAAATAAGACTTTGGCTGGTCAACATAATAGAGGAATAATTGCGGAAGGCAACATAGCTATTATTCGTTTAAAAAGAGGCATAATTAAAATGAGTGCGGAAGTCTTAACAAGATAACATAACTAAGTCTCACATAATCTAAACCTGATAGTTTGTATAAATAAATACAACTCGATGAAAATAAAAAGAAAGCTGAAGAGACTCGATTTCATGTGCAAAGATCACCACGAACTCGATCTGTCGCCTACGCCATCATCCTTTTTACTGGGACGGGTTATTACCTGTGACATTGAATACACAGGGGAGGTGAACCTCCCTGTGAGCTTTGACGCCCAGTACATAATAATGATATGACATATAAGCAATAATGACATCATAAAGATAATCAAATGAACATAATCATAATTGATAGAGTCATGTAGATATGATTGATACAATAACATCATGATCAAGAGGCATGAACTAGAGTGGCATTAGTGATGATAATATGATAAGTATAACGAGAATAACATGATCATCATTAAAAGATCATAATATCATTGGGCATTGCCCATCATCATAATTATTGCCATCTTTACATTTTTCATTATGTTACACTTATTTTGGAGTGTCTTTCAACTCCCTAAAATAAGGCCGGTGGAGTATCTTTCGACTCCCTTTTGGCCAGGGCGGAGCATCTCAACGCCTAATACGGGCCGGTGAAGTATCTTTCGACTCCCTTTTGGCCAGGTTGACCGTCGTCAACCAAACATAAGAAGAGCTCTTCCATTTAACATTTTTCCGTCTTTTATCTTTTTTTTTATTCTATAACTATCTTTGAGGTTTAAGAATAAAAATTTGAAAGGTAATACGATAAGAACATTTGATTTGGAATAAAAGCATATGATGATGAAATTTAGAGAGGTAAACATTTTAACTTAAATGCCGAGATCATTTGACAACGTGAGAAAATGTCCGACCATAAAATTGTGGAATAAGAATATATAAATCTGTAGAAATACATCAGAATATTTATGCGTTGATAAGTAGCGGCAAAAATAGACTTTGTGGATCAGTAGAGAGTATTGTAATAGGGTTACTATAATATACTAATGGAATGATTAAGATGTAAAGATGTATTAACATGGGTGCTGTAGCAGGCATGATGGCATGATGAGTACGTATGAATACATTTAAGGGTGTGTGTTGCCTGCTAAAAGCATTAACTGAATTTATGAAAACATCATTTCAGAGCATTAATTGCACCCATAGTGATGTTTGTATGTGCAAGATGCGTGGAACCATACAAGATAGATATGACTGTACACGTTGATATGTTCGGCACGAAATACGAATTGATGTCATCTCTAATAATGAGATTAAAGAAAAATATTCATACGAATTGACAGCCTGAAATAGGACATTGGCCATTATTCACATGGAATAGTATAAATAAGGCAAACTTTAGCACCAGAAATCATCCCATCTGACATCAATCATATCACGATAAGAAAGTAAGACAAAATGGCTGCGCATGATGTATTTTTAAAGGCTCTAATAATGATCAAAATTTCTTAATAGCTCTACTGACGATAGTGGATTTTTGTGTACCTTAAAGACGTGATCTCAGTGTCCAACGCCTCCCTTCTCCTTCGACCTCGGCGCTTGACTTCCTTCTTCTCCTGCCGGCATCCAAAGATGAGAATAATCCCATTGCGCCTAGGGTTATGGATATTAATATGAAGAGGATTTCGTGGGGGTGGTTAGAAGAATTGGTCAAATTTATTTATTTATCTTTTTTTTTTGCTGGCGGCCGTTACATCGCCTCATGAATTGGTTGTTGTTTTCACTTTCTATTACGGCTATTGGCGCATTCTCCAACTTTATGAGTACATTTAGTTCTATCATCCCTATTTCCGAATCGTATCTATTCATTACAATTTGTTGGTCTCTCAGTTCGCTCAAAGATGCTTGAGACTGAAACATATTCAAATCTTTGTAGGAATTCCTCTCAACAAATCACTATACACAATCAGTTACATGTTGCTAACAACAGGTTCAGCAGGATTTACATTTTGCGTTCTATACATATTGGTGAGTTCCTGATATTTGAAATACTGATATTTTTTCTTGGTATATGCAATAAACTTCATGCATGCGGGTGGAACTTTGCTCTATTGTAAGTTTAGAGAATAGTCATCATGGTACCTCATCGATTAAATAACTGCATAGATTCCTGTGAGTCACCACTGTAGATTTGTGCCAGTTCAACATATCTTCATTGTTTCATAATGATTTATTCTTTGTGTCCTGAGCTAGAAAGAAAATAATATGCAAGAATAAGTTGCTTTCTTTTTTTTTTTTTGAAAGAAAAATAGGATGTTGAGATTGAGTCAATCATCCATTTATTAAAATTTTAGTAGTACAGCTATAGATGTCACCCTTTTGTTTGATGATACATATGTACGTAGATCCTGATCTACATCACCAACACCCCTGAACGATGCTGAGTCCAATGTCATCACGCCCAACTCAGACCACACTCGTCTGGACCACACACACCCAAAGAACAAATGTCCAGAATCTTCAATTTCGTGTGAGCTGAAGACACATGACGAATCCTCAGCAGGTGCCCAACACATTCGACGAGCCTTCGTAAGCAAGTGACACCTCGGAGTAGCCAAGCAAATATCCGAATTCGTAGTGGGACCCTCAGTCGCCAAATCAGTCTACAGTCCATGACTACTGCATCATATGGCTGCTGGTCCGAACCCTCCGGCTATGTGTACACCCTTGTCACGCTGAACTGTCCAGAAGCCCAAACCCATCCATCCATTTCTCCTGGAATCACTCTGAGCCCAGCTAGACAATCAAGAAGGCTCAACAGATCTATAGTCCTTTGGTCAGATAGTGGAGATCTGAACATAGGCATCCATGACCCCTCCCCAATGTTATTCCTATCACCACACCAACACTGAGAAACCATTGTCCTTTGATCACCTGCTAAAGCATATATGCGAGGATACAGGCCTGATAAAGTACCCCGGTTTGTCCAGTTATCCTTCCAGAATCGAAAATCGGTACCATCACCCAGCTCTGCTAAGAAAAAAGGTTTGATCTTGAATAGAGTCTTTGTGAGACCCCTCTAGAATGACGAACAGCCATGGACAAGATTAGCCCTTGATTCCCAGGAGAGGGTTCTACCATGGCAAGCAGTAATAACAGTCCACCATAAGTCCTTTTTGTCACCCATAATCTTGTACCCATTTGGACAATAAAGCAATATTCATCTGCCTAGTATGTCATATTCCCAGACCATCGGCACTCGTCAGATGACACGTTCTCCCTTGCAACTAGAGCAACCTCTCTTCTGTGAGTTCCAGAAAAATTGTCTTTGGAGTTGGTCAATGTGTTTGACAACTTTTTCAGGCATCCAGGGCACTGACAAAAAGTAGACGGGCATGGCAGAGAGTACAGATTTGACAAGAACTAACCGCCCTCCTCTAGATAATAACCTGGATTTCCACCCTTCAAGTCGTCACTCAATTCTTTCGACCACTGGCATCCAATCTCTCACAGATAATTTCATATCCGACAATGGAAGCCCAAGATACTTTAGCGGCCAAGATGACCTTGCTGTCTGGAGAGCGTTCGCAAAGTTTGAAATCTCAGTCTCATTCATCCCAAAGGGGATGAAAGATGATTTGGCGTGATTAATTATCAATCCTGAGAAGTCACCAAATATGTCCAGCAATGCAGCAAGTCTTCTTACTGCCTCTACAGATCCCTCAAGAAAAACATTGTATCATCAGCATATTGTAATGTTGGGATGAGGGTGTCTTGACCTGGTTCTGATTTAAACCCCAAAAAAATTCCAGCTTGACATGCAGAGAATGTGCATCTAGCAAGGGCATCTGCTGCAAGGACAAACAACATTGGCGCAAGCGGACAGCCCTATCGCACCCCAGGCTGTGGCTGTACCCAACCTCCCGCAGGGTTACCATTGATAAGGATAGAGAAGGACACAGTGCATACACATCTTTTCATCCAACTTATTCATACCTCAGGAAAGCCACGCCTACGAAGAGAACCATAGGAATGACCAATTCACTAAATCATAGGCCTTGGAGAAGTCAACCTTCCATAAGAAGCCCTTTTTGCCTGTCCTCCTCCATAAGGAAATAATCTCTGAAGCCATACTATAGCTGTCAGTTACAGAGCGACCTTTAATAAAAACAGATTGCACGGGGTGCACTAGAGATGCCAAAACCTCATTGAGTCTGTTGGCCAGAACTTTTGCCACAATCAGATAAATTGCATTTGACAGGGCGATGGGTCTATATTCCTCAATTCGTTCTGCTAATTGTATCTTCGGTATTAGGAGCAAATAGAAACGGTTTAAGCGCTCAAATCCATGATTCCCAGAACAAAATTCATGAATAACTACCATGACATCAGAGCCAACAGTTGACCAGAATTCTTTATAGAATAGGATAGAGAATGTAATATCCTGTACGTAAGTAAAAAAAAAAAGAAAACAAGAAAAGAAAACATAGCAGCCCACTCCCGCATGTGACCCAAAAAGCCCAACTCCATAACCATCATAACCTAAAGGGCAAATCCCCTTTTTCCTCCCACCAACCTCACGACAGCAGCCGTATGCAACCCCAAAACCCCATTTTTTCCATTAGCACTAAGCTCCTCTCCAAGCTTGTCACTGTAGCTACAGTGACGCTACAATAGCTAGCTCCCTTTTCACTCGGCCAGCACCCAAGAAGCTCCATTAACTATAGCAGCAGTTTTCTCTCTCACCATTGCTCTCTCACTCTCTCCCACACTCTCTTATTTCCCCATTAGCACACGTGGACAGCAGCAAGGAGGGAGAAAGAGGGGGTTGATGCTAGAGGAAGAAGATTAGGATTTAAGTTAAGCAAGGTATGTTGAGGGGATCCAAACCCTTAATCACCTTCCTAATGATGATTGTGTGAATGGATTAGGGCATGAAGAACCAACTTGTGTTCTTGAAATGGATGATTAGGGCTTATGCATATTAGTACTTGTATGTGTCATGTTTATGAAGCTTTATGTTCTAATGCTAACCATGTTTGAAAATATGATGTTCATTGTTGCTTATGCTAGCTCAAATGAAATGATTTTATGCTTATGTACATGTATGAACTTAGTTAGCATGATTAGATGCTTCATGAGAAAACCTTATTATATTCATGATTAGAATGCTAAGAAATGCCATATATGATGTTTGGAATCATGTATATGTACAATATGTCAATGTAAGAAAGATTTGGAATGGAATGATGTAAAAGTCGTATGTCTGTCGGCCCAGAATGGGCGACCGATAATATATCGGTCGACCATTCTGGAGACCATCATAGTATAAAACTTTGTCCAACGGTCGACCGGTTATATAATGGTCGCCCGTTTTAAAAGGGTCAAAACATTCTGTGAATAGAGATCGACCAGACACCCTGCCTCGGTCGCCCGATAGCAATGTAATGGTCGATCGATTTGATAACGGTCGTCCGATATAGAAGAGTGTCACATTCTGTGATTAGCGGACGAACTGAAGTCTGATTTCGATCGTCCGAGTGGACCATAACGGTCGACCGATAACCCGACCGGTTGACCGATACTCTACCAATGGTCGACCGATAACCCGACCGATCGACCGATACTCTACCAATGGTCGACCGTTAACCAAAACGGTCGTCCATTCTGGAGGCTGATTTGCTATGATTGAATGATCACACCTAGTATGATTTGAAGTATGTATGATCTTAAATAGGATTAAAATAAGCAACATGTGTGACAGATTGTATGTATTGATGAAAGCAAGTAAAAGACGGATTGACGTGAAGGTGACTTGTTGCAATCAAGGAAAGGGGAAATGAGTTCCACCCCAAGCGTGGCATTTCTTGGGGAAACGAGTTTCACCCCAAGCGTGGCGTTTTTCATAAGCTTGAGGCGAGTTTTACCCCAAGCGTGGCGTCTCAATTGGGCATCCGCAGCCCAGGAGACGAGTTCCACCCCTAGTGTGGCGTCTCTATTGGCCTCCCGCAACCCCAATGTATTGGCCTAGCTAGCCATTTTTTCCTTGAGCTTCAACATGGTCTTCCCAATCAACAAGATAAGAAAATATCTAAGTAAAGATAGACTTGGGACATAAAGTAAAGATGTTAAAGAAGTATGATGAAGTATGCACCTATGAGGATGTCATGTAAATGTCCACTTGTCACATCATATCATGACATGATGAAAGATGCTAAAGTAAAGTAAGATAAGTTATGATATGCATGACTTAAAGATTATGATGTTACTTGTTATCTTATATTGTCATGATGATATGATCACATGCTATGTAGTATGCATAAGTAGTTCATAGCATGCATATGATTTATATTCCATGATGATGATATGCATATGCCATGACATATAGAGATTATGTTATAAGGTCATAGCATGCATGGGCCTCAACATACTCTAACAGGAGAAATCACCTGCACCCCATGGATCCGTGCAGGTATGGATGAGGCTTAGGTTCGGCGGTGCGGCTCTCTTGACGAAGACATTGCACATGGATAGTGTCGGGCTACGGCCCAAGTTATCTTTCTTATGTTATGTCATACGTTGAACTCTTGTAAGAGTCTGTTATGTATGGCTTATGGGCCTTATGGAGTCATGTAATTTACTTGAACTCATTATGTTATAAGAACCCATTGTTGGGTATACGTTAGAACATACTAGGCCCATGGGCCAAATTATGTTATCTTGGGCTTTTGTTTTAATTATCCATGAAGTCTTCCGCTGTTATGATGTTAATTGTTTTAAGTTTTAGTATATTATGTTTCCGCTGCAATGAGTCAAGGTCAAAGTAACGTCACCTAGGATTCGGCAAAATTTTAAATTAGGGTCGAATTCTGGGGTCGTTACAGAGAACTAGTCTGGCCCTGGTGCATCTTTTGATTTGAGTCCTCGAATGGCGGTCAGAACCTCTGTTTCGGAGACTTCTCTGACCAAAGTTGCAGCTTTATCCGAGGTTAGACGTTCCATGTCGCTACCACACCAGTGCCACTCGCTCGGTTGTCTTCTTTTACTTAAATTCCGAAAGTAAGCTGCTGCCCCTTCCCCAAGCTGTTCCCGGCCATTCAATTCAACCTCATTGATCTTAAGGCGATCAATGTGGTTGATCCGTCGTCGGTGGCTAGCAAAAGTGTGAAAAAATCTGGTATTGGAGTCGCCCTCGCATAGCCAAAGTTGACGAGATCATTGCCTCCTGAGGATTTCCTCCTTATCCTCAGCAACTATTGCTTGCCATTGGATCCTTTTGTTCAGCTCTGATTCAGAGAGAAATCTGGTGTCTTCCGCTCGATCTAAGTTACGAATGGCAATTAAGACTTCTCTCCTCCTCTGGTCATTTTCCAACCAGCGTTGTCTTTTGTATTCAACTAGAAATTTGCACATTTGTTTTAATTTTACTGTCCAAAGGTCATGTTCGCCGATGAACCACTAGGCAGACTTTGCCACTTGTCCTTCACCAGATCTCTGAAATTTAATTCGAGAAACCAGGCTTTCTCAAATTTAAAATATGTTCTTAACCCTCTTGTGTCATTTGCTTGCCATACCAAAGGTGTGGTCAGAGAAAGGACGGTCCTAAGCTGAGACTTCTGCTGTTTGGAAAGCTTCAGCCAATTCAACGGATCCCAGGAATCGATCAATGCGAGATTTGGCTGAAGAGGATGCTGAGCTGCGCCATGTAAATCGGCGGTTGGGGACTGGATAGTCGATCAATCCCTGCTCAATTATAAAGTCGTGGAAGACCTCAGCACTAGTGTCTCTGCCCCATCTCATCATGGGCCTGACATCAATATTTAAGGTAGCATTGAAGCCAGCCCCCCAATAACCATGGAGTCCCCACATGTGCTGCCCGCAGTGTTCTTAGCTCATCCCATAGCTGCAGTCGACTATTATTTGAAGGGGCATAAATGCATGAAATTAATAATTGGCGGTCATCGATTCGTCTTGATAATATAATGTTGATTGAGTGCATCCCCATTGTAATATCTCTCACATCAAATATGTCTTCTCGCCAGCCGATCAAACACCCCCCAGATCTGCCAACAGAGTCTAAAGCAGAGAACTTTTGTAAACATGAGCCTCCAATCTGCCCCCATGTAGTTATATCACACGCTTCAAGTTTTGTTTTTTGTAGCAGGACAATATCTACCCTCCACTGGGTAATATATCTCCTCAGTGTCACTCTCCTACTTGGATTGCAGAGACCTCTTACATTCCACGTAAGAACTTTCATCCGTGATGAGTCTGCGATCCCGATGTCATGGACCTAGTGATTACACGTAGATCCCCTTGCCTGCTGGAAGCTTTTGGCCCCCGTCTTCGTGATACTGGCATAGCTGCAGCCACGAGCTCTATTTCGCACATTGATTGTTCTGCTACTGCGGCAGATGTCCTACTCCCCTCTTCGCCAAGATGCAGTGCCACTTCAGGAAGATCAGCTTCCATGAGCATTATAACTATTTTATGGCAATCTTCAATTTTGAGGCTGTGGGCGAATAGTCATGATGTGGCCATCTTCTGGTTCCATCGCATGGGGCTCGAGCTCTCCCAAAGGCTGCTGCACCCAGGGAGAGGTAGCTTCCTGGGGCTGCATCACGTTGGGCCTGTGATCCACTAGAGGTTGCACATTGGTGGGCTCAGGACCAGTCGTTTCTGGAGTTTCTAGATGGGCTTCACCCATCACTGTAGAGGATTCTCCATCCTCCAGCTCCTGATTTGTCTCATTAACTTCTTTCCTAACTGATCTGATTTGCCTCCTGATTTGTTGTTCCCTTCAACTGCATAACAGATTTTGCCATTGGATCAGGATCACGTGGGATCTGCACGATCCCCAAATCTCGGCGCTAGATTTTCAGTTTCCAGGTTTGAATCTTCTCCGGCACCGACCTACTCGCCGCTGACAGCACCGCCGCCCAGGATGGGTATCTTCCATGATCAGCAGTTACAGTGACATTAATCACATACTCGTGGCCCCCTGATCTAACAATTATCTCTGATGGAATGGTCGTATCCGATCTCATTTCAACTTCCACCTTTACAGGAGGAATTGCGTTAGTATCAAGAGGGAAGAAAACCTCATTCATTTGCCCAAAGGAAACCATCGCTGCCACAGCTTCTGGGTACCAGAGATGGAAAGGAATGCCATTTAGTTCTAACACTAGTTGCCGCCCCTGTTGAGATCTCTTCGCCCCAATAGCCGGCGACTAAGGTTGCCAAGCAATCTTGACTTTGCCTTGTAGAACCAATGGTTGCTTCGTGATTTGCTCTGTTATCGCCAAATCCCCAGTCCAAAGAAAGATGCTAGACTCTGTTAACCAGGAGACGCGAACCAGATCCCCGTTCCCCACTTGGGCTTTCAGTGCTGCTCTGATATCTTCCAATGATACGAAACCACCACTGATAGACCCAACTCTGCAGTTGCGCAGGACCTCCAGGTTTGATCGCATCGCTGGTCCCCATGGAGCATCAATCACTATATGATCCTGAGGATGAACCTCTGCTTCAATTGGCGCCTCTCGTTGGGTTGTCCATGGAGTCATATGTTGCCTGGTAGGACAGGCAGCTTTTTTATGATGATATTCCTCACAGGCGAGACATTTGATCAGGTCTCGACACTCGCGTTGCATATGTCCCCAGCTTCTGTAGCGGTAGCACTGAATTTATCGCTTGGTGATCATCATTGGATGGCGTGTCCCTGGTCTTTGTACGTTTCTTGTTGTCCATCCCTCATTATCAACAGTCCACTTTCTCCTTGGCATATTCACCGAACAGAATATCGAATCTAGGGTGGCGCCACCGGCAGGGACTGCCGGGGACGGGAAGCGGGAGGGTGGTGGCGCAGTTTGGATTTCTTTTGATGTTTCTAACATGGAGCCAAATGGTTTTGGAGATTTTTTACTGAACTAACTCAAGTTGTTAGTTTATGATAAATGCACTTGCATGTTGTTTGTATTTGTACTGTGTTTAATTTATTTGACACAATTTCTTTTATGGACAGGTTCATGTTTATGAATATAGGTTTCCTACTATGGTGCTGGAGTGGATGGGAAAACATTCTCTGAGCATCTTCATTCTTGTAGCATCCAACATTGCTGTCATTGTAATTCAAGGATTCTATTGGAAGAGTCCTCAAAATAACAAATTCGTATATGGTTGCATCCATTATCTAAAATGTTATTAAGTATGCCCTCTCTGAAACTGAATAACCCCAGAGTTCAGTTGGTTGTAGCTCGGGGTTATTCACATAGCTCTTTTGTTCAGAAAATAAAAAACTTTTAGTGGTTTTATGTCAAAGAAAATAGGATCGAGGTGCGTACAACTTCAGTTAGCTTTCACATTGGCAAATGGCTTTTATAATTGAATGTAATTTTTGTCTTATTTGTTTATAAGTTTTATTTGTCATAAACTGCTCAGAAGAAGAAACATAAAAACTATCCTGAGTGGTGTATGCTTCGTGGACTTGCCTAAATGTGCATATGCATAATGCATTTTTCGTAATGACCGGTAGTTTAAGAGTATTATTGGTACAACATGTTATGAGGGATCACTTTTGATATGCTTTGCTTGAACTACAGTTGGTGCAATCACTTGAAAATTGAGACACAAAATGTATAATTTCTGTTGAAAGAATGCTGTTGGCAAGGTTTCGGTTTCTTCTTCTCTTCCCCGACCAGTAAAAAATAACAAAGTGAATCTTATAAATTATTTGTGATTGAAGAAATGTTGGGCTTGGCATATGAATTCTCTTTCATGTCCAGCATTAGCAACTTCTTGTATAATCTTTTATTTTTGTGCATCTCCGGAGAGAGGCCTCCCGTGTCTAGGCCTACTACAGCACCAAATCACAGTTGTGATCCTTTTTGTTATAATTTGGTAGTAGTCAATTTTGTAAAGTCTTTGTATTCGGCGTTATCATTTTGTTTTAAGAATATTTAGTATTATCTTATGGATGCCATGCTTTCTATGTGTCATACGTTTGCTTTGATCTATATTACCCAGGTGTTGTGTCTGCACGAGCCTGCTTTTATGATGCAATGGTCAAAGACAATGTCCACCGAACAGATGACCCATATGACATCGACAGGCGTGGGCACGTGTCTTTGAGAGAAGCTGGTGGACGTGGGTATTTATATTTTAATTTCTTCCACCATCTGATACTTAAAGCTAACACCCTTTACATCACTTGCCTTATGTTGCAGTCCACTCGAAAGAAGATTTGAAGTTTTGACCAGATGAATTTTTTTTTTGAGAAGTGGAGAGAACACACCATTGGAAACCAATTGGTTGGGGATTGGAGAGACAGATGAATTGGAGTGTCTACTGGGAAAGGACACCCTGTTTCACCACAAAGAGTGATGTTGAGTGGCTAAAGGACTATCATTCCATAAACACAAATGATGGTCTGTTCATTCAGGTGGCACAGCACTGAACCAAGATTTACTCCTGTGGAAGAAAAACGAAACAACTATGCAGAGTCACCTGCCTGGCGGCCTCCATGATTTGCTCTGCCAGATTAGTGCTTAGCTGGCCGGCCTCAACGGCTCTCCCATGGAAGCATTGGATCCTTTGGGAGACCACCTTAGCCTCCTATATATATTGTAGTTAATTATCCTCTTTGTAGTTAAATCTTGCCTTCAATACATGATGCTCCAAAAGCTTCTATTGTCGTCGGTTGTTTCATTGTCGTGGTCCAAACAACACTTCCATGTGCATAGAGTTGCCTAAATTTTTGGAGGGACTAAAATGCCTGGCAATGGCCTCCACTCCATTTAATATGATAGCAATAGTTTACCGTCGCCGGAAACCGGAAAGGAGGAAGAGGATGGCAACTTCGCACGCATTCCACTGCAAGGTGCTGCAAAAATGTGAAAACTCACGATAACACGAAATTGAAATGGAAGAAAAGAAAGCACTAGAGAGGAACCTAAGAAAAGAAAGCACGATAACTTCGCTCGCCGTCAGAGTCCCCGAGAGGAAATCTGTTACAAATGAAGTGGAAGAGATTACTCTAAGAGATAAATGAAGGAGAAAGAAACCGTCATATTTGAAGGATTTTGTCACAAGTTAAAAAAAATATATTTGAAGAAACAAGAAGCAAGACAATATAAAATACAAAGCAATATTTAGGAAATTCAACAGTAATTTAATAATATAATGTAGCATGAGATGTAATGTGGTTTGAATAACTCGTGTGAGGCAAATATCGGGCCCATATGAGATAAATAACTAGCCCATATGAGATAAATAACTGAATGTACGTGAAATTATATATAAATATAAGTAAGGAAGGATGAAGGGGGATCTTTTCTGCTCTTTGAACCAATCTGCTACATATTCATTGTATTGGATTATAGGAGCTTTTCGGTTGCTCGAAAATCCCATTTCCTAGCATTTACTCTAGTTGTTTGACTTTTCTTCTTTCCTTCTAGTTTAGATCTCGTCCAGTAGCTATGGATCAGTGGAAAATATCTGCAAAGTTGGGAAAAAGAAATCAAACATTTACTAAACCCTAACATTTTGTTATTTCCTTTCGGTTGCCAACAGAGTCTAAAAAGGACCTATCATTTTATATTGTTAAAGAACAAATACAACTGTGAACTTGGGCTTGGAACGACTGGGCTCAAGGGAAGTGGACTGGGTTGTAAGAGTTATAACAAAATCTTGGAGGATTATGCCTCAGAAGGAGCTGGCTATTATAGAAGATTTGTTAGAGGCTATGCTTCTATAGCTGGACCACTGACATATTTACTACAAAATGATGCCTTCACATGGAATGACAAACAACAGAGGCTTTTAAAAAATTAAAGGACGCATTGGTATCAGCTCCAATATTACAGTTATCCAACTTCTCTAAACAATTTGTGGTCGAAACTGATGCTTCCGGATATGGAATTGGAGCTGTTTTACTACAAGATAATCTATCAATATGTTATTACACAAAGAAGTTAACTTCTAGGATGCAAAAGGCTTAAGTATATGTCAAAGAACTATTTGCTATTGTGGAAGCTGTCAAGAAATGGAGACACTATCTATTAGGTCACCACTTCATTATCAAGACCGACCATAAAAGTTTAAAGGAGATAGTGACTCAAGTAATTCAAACGCCTCAGCAACAACAATTTTTAGCCAAGTTAATTGGCTATGATTATTCAATTTTGTACAAACCCGGAGTAGAAAATAAGATAGCTGATGCATTGTCTTGTGAACTAACTATGCCAAATTTCAATGTTATTGATCAGATTAAAGAAGAATACAACAGCAATGCACAACTGCAAACTTTGATAGAGGAAGTTCAAAATGACAATTCTGTTAGCTCAGATTTGGTGGTTAAAGATGGTTTGCTATATAAACAGGGACAAATATTTATCTTGGCTTCTTGTTCGCTTATTCCTATGCTACTTGAATACTTTCATTCTACTCTTGTAGGTGGACACTTGGGGATTCTCAAGACGTACAAAAGATTAGTAGCTGAATTTTTTTGGGATGGAATAAAATCAACAGTTCAGAATTTTGTGCGAAAATGTCTGCTATGTCAAAAAATAAAATATTGTACTCGGTTTGTTATAGCCGCTTCCTATCTAGATAGAGTATGGGAACATATCAATGGACTTTGTCACTTCTTGACCAATTTCAAATGGATTTACAGCAGTCTTTGTAGTAGTAGATCATATTGTCTAAATATTGTCACTTAGGACCTCTGCTACTTCGCACGCATTCTACTGCAAGGTGATGCAAAAATGTGAAAACGCACGATAACACGAAATTGAAATGGAAGAAAAGAAAGCACTAGAGAGGAACTTGCTGCACTGGTTACGAAAGGGTCAACAAAGCACTTGTAAATTAGGGCACAATTAGGATACACTAAATTAGGTTTGAAATTTAAATATGTTAAATTAGACTTTATAATGGTTCAGTGGAAAGTAGAATAATCTTTTTGGACTTGTATATATGGAAAAATGAATTTTTCAACCCATATGGCTTCTTTTGTTAGGTTTGAGAACATTGACAGAATAAAGGATGAATTAACTATTTTTTCTATAAGGGTATACAAGGATTTTAATTTTATAATTTTTATGCCTAACTACTACTGAAGTCTAGCTTTTAAGAAAATTGTAATATTGTCAAATAGAAAAGTATTGAGAAAGGTATAATTATTATTTCAGTGAAAAACAATCTCCTAGAACATAAAACCTATGTTCAATTCTCTTAACCCTTATAAATTGTTTAATTGATGATATTCATAGATTGCAGACCATAATAAGTCTAGTTTTTATTTCATCCAGAATCATAGGATTTGAACTTATAATTAATAAGTTATGAGTTATTAATGGATAGACACTTTGTCTAGAATTCTAAGACAACACCTAGTCACGTTTTGAAAGATTGAATAGTTCCAAGTATACAATAACATATGAACATAAATATATGAAATTAAACACGAATATTTAAACAATGCATTTCAGGGTGCATATGCATTTATGCATCGTGAGAATGCATTGCATATTACTTTATTTGTGATTGAAAAGTAAAAGGCATTATTGTTTGTAGGGAATCATTAAGTTACAAGTGGGAGGGAGAAAATATAGTAAACATTCTTGAAAAAATAAATTGCAAGGTGAGTGGGTAAATTTATAATATAGCAAAATGATATATGTTGCTTCTTTTATTTATAGTAATATTTGAACTAAGGATTATTATTATTATAATTATTGAAAATAATTTTGTTCAATGGATAGTACTTATGATATATTTCAAGAATTTGATATGAGATAAAGCAAACTCTTACATAAAATATTTTCAGGGAATAATGCTAGTGATGGTAAAATAAGATAATTTATTTGATATTGATATTATGACATCTGTACTTTGTTAATATTAAACTCCATGGGTTCATTGTCACATAAAACAATCAAGAAGGGATGTGAAGCTTACCTTAGTTATGTGATTGATATAAGCAAAAGGCCACCGTTGGAATATATTCCAAACGTATATGAATTTGTAGATGTTTTCCCAAATAATCTTTTTAGATTACCACTGGAAAGAGAGTTCGAGTTTAGTATTGAACTTCTTTTAGGAACGACACCTATATCCAGTGCTCCTTATCTAATGTCATCAGTAAAATTAAAAGTGTTAAAGATGCAATTACAAGAACTATTGGCCAAAGGCTTCATCAAATCAAGTGTTTTTTCTTGGGGTGCACCAATATTATTTGTTAAAAGAAGGATGGAACGTTCCAGCTGTGCATTGATTATAGACAAATCCTCCTATGGATTGATGATCTTTTTTATTAATTACAAGGAGCAAATATATTTTAAAAATAGACTTGCAACAATACTATCATTAATTGAGAATTAAAGATGATGACATTACCAAGTCTGCCTTTAGAACTCTATATGGACATTATGAATTTTGGGTGATGCCATTTGGTTTAGAAAATGTGCTTGTAGCTTTTATGGATCTAATGAATCGACTTTTTAAATCTTACTTGGATAAGTTTGTGATTAATTTTTTATAGATGATATACTAGTTTATTCTTGAAGGAAAGAAGAACATGAAGAACATTTAAGCATTATTTTGCATATATTACAAGAGAAATAATTATTTGCAAAATTCAGCAAGTGTGAATTTTTGCTCAATCTGTAACGCCCCCAAAATCCGGCCCCAATATAGTTGCCGAACCCCGGACGGCCTCACTTTGACTTGACCTAATTTCATAAAACTTTACAGCGGAAACATAATATAATAAAACTTAAGACGATATCATTATAAACAACGGAAGACTTCATGGATAAATAAAACAAACCCAAGATAACGTACTGGCTCATGGGCCTATTAGGCTCTAACGTATATCCAACAATGGGTTCTTACATCATAATGAGTTCAAGTAAAATACGTGACTCCATAAGGCCCATAAGCCATATATAAAAGACTCTTACAAGAGTTCATCAAATGACATAACATAAGTAAAATAACTTGGGTCGTAGCCCGACTCGTCCATGTGCAATGACTTCGTCAAGAGATCCTCACCGTCGAACCTAAGCCTCATCCATACCTGCAGTGTTCCATGGGGTGCAGGGAATTTCTCCCGTTAGAGTATGTTGAGGCCCATGCATGCTATGATCTTATAACATAATCTCTACATGTCATGGCATATGCATTTCATCATCATGGAGCATAAATCATATGCATGCTATGAGCTACTTATGCATACTACATGGCATGTGAGCATATCAACATGACAAGATAAGATAACATGGAACATCATAATCTTTGAATCAAACATATCATAACTTATCATCATGCTACTGCATATCATATCTTATCTTACTTTGCATTATCATCTTTCATCATATCATGATATGATGTGACAAGTGAACATTTACATTGCATCCTCATAGGTGCATATATCATAATACTTCTTTAACATCTTTACTTTATGTCACAAGTCATTCATCATTCATCTTTTCATCTTTCATCTTTACTTAGATACTTTCTTATCTTGTTGATTGAGAAGACCATGTTGAGTTCGTGGGAAAAAGGCTAGCTAGGCCATAATTTGGGTTCGTGGGAGGCCAATAGAGACGCGACGCTTAAGGGTGGAACTCGTCTCCTGGTTCCACATAGGCCCAATAGAGATGCCACACTTAAGGGTGGAACTCATCTCAACTTATGGAAACGCCACACTTGAGGGTGGAACTCATTTCCCCGAGAAATGTCATGCTTAAGGGTGGAACTCATTTTCCCTCCTCGATTATAATAAGTCACCTTAACGCCAATCCGTCTTTTACTTGCTTTCATCAATACATACAATCATTCATACATATTGCATATTTTAATCCTATCTAAGGTCATACATACTTCAAATCATGCTATATGTGGATATTCAATCATAGCCAATCAGCTTCCAGAACGGATGACCTTTTGGGTAACGATCGACCATTGGAAGGGGTCGACCGGTCGGATTATCGGTCGACCGTTATGGTCCTTTCGGACGACCGAAATCAGACTTCGGTTCGTCCGCTAATCATAGAATGTGACACTCTTCTAAATCAGACGATCGCTACTGGTCCTTTCGTACGTCTGAAATGAGCTTCAGCTCGTCCGCTAATCACAGTATGTGACTGCCACTCAAATCGGACGACCGTTGAGATATCGATCGACCGATACTTGATTTTTGGATGATCGAAACAAGGTGCTCGAACGTCCGCTAATCACAGAATGTGTCGAATGTTTCGACCACTTAAATTGGACGACCGCTGATATATCGGTCGACCGTTACATGGCTATCGGGTGATCGAAACAGGGTGTTTGGTCGACCGCTAATCACAAAATATTCGACCCTTCCAAAATGGACGACTATTATAGAATCGGCCGACTGCTGGACAGAGCGCGAGACTACAAATGCCTCTAGAACGGTCGATCGATACCATATCGGTCGCCCATTCTGGGCTGGCAGATACACGATTTCTACATTATTTTTTTTCAAATCTTACATACATTGACATATTGAACACATACTTGATTCCAAACATCATATAAGACATTTCTTAACATTCTTAGCATTCTAATCATGAGCCACAAAGATATTTTCACATAAGGCATACAACATGCTAATCACACTTTTACATGTACATGAGCTTTAAACATTTTCATAATAAAACCACATAACAATAATGAACATTCTAATACTAAGCATAATGAGCAATTAGAGCATGAAGCTAAAAAATACATGGCATTCTAATCATGGATAGCAATAGAATAGTAATCTTAAGAAACATAACATCAAATGCACATTTTTTAACCCTTCACCCTAAGAACAAGTGAGTTTGCTCTTATGCCCTAATCCAAATATTAGAACATAATTAGGGTGAGATTTGAGTTTTGGATCCCCTCAAACATATTTTGCTTAGCTTATGTCCTAAATCCTAACTTCTAGCACTTAGCTCCTCTCTTGATCCCCCTGGTTCGGCCACCATGAATAGAGAGATAAACATGTGAGCTAACTTCATGTTAATACCCAAATGGAGAGAGAAAAAGTGTGCTTACTGTTGCTATAGTAACCTAGTTACTGTAGCTCATCACTGTTGGCTGAATGGAGGGAGATGCTGGAGGTAAATGAATGTACTTACCCTGCTGTAATGCTATTTCGTGAGGAAGAGAAGATGGGACGTGAGCTACATTGCCATGGAGAGAGTGAGGTGAGAGTGGTAGGTTGTTCACTGTAGCAAGGGATAGCTTTAGGGTGCTTTCGGCCGATAGATGATGGGGTCTGTGGGAAAAACCATTAGCTTTTAGGTTAACATAATGTAGTGGGCTTTGTGGGCAAGGGTGCGCGTTGGGCTCTTGGCCCCTTTTTTCCTTTTTTTTTTTTTTTTGATTTCGTTCAGGATGTTACAACCTACCCCCCTTAAATAAAAATTCGTCCTCAAAATTTAGTAAATCTTAATTACTTACCTAAAAGTTTCGGAAACTTCTCTCGCATTGCCTCTTCGAGTTCCCATGTTGCTTCTTGTCATCTATGATGCTTTCAAGCCACTTTGACCATAGATATGGTCTTGTTCTTGAGATGCTTCACTTGATAATCTATGATCTTTATAGGTTGCTCCACATATGTCAAGTCCTCCTTGATATTCGGTTCGTCAATCCAAATCACATTCGCTTCATCATGAACATATTTTCGGAGCATTGATACATGAAAAACATTGTGAAGTCTAGCATAAGAGGGTGGTAATGCTAACTTATAGGTTGCTTCATCAACTTTCTTTAGGATCTCAAATGGTCCAATATATCTTGATGTCAACTTTCCTTTCTTGCTAAATTTCATAGCACCCTTAGTTGTGAGACTTTGAGCATCACATGACCACCAACTTCATAGAGTTGTTCTCTTTTTCTCATATCCGCATAACTCTTTTGTCTTCTTTGCGCCGCTAACATCCTTTGCTTGATGAGCTCCACTTTGTCAACATACATATGAACCAAATCTAGTCCAAGGTATCTTTCCTCATCGGTTTCACTCCAACATGTCGGAGAACGACATAGCCTTCCATACAAAGCTTCAAATGGAGCCATCTTGATACTTGATTGATAATTATTATTATAGGCAAATTCCACCAAAGGAAGGTGGTCATCCCAATTTCCATGCCAATCTAAGGCACAAGCTCTAAGCATATCCTCAAGTGTTTGAATTATTTTTTCACTTTGACCAACGGTTTGAGGATGAAATGTCGTGCTAAAATTTAACCTTGTTCCAAATGCATTTTGAAGATCTTTCCAAAATCTTGAAGTGAATTTCAGATCCCTAT
This sequence comes from Pontederia crassipes, assembly GCA_030549335.1. Lineage (NCBI taxonomy): Eukaryota > Viridiplantae > Streptophyta > Magnoliopsida > Commelinales > Pontederiaceae > Pontederia > Pontederia crassipes. The sequence continues at coordinate 3,121,875 of JAUKPH010000023.1, read as the reverse complement.
CCGAAATAATAGATGCTGGAATTCCGTGCAAATGGATAATCTCATTCACATATAACTCTAACATGCTTTCCATAGATTGACTCACTTTCATAGGAATAAAGTGAGCCAATTTTGTCAAACGATCAACTACAACCCAAATTGCATCATGCCCTTTCCGAATTCGTGGTAATCCAACCACAAAGTCTATAGATATACTTTGTCATTTCCATTCCGGAATAGGTAAATGTTGTAATTTTTCAGAAGGTCTTCGATGCTCAATCTTGACTTATTGACACACTATGCACTTTGCTACATACTTGGCCACTTTCTTCTTCATTTCTTCCCACCAAAAGTTTATTTGCAAGTTCTTGAACATCTTGGTGCTCCCGGGATGAATGGAGAATTCAGACTTGTGATATTCATCCAAAATGTCTCTCCTTAGTGCCTTGTCCTTCGAAACTCATAAATGATTCTTGTACCTAATCGCTCCACCTTCGCCATACTCGAAGTGATTTCTTTTCCTTTTGCAAACATTAATCATTCTAACATATTCCGAGTCCCTTCTTTGAGCTTCAACTATTCTTCTTACTAAGCTTGATTCGATTACATGATGGGTCATGCACATGATCCTTCGGCCACAAATGCTTGGGACCAATTGCACTATGCTTTCCATAAGATTCCACTTGTGTACACTCAAACATCCAAGTGAGCCTTTCCACTTGCGACTTAGTGCATCGGCAACTACATTTGCCTTTCCGGGGTGGTACAATATTGCGAACTCATAGTCCTTAAGGAACTCGAGTCATTTTCTTTGTCTCATGTTCAAATCTTTTTGAGAAAATACATACTTTAACCTCTTGTGATCAGTGTACACTTCGAAATCTTCACCATACAAGTAGTGGCGCCATATCTTCAACGCAAATACCACCGCCGCCAACTCTAGATCATGAGTTGGATAGTTGACTTCATGTTTCTTCAATTGTCTTGAAGCGTATGCAACTACTTTTGCCATGTTGCATAAGTACACATCCTAACCCGGTACCACAAGCATCACTATAGATGACATAGCCTCCACTTCCCGTGAGAATGATTAAGATGAGTGCCGTTGTAAGTCTTCTTTTTAATTCTTGAAAGCTTGCTTCACATGCTTGTGACCATATGAACTTCTCGCCCTTCCTTGTCAACTTAGTCATAGGAGCGATAATCTTGGAAAAGTTTTGGATAAATCTTCTATAATATCCAGCAAGTCTCAAGAAACTTCGAATCTTAGTCACATTCTTGGGCCTATTCCAATTCATCACTGCTTCAGCCTTTGCCGGGTCCACGGCTACTTCATGTCTTGACACAATATGTCCAAGAAACATCACTTCTTCAAGCCAAAATTCACATTTGGAAAACTTGGCGTAAAGCTTGTTCCTCCACAAGGTTTCCAACACAATGCGGATGTGTTCTCTATGCTCTTCCGGGCTTGATGAGTAAATGAGGATGTCATCCACAAATACGATCACAAATTTGTCCAAGTGTGGACGGAAAACCCTATTCATCAAATCCATGAATGCGGCGGGCGCATTCGTTAGTCCAAAAGGCATAACCAAAAACTCATAATGTCCATACCTTGAACGAAATACCGTTTTGGGACATCTTACTCGGCTACCCTTAATTGGTGGTAGCCACTTCTTAGGTTGATCTTAGAGAAAACTGACACAATTGATAATTGATAAAAATCTATCCTTTGTAAGGGGTACTTGTTCTTCACGGTCACCTTGTTAAGCATTCGGTAATCAATGCACAACCTTAAGAAGCCATCCTTCTTCTTAACAAACAGCACCGGTGCGCCCATAGTGAGACGCTTGGCCTAATGAACCCCTTATCCAAAAGCTCTTGTAGTTGTGTCTTCAGCTCGTGCCTCTCCGTCGGAGCCATTCGGTAGGGCGGCTTCGAGATGAGAGTGGTCCCCGGAAGTAGTTCAATATTGAACTCAACTTTCCTTCTTGGTGGTAATCCCGCAATGTCTTCCGGAAAGACATCGGAATATTCTCTTATCACATCCAAGGATTCAAGTGCCTTGGGTTGTGAATCTGTCTTGACGACGCTTGCCAAAAATCCTTTTGCTCCTTTCTTAATCATGTTGCTTGCCTTAGTTGCTGAAATTAGCACATTGGCTTTCTTGGAGGGAATTCCCCTAATCATTGTAGGCTTTTCATGATGGTCACCTATAAAAACCTTCTTTTCTTTGCAATACATGTGAGCATCATTATAATAATCAATCCATTCCTAAGATTACATCATACTCTACCATAGGAAGCAATATGAGGTCACATGGGAAATTCTTCTCATCTATTTCTATGGATACATTGGGGATATATCTCATAGTGCCTACCATTTCGGTAGGGGTCACCACTTCTAGTTGACAATTAGTAACTAGAGATTTTACTTTTAGCATGCTTGCAAATGCATGAGAGATAAAAGAATGGGTTGCACTCGAATCAAATAGAACATTTGCATAATGACCGACAATTAGAATATTATCTTGGATCACAACATTTTCTGGAGTGGCCTCATCCACTTCCATGGCGAAGACTCTTGCTGGAGCTCTTAGTGGGTTTGCCATCATTTTTCCCTTGTCTCGATTGCCCCTTTGCTTTTCTAGACAGTCCTTTATATAGTGGCCCTCCTTGCCACATTGAAGACATGTCCCGGCCTTCATGCGACATTCATCAAAATGGGTCCTTCCACAATGTGAGCATATGGGCCTGGTTAGTTCCACCTTCTTTGGAGAGTAGTACGGTGCCTTCCTTAGACTATTCCCTTGGGCCTTTCCCTCATGCTTTTTAATGACCTTTCCCTTGGCATCCTTCCTTTCTTGATACTTCCTTTTGTGTTCAGCGGCGAGTTCCACCGTATCTTTCATAATGGTACAACGACCACTTCTAACCCACGACTGCAGTCCGGGATTCAGTCCATTAATGAACCTCTTAGTTCTTCGAAGCTCATTCTCATTAAGCTCTCCATACTTTTCCAGCCTCAGGAATGTGTTTACATACTCCCCCACAGACATATTTCCTTGGACGAGGTTGAGAAACTCGTCCCTCTTCTTTTCTTTCACATGATTTGGAAAAAAATGAGCCACGAATGCTTCCATGGAGCTCTCTCATTCAACTTCTTCATTCTCTAGGGTAGTCTTCAAGCGAGCCTTCCACCAAACCTTAGCTTGGCCACAAAGGCGATGCGTTGCATACATCACCTTGTGGTCTCCGGGGCTTTCCATAACTTTGAGGATGTCCCCTACTTCCTCGATCCACGACTCACCTAGCTCGGGATCTCCCATTCCATCAAACTTTGGGGGCTGGAGCCTAAGGAATCTCTCAATAGAATAATTCGGTTCGTTACTTATTTGAGCATTTTATGCTGCCCGGATTAAACCATCAAGAAATGTGTTCCTCTCATGCTCCTCATCTTCGATTGCACGCCTTGGAGGCATCTACATTCATATTCAAAACAAACATAAAGACATTATTAGCAAGAGCTAATCATACATAACATTTACCTTTAGGTTCGATGGCACCTCATGACGATTGCACATGGACTTCATACTTAGATATTACACTTAGACATTTTAGCTAAACTATGGCTTACACATCCTAAAACCTATACATACAAGCCAAACTATGGCTCTGATACCATCTGCAAACTCTTACATAAAATATTTTCAGGGAATAATGCTTGTGATGCTAAAATAAGAAAAATTATTTGATATTGATATTATGACATATGTACTTTGTTAATATTAAACTTCATGGGTTCATTGTCACATAAAATAATCAAGAAGGGATGTGAAGCTTACCTTAGTTATGTGATTGATATAAGTAAAAGGCCACCGTTGGAATATATTCCAAACGTATATGAATTTGTAAATATTTTCCGAAAGGATCTTTTTGGATTACCACTGGAAAGAGAGTTCGAGTTTAGTATTGAACTTCTTTTAGGAACGACACATATATCTAGTGCTCCTTATATAATGTCATCAGTAAAATTAAAAGTGTTAAAGATGCAATTACAAGAACTATTGGCCAAAGGCTTCATCAAATCAAGTGTTTTTTCTTGGGGCGCACCAATATTATTTGTTAAAAAGAAGGATGGAACATTCCAGCTGTGCATTGATTATAGACAAATCCTTTTATGAATTGATGATCTTTTTTATTAATTACAAGGAGCAAATGTATTTTAAAAAATAGACTTGCAACAATACTATCATTAATTGAGAATTAAAGATGGTGACATTGCCAAGTCTGCCTTTAGAACTCTATATGGACATTATGAATTTTGGGTGATGCCATTTGGTTTAGAAAATGTGCTTGTAGCTTTTATGGATCTAATGAATCGACTTTTTAAATCTTATTTGGATAAGTTTGTGATTAATTTTTTATTGATGATATACTAGTTTATTCTTGAAGGAAAGAAGAACATGAAGAACATTTAAGCATTATTTTGCATATATTACAAGAGAAATAATTATTTGCAAAATTCAACAAGTGTGAATTTTGGCTCAATCTGTAACGCCCCTAAAATTCGGCCCCAATATAGTTGCCAAACCCCGGACGGCGTCACTTTGACTTGACCTAATTTCATAAAACTTTACAGCGAAAACATAATATAATAAAACTTAAGACGATATCATTATAAACAACGAAAGACTTCATGGATAAATAAAACAAGCATGAATGGCACAAAAGAAACGCAGAAATATCAAATGGATCTTGTTTTCTGCTTGGTTAGTCTTACGAAAACATTAAATTGAAGAGGAAGAAAGTGATGTGGAGAAAGCTTGCTAATTTTATTAAATGCTCAAAGTGGACAACAGAGAGTGTTTCTCGATGCCCAGCAATGAGGGTTTACACTTCCTTATATAGAAAGAGCAATATGCTTGCAAACATCTTGGCCGGGTACTCCTATGGGCCCCATCATCACCAATAATGTAGGCAAAGCATTATTGCCCTCCCACAAGGTTCATTGTGCGTGACGCAACATCGCACCCAGAACCTTATCCCTTATCAACTTTATGATCAATAATGTAGGCAAAGCATTATTGCCCTCCCACAAGGTTCATTGTGCGTGACGCAGCTTCGCACCCAGAACCTTATCCCTTATCAGCTTTATGAGCTGGTACAATGCTACTTTACTTTCCCACCGTTGAAAGTGGGCGAGGGCATCTCGTTACCCTACGCTGGTTAGTGCCATCCAGCGATGCGGGTCTTCTTTTTCTCGTCTTTGGCCACTAGGGGCTGTACTCATTATCACTTGGGTTCCAAGGTGCCTCATCCTCGAAAGGCTGTGACCAGTCTTCGTTTATCCTTGCTTGGACGTAGTCTTCGAGATGGTCATCCCACCACCAGGCATGGCAGATATCTTCTGCGCACTTCCAGAAATCTCTATTTGGATTTCTCTCCGTTCTTGATGTTTTAATGGCCGCGGGTCGTCCACAGTTACACCTTGGGTAGATGTTCCTTTCTGGATCTCGTGCTATGGTGAAGTATATTTGCTCAAATTTCCACAAGGCGAAGATTTCCTCAAGTGCTTCCTTGTTTTCTTCGTCCTTTAAACACATAATAACAATCCTTGATAATGTATCAGCCAGGATATTATCCTTCCCATCTATGTGCTCGAACTTGACTTGTACTCCTAGCCCTGTAATGAAATCAGAAAACGTTAACCAACGAACCCTTGAGGGTTTGTTTTGGGCGATCTTGGAGTAAAAGGATACAATCGCCTGGCAATCTGTTCGAATGATTATCTCCCTTTTGTCAAGATAATAAATTTTGAATTTATCCAGGCTATGAATGACCGCCTGGATTTCCGCATCTATTGTGCTTTTGATGGGGCTGAATTTCCCACTAGCATATGCACATACCTTTTCAGATGCCTTGTTCTGGCCAGAGAGTTTCCATTTACATATACCTCCCCATCCTTCCATACAACCGTCTGTCTCTAAGATAATAATGGCTTCCTCAGGTGGTAATTCCATTTCAGGTAGATTTTGTACCTGCTGTTTCACCTTGCTGACCAACGCCCAGTCTTGTTTATTCATTTTCTTCTCTCCTGTTGGTGAAACTTTTGAGTAAAGTGGGCCTAGTGTTTTACCCAGGCCTGGGATGTAGTTTCTTGCATAGTTGAGAATACCTAGCCAGGACCGCAATCCTTTTGTCGTCTTTAGGTCGTCTTCTTTGAATTCTGCAACCTTTTTGATTATGTGTGGCTGCAGCTTGATTTTGGATTGCCCAATTGTGGCGCCAAGGAAGTCTACCTGACTTACTCCTATTTTCATCTTGGTTGGGCTTAGGACTAGCCCATTTGCCTCGCAAATTTCCATGAACTTATTCAGATGTTGGATATGTTGCTGCGGGGTTTCAGAAAATACCAAAATGTCATCAATATATACCGCAATGAATGCTTCGGTTCCTCGGAAGCAGTTATCCATCTTGCGTTGAAATATTGCCGGCGCATTCTTCAGGCCGAATGGCATCACCAGCCATTCATACAGTCCATCGATGGCCCAGAATGCCGTCCATGGAATGGAGCTTTCTTCCATTGCTACCTGGTGGAATCCACTTTTAAGATCAAATTTTGAATATACCTTGGATCGTCCGATCCTTTGTATTATGGTGTTGATTCCTGGTAGTGAGTACTGGTCCTTTTCCGTGTTGTCGTTTAATCTTTTGTAGTTGAAGACCAGCCTTTCTTTTCCCCTTTTTTCTACACCGGTCTGAGGGTCGACCTCCGTCCCAGACTCGACTATCATGGCCGTCGTTCTATGCTTACTTGTTGATGGCCTGATGACTTTGAGTTCCAGAAGCTTTTCCACATGCCTGCGCATTTGCTCCTTCATCTTGGGCGTGACATGCTTTAGCGGCCTGTCTTCAATGGTTAACTCAGGATTTTTAATTTCGAGTCGGCATTTTACCTGGTTTTTGGCCCAATGTTTCAGGGGCTCCTCCCCTATATATCCGAGTTCCTTTAGCCTTCGGAATGTTTGAGAATCTACAATCTCCCTGCTGATGTAGCCCTTTTCCTGATCTGTCAAGGCAATGTCATAATATTCATCCTCGTTTAAATCAAGTTCTTCTATTGAGGCTACCTGGTATGCTTCCCTCTGGGTCTGGACGTTTGTAACCAGCTTATAGAATGTGATTACGTCCCCTTCGATTCTTACTCCCCCTTCCAAAGCCCTAATAAAGTTGCATCCCAAAATCATGTCTATCCCTTCTGAAAGCGAGATGTCCAGGGCGAATGTCCTTGGGGTTCTGAAGAATTGTTCCCCTATCCACAGCTTCCCCTGTTTCACTATTTTTGAGGCTTTAGAGATTGAGTTCATACCTCTTAGTGTTACGTTTACTGGGGAGTCTTCTAGGTGGGAGCTGTTGATCTTTGCTTCTCTTACAACACAGGTCGTTGCTCCTGTGTCTACGATTGCATTGAGGTATTTAATTTCTCTATCCACCTCAATTCCTACCTTGACATTATACAACCCGTTATATTTTGGGCCCGATCTGCTGGCCATAGAGAATGCCTTCTCATCTTCCTCAGTGAGCATGGATAGCTTTTCCTGCTGTAGCCATTTGATAATCTCGTCCTTTTTTCTTAGCTCCTCATCCTTTTGCTTTAGGAGGATGTTTAAGAGCTGGTTTTCTCCTTCTAGGTCTTCTAACCTTCTTTCACTTTCCCGATCGATTTCCTGTACAACTGTTGTGGGCGGTCCTTTTGCTTTGAACTCTTTTATTTGCTCCAAGGCCTGATTTAGCTCCTCAATCAAGGCCTGCTTTTCTTTCTCAAGTTTCCCATTAATGTCACCCAGAGCTTTGGCGATTTCTTTCCACCTTGGCTCTTCATGTTGTGTCGAGAAACTTCTTTCTCTTGGGATTGTGATATCAAAACAATATTTGCTGCATAAGCAACATATGACCATTTGGCAACTGGCGCACTTCATTCTTTCTTGCATTCGGGCTTCCAGTTTGCACGACCTACAAACTTCTGCTCCTGTGGTATTGAAATCCCATGAGTGAATACACTCATACTCTTTCCTCGAGACTCTGACCTGGGATCTCCAAGTTCCTGATTTGCCAATTAGGGTGTCTTCTTCTATAGAAAATACCATGGCTAGATTTTCCTGGCCATCCTCGCCTTCAGAAAGGGAGTATATGTCGGAGACCTCGTCCTCGTCTTCCCCAACTGAGACTATTTCCTCGTCTTCCTTGATGGCTAAATTTTCGATGATATGTACCCTATCTGAATACTGTTTTCTATTTCGGCATTCGCTTGCATAGTGCCCTTCTTCTCCGCACGCATAGCATTTGCACTTCCTATTTCTGAGATGTTTTCTTTTGTCGATCCTTACGTGTGTCTTGTGCGGTTTCCCTTTATAAGTGGTGGTCTTCCTCCTTCCATACTTGTACCCGGGTTTTTTATAGTACCCTGGTACAGGAAATTCTCTACAGAAATCCAAATTTTTTAAAGACCTTTGGTATGCCGCCTCTCTGCATACTTCTTCAAGGTAGTTTTGAGTGAAGGTGATCCTTGCCGGTACCCCAATAGTGTTGCCTGGATACTTCTCCTTGAAAGCTTTGGATATTCTATCCCCAAGACCGTTGGGTAGCTTCGTAAAGAATTCATCGGATAGTTCCGATGAAATCCACATTCTTCCAGTTGTTGCTGCTAGGTCCATGTAGCTTGCCATGTATCTCTTAATAGCGATCCCGCTCATGTCCATACAGATTAGGCTTTTGATGGCCTTATATGCTGCGTCTTGTGATGTGGTTGTTCCAGTCTTTGGGTCTTCAAGATAGAAGATTCTTCTAATCTGTGAGATGGTGTTTTGGGTACCATTCCCACCCAGCGCTTGCTGCTTCATTTGCTCGTACTCCTCAGGGTACGCCATTCTCCAGGTCTGGAATGTCTTCTTCTCTGTTTCTCCGAGTAGATTCTCAATATAGATCAACTTATCTTCGGATGTGGCAAAGGCTTTGTCCGCCATATGGTTAAGAGTGGTGGATTCCCATCTTTCGAAGATCTTAGGATCATAGCTGGGCGTGAGTACCAGCATAGACCCATTCTGTTGCTGAGCTGATGGGAGCGCGAAGAATTCTTCTGGGTTTTTGTACCTGAAGTTCCTTCCCGAGGTTGAGGGGTAGTTCTCGTAACTTCCCCATCCTTGCTGTGTTGTGGCTGGAGCGTAGCCTGCTGGACCTACCATGTCCACATCTGGTGGTCTGTATTGGCTTGTTACAGACGAATTCACTAGTTCCGCTACCTTCTTTAGCTCCGGATAATCAGATATCATTGCTATATTTACACTTGTAATACTGGAGGTGTCTGATTCTTCAAGATTTCGGAGGAATTGAGAGATAATTTCCTCCTCCCCCTCCCAACTTTGGGAAGATGGTGTTGAGGGAACATCTTTAGTGAGATCAATACCGGATTCAAAGGCCAATTGAGCCCATTCGTCGATCTCGTCTGTGAGCATGGCGATGGTGTGCTCTTCATCAGAGTTGATTTCATCATCATGCTGATTATACTGCGGAGGCTTGGATGAGGTTGATACTTCGTAGTCACCAAATCCGATAGAGATGCTGCCGTCGTATCGGACGTTGGTGCTCATCCTGGCGGGTTGCATTGGTATCGCGACTGAGGATGGTGCTAATGTCCACTCGCCACCATAATGTGGCTTTGCGGAGTATTTGGTGGCATCAATCGCTCGTACCCCTTTAGAGCGTAAATATTCTGCCACTCTCTCAATCTTATAGGCAAACCCCACGTTCGGAGTGTTGGAGAGTCTGGAGGTTATGCTTCTGGTGATTAAGAGGTTGGCTTCTCCTCCTTCCCATGAGTCATATCCCTTGGTTCGAATTGATATCTGAATATGACGATAGAAATCCCGTATCGTCATCATGATGTCCGGAATGATATAGATTAGCTGATTGCCTTCCGCCAGATCAACCTCCATAGCCGCGATAATACTGCGGTCGTCCTCGTTCCATCGGGTGTCTCTAAATACGAGGAATGCCATGGTGCCGGCATATCTTCGATGTAGGATTTGGAACCTTACTTGTAATACACCCAGGTGGATGTATTCCATACCTGCCCTGGTCAAGGCCGTATAGGACTCCTGTGGGATGAACGTCCTATCTTGTTGGCTGTTTCTAGGGATCAACATTCTTTCTTCCGAGCGGTGATGGTACACCCGATGATGGATGTCATCACGCCTTGTCATATATAGTACTTCTGCAGGTACTGTCCGAGCTCTTTCCTGCATGGATCTCTGTAGCTCGGTCTCCGGGTTCATCAGGAGGGCCAGGGTGTGCTCCCTTGGTTGCCTTCCAACAATTGTCCTTCCTATGTTGCCTATGTTTCTGGCAACTCTTGTGGCTTCATACCTGGCTCTTTGAGTCCTTCTGTAGTCTCTGACTTGGTCTTCGACTAGAGAGCTTCCTGGTTCTGTGATGGTACTAGATTCATTAGTTCCCAGTATGCTTCCCCTCGTGACCATCTTTGACTGATCTGAGGATGTTGTAGGGATTTCTGATGACCTTTAGGTTGCCTCCGGCCTCCTTTGTAGATATTTTGAGGCTGCCGAGCTTTAGTGTGAGTGCTTCAAGCTCGGCTCCGATTGCAGGGGCTGCTTTGGCTGCTTCAATGTTTTTGACCCTTGTTTCTATCTGTAGGATTCTTTCTTCCAAGGTCAGCAACTTTGTATCACAACGGATTAATAGGAAGATGATAGAGTTGAGTTGCCTTGTTAGGGACGCGATATTTGGATTATCTGATTTCTCAGTAAATCCGGTGGCGCTGTCCCAATCTTGTTTGGTGGCGCGTAGTGCTTCTATATATGCTGTGCTTGCCTTTGAATTGGCAAGACTCATTTAAGATAGGAGCGCCTCCTCCAGTCTATGGATTAGGATCTCAACTTTGCTGACTTTTGAAGATAGCTCTTTGACGAGTGCCTCAGTCTGTTGTTCGATGATCTTTGGTTGCTCCGATATCCTTAGGACTAGTGTCTCGACGTCTTCCTTTGATAAAGGCTTCCTTCTCGTGAGAACTCCTCTGAGCCCGAGGATTTCCTTCTGAATGATATCCTCAGCCTCCTTCAGATTCCTTACTTCAGTCGTCAATTGATTGATGGCTGCCTTACTAGCCCTGAGATTCTCCTGGAGCTTAATATTGTCCTCACGAAGTTCTTTGACCACCCTGTCACAGCTGGAGTGGATAGCGGCGAGTTGTACCTTGTTGCCAAGGTCAGTCCTGTAACACAAGATGGATAGGTTGCGACCGAGGTCCCTTTTGGATACTTTGTCAATTAGTGCAAGATCTAAGTATTCAAGTGATGCTTTCTCTAAAGTATGGGAGGTTTTGAATTCCTCGAACTTTTGTTCCCAAAAATTTCTTGTGGACATATACTTGGTGAAGCTGTCTTTTCTTTGAGCTGATGGGGGTTACTTTGGGCTTTGTGCTAGTTCCCTCTTTGAAGATTGTTTTTTTTTTTTTTTTTTTTTTTTTTTTTTTTTTTTTTTTTACCCCGTTCTAATTAACAGCACTTGAAACGGATTTCTTATCTTTGGGACTAAATTAGTGCCTATCCTTAGACCAGTTCTGACTCTTGGACATACATTCCCAACCAGTTTTCCCCTGAATGGCATATTTTGCCTTAAACGGGTACTTTGCGTCGGTTGTTTATGCAAATCCTCAACAGATACTAAGGTCATAAATGGCGCAAAAGAAACGCAGAAATATCAAATGGATCTTGTTTTCTGCTTGGTTAGTCTTACGAAAACATTAAATTGAAGAGGAAGAAAGTGATGTGGAGAAAGCTTGCTAATTTTATTAAATGCTCAAAGTGGACAACAGAGAGTGTTTCTCGATGCCCAGCAATGAGGGTTTACACTTCCTTATATAGAAAGAGCAATATGCTTGCAAACATCTTGGCCGGGTACTCCTATGGGCCCCATCATCACCAATAATGTAGGCAAAGCATTATTGCCCTCCCACAAGGTTCATTGTGCGTGACGCAACATCGCACCCAGAACCTTATCCCTTATCAACTTTATGATCAATAATGTAGGCAAAGCATTATTGCCCTCCCACAAGGTTCATTGTGCGTGACGCAGCTTCGCACCCAGAACCTTATCCCTTATCAGCTTTATGAGCTGGTACAATGCTACTTTACTTTCCCACCGTTGAAAGTGGGCGAGGGCATCTCGTTACCCTACGCTGGTTAGTGCCATCCAGCGATGCGGGTCTTCTTTTTCTCGTCTTTGGCCACTAGGGGCTGTACTCATTATCACTTGGGTTCCAAGGTGCCTCATCCTCGAAAGGCTGTGACCAGTCTTCGTTTATCCTTGCTTGGACGTAGTCTTCGAGATGGTCATCCCACCACCAGGCATGGCAGATATCTTCTGCGCACTTCCAGAAATCTCTATTTGGATTTCTCTCCGTTCTTGATGTTTTAATGGCCGCGGGTCGTCCACAGTTACACCTTGGGTAGATGTTCCTTTCTGGATCTCGTGCTATGGTGAAGTATATTTGCTCAAATTTCCACAAGGCGAAGATTTCCTCAAGTGCTTCCTTGTTTTCTTCGTCCTTTAAACACATAATAACAATCCTTGATAATGTATCAGCCAGGATATTATCCTTCCCATCTATGTGCTCGAACTTGACTTGTACTCCTAGCCCTGTAATGAAATCAGAAAACGTTAACCAACGAACCCTTGAGGGTTTGTTTTGGGCGATCTTGGAGTAAAAGGATACAATCGCCTGGCAATCTGTTCGAATGATTATCTCCCTTTTGTCAAGATAATAAATTTTGAATTTATCCAGGCTATGAATGACCGCCTGGATTTCCGCATCTATTGTGCTTTTGATGGGGCTGAATTTCCCACTAGCATATGCACATACCTTTTCAGATGCCTTGTTCTGGCCAGAGAGTTTCCATTTACATATACCTCCCCATCCTTCCATACAACCGTCTGTCTCTAAGATAATAATGGCTTCCTCAGGTGGTAATTCCATTTCAGGTAGATTTTGTACCTGCTGTTTCACCTTGCTGACCAACGCCCAGTCTTGTTTATTCATTTTCTTCTCTCCTGTTGGTGAAACTTTTGAGTAAAGTGGGCCTAGTGTTTTACCCAGGCCTGGGATGTAGTTTCTTGCATAGTTGAGAATACCTAGCCAGGACCGCAATCCTTTTGTCGTCTTTAGGTCGTCTTCTTTGAATTCTGCAACCTTTTTGATTATGTGTGGCTGCAGCTTGATTTTGGATTGCCCAATTGTGGCGCCAAGGAAGTCTACCTGACTTACTCCTATTTTCATCTTGGTTGGGCTTAGGACTAGCCCATTTGCCTCGCAAATTTCCATGAACTTATTCAGATGTTGGATATGTTGCTGCGGGGTTTCAGAAAATACCAAAATGTCATCAATATATACCGCAATGAATGCTTCGGTTCCTCGGAAGCAGTTATCCATCTTGCGTTGAAATATTGCCGGCGCATTCTTCAGGCCGAATGGCATCACCAGCCATTCATACAGTCCATCGATGGCCCAGAATGCCGTCCATGGAATGGAGCTTTCTTCCATTGCTACCTGGTGGAATCCACTTTTAAGATCAAATTTTGAATATACCTTGGATCGTCCGATCCTTTGTATTATGGTGTTGATTCCTGGTAGTGAGTACTGGTCCTTTTCCGTGTTGTCGTTTAATCTTTTGTAGTTGAAGACCAGCCTTTCTTTTCCCCTTTTTTCTACACCGGTCTGAGGGTCGACCTCCGTCCCAGACTCGACTATCATGGCCGTCGTTCTATGCTTACTTGTTGATGGCCTGATGACTTTGAGTTCCAGAAGCTTTTCCACATGCCTGCGCATTTGCTCCTTCATCTTGGGCGTGACATGCTTTAGCGGCCTGTCTTCAATGGTTAACTCAGGATTTTTAATTTCGAGTCGGCATTTTACCTGGTTTTTGGCCCAATGTTTCAGGGGCTCCTCCCCTATATATCCGAGTTCCTTTAGCCTTCGGAATGTTTGAGAATCTACAATCTCCCTGCTGATGTAGCCCTTTTCCTGATCTGTCAAGGCAATGTCATAATATTCATCCTCGTTTAAATCAAGTTCTTCTATTGAGGCTACCTGGTATGCTTCCCTCTGGGTCTGGACGTTTGTAACCAGCTTATAGAATGTGATTACGTCCCCTTCGATTCTTACTCCCCCTTCCAAAGCCCTAATAAAGTTGCATCCCAAAATCATGTCTATCTCTTCTGAAAGCGAGATGTCCAGGGCGAATGTCCTTGGGGTTCTGAAGAATTGTTCCCCTATCCACAGCTTCCCCTGTTTCACTATTTTTGAGGCTTTAGAGATTGAGTTCATACCTCTTAGTGTTACGTTTACTGGGGAGTCTTCTAGGTGGGAGCTGTTGATCTTTGCTTCTCTTACAACACAGGTCGTTGCTCCTGTGTCTACGATTGCATTGAGGTATTTAATTTCTCTATCCACCTCAATTCCTACCTTGACATTATACAACCCGTTATATTTTGGGCCCGATCTGCTGGCCATAGAGAATGCCTTCTCATCTTCCTCAGTGAGCATGGATAGCTTTTCCTGCTGTAGCCATTTGATAATCTCGTCCTTTTTTCTTAGCTCCTCATCCTTTTGCTTTAGGAGGATGTTTAAGAGCTGGTTTTCTCCTTCTAGGTCTTCTAACCTTCTTTCACTTTCCCGATCGATTTCCTGTACAACTGTTGTGGGCGGTCCTTTTGCTTTGAACTCTTTTATTTGCTCCAAGGCCTGATTTAGCTCCTCAATCAAGGCCTGCTTTTCTTTCTCAAGTTTCCCATTAATGTCACCCAGAGCTTTGGCGATTTCTTTCCACCTTGGCTCTTCATGTTGTGTCGAGAAACTTCTTTCTCTTGGGATTGTGATATCAAAACAATATTTGCTGCATAAGCAACATATGACCATTTGGCAACTGGCGCACTTCATTCTTTCTTGCATTCGGGCTTCCAGTTTGCACGACCTACAAACTTCTGCTCCTGTGGTATTGAAATCCCATGAGTGAATACACTCATACTCTTTCCTCGAGACTCTGACCTGGGATCTCCAAGTTCCTGATTTGCCAATTAGGGTGTCTTCTTCTATAGAAAATACCATGGCTAGATTTTCCTGGCCATCCTCGCCTTCAGAAAGGGAGTATATGTCGGAGACCTCGTCCTCGTCTTCCCCAACTGAGACTATTTCCTCGTCTTCCTTGATGGCTAAATTTTCGATGATATGTACCCTATCTGAATACTGTTTTCTATTTCGGCATTCGCTTGCATAGTGCCCTTCTTCTCCGCACGCATAGCATTTGCACTTCCTATTTCTGAGATGTTTTCTTTTGTCGATCCTTACGTGTGTCTTGTGCGGTTTCCCTTTATAAGTGGTGGTCTTCCTCCTTCCATACTTGTACCCGGGTTTTTTATAGTACCCTGGTACAGGAAATTCTCTACAGAAATCCAAATTTTTTAAAGACCTTTGGTATGCCGCCTCTCTGCATACTTCTTCAAGGTAGTTTTGAGTGAAGGTGATCCTTGCCGGTACCCCAATAGTGTTGCCTGGATACTTCTCCTTGAAAGCTTTGGATATTCTATCCCCAAGACCGTTGGGTAGCTTCGTAAAGAATTCATCGGATAGTTCCGATGAAATCCACATTCTTCCAGTTGTTGCTGCTAGGTCCATGTAGCTTGCCATGTATCTCTTAATAGCGATCCCGCTCATGTCCATACAGATTAGGCTTTTGATGGCCTTATATGCTGCGTCTTGTGATGTGGTTGTTCCAGTCTTTGGGTCTTCAAGATAGAAGATTCTTCTAATCTGTGAGATGGTGTTTTGGGTACCATTCCCACCCAGCGCTTGCTGCTTCATTTGCTCGTACTCCTCAGGGTACGCCATTCTCCAGGTCTGGAATGTCTTCTTCTCTGTTTTTCCGAGTAGATTCTCAATATAGATCAACTTATCTTCGGATGTGGCAAAGGCTTTGTCCGCCATATGGTTAAGAGTGGTGGATTCCCATCTTTCGAAGATCTTAGGATCATAGCTGGGCGTGAGTACCAGCATAGACCCATTCTGTTGCTGAGCTGATGGGAGCGCGAAGAATTCTTCTGGGTTTTTGTACCTGAAGTTCCTTCCCGAGGTTGAGGGGTAGTTCTCGTAACTTCCCC
Source organism: Pontederia crassipes (assembly GCA_030549335.1). Classification (NCBI taxonomy): domain Eukaryota; kingdom Viridiplantae; phylum Streptophyta; class Magnoliopsida; order Commelinales; family Pontederiaceae; genus Pontederia; species Pontederia crassipes. The sequence goes on along the minus strand of JAUKPH010000023.1, from coordinate 3,105,667 downwards.
ATCCTTGCTGTGTTGTGGCTGGAGCGTAGCCTGCTGGACCTACCATGTCCACATCTGGTGGTCTGTATTGGCTTGTTACAGACGAATTCACTAGTTCCGCTACCTTCTTTAGCTCCGGATAATCAGATATCATTGCTATATTTACACTTGTAATACTGGAGGTGTCTGATTCTTCAAGATTTCGGAGGAATTGAGAGATAATTTCCTCCTCCCCCTCCCAACTTTGGGAAGATGGTGTTGAGGGAACATCTTTAGTGAGATCAATACCGGATTCAAAGGCCAATTGAGCCCATTCGTCGATCTCGTCTGTGAGCATGGCGATGGTGTGCTCTTCATGGTATCAGAGCTTGGTTCAGGTATGTCTTTCATGGGGTAAAACTTTCAGATAGGGGCCTGACGGCCTCTGTACTAGTTATTCTCCTGAAGATTGGTATTATGCATTATGATTTTTTTTTTATCTCTATAATTCCTGTTCTAAATTGTATGGCATACGAAATTGAAATTATTATCGTTTACAAGGACAAACAATGGTGTTCATAGCCTTATGACCTTAGTATCTGTTGAGGATTTGCATAAACAACCGACGCAAAGTACCCGTTTAAGGCAAAATATGCCATTCAGGGGAAAACTGGTTGGGAATGTATGTCCAAGAGTCAGAACTGGTCTAAGGATAGGCACTAATTTAGTCCCAAAGATAAGAAATCCGTTTCAAGTGCTGTTAATTAGAACGGGGTAAAAAAAAAAAAAAAAAAAAAAAAAAAAAAAAAAAAAAAAAAAAAAACAATCTTCAAAGAGGGAACTAGCACAAAGCCCAAAGTAACCCCCATCAGCTCAAAGAAAAGACAGCTTCACCAAGTATATGTCCACAAGAAATTTTTGGGAACAAAAGTTCGAGGAATTCAAAACCTCCCATACTTTAGAGAAAGCATCACTTGAATACTTAGATCTTGCACTAATTGACAAAGTATCCAAAAGGGACCTCGGTCGCAACCTATCCATCTTGTGTTACAGGACTGACCTTGGCAACAAGGTACAACTCGCCGCTATCCACTCCAGCTGTGACAGGGTGGTCAAAGAACTTCGTGAGGACAATATTAAGCTCCAGGAGAATCTCAGGGCTAGTAAGGCAGCCATCAATCAATTGACGACTGAAGTAAGGAATCTGAAGGAGGCTGAGGATATCATTCAGAAGGAAATCCTCGGGCTCAGAGGAGTTCTCACGAGAAGGAAGCCTTTATCAAAGGAAGACGTCGAGACACTAGTCCTAAGGATATCGGAGCAACCAAAGATCATCGAACAACAGACTGAGGCACTCGTCAAAGAGCTATCTTCAAAAGTCAGCAAAGTTGAGATCCTAATCCATAGACTGGAGGAGGCGCTCCTATCTTAAATGAGTCTTGCCAATTCAAAGGCAAGCACAGCATATATAGAAGCACTACGCGCCACCAAACAAGATTGGGACAGCGCCACCGGATTTACTGAGAAATCAGATAATCCAAATATCGCGTCCCTAACAAGGCAACTCAACTCTATCATCTTCCTATTAATCCGTTGTGATACAAAGTTGCTGACCTTGGAAGAAAGAATCCTACAGATAGAAACAAGGGTCAAAAACATTGAAGCAGCCAAAGCAGCCCCTGCAATCGGAGCCGAGCTTGAAGCACTCACACTAAAGCTCGGCAGCCTCAAAATATCTACAAAGGAGGCCGGAGGCAACCTAAAGGTCATCAGAAATCCCTACAACATCCTCAGATCAGTCAAAGATGGCCACGAGGGGAAGCATACTGGGAACTAATGAATCTAGTACCATCACAGAACCAGGAAGCTCTCTAGTCGAAGACCAAGTCAGAGACTACAGAAGGACTCAAAGAGCCAGGTATGAAGCCACAAGAGTTGCCAGAAACATAGGCAACATAGGAAGGACAATTGTTGGAAGGCAACCAAGGGAGCACACCCTGGCCCTCCTGATGAACCCGGAGACCGAGCTACAGAGATCCATGCAGGAAAGAGCTCGGACAGTACCTGCAGAAGTACTATATATGACAAGGCGTGATGACATCCATCATCGGGTGTACCATCACCGCTCGGAAGAAAGAATGTTGATCCCTAGAAACAGCCAACAAGATAGGACGTTCATCCCACAGGAGTCCTATACGGCCTTGACCAGGGCAGGTATGGAATACATCCACCTGGGTGTATTACAAGTAAGGTTCCAAATCCTACATCGAAGATATGCCGGCACCATGGCATTCCTCGTATTTAGAGACACCCGATGGAACGAGGACGACCGCAGTATTATCGCGGCTATGGAGGTTGATCTGGCGGAAGGCAATCAGCTAATCTATATCATTCCGGACATCATGATGACGATACGGGATTTCTATCGTCATATTCAGATATCAATTCGAACCAAGGGATATGACTCATGGGAAGGAGGAGAAGCCAACCTCTTAATCACCAGAAGCATAACCTCCAGACTCTCCAACACTCCGAACGTGGGGTTTGCCTATAAGATTGAGAGAGTGGCAGAATATTTACGCTCTAAAGGGGTACGAGCGATTGATGCCACCAAATACTCCGCAAAGCCACATTATGGTGGCGAGTGGACATTAGCACCATCCTCAGTCGCGATACCAATGCAACCCGCCAGGATGAGCACCAACGTCCGATACGACGGCAGCATCTCTATCGGATTTGGTGACTACGAAGTATCAACCTCATCCAAGCCTCCGCAGTATAATCAGCATGATGATGAAATCAACTCTGATGAAGAGCACACCATCGCCATGCTCACAGACGAGATCGACGAATGGGCTCAATTGGCCTTTGAATCCGGTATTGATCTCACTAAAGATGTTCCCTCAACACCATCTTCCCAAAGTTGGGAGGGGGAGGAGGAAATTATCTCTCAATTCCTCCGAAATCTTGAAGAATCAGACACCTCCAGTATTACAAGTGTAAATATAGCAATGATATCTGATTATCCGGAGCTAAAGAAGGTAGCGGAACTAGTGAATTCGTCTGTAACAAGCCAATACAGACCACCAGATGTGGACATGGTAGGTCCAGCAGGCTACGCTCCAGCCACAACACAGCAAGGATGGGGAAGTTACGAGAACTACCCCTCAACCTCGGGAAGGAACTTCAGGTACAAAAACCCAGAAGAATTCTTCGCGCTCCCATCAGCTCAGCAACAGAATGGGTCTATGCTGGTACTCACGCCCAGCTATGATCCTAAGATCTTCGAAAGATGGGAATCCACCACTCTTAACCATATGGCGGACAAAGCCTTTGCCACATCCGAAGATAAGTTGATCTATATTGAGAATCTACTCGGAAAAACAGAGAAGAAGACATTCCAGACCTGGAGAATGGCGTACCCTGAGGAGTACGAGCAAATGAAGCAGCAAGCGCTGGGTGGGAATGGTACCCAAAACACCATCTCACAGATTAGAAGAATCTTCTATCTTGAAGACCCAAAGACTGGAACAACCACATCACAAGACGCAGCATATAAGGCCATCAAAAGCCTAATCTGTATGGACATGAGCGGGATCGCTATTAAGAGATACATGGCAAGCTACATGGACCTAGCAGCAACAACTGGAAGAATGTGGATTTCATCGGAACTATCCGATGAATTCTTTACGAAGCTACCCAACGGTCTTGGGGATAGAATATCCAAAGCTTTCAAGGAGAAGTATCCAGGCAACACTATTGGGGTACCGGCAAGGATCACCTTCACTCAAAACTACCTTGAAGAAGTATGCAGAGAGGCGGCATACCAAAGGTCTTTAAAAAATTTGGATTTCTGTAGAGAATTTCCTGTACCAGGGTACTATAAAAAACCCGGGTACAAGTATGGAAGGAGGAAGACCACCACTTATAAAGGGAAACCGCACAAGACACACGTAAGGATCGACAAAAGAAAACATCTCAGAAATAGGAAGTGCAAATGCTATGCGTGCGGAGAAGAAGGGCACTATGCAAGCGAATGCCGAAATAGAAAACAGTATTCAGATAGGGTACATATCATCGAAAATTTAGCCATCAAGGAAGACGAGGAAATAGTCTCAGTTGGGGAAGACGAGGACGAGGTCTCCGACATATACTCCCTTTCTGAAGGCGAGGATGGCCAGGAAAATCTAGCCATGGTATTTTCTATAGAAGAAGACACCCTAATTGGCAAATCAGGAACTTGGAGATCCCAGGTCAGAGTCTCGAGGAAAGAGTATGAGTGTATTCACTCATGGGATTTCAATACCACAGGAGCAGAAGTTTGTAGGTCGTGCAAACTGGAAGCCCGAATGCAAGAAAGAATGAAGTGCGCCAGTTGCCAAATGGTCATATGTTGCTTATGCAGCAAATATTGTTTTGATATCACAATCCCAAGAGAAAGAAGTTTCTCGACACAACATGAAGAGCCAAGGTGGAAAGAAATCGCCAAAGCTCTGGGTGACATTAATGGGAAACTTGAGAAAGAAAAGCAGGCCTTGATTGAGGAGCTAAATCAGGCCTTGGAGCAAATAAAAGAGTTCAAAGCAAAAGGACCGCCCACAACAGTTGTACAGGAAATCGATCGGGAAAGTGAAAGAAGGTTAGAAGACCTAGAAGGAGAAAACCAGCTCTTAAACATCCTCCTAAAGCAAAAGGATGAGGAGCTAAGAAAAAAGGACGAGATTATCAAATGGCTACAGCAGGAAAAGCTATCCATGCTCACTGAGGAAGATGAGAAGGCATTCTCTATGGCCAGCAGATCGGGCCCAAAATATAACGGGTTGTATAATGTCAAGGTAGGAATTGAGGTGGATAGAGAAATTAAATACCTCAATGCAATCGTAGACACAGGAGCAACGACCTGTGTTGTAAGAGAAGCAAAGATCAACAGCTCCCACCTAGAAGACTCCCCAGTAAACGTAACACTAAGAGGTATGAACTCAATCTCTAAAGCCTCAAAAATAGTGAAACAGGGGAAGCTGTGGATAGGGGAACAATTCTTCAGAACCCCAAGGACATTCGCCCTGGACATCTCGCTTTCAGAAGGGATAGACATGATTTTGGGATGCAACTTTATTAGGGCTTTGGAAGGGGGAGTAAGAATCGAAGGGGACGTAATCACATTCTATAAGCTGGTTACAAACGTCCAGACCCAGAGGGAAGCATACCAGGTAGCCTCAATAGAAGAACTTGATTTAAACGAGGATGAATATTATGACATTGCCTTGACAGATCAGGAAAAGGGCTACATCAGCAGGGAGATTGTAGATTCTCAAACATTCCGAAGGCTAAAGGAACTCGGATATATAGGGGAGGAGCCCCTGAAACATTGGGCCAAAAACCAGGTAAAATGCCGACTCGAAATTAAAAATCCTGAGTTAACCATTGAAGACAGGCCGCTAAAGCATGTCACGCCCAAGATGAAGGAGCAAATGCGCAGGCATGTGGAAAAGCTTCTGGAACTCAAAGTCATCAGGCCATCAACAAGTAAGCATAGAACGACGGCCATGATAGTCGAGTCTGGGACGGAGGTCGACCCTCAGACCGGTGTAGAAAAAAGGGGAAAAGAAAGGCTGGTCTTCAACTACAAAAGATTAAACGACAACACGGAAAAGGACCAGTACTCACTACCAGGAATCAACACCATAATACAAAGGATCGGACGATCCAAGGTATATTCAAAATTTGATCTTAAAAGTGGATTCCACCAGGTAGCAATGGAAGAAAGCTCCATTCCATGGACGGCATTCTGGGCCATCGATGGACTGTATGAATGGCTGGTGATGCCATTCGGCCTGAAGAATGCGCCGGCAATATTTCAACGCAAGATGGATAACTGCTTCCGAGGAACCGAAGCATTCATTGCGGTATATATTGATGACATTTTGGTATTTTCTGAAACCCCGCAGCAACATATCCAACATCTGAATAAGTTCATGGAAATTTGCGAGGCAAATGGGCTAGTCCTAAGCCCAACCAAGATGAAAATAGGAGTAAGTCAGGTAGACTTCCTTGGCGCCACAATTGGGCAATCCAAAATCAAGCTGCAGCCACACATAATCAAAAAGGTTGCAGAATTCAAAGAAGACGACCTAAAGACGACAAAAGGATTGCGGTCCTGGCTAGGTATTCTCAACTATGCAAGAAACTACATCCCAGGCCTGGGTAAAACACTAGGCCCACTTTACTCAAAAGTTTCACCAACAGGAGAGAAGAAAATGAATAAACAAGACTGGGCGTTGGTCAGCAAGGTGAAACAGCAGGTACAAAATCTACCTGAAATGGAATTACCACCTGAGGAAGCCATTATTATCTTAGAGACAGACGGTTGTATGGAAGGATGGGGAGGTATATGTAAATGGAAACTCTCTGGCCAGAACAAGGCATCTGAAAAGGTATGTGCATATGCTAGTGGGAAATTCAGCCCCATCAAAAGCACAATAGATGCGGAAATCCAGGCGGTCATTCATAGCCTGGATAAATTCAAAATTTATTATCTTGACAAAAGGGAGATAATCATTCGAACAGATTGCCAGGCGATTGTATCCTTTTACTCCAAGATCGCCCAAAACAAACCCTCAAGGGTTCGTTGGTTAACGTTTTCTGATTTCATTACAGGGCTAGGAGTACAAGTCAAGTTCGAGCACATAGATGGGAAGGATAATATCCTGGCTGATACATTATCAAGGATTGTTATTATGTGTTTAAAGGACGAAGAAAACAAGGAAGCACTTGAGGAAATCTTCGCCTTGTGGAAATTTGAGCAAATATACTTCACCATAGCACGAGATCCAGAAAGGAACATCTACCCAAGGTGTAACTGTGGACGACCCGCGGCCATTAAAACATCAAGAACGGAGAGAAATCCAAATAGAGATTTCTGGAAGTGCGCAGAAGATATCTGCCATGCCTGGTGGTGGGATGACCATCTCGAAGACTACGTCCAAGCAAGGATAAACGAAGACTGGTCACAGCCTTTCGAGGATGAGGCACCTTGGAACCCAAGTGATAATGAGTACAGCCCCTAGTGGCCAAAGACGAGAAAAAGAAGACCCGCATCGCTGGATGGCACTAACCAGCGTAGGGTAACGAGATGCCCTCGCCCACTTTCAACGGTGGGAAAGTAAAGTAGCATTGTACCAGCTCATAAAGCTGATAAGGGATAAGGTTCTGGGTGCGAAGCTGCGTCACGCACAATGAACCTTGTGGGAGGGCAATAATGCTTTGCCTACATTATTGATCATAAAGTTGATAAGGGATAAGGTTCTGGGTGCGATGTTGCGTCACGCACAATGAACCTTGTGGGAGGGCAATAATGCTTTGCCTACATTATTGGTGATGATGGGGCCCATAGGAGTACCCGGCCAAGATGTTTGCAAGCATATTGCTCTTTCTATATAAGGAAGTGTAAACCCTCATTGCTGGGCATCGAGAAACACTCTCTGTTGTCCACTTTGAGCATTTAATAAAATTAGCAAGCTTTCTCCACATCACTTTCTTCCTCTTCAATTTAATGTTTTCGTAAGACTAACCAAGCAGAAAACAAGATCCATTTGATATTTCTGCGTTTCTTTTGCGCCATTCCTTACTTCTTGACTTCTTTCATACTTTACATCTCCTCAAGGTGACTTTATAACCCTTTGGATTTTATTTCATTATTCTTTTATTTCTTTATTATGTGATCTTTATTCCTTCATGTGTCATCTTCATCCTTCATTTTTATCACATAATATCATCTTAACTTTTATTCCAAAACACATACATCATAATAATAAGGTTTCCATAAGTTGAGATGAGTTCCACCCTTAAGCGTGGCATATCTATTGGGCCTATGTGGAACCAGGAGACGAGTTCCACCCTTAAGCGTGACGTCTCTATTGGCTTCCCACGAACCCAAATTATGGCCTAGCTAGCCTTTTTCCAACGAACTCAACATGGTCTTCCCAATCAACAAGATAAGAAAGTATTTAAGTAAAGATGAAAGATGAAAAGATGAATGATGAATGACTTGTGACATAAAGTAAAGATGTTAAAGAAGTATAATGAAGTATGCATCTATTAGGATGCATCTCTGAGGATGAAAGATGATAAAGCAAAGTAAGATAAGATATGATATGCAATAGCATGGTGATAAGTTATAATATGTTTGATTCAAATATTATAATGTTACATGTTATCTTATCTTGCCATGTTGATATGCTCACATGCCATGTAGTATGCATAAGTAGCTCATAGCATGCATATGATTTATGCTCCATGATGATGAAATGCATATGCCATGACATGTATAGATTATGTTATAAGGTCATAGCATGCATGGGCCTCAACATACTATAACGGAAGAAATCCCCTGCACTCCATGGATCCGTGCAGGTATGGATGAGGCTTAGGTTCGACGATGAGGGCCTCTTGACGAAGACATTACACATGGACGAGTCATTCATATCATTCATCACATACATAACATATCATTCATCACATACATAACATATCATTTCATTTCACATTCATTGTCATGTACGTTCTAAGAGTTTCAAGTGAAGGGTATCAGAGTTTCAATACAATATCATCACATACGATACGGGATTTCTATCGTCATATTCAGATATCAATTCGAACCAAGGGATATGACTCATGGGAAGGAGGAGAAGCCAACCTCTTAATCACCAGAAGCATAACCTCCAGACTCTCCAACACTCCGAACGTGGGGTTTGCCTATAAGATTGAGAGAGTGGCAGAATATTTACGCTCTAAAGGGGTACGAGCGATTGATGCCACCAAATACTCCGCAAAGCCACATTATGGTGGCGAGTGGACATTAGCACCATCCTCAGTCGCGATACCAATGCAACCCGCCAGGATGAGCACCAACGTCCGATACGACGGCAGCATCTCTATCGGATTTGGTGACTACGAAGTATCAACCTCATCCAAGCCTCCGCAGTATAATCAGCATGATGATGAAATCAACTCTGATGAAGAGCACACCATCGCCATGCTCACAGACGAGATCGACGAATGGGCTCAATTGGCCTTTGAATCCGGTATTGATCTCACTAAAGATGTTCCCTCAACACCATCTTCCCAAAGTTGGGAGGGGGAGGAGGAAATTATCTCTCAATTCCTCCGAAATCTTGAAGAATCAGACACCTCCAGTATTACAAGTGTAAATATAGCAATGATATCTGATTATCCGGAGCTAAAGAAGGTAGCGGAACTAGTGAATTCGTCTGTAACAAGCCAATACAGACCACCAGATGTGGACATGGTAGGTCCAGCAGGCTACGCTCCAGCCACAACACAGCAAGGATGGGGAAGTTACGAGAACTACCCCTCAACCTCGGGAAGGAACTTCAGATACAAAAACCCAGAAGAATTCTTCGCGCTCCCATCAGCTCAGCAACAGAATGGGTCTATGCTGGTACTCACGCCCAGCTATGATCCTAAGATCTTCGAAAGATGGGAATCCACCACTCTTAACCATATGGCGGACAAAGCCTTTGCCACATCCGAAGATAAGTTGATCTATATTGAGAATCTACTCGGAGAAACAGAGAAGAAGACATTCCAGACCTGGAGAATGGCGTACCCTGAGGAGTACGAGCAAATGAAGCAGCAAGCGCTGGGTGGGAATGGTACCCAAAACACCATCTCACAGATTAGAAGAATCTTCTATCTTGAAGACCCAAAGACTGGAACAACCACATCACAAGACGCAGCATATAAGGCCATCAAAAGCCTAATCTGTATGGACATGAGCGGGATCGCTATTAAGAGATACATGGCAAGCTACATGGACCTAGCAGCAACAACTGGAAGAATGTGGATTTCATCGGAACTATCCGATGAATTCTTTACGAAGCTACCCAACGGTCTTGGGGATAGAATATCCAAAGCTTTCAAGGAGAAGTATCCAGGCAACACTATTGGGGTACCGGCAAGGATCACCTTCACTCAAAACTACCTTGAAGAAGTATGCAGAGAGGCGGCATACCAAAGGTCTTTAAAAAATTTGGATTTCTGTAGAGAATTTCCTGTACCAGGGTACTATAAAAAACCCGGGTACAAGTATGGAAGGAGGAAGACCACCACTTATAAAGGGAAACCGCACAAGACACACGTAAGGATCGACAAAAGAAAACATCTCAGAAATAGGAAGTGCAAATGCTATGCGTGCGGAGAAGAAGGGCACTATGCAAGCGAATGCCGAAATAGAAAACAGTATTCAGATAGGGTACATATCATCGAAAATTTAGCCATCAAGGAAGACGAGGAAATAGTCTCAGTTGGGGAAGACGAGGACGAGGTCTCCGACATATACTCCCTTTCTGAAGGCGAGGATGGCCAGGAAAATCTAGCCATGGTATTTTCTATAGAAGAAGACACCCTAATTGGCAAATCAGGAACTTGGAGATCCCAGGTCAGAGTCTCGAGGAAAGAGTATGAGTGTATTCACTCATGGGATTTCAATACCACAGGAGCAGAAGTTTGTAGGTCGTGCAAACTGGAAGCCCGAATGCAAGAAAGAATGAAGTGCGCCAGTTGCCAAATGGTCATATGTTGCTTATGCAGCAAATATTGTTTTGATATCACAATCCCAAGAGAAAGAAGTTTCTCGACACAACATGAAGAGCCAAGGTGGAAAGAAATCGCCAAAGCTCTGGGTGACATTAATGGGAAACTTGAGAAAGAAAAGCAGGCCTTGATTGAGGAGCTAAATCAGGCCTTGGAGCAAATAAAAGAGTTCAAAGCAAAAGGACCGCCCACAACAGTTGTACAGGAAATCGATCGGGAAAGTGAAAGAAGGTTAGAAGACCTAGAAGGAGAAAACCAGCTCTTAAACATCCTCCTAAAGCAAAAGGATGAGGAGCTAAGAAAAAAGGACGAGATTATCAAATGGCTACAGCAGGAAAAGCTATCCATGCTCACTGAGGAAGATGAGAAGGCATTCTCTATGGCCAGCAGATCGGGCCCAAAATATAACGGGTTGTATAATGTCAAGGTAGGAATTGAGGTGGATAGAGAAATTAAATACCTCAATGCAATCGTAGACACAGGAGCAACGACCTGTGTTGTAAGAGAAGCAAAGATCAACAGCTCCCACCTAGAAGACTCCCCAGTAAACGTAACACTAAGAGGTATGAACTCAATCTCTAAAGCCTCAAAAATAGTGAAACAGGGGAAGCTGTGGATAGGGGAACAATTCTTCAGAACCCCAAGGACATTCGCCCTGGACATCTCGCTTTCAGAAGAGATAGACATGATTTTGGGATGCAACTTTATTAGGGCTTTGGAAGGGGGAGTAAGAATCGAAGGGGACGTAATCACATTCTATAAGCTGGTTACAAACGTCCAGACCCAGAGGGAAGCATACCAGGTAGCCTCAATAGAAGAACTTGATTTAAACGAGGATGAATATTATGACATTGCCTTGACAGATCAGGAAAAGGGCTACATCAGCAGGGAGATTGTAGATTCTCAAACATTCCGAAGGCTAAAGGAACTCGGATATATAGGGGAGGAGCCCCTGAAACATTGGGCCAAAAACCAGGTAAAATGCCGACTCGAAATTAAAAATCCTGAGTTAACCATTGAAGACAGGCCGCTAAAGCATGTCACGCCCAAGATGAAGGAGCAAATGCGCAGGCATGTGGAAAAGCTTCTGGAACTCAAAGTCATCAGGCCATCAACAAGTAAGCATAGAACGACGGCCATGATAGTCGAGTCTGGGACGGAGGTCGACCCTCAGACCGGTGTAGAAAAAAGGGGAAAAGAAAGGCTGGTCTTCAACTACAAAAGATTAAACGACAACACGGAAAAGGACCAGTACTCACTACCAGGAATCAACACCATAATACAAAGGATCGGACGATCCAAGGTATATTCAAAATTTGATCTTAAAAGTGGATTCCACCAGGTAGCAATGGAAGAAAGCTCCATTCCATGGACGGCATTCTGGGCCATCGATGGACTGTATGAATGGCTGGTGATGCCATTCGGCCTGAAGAATGCGCCGGCAATATTTCAACGCAAGATGGATAACTGCTTCCGAGGAACCGAAGCATTCATTGCGGTATATATTGATGACATTTTGGTATTTTCTGAAACCCCGCAGCAACATATCCAACATCTGAATAAGTTCATGGAAATTTGCGAGGCAAATGGGCTAGTCCTAAGCCCAACCAAGATGAAAATAGGAGTAAGTCAGGTAGACTTCCTTGGCGCCACAATTGGGCAATCCAAAATCAAGCTGCAGCCACACATAATCAAAAAGGTTGCAGAATTCAAAGAAGACGACCTAAAGACGACAAAAGGATTGCGGTCCTGGCTAGGTATTCTCAACTATGCAAGAAACTACATCCCAGGCCTGGGTAAAACACTAGGCCCACTTTACTCAAAAGTTTCACCAACAGGAGAGAAGAAAATGAATAAACAAGACTGGGCGTTGGTCAGCAAGGTGAAACAGCAGGTACAAAATCTACCTGAAATGGAATTACCACCTGAGGAAGCCATTATTATCTTAGAGACAGACGGTTGTATGGAAGGATGGGGAGGTATATGTAAATGGAAACTCTCTGGCCAGAACAAGGCATCTGAAAAGGTATGTGCATATGCTAGTGGGAAATTCAGCCCCATCAAAAGCACAATAGATGCGGAAATCCAGGCGGTCATTCATAGCCTGGATAAATTCAAAATTTATTATCTTGACAAAAGGGAGATAATCATTCGAACAGATTGCCAGGCGATTGTATCCTTTTACTCCAAGATCGCCCAAAACAAACCCTCAAGGGTTCGTTGGTTAACGTTTTCTGATTTCATTACAGGGCTAGGAGTACAAGTCAAGTTCGAGCACATAGATGGGAAGGATAATATCCTGGCTGATACATTATCAAGGATTGTTATTATGTGTTTAAAGGACGAAGAAAACAAGGAAGCACTTGAGGAAATCTTCGCCTTGTGGAAATTTGAGCAAATATACTTCACCATAGCACGAGATCCAGAAAGGAACATCTACCCAAGGTGTAACTGTGGACGACCCGCGGCCATTAAAACATCAAGAACGGAGAGAAATCCAAATAGAGATTTCTGGAAGTGCGCAGAAGATATCTGCCATGCCTGGTGGTGGGATGACCATCTCGAAGACTACGTCCAAGCAAGGATAAACGAAGACTGGTCACAGCCTTTCGAGGATGAGGCACCTTGGAACCCAAGTGATAATGAGTACAGCCCCTAGTGGCCAAAGACGAGAAAAAGAAGACCCGCATCGCTGGATGGCACTAACCAGCGTAGGGTAACGAGATGCCCTCGCCCACTTTCAACGGTGGGAAAGTAAAGTAGCATTGTACCAGCTCATAAAGCTGATAAGGGATAAGGTTCTGGGTGCGAAGCTGCGTCACGCACAATGAACCTTGTGGGAGGGCAATAATGCTTTGCCTACATTATTGATCATAAAGTTGATAAGGGATAAGGTTCTGGGTGCGATGTTGCGTCACGCACAATGAACCTTGTGGGAGGGCAATAATGCTTTGCCTACATTATTGGTGATGATGGGGCCCATAGGAGTACCCGGCCAAGATGTTTGCAAGCATATTGCTCTTTCTATATAAGGAAGTGTAAACCCTCATTGCTGGGCATCGAGAAACACTCTCTGTTGTCCACTTTGAGCATTTAATAAAATTAGCAAGCTTTCTCCACATCACTTTCTTCCTCTTCAATTTAATGTTTTCGTAAGACTAACCAAGCAGAAAACAAGATCCATTTGATATTTCTGCGTTTCTTTTGCGCCATTCCTTACTTCTTGACTTCTTTCATACTTTACATCTCCTCAAGGTGACTTTATAACCCTTTGGATTTTATTTCATTATTCTTTTATTTCTTTATTATGTGATCTTTATTCCTTCATGTGTCATCTTCATCCTTCATTTTTATCACATAATATCATCTTAACTTTTATTCCAAAACACATACATCATAATAATAAGGTTTCCATAAGTTGAGATGAGTTCCACCCTTAAGCGTGGCATATCTATTGGGCCTATGTGGAACCAGGAGACGAGTTCCACCCTTAAGCGTGACGTCTCTATTGGCTTCCCACGAACCCAAATTATGGCCTAGCTAGCCTTTTTCCAACGAACTCAACATGGTCTTCCCAATCAACAAGATAAGAAAGTATTTAAGTAAAGATGAAAGATGAAAAGATGAATGATGAATGACTTGTGACATAAAGTAAAGATGTTAAAGAAGTATAATGAAGTATGCATCTATTAGGATGCATCTCTGAGGATGAAAGATGATAAAGCAAAGTAAGATAAGATATGATATGCAATAGCATGGTGATAAGTTATAATATGTTTGATTCAAATATTATAATGTTACATGTTATCTTATCTTGCCATGTTGATATGCTCACATGCCATGTAGTATGCATAAGTAGCTCATAGCATGCATATGATTTATGCTCCATGATGATGAAATGCATATGCCATGACATGTATAGATTATGTTATAAGGTCATAGCATGCATGGGCCTCAACATACTATAACGGAAGAAATCCCCTGCACTCCATGGATCCGTGCAGGTATGGATGAGGCTTAGGTTCGACGATGAGGGCCTCTTGACGAAGACATTACACATGGACGAGTCATTCATATCATTCATCACATACATAACATATCATTCATCACATACATAACATATCATTTCATTTCACATTCATTGTCATGTACGTTCTAAGAGTTTCAAGTGAAGGGTATCAGAGTTTCAATACAATATCATCACATACGATACGGGATTTCTATCGTCATATTCAGATATCAATTCGAACCAAGGGATATGACTCATGGGAAGGAGGAGAAGCCAACCTCTTAATCACCAGAAGCATAACCTCCAGACTCTCCAACACTCCGAACGTGGGGTTTGCCTATAAGATTGAGAGAGTGGCAGAATATTTACGCTCTAAAGGGGTACGAGCGATTGATGCCACCAAATACTCCGCAAAGCCACATTATGGTGGCGAGTGGACATTAGCACCATCCTCAGTCGCGATACCAATGCAACCCGCCAGGATGAGCACCAACGTCCGATACGACGGCAGCATCTCTATCGAATTTGGTGACTACGAAGTATCAACCTCATCCAAGCCTCCGCAGTATAATCAGCATGATGATGAAATCAACTCTGATGAAGAGCACACCATCGCCATGCTCACAGACGAGATCGACGAATGGGCTCAATTGGCCTTTGAATCCGGTATTGATCTCACTAAAGATGTTCCCTCAACACCATCTTCCCAAAGTTGGGAGGGGGAGGAGGAAATTATCTCTCAATTCCTCCGAAATCTTGAAGAATCAGACACCTCCAGTATTACAAGTGTAAATATAGCAATGATATCTGATTATCCGGAGCTAAAGAAGGTAGCGGAACTAGTGAATTCGTCTGTAACAAGCCAATACAGACCACCAGATGTGGACATGGTAGGTCCAGCAGGCTACGCTCCAGCCACAACACAGCAAGGATGGGGAAGTTACGAGAACTACCCCTCAACCTCGGGAAGGAACTTCAGATACAAAAACCCAGAAGAATTCTTCGCGCTCCCATCAGCTCAGCAACAGAATGGGTCTATGCTGATACTCACGCCCAGCTATGATCCTAAGATCTTCGAAAGATGGGAATCCACCACTCTTAACCATATGGCGGACAAAGCCTTTGCCACATCCGAAGATAAGTTGATCTATATTGAGAATCTACTCGGAGAAACAGAGAAGAAGACATTCCAGACCTGGAGAATGGCGTACCCTGAGGAGTACGAGCAAATGAAGCAGCAAGCGCTGGGTGGGAATGGTACCCAAAACACCATCTCACAGATTAGAAGAATCTTCTATCTTGAAGACCCAAAGACTGGAACAACCACATCACAAGACGCAGCATATAAGGCCATCAAAAGCCTAATCTGTATGGACATGAGCGGGATCGCTATTAAGAGATACATGGCAAGCTACATGGACCTAGCAGCAACAACTGGAAGAATGTGGATTTCATCGGAACTATCCGATGAATTCTTTACGAAGCTACCCAACGGTCTTGGGGATAGAATATCCAAAGCTTTCAAGGAGAAGTATCCAGGCAACACTATTGGGGTACCGGCAAGGATCACCTTCACTCAAAACTACCTTGAAGAAGTATGCAGAGAGGC
Source organism: Pontederia crassipes (assembly GCA_030549335.1). Classification (NCBI taxonomy): domain Eukaryota; kingdom Viridiplantae; phylum Streptophyta; class Magnoliopsida; order Commelinales; family Pontederiaceae; genus Pontederia; species Pontederia crassipes. Next base: position 3,089,477 of record JAUKPH010000023.1, on the reverse strand, counting down.
GGCATACCAAAGGTCTTTAAAAAATTTGGATTTCTGTAGAGAATTTCCTGTACCAGGGTACTATAAAAAACCCGGGTACAAGTATGGAAGGAGGAAGACCACCACTTATAAAGGGAAACCGCACAAGACACACGTAAGGATCGACAAAAGAAAACATCTCAGAAATAGGAAGTGCAAATGCTATGCGTGCGGAGAAGAAGGGCACTATGCAAGCGAATGCCGAAATAGAAAACAGTATTCAGATAGGGTACATATCATCGAAAATTTAGCCATCAAGGAAGACGAGGAAATAGTCTCAGTTGGGGAAGACGAGGACGAGGTCTCCGACATATACTCCCTTTCTGAAGGCGAGGATGGCCAGGAAAATCTAGCCATGGTATTTTCTATAGAAGAAGACACCCTAATTGGCAAATCAGGAACTTGGAGATCCCAGGTCAGAGTCTCGAGGAAAGAGTATGAGTGTATTCACTCATGGGATTTCAATACCACAGGAGCAGAAGTTTGTAGGTCGTGCAAACTGGAAGCCCGAATGCAAGAAAGAATGAAGTGCGCCAGTTGCCAAATGGTCATATGTTGCTTATGCAGCAAATATTGTTTTGATATCACAATCCCAAGAGAAAGAAGTTTCTCGACACAACATGAAGAGCCAAGGTGGAAAGAAATCGCCAAAGCTCTGGGTGACATTAATGGGAAACTTGAGAAAGAAAAGCAGGCCTTGATTGAGGAGCTAAATCAGGCCTTGGAGCAAATAAAAGAGTTCAAAGCAAAAGGACCGCCCACAACAGTTGTACAGGAAATCGATCGGGAAAGTGAAAGAAGGTTAGAAGACCTAGAAGGAGAAAACCAGCTCTTAAACATCCTCCTAAAGCAAAAGGATGAGGAGCTAAGAAAAAAGGACGAGATTATCAAATGGCTACAGCAGGAAAAGCTATCCATGCTCACTGAGGAAGATGAGAAGGCATTCTCTATGGCCAGCAGATCGGGCCCAAAATATAACGGGTTGTATAATGTCAAGGTAGGAATTGAGGTGGATAGAGAAATTAAATACCTCAATGCAATCGTAGACACAGGAGCAACGACCTGTGTTGTAAGAGAAGCAAAGATCAACAGCTCCCACCTAGAAGACTCCCCAGTAAACGTAACACTAAGAGGTATGAACTCAATCTCTAAAGCCTCAAAAATAGTGAAACAGGGGAAGCTGTGGATAGGGGAACAATTCTTCAGAACCCCAAGGACATTCGCCCTGGACATCTCGCTTTCAGAAGGGATAGACATGATTTTGGGATGCAACTTTATTAGGGCTTTGGAAGGGGGAGTAAGAATCGAAGGGGACGTAATCACATTCTATAAGCTGGTTACAAACGTCCAGACCCAGAGGGAAGCATACCAGGTAGCCTCAATAGAAGAACTTGATTTAAACGAGGATGAATATTATGACATTGCCTTGACAGATCAGGAAAAGGGCTACATCAGCAGGGAGATTGTAGATTCTCAAACATTCCGAAGGCTAAAGGAACTCGGATATATAGGGGAGGAGCCCCTGAAACATTGGGCCAAAAACCAGGTAAAATGCCGACTCGAAATTAAAAATCCTGAGTTAACCATTGAAGACAGGCCGCTAAAGCATGTCACGCCCAAGATGAAGGAGCAAATGCGCAGGCATGTGGAAAAGCTTCTGGAACTCAAAGTCATCAGGCCATCAACAAGTAAGCATAGAACGACGGCCATGATAGTCGAGTCTGGGACGGAGGTCGACCCTCAGACCGGTGTAGAAAAAAGGGGAAAAGAAAGGCTGGTCTTCAACTACAAAAGATTAAACGACAACACGGAAAAGGACCAGTACTCACTACCAGGAATCAACACCATAATACAAAGGATCGGACGATCCAAGGTATATTCAAAATTTGATCTTAAAAGTGGATTCCACCAGGTAGCAATGGAAGAAAGCTCCATTCCATGGACGGCATTCTGGGCCATCGATGGACTGTATGAATGGCTGGTGATGCCATTCGGCCTGAAGAATGCGCCGGCAATATTTCAACGCAAGATGGATAACTGCTTCCGAGGAACCGAAGCATTCATTGCGGTATATATTGATGACATTTTGGTATTTTCTGAAACCCCGCAGCAACATATCCAACATCTGAATAAGTTCATGGAAATTTGCGAGGCAAATGGGCTAGTCCTAAGCCCAACCAAGATGAAAATAGGAGTAAGTCAGGTAGACTTCCTTGGCGCCACAATTGGGCAATCCAAAATCAAGCTGCAGCCACACATAATCAAAAAGGTTGCAGAATTCAAAGAAGACGACCTAAAAACGACAAAAGGATTGCGGTCCTGGCTAGGTATTCTCAACTATGCAAGAAACTACATCCCAGGCCTGGGTAAAACACTAGGCCCACTTTACTCAAAAGTTTCACCAACAGGAGAGAAGAAAATGAATAAACAAGACTGGGCGTTGGTCAGCAAGGTGAAACAGCAGGTACAAAATCTACCTGAAATGGAATTACCACCTGAGGAAGCCATTATTATCTTAGAGACAGACGGTTGTATGGAAGGATGGGGAGGTATATGTAAATGGAAACTCTCTGGCCAGAACAAGGCATCTGAAAAGGTATGTGCATATGCTAGTGGGAAATTCAGCCCCATCAAAAGCACAATAGATGCGGAAATCCAGGCGGTCATTCATAGCCTGGATAAATTCAAAATTTATTATCTTGACAAAAGGGAGATAATCATTCGAACAGATTGCCAGGCGATTGTATCCTTTTACTCCAAGATCGCCCAAAACAAACCCTCAAGGGTTCGTTGGTTAACGTTTTCTGATTTCATTACAGGGCTAGGAGTACAAGTCAAGTTCGAGCACATAGATGGGAAGGATAATATCCTGGCTGATACATTATCAAGGATTGTTATTATGTGTTTAAAGGACGAAGAAAACAAGGAAGCACTTGAGGAAATCTTCGCCTTGTGGAAATTTGAGCAAATATACTTCACCATAGCACGAGATCCAGAAAGGAACATCTACCCAAGGTGTAACTGTGGACGACCCGCGGCCATTAAAACATCAAGAACGGAGAGAAATCCAAATAGAGATTTCTGGAAGTGCGCAGAAGATATCTGCCATGCCTGGTGGTGGGATGACCATCTCGAAGACTACGTCCAAGCAAGGATAAACGAAGACTGGTCACAGCCTTTCGAGGATGAGGCACCTTGGAACCCAAGTGATAATGAGTACAGCCCCTAGTGGCCAAAGACGAGAAAAAGAAGACCCGCATCGCTGGATGGCACTAATCAGCGTAGGGTAACGAGATGCCCTCGCCCACTTTCAACGGTGGGAAAGTAAAGTAGCATTGTACCAGCTCATAAAGCTGATAAGGGATAAGGTTCTGGGTGCGAAGCTGCGTCACGCACAATGAACCTTGTGGGAGGGCAATAATGCTTTGCCTACATTATTGATCATAAAGTTGATAAGGGATAAGGTTCTGGGTGCGATGTTGCGTCACGCACAATGAACCTTGTGGGAGGGCAATAATGCTTTGCCTACATTATTGGTGATGATGGGGCCCATAGGAGTACCCGGCCAAGATGTTTGCAAGCATATTGCTCTTTCTATATAAGGAAGTGTAAACCCTCATTGCTGGGCATCGAGAAACACTCTCTGTTGTCCACTTTGAGCATTTAATAAAATTAGCAAGCTTTCTCCACATCACTTTCTTCCTCTTCAATTTAATGTTTTCGTAAGACTAACCAAGCAGAAAACAAGATCCATTTGATATTTCTGCGTTTCTTTTGCGCCATTCATGCTTACTGTCCGAGCTCTTTCCTGCATGGATCTCTGTAGCTCGGTCTCCGGGTTCATCAGGAGGGCCAGGGTGTGCTCCCTTGGTTGCCTTCCAACAATTGTCCTTCCTATGTTGCCTATGTTTCTGGCAACTCTTGTGGCTTCATACCTGGCTCTTTGAGTCCTTCTGTAGTCTCTGACTTGGTCTTCGACTAGAGAGCTTCCTGGTTCTGTGATGGTACTAGATTCATTAGTTCCCAGTATGCTTCCCCTCGTGGCCATCTTTGACTGATCTGAGGATGTTGTAGGGATTTCTGATGACCTTTAGGTTGCCTCCGGCCTCCTTTGTAGATATTTTGAGGCTGCCGAGCTTTAGTGTGAGTGCTTCAAGCTCGGCTCCGATTGCAGGGGCTGCTTTGGCTGCTTCAATGTTTTTGACCCTTGTTTCTATCTGTAGGATTCTTTCTTCCAAGGTCAGCAACTTTGTATCACAACGGATTAATAGCATGAATGGCGCAAAAGAAACGCAGAAATATCAAATGGATCTTGTTTTCTGCTTGGTTAGTCTTACGAAAACATTAAATTGAAGAGGAAGAAAGTGATGTGGAGAAAGCTTGCTAATTTTATTAAATGCTCAAAGTGGACAACAGAGAGTGTTTCTCGATGCCCAGCAATGAGGGTTTACACTTCCTTATATAGAAAGAGCAAAATATGCTTGCAAACATCTTGGCCGGGTACTCCTATGGGCCCCATCATCACCAATAATGTAGGCAAAGCATTATTGCCCTCCCACAAGGTTCATTGTGCGTGACGCAACATCGCACCCAGAACCTTATCCCTTATCAACTTTATGATCAATAATGTAGGCAAAGCATTATTGCCCTCCCACAAGGTTCATTGTGCGTGACGCAGCTTCGCACCCAGAACCTTATCCCTTATCAGCTTTATGAGCTGGTACAATGCTACTTTACTTTCCCACCGTTGAAAGTGGGCGAGGGCATCTCGTTACCCTACGCTGGTTAGTGCCATCCAGCGATGCGGGTCTTCTTTTTCTCGTCTTTGGCCACTAGGGGCTGTACTCATTATCACTTGGGTTCCAAGGTGCCTCATCCTCGAAAGGCTGTGACCAGTCTTCGTTTATCCTTGCTTGGACGTAGTCTTCGAGATGGTCATCCCACCACCAGGCATGGCAGATATCTTCTGCGCACTTCCAGAAATCTCTATTTGGATTTCTCTCCGTTCTTGATGTTTTAATGGCCGCGGGTCGTCCACAGTTACACCTTGGGTAGATGTTCCTTTCTGGATCTCGTGCTATGGTGAAGTATATTTGCTCAAATTTCCACAAGGCGAAGATTTCCTCAAGTGCTTCCTTGTTTTCTTCGTCCTTTAAACACATAATAACAATCCTTGATAATGTATCAGCCAGGATATTATCCTTCCCATCTATGTGCTCGAACTTGACTTGTACTCCTAGCCCTGTAATGAAATCAGAAAACGTTAACCAACGAACCCTTGAGGGTTTGTTTTGGGCGATCTTGGAGTAAAAGGATACAATCGCCTGGCAATCTGTTCGAATGATTATCTCCCTTTTGTCAAGATAATAAATTTTGAATTTATCCAGGCTATGAATGACCGCCTGGATTTCCGCATCTATTGTGCTTTTGATGGGGCTGAATTTCCCACTAGCATATGCACATACCTTTTCAGATGCCTTGTTCTGGCCAGAGAGTTTCCATTTACATATACCTCCCCATCCTTCCATACAACCGTCTGTCTCTAAGATAATAATGGCTTCCTCAGGTGGTAATTCCATTTCAGGTAGATTTTGTACCTGCTGTTTCACCTTGCTGACCAACGCCCAGTCTTGTTTATTCATTTTCTTCTCTCCTGTTGGTGAAACTTTTGAGTAAAGTGGGCCTAGTGTTTTACCCAGGCCTGGGATGTAGTTTCTTGCATAGTTGAGAATACCTAGCCAGGACCGCAATCCTTTTGTCGTCTTTAGGTCGTCTTCTTTGAATTCTGCAACCTTTTTGATTATGTGTGGCTGCAGCTTGATTTTGGATTGCCCAATTGTGGCGCCAAGGAAGTCTACCTGACTTACTCCTATTTTCATCTTGGTTGGGCTTAGGACTAGCCCATTTGCCTCGCAAATTTCCATGAACTTATTCAGATGTTGGATATGTTGCTGCGGGGTTTCAGAAAATACCAAAATGTCATCAATATATACCGCAATGAATGCTTCGGTTCCTCGGAAGCAGTTATCCATCTTGCGTTGAAATATTGCCGGCGCATTCTTCAGGCCGAATGGCATCACCAGCCATTCATACAGTCCATCGATGGCCCAGAATGCCGTCCATGGAATGGAGCTTTCTTCCATTGCTACCTGGTGGAATCCACTTTTAAGATCAAATTTTGAATATACCTTGGATCGTCCGATCCTTTGTATTATGGTGTTGATTCCTGGTAGTGAGTACTGGTCCTTTTCCGTGTTGTCGTTTAATCTTTTGTAGTTGAAGACCAGCCTTTCTTTTCCCCTTTTTTCTACACCGGTCTGAGGGTCGACCTCCGTCCCAGACTCGACTATCATGGCCGTCGTTCTATGCTTACTTGTTGATGGCCTGATGACTTTGAGTTCCAGAAGCTTTTCCACATGCCTGCGCATTTGCTCCTTCATCTTGGGCGTGACATGCTTTAGCGGCCTGTCTTCAATGGTTAACTCAGGATTTTTAATTTCGAGTCGGCATTTTACCTGGTTTTTGGCCCAATGTTTCAGGGGCTCCTCCCCTATATATCCGAGTTCCTTTAGCCTTCGGAATGTTTGAGAATCTACAATCTCCCTGCTGATGTAGCCCTTTTCCTGATCTGTCAAGGCAATGTCATAATATTCATCCTCGTTTAAATCAAGTTCTTCTATTGAGGCTACCTGGTATGCTTCCCTCTGGGTCTGGACGTTTGTAACCAGCTTATAGAATGTGATTACGTCCCCTTCGATTCTTACTCCCCCTTCCAAAGCCCTAATAAAGTTGCATCCCAAAATCATGTCTATCCCTTCTGAAAGCGAGATGTCCAGGGCGAATGTCCTTGGGGTTCTGAAGAATTGTTCCCCTATCCACAGCTTCCCCTGTTTCACTATTTTTGAGGCTTTAGAGATTGAGTTCATACCTCTTAGTGTTACGTTTACTGGGGAGTCTTCTAGGTGGGAGCTGTTGATCTTTGCTTCTCTTACAACACAGGTCGTTGCTCCTGTGTCTACGATTGCATTGAGGTATTTAATTTCTCTATCCACCTCAATTCCTACCTTGACATTATACAACCCGTTATATTTTGGGCCCGATCTGCTGGCCATAGAGAATGCCTTCTCATCTTCCTCAGTGAGCATGGATAGCTTTTCCTGCTGTAGCCATTTGATAATCTCGTCCTTTTTTCTTAGCTCCTCATCCTTTTGCTTTAGGAGGATGTTTAAGAGCTGGTTTTCTCCTTCTAGGTCTTCTAACCTTCTTTCACTTTCCCGATCGATTTCCTGTACAACTGTTGTGGGCGGTCCTTTTGCTTTGAACTCTTTTATTTGCTCCAAGGCCTGATTTAGCTCCTCAATCAAGGCCTGCTTTTCTTTCTCAAGTTTCCCATTAATGTCACCCAGAGCTTTGGCGATTTCTTTCCACCTTGGCTCTTCATGTTGTGTCGAGAAACTTCTTTCTCTTGGGATTGTGATATCAAAACAATATTTGCTGCATAAGCAACATATGACCATTTGGCAACTGGCGCACTTCATTCTTTCTTGCATTCGGGCTTCCAGTTTGCACGACCTACAAACTTCTGCTCCTGTGGTATTGAAATCCCATGAGTGAATACACTCATACTCTTTCCTCGAGACTCTGACCTGGGATCTCCAAGTTCCTGATTTGCCAATTAGGGTGTCTTCTTCTATAGAAAATACCATGGCTAGATTTTCCTGGCCATCCTCGCCTTCAGAAAGGGAGTATATGTCGGAGACCTCGTCCTCGTCTTCCCCAACTGAGACTATTTCCTCGTCTTCCTTGATGGCTAAATTTTCGATGATATGTACCCTATCTGAATACTGTTTTCTATTTCGGCATTCGCTTGCATAGTGCCCTTCTTCTCCGCACGCATAGCATTTGCACTTCCTATTTCTGAGATGTTTTCTTTTGTCGATCCTTACGTGTGTCTTGTGCGGTTTCCCTTTATAAGTGGTGGTCTTCCTCCTTCCATACTTGTACCCGGGTTTTTTATAGTACCCTGGTACAGGAAATTCTCTACAGAAATCCAAATTTTTTAAAGACCTTTGGTATGCCGCCTCTCTGCATACTTCTTCAAGGTAGTTTTGAGTGAAGGTGATCCTTGCCGGTACCCCAATAGTGTTGCCTGGATACTTCTCCTTGAAAGCTTTGGATATTCTATCCCCAAGACCGTTGGGTAGCTTCGTAAAGAATTCATCGGATAGTTCCGATGAAATCCACATTCTTCCAGTTGTTGCTGCTAGGTCCATGTAGCTTGCCATGTATCTCTTAATAGCGATCCCGCTCATGTCCATACAGATTAGGCTTTTGATGGCCTTATATGCTGCGTCTTGTGATGTGGTTGTTCCAGTCTTTGGGTCTTCAAGATAGAAGATTCTTCTAATCTGTGAGATGGTGTTTTGGGTACCATTCCCACCCAGCGCTTGCTGCTTCATTTGCTCGTACTCCTCAGGGTACGCCATTCTCCAGGTCTGGAATGTCTTCTTCTCTGTTTCTCCGAGTAGATTCTCAATATAGATCAACTTATCTTCGGATGTGGCAAAGGCTTTGTCCGCCATATGGTTAAGAGTGGTGGATTCCCATCTTTCGAAGATCTTAGGATCATAGCTGGGCGTGAGTACCAGCATAGACCCATTCTGTTGCTGAGCTTATGGGAGCGCGAATAATTCTTCTGGGTTTTTGTACCTGAAGTTCCTTCCCGAGGTTGAGGGGTAGTTCTCGTAACTTCCCCATCCTTGCTGTGTTGTGGCTGGAGCGTAGCCTGCTGGACCTACCATGTCCACATCTGGTGGTCTGTATTGGCTTGTTACAGACGAATTCACTAGTTCCGCTACCTTCTTTAGCTCCGGATAATCAGATATCATTGCTATATTTACACTTGTAATACTGGAGGTGTCTGATTCTTCAAGATTTCGGAGGAATTGAGAGATAATTTCCTCCTCCCCCTCCCAACTTTGGGAAGATGGTGTTGAGGGAACATCTTTAGTGAGATCAATACCGGATTCAAAGGCCAATTGAGCCCATTCGTCGATCTCGTCTGTGAGCATGGCGATGGTGTGCTCTTCATCAGAGTTGATTTCATCATCATGCTGATTATACTGCGGAGGCTTGGAATTCCTCGAAGATATATTACAAGTAAGGTTCCAAATCCTACATCGAAGATATGCCGGCACCATGGCATTCCTCGTATTTAGAGACACCCGATGGAACGAGGACGACCGCAGTATTATCGCGGCTATGGAGGTTGATCTGGCGGAAGGCAATCAGCTAATCTATATCATTCCGGACATCATGATGACGATACGGGATTTCTATCGTCATATTCAGATATCAATTCGAACCAAGGGATATGACTCATGGGAAGGAGGAGAAGCCAACCTCTTAATCACCAGAAGCATAACCTCCAGACTCTCCAACACTCCGAACGTGGGGTTTGCCTATAAGATTGAGAGAGTGGCAGAATATTTACGCTCTAAAGGGGTACGAGCGATTGATGCCACCAAATACTCCGCAAAGCCACATTATGGTGGCGAGTGGACATTAGCACCATCCTCAGTCGCGATACCAATGCAACCCGCCAGGATGAGCACCAACGTCCGATACGACGGCAGCATCTCTATCGGATTTGGTGACTACGAAGTATCAACCTCATCCAAGCCTCCGCAGTATAATCAGCATGATGATGAAATCAACTCTGATGAAGAGCACACCATCGCCATGCTCACAGACGAGATCGACGAATGGGCTCAATTGGCCTTTGAATCCGGTATTGATCTCACTAAAGATGTTCCCTCAACACCATCTTCCCAAAGTTGGGAGGGGGAGGAGGAAATTATCTCTCAATTCCTCCGAAATCTTGAAGAATCAGACACCTCCAGTATTACAAGTGTAAATATAGCAATGATATCTGATTATCCGGAGCTAAAGAAGGTAGCGGAACTAGTGAATTCGTCTGTAACAAGCCAATACAGACCACCAGATGTGGACATGGTAGGTCCAGCAGGCTACGCTCCAGCCACAACACAGCAAGGATGGGGAAGTTACGAGAACTACCCCTCAACCTCGGGAAGGAACTTCAGGTACAAAAACCCAGAAGAATTCTTCGCGCTCCCATCAGCTCAGCAACAGAATGGGTCTATGCTGGTACTCACGCCCAGCTATGATCCTAAGATCTTCGAAAGATGGGAATCCACCACTCTTAACCATATGGCGGACAAAGCCTTTGCCACATCCGAAGATAAGTTGATCTATATTGAGAATCTACTCGGAGAAACAGAGAAGAAGACATTCCAGACCTGGAGAATGGCGTACCCTGAGGAGTACGAGCAAATGAAGCAGCAAGCGCTGGGTGGGAATGGTACCCAAAACACCATCTCACAGATTAGAAGAATCTTCTATCTTGAAGACCCAAAGACTGGAACAACCACATCACAAGACGCAGCATATAAGGCCATCAAAAGCCTAATCTGTATGGACATGAGCGGGATCGCTATTAAGAGATACATGGCAAGCTACATGGACCTAGCAGCAACAACTGGAAGAATGTGGATTTCATCGGAACTATCCGATGAATTCTTTACGAAGCTACCCAACGGTCTTGGGGATAGAATATCCAAAGCTTTCAAGGAGAAGTATCCAGGCAACACTATTGGGGTACCGGCAAGGATCACCTTCACTCAAAACTACCTTGAAGAAGTATGCAGAGAGGCGGCATACCAAAGGTCTTTAAAAAATTTGGATTTCTGTAGAGAATTTCCTGTACCAGGGTACTATAAAAAACCCGGGTACAAGTATGGAAGGAGGAAGACCACCACTTATAAAGGGAAACCGCACAAGACACACGTAAGGATCGACAAAAGAAAACATCTCAGAAATAGGAAGTGCAAATGCTATGCGTGCGGAGAAGAAGGGCACTATGCAAGCGAATGCCGAAATAGAAAACAGTATTCAGATAGGGTACATATCATCGAAAATTTAGCCATCAAGGAAGACGAGGAAATAGTCTCAGTTGGGGAAGACGAGGACGAGGTCTCCGACATATACTCCCTTTCTGAAGGCGAGGATGGCCAGGAAAATCTAGCCATGGTATTTTCTATAGAAGAAGACACCCTAATTGGCAAATCAGGAACTTGGAGATCCCAGGTCAGAGTCTCGAGGAAAGAGTATGAGTGTATTCACTCATGGGATTTCAATACCACAGGAGCAGAAGTTTGTAGGTCGTGCAAACTGGAAGCCCGAATGCAAGAAAGAATGAAGTGCGCCAGTTGCCAAATGGTCATATGTTGCTTATGCAGCAAATATTGTTTTGATATCACAATCCCAAGAGAAAGAAGTTTCTCGACACAACATGAAGAGCCAAGGTGGAAAGAAATCGCCAAAGCTCTGGGTGACATTAATGGGAAACTTGAGAAAGAAAAGCAGGCCTTGATTGAGGAGCTAAATCAGGCCTTGGAGCAAATAAAAGAGTTCAAAGCAAAAGGACCGCCCACAACAGTTGTACAGGAAATCGATCGGGAAAGTGAAAGAAGGTTAGAAGACCTAGAAGGAGAAAACCAGCTCTTAAACATCCTCCTAAAGCAAAAGGATGAGGAGCTAAGAAAAAAGGACGAGATTATCAAATGGCTACAGCAGGAAAAGCTATCCATGCTCACTGAGGAAGATGAGAAGGCATTCTCTATGGCCAGCAGATCGGGCCCAAAATATAACGGGTTGTATAATGTCAAGGTAGGAATTGAGGTGGATAGAGAAATTAAATACCTCAATGCAATCGTAGACACAGGAGCAACGACCTGTGTTGTAAGAGAAGCAAAGATCAACAGCTCCCACCTAGAAGACTCCCCAGTAAACGTAACACTAAGAGGTATGAACTCAATCTCTAAAGCCTCAAAAATAGTGAAACAGGGGAAGCTGTGGATAGGGGAACAATTCTTCAGAACCCCAAGGACATTCGCCCTGGACATCTCGCTTTCAGAAGGGATAGACATGATTTTGGGATGCAACTTTATTAGGGCTTTGGAAGGGGGAGTAAGAATCGAAGGGGACGTAATCACATTCTATAAGCTGGTTACAAACGTCCAGACCCAGAGGGAAGCATACCAGGTAGCCTCAATAGAAGAACTTGATTTAAACGAGGATGAATATTATGACATTGCCTTGACAGATCAGGAAAAGGGCTACATCAGCAGGGAGATTGTAGATTCTCAAACATTCCGAAGGCTAAAGGAACTCGGATATATAGGGGAGGAGCCCCTGAAACATTGGGTCAAAAACCAGGTAAAATGCCGACTCGAAATTAAAAATCCTGAGTTAACCATTGAAGACAGGCCGCTAAAGCATGTCACGCCCAAGATGAAGGAGCAAATGCGCAGGCATGTGGAAAAGCTTCTGGAACTCAAAGTCATCAGGCCATCAACAAGTAAGCATAGAACGACGGCCATGATAGTCGAGTCTGGGACGGAGGTCGACCCTCAGACCGGTGTAGAAAAAAGGGGAAAAGAAAGGCTGGTCTTCAACTACAAAAGATTAAACGACAACACGGAAAAGGACCAGTACTCACTACCAGGAATCAACACCATAATACAAAGGATCGGACGATCCAAGGTATATTCAAAATTTGATCTTAAAAGTGGATTCCACCAGGTAGCAATGGAAGAAAGCTCCATTCCATGGACGGCATTCTGGGCCATCGATGGACTGTATGAATGGCTGGTGATGCCATTCGGCCTGAAGAATGCGCCGGCAATATTTCAACGCAAGATGGATAACTGCTTCCGAGGAACCGAAGCATTCATTGCGGTATATATTGATGACATTTTGGTATTTTCTGAAACCCCGCAGCAACATATCCAACATCTGAATAAGTTCATGGAAATTTGCGAGGCAAATGGGCTAGTCCTAAGCCCAACCAAGATGAAAATAGGAGTAAGTCAGGTAGACTTCCTTGGCGCCACAATTGGGCAATCCAAAATCAAGCTGCAGCCACACATAATCAAAAAGGTTGCAGAATTCAAAGAAGACGACCTAAAGACGACAAAAGGATTGCGGTCCTGGCTAGGTATTCTCAACTATGCAAGAAACTACATCCCAGGCCTGGGTAAAACACTAGGCCCACTTTACTCAAAAGTTTCACCAACAGGAGAGAAGAAAATGAATAAACAAGACTGGGCGTTGGTCAGCAAGGTGAAACAGCAGGTACAAAATCTACCTGAAATGGAATTACCACCTGAGGAAGCCATTATTATCTTAGAGACAGACGGTTGTATGGAAGGATGGGGAGGTATATGTAAATGGAAACTCTCTGGCCAGAACAAGGCATCTGAAAAGGTATGTGCATATGCTAGTGGGAAATTCAGCCCCATCAAAAGCACAATAGATGCGGAAATCCAGGCGGTCATTCATAGCCTGGATAAATTCAAAATTTATTATCTTGACAAAAGGGAGATAATCATTCGAACAGATTGCCAGGCGATTGTATCCTTTTACTCCAAGATCGCCCAAAACAAACCCTCAAGGGTTCGTTGGTTAACGTTTTCTGATTTCATTACAGGGCTAGGAGTACAAGTCAAGTTCGAGCACATAGATGGGAAGGATAATATCCTGGCTGATACATTATCAAGGATTGTTATTATGTGTTTAAAGGACGAAGAAAACAAGGAAGCACTTGAGGAAATCTTCGCCTTGTGGAAATTTGAGCAAATATACTTCACCATAGCACGAGATCCAGAAAGGAACATCTACCCAAGGTGTAACTGTGGACGACCCGCGGCCATTAAAACATCAAGAACGGAGAGAAATCCAAATAGAGATTTCTGGAAGTGCGCAGAAGATATCTGCCATGCCTGGTGGTGGGATGACCATCTCGAAGACTACGTCCAAGCAAGGATAAACGAAGACTGGTCACAGCCTTTCGAGGATGAGGCACCTTGGAACCCAAGTGATAATGAGTACAGCCCCTAGTGGCCAAAGACGAGAAAAAGAAGACCCGCATCGCTGGATGGCACTAACCAGCGTAGGGTAACGAGATGCCCTCGCTCACTTTCAACGGTGGGAAAGTAAAGTAGCATTGTACCAGCTCATAAAGCTGATAAGGGATAAGGTTCTGGGTGCGAAGCTGCGTCACGCACAATGAACCTTGTGGGAGGGCAATAATGCTTTGCCTACATTATTGATCATAAAGTTGATAAGGGATAAGGTTCTGGGTGCGATGTTGCGTCACGCACAATGAACCTTGTGGGAGGGCAATAATGCTTTGCCTACATTATTGGTGATGATGGGGCCCATAGGAGTACCCGGCCAAGATGTTTGCAAGCATATTGCTCTTTCTATATAAGGAAGTGTAAACCCTCATTGCTGGGCATCGAGAAACACTCTCTGTTGTCCACTTTGAGCATTTAATAAAATTAGCAAGCTTTCTCCACATCACTTTCTTCCTCTTCAATTTAATGTTTTCGTAAGACTAACCAAGCAGAAAACAAGATCCATTTGATATTTCTGCGTTTCTTTTGCGCCATTCATGCTATTAATCCGTTGTGATACAAAGTTGCTGACCTTGGAAGAAAGAATCCTACAGATAGAAACAAGGGTCAAAAACATTGAAGCAGCCAAAGCAGCCCCTGCAATCGGAGCCGAGCTTGAAGCACTCACACTAAAGCTCGGCAGCCTCAAAATATCTACAAAGGAGGCCGGAGGCAACCTAAAGGTCATCAGAAATCCCTACAACATCCTCAGATCAGTCAAAGATGGCCACGAGGGGAAGCATACTGGGAACTAATGAATCTAGTACCATCACAGAACCAGGAAGCTCTCTAGTCGAAGACCAAGTCAGAGACTACAGAAGGACTCAAAGAGCCAGGTATGAAGCCACAAGAGTTGCCAGAAACATAGGCAACATAGGAAGGACAATTGTTGGAAGGCAACCAAGGGAGCACACCCTGGCCCTCCTGATGAACCCGGAGACCGAGCTACAGAGATCCATGCAGGAAAGAGCTCGGACAGTAAGCATGAATGGCGCAAAAGAAACGCAGAAATATCAAATGGATCTTGTTTTCTGCTTGGTTAGTCTTACGAAAACATTAAATTGAAGAGGAAGAAAGTGATGTGGAGAAAGCTTGCTAATTTTATTAAATGCTCAAAGTGGACAACAGAGAGTGTTTCTCGATGCCCAGCAATGAGGGTTTACACTTCCTTATATAGAAAGAGCAATATGCTTGCAAACATCTTGGCCGGGTACTCCTATGGGCCCCATCATCACCAATAATGTAGGCAAAGCATTATTGCCCTCCCACAAGGTTCATTGTGCGTGACGCAACATCGCACCCAGAACCTTATTCCTTATCAACTTTATGATCAATAATGTAGGCAAAGCATTATTGCCCTCCCACAAGGTTCATTGTGCGTGACGCAGCTTCGCACCCAGAACCTTATCCCTTATCAGCTTTATGAGCTGGTACAATGCTACTTTACTTTCCCACCGTTGAAAGTGGGCGAGGGCATCTCGTTACCCTACGCTGGTTAGTGCCATCCAGCGATGCGGGTCTTCTTTTTCTCGTCTTTGGCCACTAGGGGCTGTACTCATTATCACTTGGGTTCCAAGGTGCCTCATCCTCGAAAGGCTGTGACCAGTCTTCGTTTATCCTTGCTTGGACGTAGTCTTCGAGATGGTCATCCCACCACCAGGCATGGCAGATATCTTCTGCGCACTTCCAGAAATCTCTATTTGGATTTCTCTCCGTTCTTGATGTTTTAATGGCCGCGGGTCGTCCACAGTTACACCTTGGGTAGATGTTCCTTTCTGGATCTCGTGCTATGGTGAAGTATATTTGCTCAAATTTCCACAAGGCGAAGATTTCCTCAAGTGCTTCCTTGTTTTCTTCGTCCTTTAAACACATAATAACAATCCTTGATAATGTATCAGCCAGGATATTATCCTTCCCATCTATGTGCTCGAACTTGACTTGTACTCCTAGCCCTGTAATGAAATCAGAAAACGTTAACCAACGAACCCTTGAGGGTTTGTTTTGGGCGATCTTGGAGTAAAAGGATACAATCGCCTGGCAATCTGTTCGAATGATTATCTCCCTTTTGTCAAGATAATAAATTTTGAATTTATCCAGGCTATGAATGACCGCCTGGATTTCCGCATCTATTGTGCTTTTGATGGGGCTGAATTTCCCACTAGCATATGCACATACCTTTTCAGATGCCTTGTTCTGGCCAGAGAGTTTCCATTTACATATACCTCCCCATCCTTCCATACAACCGTCTGTCTCTAAGATAATAATGGCTTCCTCAGGTGGTAATTCCATTTCAGGTAGATTTTGTACCTGCTGTTTCACCTTGCTGACCAACGCCCAGTCTTGTTTATTCATTTTCTTCTCTCCTGTTGGTGAAACTTTTGAGTAAAGTGGGCCTAGTGTTTTACCCAGGCCTGGGATGTAGTTTCTTGCATAGTTGAGAATACCTAGCCAGGACCGCAATCCTTTTGTCGTCTTTAGGTCGTCTTCTTTGAATTCTGCAACCTTTTTGATTATGTGTGGCTGCAGCTTGATTTTGGATTGCCCAATTGTGGCGCCAAGGAAGTCTACCTGACTTACTCCTATTTTCATCTTGGTTGGGCTTAGGACTAGCCCATTTGCCTCGCAAATTTCCATGAACTTATTCAGATGTTGGATATGTTGCTGCGGGGTTTCAGAAAATACCAAAATGTCATCAATATATACCGCAATGAATGCTTCGGTTCCTCGGAAGCAGTTATCCATCTTGCGTTGAAATATTGCCGGCGCATTCTTCAGGCCGAATGGCATCACCAGCCATTCATACAGTCCATCGATGGCCCAGAATGCCGTCCATGGAATGGAGCTTTCTTCCATTGCTACCTGGTGGAATCCACTTTTAAGATCAAATTTTGAATATACCTTGGATCGTCCGATCCTTTGTATTATGGTGTTGATTCCTGGTAGTGAGTACTGGTCCTTTTCCGTGTTGTCGTTTAATCTTTTGTAGTTGAAGACCAGCCTTTCTTTTCCCCTTTTTTCTACACCGGTCTGAGGGTCGACCTCCGTCCCAGACTCGACTATCATGGCCGTCGTTCTATGCTTACTTGTTGATGGCCTGATGACTTTGAGTTCCAGAAGCTTTTCCACATGCCTGCGCATTTGCTCCTTCATCTTGGGCGTGACATGCTTTAGCGGCCTGTCTTCAATGGTTAACTCAGGATTTTTAATTTCGAGTCGGCATTTTACCTGGTTTTTGGCCCAATGTTTCAGGGGCTCCTCCCCTATATATCCGAGTTCCTTTAGCCTTCGGAATGTTTGAGAATCTACAATCTCCCTGCTGATGTAGCCCTTTTCCTGATCTGTCAAGGCAATGTCATAATATTCATCCTCGTTTAAATCAAGTTCTTCTATTGAGGCTACCTGGTATGCTTCCCTCTGGGTCTGGACGTTTGTAACCAGCTTATAGAATGTGATTACGTCCCCTTCGATTCTTACTCCCCCTTCCAAAGCCCTAATAAAGTTGCATCCCAAAATCATGTCTATCTCTTCTGAAAGCGAGATGTCCAGGGCGAATGTCCTTGGGGTTCTGAAGAATTGTTCCCCTATCCACAGCTTCCCCTGTTTCACTATTTTTGAGGCTTTAGAGATTGAGTTCATACCTCTTAGTGTTACGTTTACTGGGGAGTCTTCTAGGTGGGAGCTGTTGATCTTTGCTTCTCTTACAACACAGGTCGTTGCTCCTGTGTCTACGATTGCATTGAGGTATTTAATTTCTCTATCCACCTCAATTCCTACCTTGACATTATACAACCCGTTATATTTTGGGCCCGATCTGCTGGCCATAGAGAATGCCTTCTCATCTTCCTCAGTGAGCATGGATAGCTTTTCCTGCTGTAGCCATTTGATAATCTCGTCCTTTTTTCTTAGCTCCTCATCCTTTTGCTTTAGGAGGATGTTTAAGAGCTGGTTTTCTCCTTCTAGGTCTTCTAACCTTCTTTCACTTTCCCGATCGATTTCCTGTACAACTGTTGTGGGCGGTCCTTTTGCTTTGAACTCTTTTATTTGCTCCAAGGCCTGATTTAGCTCCTCAATCAAGGCCTGCTTTTCTTTCTCAAGTTTCCCATTAATGTCACCCAGAGCTTTGGCGATTTCTTTCCACCTTGGCTCTTCATGTTGTGTCGAGAAACTTCTTTCTCTTGGGATTGTGATATCAAAACAATATTTGCTGCATAAGCAACATATGACCATTTGGCAACTGGCGCACTTCATTCTTTCTTGCATTCGGGCTTCCAGTTTGCACGACCTACAAACTTCTGCTCCTGTGGTATTGAAATCCCATGAGTGAATACACTCATACTCTTTCCTCGAGACTCTGACCTGGGATCTCCAAGTTCCTGATTTGCCAATTAGGGTGTCTTCTTCTATAGAAAATACCATGGCTAGATTTTCCTGGCCATCCTCGCCTTCAGAAAGGGAGTATATGTCGGAGACCTCGTCCTCGTCTTCCCCAACTGAGACTATTTCCTCGTCTTCCTTGATGGCTAAATTTTCGATGATATGTACCCTATCTGAATACTGTTTTCTATTTCGGCATTCGCTTGCATAGTGCCCTTCTTCTCCGCACGCATAGCATTTGCACTTCCTATTTCTGAGATGTTTTCTTTTGTCGATCCTTACGTGTGTCTTGTGCGGTTTCCCTTTATAAGTGGTGGTCTTCCTCCTTCCATACTTGTACCCGGGTTTTTTATAGTACCCTGGTACAGGAAATTCTCTACAGAAATCCAAATTTTTTAAAGACCTTTGGTATGCCGCCTCTCTGCATACTTCTTCAAGGTAGTTTTGAGTGAAGGTGATCCTTGCCGGTACCCCAATAGTGTTGCCTGGATACTTCTCCTTGAAAGCTTTGGATATTCTATCCCCAAGACCGTTGGGTAGCTTCGTAAAGAATTCATCGGATAGTTCCGATGAAATCCACATTCTTCCAGTTGTTGCTGCTAGGTCCATGTAGCTTGCCATGTATCTCTTAATAGCGATCCCGCTCATGTCCATACAGATTAGGCTTTTGATGGCCTTATATGCTGCGTCTTGTGATGTGGTTGTTCCAGTCTTTGGGTCTTCAAGATAGAAGATTCTTCTAATCTGTGAGATGGTGTTTTGGGTACCATTCCCACCCAGCGCTTGCTGCTTCATTTGCTCGTACTCCTCAGGGTACGCCATTCTCCAGGTCTGGAATGTCTTCTTCTCTGTTTCTCCGAGTAGATTCTCAATATAGATCAACTTATCTTCGGATGTGGCAAAGGCTTTGTCCGCCATATGGTTAAGAGTGGTGGATTCCCATCTTTCGAAGATCTTAGGATCATAGCTGGGCGTGAGTACCAGCATAGACCCATTCTGTTGCTGAGCTGATGGGAGCGCGAAGAATTCTTCTGGGTTTTTGTACCTGAAGTTCCTTCCCGAGGTTGAGGGGTAGTTCTCGTAACTTCCCCATCCTTGCTGTGTTGTGGCTGGAGCGTAGCCTGCTGGACCTACCATGTCCACATCTGGTGGTCTGTATTGGCTTGTTACAGACGAATTCACTAGTTCCGCTACCTTCTTTAGCTCCGGATAATCAGATATCATTGCTATATTTACACTTGTAATACTGGAGGTGTCTGATTCTTCAAGATTTCGGAGGAATTGAGAGATAATTTCCTCCTCCCCCTCCCAACTTTGGGAAGATGGTGTTGAGGGAACATCTTTAGTGAGATCAATACCGGATTCAAAGGCCAATTGAGCCCATTCGTCGATCTCGTCTGTGAGCATGGCGATGGTGTGCTCTTCATCAGAGTTGATTTCATCATCATGCTGATTATACTGCGGAGGCTTGGATGAGGTTGATACTTCGTAGTCACCAAATCCGATAGAGATGCTGCCGTCGTATCGGACGTTGGTGCTCATCCTGGCGGGTTGCATTGGTATCGCGACTGAGGATGGTGCTAATGTCCACTCGCCACCATAATGTGGCTTTGCGGAGTATTTGGTGGCATCAATCGCTCGTACCCCTTTAGAGCGTAAATATTCTGCCACTCTCTCAATCTTATAGGCAAACCCCACGTTCGGAGTGTTGGAGAGTCTGGAGGTTATGCTTCTGGTGATTAAGAGGTTGGCTTCTCCTCCTTCCCATGAGTCATATCCCTTGGTTCGAATTGATATCTGAATATGACGATAGAAATCCCGTATCGTCATCATGATGTCCGGAATGATATAGATTAGCTGATTGCCTTCCGCCAGATCAACCTCCATAGCCGCGATAATACTGCGGTCGTCCTCGTTCCATCGGGTGTCTCTAAATACGAGGAATGCCATGGTGCCGGCATATCTTCGATGTAGGATTTGGAACCTTACTTGTAATACACCCAGGTGGATGTATTCCATACCTGCCCTGGTCAAGGCCGTATAGGACTCCTGTGGGATGAACGTCCTATCTTGTTGGCTGTTTCTAGGGATCAACATTCTTTCTTCCGAGCGGTGATGGTACACCCGATGATGGATGTCATCACGCCTTGTCATATATAGTACTTCTGCAGGTACTGTCCGAGCTCTTTCCTGCATGGATCTCTGTAGCTCGGTCTCCGGGTTCATCAGGAGGGCCAGGGTGTGCTCCCTTGGTTGCCTTCCAACAATTGTCCTTCCTATGTTGCCTATGTTTCTGGCAACTCTTGTGGCTTCATACCTGGCTCTTTAAGTCCTTCTGTAGTCTCTGACTTGGTCTTCGACTAGAGAGCTTCCTGGTTCTGTGATGGTACTAGATTCATTAGTTCCCAGTATGCTTCCCCTCGTGGCCATCTTTGACTGATCTGAGGATGTTGTAGGGATTTCTGATGACCTTTAGGTTGCCTCCGGCCTCCTTTGTAGATATTTTGAGGCTGCCGAGCTTTAGTGTGAGTGCTTCAAGCTCGGCTCCGATTGCAGGGGCTGCTTTGGCTGCTTCAATGTTTTTGACCCTTGTTTCTATCTGTAGGATTCTTTCTTCCAAGGTCAGCAACTTTGTATCACAACGGATTAATAGGAAGATGATAGAGTTGAGTTGCCTTGTTAGGGACGCGATATTTGGATTATCTGATTTCTCAGTAAATCCGGTGGCGCTGTCCCAATCTTGTTTGGTGGCGCGTAGTGCTTCTATATATGCTGTGCTTGCCTTTGAATTGGCAAGACTCATTTAAGATAGGAGCGCCTCCTCCAGTCTATGGATTAGGATCTCAACTTTGCTGACTTTTGAAGATAGCTCTTTGACGAGTGCCTCAGTCTGTTGTTCGATGATCTTTGGTTGCTCCGATATCCTTAGGACTAGTGTCTCGACGTCTTCCTTTGATAAAGGCTTCCTTCTCGTGAGAACTCCTCTGAGCCCGAGGATTTCCTTCTGAATGATATCCTCAGCCTCCTTCAGATTCCTTACTTCAGTCGTCAATTGATTGATGGCTGCCTTACTAGCCCTGAGATTCTCCTGGAGCTTAATATTGTCCTCACGAAGTTCTTTGACCACCCTGTCACAGCTGGAGTGGATAGCGGCGAGTTGTACCTTGTTGCCAAGGTCAGTCCTGTAACACAAGATGGATAGGTTGCGACCGAGGTCCCTTTTGGATACTTTGTCAATTAGTGCAAGATCTAAGTATTCAAGTGATGCTTTCTCTAAAGTATGGGAGGTTTTGAATTCCTCGAACTTTTGTTCCCAAAAATTTCTTGTGGACATATACTTGGTGAAGCTGTCTTTTCTTTGAGCTGATGGGGGTTACTTTGGGCTCTGTACTAGTTATTCTCCTGAAGATTGGTATTATGCATTATGATTTTTTTTTATCTCTATAATTCCTGTTCTAAATTGTATGGCATACGAAATTGAAATTATTATCGTTTACAAGGACAAACAATGGTGTTCATAGCCTTATGACCTTAGTATCTGTTGAGGATTTGCATAAACAACCGACGCAAAGTACCCGTTTAAGGCAAAATATGCCATTCAGGGGAAAACTGGTTGGGAATGTATGTCCAAGAGTCAGAACTGGTCTAAGGATAGGCACTAATTTAGTCCCAAAGATAAGAAATCCGTTTCAAGTGCTGTTAATTAGAACGGGGTAAAAAAAAAAAATAAAAATAACGGTCGACCACTACTGGTCCTTTCGGACGTCCGAAATAAGCTTCGGCTCGTTCGCTAATCACAGTATGTGACTGCCACTCAAATCGGACGACTACTGAGATATCGATCGACCGATACTTGACTTTCGGATGACCGAAACAAGGTGCTCGAACGTCCGCTAATCACAGAATGTGTCGAATGTTTCGACCACTTAAATCGGACGACCGCTGGTATATCGGTCGACCGTTACATGGCTATCGGACGACCGAAACAAGGTGTTTGGTCGACCGCTAATCACAGAATGTTCGACCCTTCCAAAACGGACGACTATTATAGAATCGATCGATCGCTGGACAAAGTGCGAGACTACAAATGCCTCCAGAACGGTCGACCGATATCTTATCGGTCGCCCGTTCTGGGCTGGCAGATACACGATTTCTACATCATTTCTTTTCAAATCTTACATACATTGACATATGCCTCTAGAACGACCGATACTTGATTTTTGGATGATCGAAACAAGGTGCTCGAACGACCGTTGAGATATCAGGACATATGCCTCTAGAACGTCTGAAATGAGCTTCAGCTCGTCCGCTAATCACAGTATGTGACTGCCACTCAAATCGGACGACCGTTGAGATATCGATCGACCGATACTTGATTTTTGGATGATCGAAACAAGGTGCTCGAACGTCCGCTAATCACAGAATGTGTCGAATGTTTTGACCACTTAAATTGGACGACCGCTGATATATCGGTCGACCGTTACATGGCTATCGGGTGATCGAAACAGGGTGTTTGGTCGACCGCTAATCACAAAATATTCGACCCTTCCAAAATGGACGACTATTATAGAATCGGCCGACTGCTGGACAGAGCGCGAGACTACAAATGCCTCTAGAACGGTCGATCGATACCATATCGGTCGCCCATTCTGGGCTGGCAGATACACGATTTCTACATTATTTTTTTTCAAATCTTACATACATTGACATATTGAACACATACTTGATTCCAAACATCATATAAGATATTTCTTAACATTCTTAGCATTCTAATCATGAGCCACAAAGATATTTTCACATAAGGCATACAACATGCTAATCACACTTTTACATGTACATGAGCTTTAAACATTTTCATAATAAAACCACATAACAATAATGAATATTCTAATACTAAGCATAATGAGCAATTAGAGCATGAAGCTAAAAAATACATGGCATTCTAATCATGGATAGCAATAGAATAGTAATCTTAAGAAACATAACATCAAATGCACATTTTTTAACCCTTCACCCTAAGAACAAGTGAGTTTGCTCTTATACCCTAATCCAAATATTAGAACATAATTAGGGTGAGATTTGAGTTTTGGATCCCCTCAAATATATTTTGCTTAGCTTATGTCCTAAATCCTAACTTCTAGCACTTAGCTCCTCTCTTGATCCCCCTGGTTCGGCCACCATGAATAGAGAGATAAACATGTGATCTAACTTCATGTTAATACCCAAATGGAGAGAGAAAAAGTGTGCTTACTGTTGCTATAGTAACCTAGTTACTGTAGCTCATCACTGTTGGCTGAATGGAGGGAGATGCTGGAGGTAAATGAATGTACTTACCCTGCTGTAATGCTATTTCGTGAGGAAGAGAAGATGGGACGTGAGCTACATTGCCATGGAGAGAGTGAGGTGAGAGTGGTAGGTTGTTCACTGTAGCAAGGGATAGCTTTAGGGTGCTTTCGGCCGATAGATGATGGGGTTTGTGGGAAAAACCATTAGCTTTTAGGTTAACATAATGTAGTGGGCTTTGTGGGCAAGGGATAGCTTTGGGGTGCTTTCGGCCGATAGATTATGGGGTTTGTGGGAAAAACCATTAGCTTTTAGGTTAACATAATATAGTGGGCTTTGTGGGCTGGGTGCGCGTTGGGCTCTTGGCCCCTTTTTCCTTTTGTTTTTTTTTATTTCGTTCAGGATGTTACACAATTCACTTGTATTTTTTGGACTTGTAATCTCAACATAAGGCATTTATGTGGACCCAACAAAGGTTGAGACAAAATTAAGGTGGGAGCCTCCAAAGAGTGTGACATAAGTGAGATGCTTTCTTATTTTAATAGGATAATATCAATGTTTTGTTGAAGGTTTCTTTATGATTGCAATTCCATTAATCAGCCTTCTTTGGAAAAATGTAAAGTTTGAGTGGACAGAGTAATGTAAAAAAAAAAAAGCTTAAAAAAATTAAAGATATATTTAACCTCTACGCTAGTATTGACACTATCAAGAGGTTATGTGATGTATATTGATGCTTCTCAACAATGGTTGGGTTGCATTCTAATGCAATATGAAAATGTTATGGCATTTGCTTCTTGACAATTCAAACCCCATGAGTTAAACTATATGTGTCACTACAACAAAATATGTTTATAGGGACAAAGTTTTGGTTCCAAAGTCATCAATTTTGATCCATATTTCTTTTTGGGACAAATAATCTTCTTGGCCCCCATTGGTTCCTAGAAGCTAGTCTTTAAAAATTTTGGGAACAAAAAAATTGTATTGGATCCTAAAAGTATCACTTTTAGACACTAATCTATTGATCCCTATAAAATCATGTAATGGTCTCTAATAATTACTTTTGGTCCCAAATCAAAATAGTTTTGGCAACAAAAAAATTAAACAATTGACACCAAAAAATTGGTTCCTAATAATATACTTTTAGGAACCTAGAAGTTGATCCCTAATAGCATATTTATAAACATTAACAAGATGGTCCTCGTTATATATTTATCTCCAACAATGTACTAGTAGTCAATTTATGAATTTCTAAATGCACAGACATTAGATAATAAAAATTAAGATGAAGAAAAGATTTCAGCCATAGAACATATACCTCCCTGATTCATTAAAAAATATGAGAAGTGTCATCCACAAAACTTCATATTACCTCTCTAGTTAGTACCTTAAATTTTTCATGTCAACAAAAGATAAAAAGAAATTGTAAGCATCGTATAGAGTTGATGATGAACTCCGCCTATGTTTTATAGCCGATCCCAAGCCCGGATAAAGGAGGAAGGTTGTGTTAGGCCCCGACAGCCAGCGTAAAATTCTGTCGAATCTCATGAACATAGATCAACGAATAGTCGTATGATCCATGTAGCCGACCCCACCTAGTGGGATAAGGTTTTGTTGTTGTTGTATAGAGTTGATGATGCTTGGATTAAATAATGGATGGATTGGCATAAACAATGAGTTTGTAAGCAGCCTCAATTAAGTGAATCCCATCATAGTTCACATATATTACTGGATTACCGCAAATGCTTGATCCGGCTTTGGCGCATGATGCCCTGACATTGATATTGTAGTTACCAACTCCTTTTGCTCCAAACCAAGCTCTTAGAGCTCCACCAGTAAATCCTACAAAATATACAATGACTCATAGGCTCAAATGGCATGCACCACAAAGAGATTAACTATTTGATCGACTATACTCAGAACTTTGATTCGTTGGATCATTACATGCATCATAGAAATTTTCTATATGAGATTATTCTGATGTGATCCTTGTCCAGGGATGCTTCCTCTGCAATGGAAGTTATCTCAAGTACACAAATAAATTTAAATTACATATTCCTACATTCAAATGTTCATGATCAAAATGGAAACTATCATTAAAAAAAACTAATAAAAACAACAACAACAACAACAACAACAAAGCCTTATCCCACTAGGTGGGGTCGGCTACATGGATCATACGACGCCATTCCGCTCTATGATCCATGTTCATAAGATTCGACAGGTTTTTATGCTGGCTGTCGGGGCCTAACACAACCCTCCTCCTTTATCCGGGCTTGGGACCGGCTATAAAATATAGGCGGAGTTTTACCAGTATTATCTTATAATTGGAATAAATATGTTAAGACAATCCAATGATGTACCACCCTAACTCATTACAATATATCAACATTAAGGAACAATATGATATTGGTACCTTTGACCGAAGGTAGCCACCAAAGGTTAAGTGCATAAGAGTACTTTCTTCAGCCCAGCGGTTCATATAATTTCTAGCTTCCTTTAAGCAAACGAATTGCATTGCATCAATAGCATATCTTAGAAAACACTTCTAATAAAAATATAAAGAGAAGGAGGATTTATTTTCTCCATCAATTTAATTAAGCAACAGTAAAACTATATAATAAAATGCCATTTGAATGTGATTATATAAAGTGTACTGAATGGAAAGGGACATAAAAAGTTTAATGCGATTTATAATACTCAAAGGCAACAAAAAGGAGGGTACTCACTTGCTGTATAAAAAATCATCAGTTCACCGGAACTTCCTTGAATCATGCATTCAAAAGACCCAAACATTAACAACAAAAGAAAAGTAAATATGAAGGAAAGGAAAAAAAGAAACATGTAGGCAGAGCATGATTTGCTTGCTTCTTACTCCCATAAAGCTTAATTCTGTTGTACCAAATCCATCATAGATCTTTGGGGTCCCCCACACAAACACAACAAGATCTAGTCAGATGACCAATAGCATCTCAAGTTTTCACCATGTGCA
Organism: Pontederia crassipes; assembly: GCA_030549335.1. NCBI lineage: Eukaryota > Viridiplantae > Streptophyta > Magnoliopsida > Commelinales > Pontederiaceae > Pontederia > Pontederia crassipes. Next base: position 3,062,774 of record JAUKPH010000023.1, on the reverse strand, counting down.
AGCAAAGCTGAAAAACAAGATGTATGGGAACTCGATGGCGACCCGCATCACAAGGCTGGAGTCAAAAGCGGGCAGTGATGTCATGGTTTTGCCAAGACATGAGCATGGAACTTATGTGACAATTAAACTGCAGAAAGGCTTACTTGTGCGAAGGCATATGTTAAAGCTAAATACATCCCAACTGCTCTCTCCTGTAGAAAACGGTGCGTTCAATGGAGACCACTGGCTGAAGAGACGAACAGTTCTGTATCCCGATGAATAGTACAGCAGAATACATGGATCCCATTGTGTTGAACAAATCTTGCTTCGTCGATTTGTAATTCCGCCAGTGCACTTAAACCTAATGATTTCATAGTTAAGCCGATCAGAAGCTCTCATGAACAAGATCGGATACGAGGTTCCTGAATATCACGCCGAATGTTAACACTATGAATGTTGTGAAGAAGAACCTCACGGCAGCGTATGGAGGATTCCTCCAGTATGACCAGCTTCCGGAGGCAGGCCATGCATTGCACTACAAAAGGCTGTGAATATTTGGTCGGGAAATGCAGATCTCTGGAACTAGGAGGAAGAATATCAAGTTCCTTAATCGGGCTCTTGTTTCTCCTGAATAAGACCATCCGTTTGTGAGATAACATTAATACAATGTCGCAGCATATGAATTATGAGAAAAGAGGACTCTGCTAAGTCTTTTCGGTTCATGAATCAATGCTACTCACTGCTATAGTTCAGAGTTTCTATATATTTCAGTGAAGTTAACCCCCAAAAGCTCTTCTTGAGACTGTGTGGTCACTTCCAACATCCATGTTGCAGGATTGTAACCAAAGGGTTCATCCTCTTCGTCACCCGCACCGTCGCCAAGCGCACGCCTCCCAGCCAGTGCCAGTCCGTCCAACACGAAGGTCTACCAATCGTATTCCATGCCATTACATCGGATTTTAGTTGTGTGTCAAATTATGTGTATGAATTGCTCAGTAGTCTGGTACATCGAATTGAGAGCCCTGGATCCAGTCCAGACCATCTCCTTAGCAATTCGTTTAATCCCTGTTTGATATATGAATAAATAGTTGAATAAGGTCTTATTCACCCCAATAAATCCAAACACGCCAATTCTGTCTTGCCCCAGTTTTATTATTCTTCCTCACAACATGAATTACTAATCTGAACCATTGCCCTCTTTTTTGTTCGTATCTAACCCCATTTAGTTTTTCCACCCAAGCACAAATAGAAAAGATATCCTTATGATATACTAAAATTCCGTCTAATTCATGTCTCTATTGTATGAATAATAATGCTTGAACCAAACAAAAGGTTTGCTGTATGATTTGATATGCAAACCAACCATGGTAGCAAATGATTAGGAAGCGGAAAGGGAAACTCACTGGATTTACCTCTCAAAAAAAAAAAGATCACTGGATTTACATATATGATAATAGTTGTGATGGGAAAACAAATATTTGCATTCCTTTGTTTGATGTCAGAGATACAAGAATATATATATATATACATACACATATTGCGAGCTTACAATCTAATATTTTCCTGTCTAATTCTATTACTTATTTTTCAGAGTACAAGGTTCACTCATACAATAGAAATGGTCTCTGTATCATTGGATTTATGGATGATCATTATCCTGTGCAAAGTTCATTTTCACTCCTAAATAAGGTACTTGAGTTACCAATTTTTCCATCTATCATCAATCTTTGATCTTAAGGTCACCTTCGACTCCCTTAAGAAAATTTCGACAATAATCTGAGTTAATTATTGACCTCTTGTTATCGTATCATGTGGAAAATTAGTAGCCGCACTATTTTTCAGGTGTTGTTGTCTCACCTCAAAATAAATCACTTCTCCGCCGCGCTTCATGAGGAAGAGCTAGAAATATGCAAGAAAAAAAATTAAATTCTGTTTGCTTTTGGAATTCAGGGACTAGTCGAAATTTCTTACCTCATCGAAAGCTTCAAATTTTGAACAAATTATGGATCAAATATCAAACTAATATTGGTATCCACAAGGAAAAATAAAATGCATAGGGCTCACGATTTTACCCTGGTGACTCCAAACAAGTGCTGGCGGTGGGTGAAAAGCAGGAGCACCTGCATAGCCTGCGGTGGAGCATGGTTTTGCCCTGGTGATCTCATGATTTTGGAGTAGATGGTGAAGTTTGCTAGGAGGAGCATGACGGAGGTGGGCGTTCAGGAGAAGACCTGGAAGAGCCAAACGGAGGAGGAGTTAATCTCCTACTGGACCTGTCCAAGATCCTCTGGAGGTCCTCGTAGAACAGGACTCGCCAGAGCTAGAGGGCGTAGCTCTGGAGCTCGCGGACGATGAACACCATGGAGGAAAAGGCTTTTTTCATGGAGCAGCAGGCCAATTCGCCCGCCTCCGCCATCTCAGCTGCTCCCCATCGCTTCTTCTTCTCCTTGATGATACGGAGGGAGAGCGGCTACTCTACCCGGCTGGTGTTCTGCTCCACGATTGCTGGCAACCTCAGTCAGCCACTCCGAAGGCTGTGGCTGGATGGGGTGCCCACGGCGGCTCGACCACTGAAATGAGGACCTTCACTGTGGGTTTTCTGAGAGGGAGTGAGGAGTTAGGGCAGAATGAAATGAGGCAAATCAAATTAAAAAAATCAGATTTTTTGGAACCACAGTTCCTATAATTTATCTTTCGGACTAAAATTGTGATTAGTTTATAAAATCAATACTTATGAAAAATTATTAGTCACCAATATCTTAATTAGTCCTCGTAATATTTGTATTAGGCACAAATTAAATTTTTGTCTCTAAAATAAGGAAGAATTTGGGTCCAATTTTTCATTGGTCCCAAATAAAATACTTTTTGAAGATTTAATTATGATTGGTTCCTATAATGTAGTTCCTAAATGTTAATTTTGTTATAGTGAAGTACACTTGATTTAGAATTGGTAGCGATATTTTTTTCTCTTAAAATATGGAGACATTATCTTTATGAAGAGGCATGGCACTTTTTTATGAATCATAAGAGTTTAAAATATTTGCTTACACAAAAAAATTGAATATATGCCAATGAGGATGGATGGAGTTATTTAAGGACTATGATTTCATAATTGATTATTATTTGTGTAAAGCCACCGCAAATTATCGAGTCTTATAGTACATGTAAAGGTATATCAATTACCATTATTACTCGAATTGAAATCTTTAGAAATTGACTCGAAGACAAGTGAGGAAGGAGCACTCTTAGCACATTCTAAAGGTAAACCCATTCTAGATGAGAGAATACGTGAAGTACAAGATCAAGATAGAGAATTAGTGAAAATCACCAATCAAGTGAAAAATGTAGAGCAAACTCAAATTTTATTAAATGATGATGGGACTTTAATGTTTGGCAGTGGTTTATGTGTTCATAATGTTAGAAATTTCAGGCAAGAAATAATGGAGGAAGCTCGTTGTTCACTTTATATTATCATTCAGGTAGTACTAAAATGTATAGAGATTTGAGGAGAAACTTTTGGTGGAATGATATGAAGAATATAGTATAATATATCTCTCAATGTTTAGTATGTCAATAGGCAAAGTAGTAGAACATAACGCTGCAGGTAGAGTCTTCAATCAATTCCAATATCCGTATGGACGTAGGATGAAATCACTATAGATTTTGTGATGGATTTTCCAAGAACCAAAGGAAATGATGACACTATTTATGTAATTGTTGATCACCACCAAAGGAAATCACGACACTGTTTGGGTAATTGTTGATCGCCTTACCAAGTTTGCACAATTCATATTAGTTCGAAAGGATGACTCTTTAAATACATGAACCAAGCTATATATTGATGAAATTGTGCGTGCTACATGGTGTTCCAACATCTATCATTTCATATAGAGATTCTCCCTTTTACATCTCAATTCTAACATAATTGGAGAGGGCAATTCAAACACTTGAAGAGATACTCAACGCTTATATCATAGAATTTAATGGATCTTGGATGAATACTGCCATTAGCTATTTTTTGCCTCTAATAATAGTTTTCATTCAAGTATCGAGATAGCTTCTTTTTTTGAGTAGCCACTCCCGATTTTTTGAAAGTGGCCCAAACATCCCAACTCGCGCGGTGCTAATGGTTATGAGCATGGTCCACAGGTTGGAGATCGGCCCACCATCGACCCTGATTAATCCGATAAGATTGTCCTGCATCGCGTGCCTGGTAGTGATAGGTGAGGCTCCAATAGGATTTTTTTGCATCCACAAGGACTCGAAATTGAGATCATATTTAAGCGAGAATGAGATGCTTACTACTCCACCCCAACCCCCTATTGGTCGAGATGACTCCTTTTGAAGCATTATATGAATAAAAATATAGGACACCTATATGTTGAGATGAAGAAGGTACAAGATTCCTTTTGGGACTACAAAAAATGCAGGAGACTATTGACACCTCAAATCATCAAACAAAAGTTAAAGACATCAAAATATAGACAAAAAAGTTATGTAGATCAAAATAATCAAAACATGGAGTATGAAGTGAGCAGTAATGGTGTTATACGATTTGGAAAGAAAGAAAGGTTAAACCCGAGATATTATGTATGTCAATATGAAATTTTACAGCGTATTGGACCAGTTGTATATAAGTTAGACCTATCATCAGAGTCTCGTATTCATGATGTCTAAAGTACGAGAGAATTTGTTATATGAAGAGAAATTAATACAAATTATTGGAAGAAAAAAAAGAACTATGAAATAAAAAAAATTCTTTAGTTTTGGTGCTTTGGAGGAATCATTCAAGGGAAGAAGAAACTTGGCAGAGAAAAGAAGTATTCTTTCTTATTCCTTGAAACAATTAACTAAATTTCAGGGATAAAAAATTTTAAGGAGGGAAGAATTGTCAAATTATGGATAAAATCTTTAAAGATGTGCTCCATAAACACCATTTTTGCATAATCATGCATTTAATTAACCTATTAAGTTAGTTTAGTGCTCATCTAGTCATGTTTGCATATAGTAATTAATATTTGAATTATGGCATACTGATTATTAAATTATTGATAAACATTGTAAAGAAATTATATAAGGTTATTAGGAATAAATTATAAAATTAATAAATAACATAATATATATATGACTAAATAAGTTTAATTATGATTAAAAAACTTAGTTATGATAAATGAGGTGATTGGCCATTGATACTACCACTTAAGGTTCCAAGCAACTAAAGGAGATAGCTCGAAAGCTACTTAATATGACAATTTTCTAAACTGTCATATGACCTTAGAAAATTTAAAAACAAAT